>CM021100.1:262969135-263092063 GCA_007115665.2 Sequoiadendron giganteum | reverse complement strand
CCCTCTCACACCCTCTCCCTCTCTCAGGTCTCTCACTCACACTCCCTCTCTCTCCCACTCCATCTCTCTCACACTCCCTCTCACTACCTATCTCTCAAGTCTCTCCCTCTCACCCCCTTCACACTCTCAAGTCTCTCCCTCTCACACTCTCAAGTCTCTCCCTTTCGCACCCTACCTACATAACTCTCTCTATCTCTTTGTCTCTCTCTCTCCCCCCTCTCTCTCTCCCTCTCCCTAAATTCTCTCTCTCCCACCCCCTTCTCTCTCTCTCCCTCCCTCTATCCCTCCCACCCTACCTAGCTAAGTCCCCTTCAATCCAACCCCTTCTCTCCCACTCCCTCTCTCTTAAACTCTCACTTCGACCCCCTCTCCAACTCTCTAAACTCTCTCTAAATTCTCCCTTCGTCTAAAGACATACATAAATGCATACATACAAGCATAATACATATGTACATATAATCTTACATCGATACAAGCATACACACATACATGACATACATGTACATAAAAATATATCAACATACATTGATATATTGGAATTTAACATAAAGTAAGACATAACGTGAGCATGATATAACATGATCACATTATGTGCTAGTAGACATGTTCCCCGCAGAAGCAAAAAGCATGTCAAAAGTGAGATATAACACAAGCACGTTATAACGCACTCACGTTATATCTTGCTTTAGGAATTCCCAAGCCTTAGGTTTGGTATTTTCCTTGGAATACCAACCCAAAGGCTTGGAGGGCATTCCCAACGACCAGAGATGTGTTTTTAAAAAATCCACCATATTTCTCATAATTGAGTTCATGCTCACCGCCAGGATTGCACGTGGTTCAATATCAAAAAAATCAAGCACATGGGTAATGTTGGTTTATCTCTTATCTATCCAACGATCTAATTTTTTTCACTTTATGAAAACGTTAAGTCTTTGATCCATAATTTATTTTATCTGTATGTCTTTTTTTTCCCAAAAATTAGTGTTTCGTATTTTTTTGTTATAAATTAACCGTTCATCAATTTTTCAAATAAATTACATTTTTAGAAACTAGACTCCATTCTACAAAATTAAAAAATTAAAAAAAAAAAAAATCAATTAGCTTCCAAAATTTGTAGGTGTAGCACGACCAAAATTCTATTTTCAAGATATGTCCACTTCGCAAATTAGTAAAAAAACAAATATTCATTAAAAAATTATCAGAAAAATCATGCATCAACTACATACTGTTAGCTAACTTTTGACTGTTGCAATTTTAAAAATACTAAAAAAAAGTTCACAGTACGAGGGTTGTACAAGAGTTGCTATGTTATGTTTTTCTGACAAAAACAACACCAATTTGTGTACGTCCTTCATTCGAATGCCTTAATCTCAACCATTTTCAAAATAAATCAGTAGTTTAGAAAGTAGACTCGGAGCACTTGAATCCTTATTTTTGTTCCATCTCAAAATTTTGAGTCTAAGTATCCTGAATTTCACGTCCAAGGTCAATATTTCCTGATTTCAGAAAAAAGCTGTCCACTTAAGTCCCCTTTTTGGGAACCATCTTGGTGCACTTACCATGGTGGTGAATCCTTCAAAGCCTAAAGAACTTCCTAGGTCCTCCTTGTTGACAATTGACTCACCTTTTTGTTGATAGTCAATCCAATTTGGGATCCTAGGGAATTCTTGAATGATAATAGGAGGATAGTGGTGTTATATGACCTAGGCCATAAATCACCCATTTTCCTATTATTCATTTTGGTGAACTCGACATTCTGGACATTCATTTTTCTGATTTGGAGTCCATTAAGGTCCTAGATTTAAGTTGCATTGCATCTTGCATTTGTGAAAGTACATCTAGGGTTTCTCATATTTTCATTAGTGAAAGTGCATATAGGTTGCATTTTTTATTTTTTGCATCATTTTGTCTCATTGAAAAATTGAAAAAGTGCATTGTCAATCATCCTAATTACATGTAGGGGCATTGTTATTGCATTCAAATTTGCATCTAGTTGCTTGACGTTAGTCACTTTTCCTTGCATTCATTTGCATAATTTTTTGTTTCTAAACATTAGGTCCTCAAGTAGGCAACCTGGGAACATTGTTATCAACTCAGACTTTGCTATTTTTCTGAAAAAAACCTTTACTAGGACTAACATGCCCTTACTAGCATCTTAGTCCCTTTGTGGGTTTTTGGCTCAGAAATCTGTCTAAGTTGTTTGATGTCTGTTTCGATTTTTGGAACCTCCAAATTTCATTAGTAGGACCAAGCCACCCTTGTTGGCTTCTTAGTCCTTGTGGATTTTGAGGTTGCAGCTTTCAGGATTTAAATTTTCTTTTTTGTGCTTTTGTTTGCTGCCATTGGTTATTTGTTTTAGTGGGTTGACTTTCTATTTCATGTATTTTACTAAATCTAGCTTAAAGTGGTTCATTTCATGCATTGCTTAATTCCAAATTTGCATTTGTAGCATTTCATTTTCAGATCATTGAATAGTGAAATCATAAAATTACCTTGTTTGAAATCTAAAAATTGCATCATCTATTTGTATGTTTTCTCCATCATTGTTTCATTTCAAGATTTTAGAACAATCATTACATCATGTTTTCATTGCAAAAGTTTATAGTTATTCTACTTGATGTTCTATTTTTAGATCTTGTTGAGTGTTGCAAGAAATTTTTGTTAAGTGCATATGAATATAAGACCCTTTCCCCTCTCTTTTTGTTCATCATTGATCCATCTCCTAGCATCCCTTCTAAGAGAAAGGTTAGTCTATTGAAAGAAACCTTGGGTAATCATAACAATCACATTTGTTCTTCTCCTAATATCTCTCCTACTTGTGAAGAAGATATTGTAGCATTAGAAGAACTAATCGATGAGAGTTTTGAGAACCCAAGTTGTTTCCCTCCTCTTACCTCCCATATTAGGAAAGACATTATTAAACAAGAATACATAACAATAAGTAATCATGATGATAACATAAGATAAAAAGAGGCCACTGGAACCTACCCACATTTATCTCCCAACATCTTCTCCTCTTGTGATAATGATGAGGATATGTTGGTGTTAGATAATCAAACCTTTAAGATTTATGAAAACCCTCTTTATGTTCCTCCCCTTACTTTGGAGAACATCATAGGAAAAAGGAGTGAAATTTTAGACAATCTTGAAAATCACATTTGTTCTTCTCCTAGTATCTCTCCTAGTTGTGAAGAGGATACCTTGATGTTAGAAAATCCAATATATGAAGGTCATGAGAATCTTATGTGTGTCTCTTCCCCTAAGGAAAACATTATGGAACAAGACAACAATATCATTTATGAACAAGACAATTCAACCATTGATAACTCCCTTATGTGTGATGAAGTCATCTTAGAAGAACCAATCCTTGAATGTCAAGAACATTTGGTTTGTAGTTCTCATAAAAAATCTCCTACTAGGGAAAATATAACAGTGGAAGAAAATGAGAACATCGACAATAGTAGTTCCTTAGATGAAGATGATGAAGTAACATTAGAATCCTCTTCACTAATAGATTATGAAAATAAGGATAATTATTTTAAGGTTATGCACATTAGATACCCCTTGGAGTACTCTCTTGAGCCTAAACTTATCATTTATCCACCCTTGCAAAAACCCCAAACTCAAAACAAACCCGTCCTTATCCTTGAACCACCTAATAACAATGTTTCGTAGCAGCTGAGTTACAATACTATTTCTCAGACATACAACACTAGGAACAATCCACAACCAAGATAAGTGCCTTCAACATCCCTCCCATTGTCTAATCATTTCTTGCCTAGTGCCCCTCATTTGCCTTCACAAAGTGGAAAGGAGTATAATCTTGTTGAACAATTTAAGAATAATATTGCTAAAATATCAATATGGGACCTTATTCAAGCCTCCTATCATTATCATAACATGATTCAAAATGTTTTACAACAAGTTCCTATCCCTTCTAATGTGTAGCCAAATGACATAGTAACCATGATTCAAGGAATAACTGTTGACATTATTTTCCACCAAAGGGAGCTCCCTCCTTTGGAAGTGAAAAAATAAAATGATGCTTTCATGATCATAGCTCAATACACTAGCACAGGGATAAAATGAACCCTTTTTGACAATGGCATAGCCTTAAATGTGTGCAGTGCAAACCTTTTGGATAAGCTTGGTGTTGATAAATCAAAATTCCAACCCACCTCTTTATCTTTTAGTGGCTTTGATAACATGGGAAAACAACCACTTGGGATGATCACATTACCTATAATTAAAGTTGACAAAGCTACATTACAAACCCTGATCCATGTTATGCCTAATGATATTTCATGCAATGTTCTTTTAGGAAGACAATGGATTCACGAGATGCATGTTGTGCCCTCTACCCTTCATTGTATCATGAAATATTCTACAACATAAAAGTTTATACAATCAAAGCCGATCCTAAACCATACAATTATTTGAAAACTGAGAAAGGTAAAGAGAATCCTTTGAAAACATTGACACCAACTATGCAAGTAGAACCCGTGCAACAAAAGGACAAAGAAAAACATATTGAGGAAATTGTGAATCTATTAGAAGATGATTGGGGTTACTTAGAATTTGAAATAACATTCTTGGGATAATACAAGATCATAAAAAAATATTTAGACAAGGGAAAAGAAAAAGTGGTAATGTCAACAACAAATTTGGAAGACCCTTCGAAAGCATTGACCTCAACCACTTTAGAAGAAAAATAAAATTACACAACAAAATTTGATGAAACAGACTATCAACAACCACCAAATCCTAAAGAAATGAAAAATTTTATGGAAAAGGTTACAAGCTTATGAAACAACTTGGATACAATGGAAAAGGATGTGGTGCTAGAGAACAAGGTATCTGTGTCCCTATAGAGCCTAACACACAAGAAAAAAACCATGGTCTTGTTTATCATCCTTTGATATAAATCAAACCATCAAAATAATCTTCACTCAATATCAACACTCTCACAAAGGATTCCTCTAAATAAACTTTAATAATAGTGCATCTTGAATTGATAGACACTAGTGGTCTTGATTATTATCCTTTGAAAGAAACAAAAAAAAAAAAAAAATCTTCGCTTAATGTCAATGTCATCTCACAAAACACTAATGATTTGAATTTGTTAGATTTTACACCCTCCTGTATAGAAGAGCAAAAAATTTCACAGTCTAAAGAGTCTTGTGTAGGTATGATACCTTGTACTAAGCAAGAGATATATTTTTTACAGAATAAAGGAACATCTTCTACTTTTCATCAAGAGAGTATCTTGTTGAGACTTCTCCGAGATTTTTTGATATCCCTCCCTCCAAGAACATGAGATAATTTTTATTATAAGAGTTCATTTTGTGCATATCATAGTTCATGGTCATTCTACTAATGACTGCAAGTCTTTAAGTGATAAAATTCAACATCTTAGGGAGTGTGGTGCTCTTCGTTATGTGGGGGCACCTAATTCCCCTAATTCATACTGATTTTCACTCTAACGTTTTTTTCATTAATCATTTTGGCTCACCCTTGTCCTATGATTAGTGGGGGCAAGGGGTTAAGTATACTTTTCCTTGTATGTCATTTTTCAATCATATATTTTGGCTAGTTGACCTCCTTCCATGTATATGTAAGAGAAAAATTAGGATGTGGACAACATTCCTTAAGTTGGCTCACATGTGACGTACTAAGTTATACATTTTTGGGGCAACCCCTTCCCTTCTCATGACATAGCTTATAAAAAACATACGACTTGGCATAGGGCTTTCTGAATAAGCTCTCATGTCTTCTTCTACTTTAAATAAATTGATCACAAGTAATGGTGTTACAAATCACTTTAAAGTGGGGGCATACATTGACACTCATGTTTCATTGTGATATTTTCTTTCTTCTTGTAATGCATTCTTTTCTTGGTCATGTCATTGGGTTTGATTTTCTCTGAGAGTGTGATATTTATTTGACTTGTTCTCCCTTGGAGACATTAGATACAGTTTCCCCTAAGAAGAGACCTTTCACGAACTAAGAAAAATACATTTCAACATCGCTCTTTCTTATTATATTTCATTTTTATACCTTATTAAAGCCATGGAGGTGTGGCTTTGATATGGTTCCCTAGGGCTCACCTAGTGAACAACTAGCTTCACTAGCCCTTGTGAGCATGCATTTTATTTTTGTCCTTATCATAGTCATGGGGGTATGAATTTGATATAGATATCTTGGGGCTCACCTAGTGGACAATTGATAGGGTAGGGTTGGTTGGAACACTCACTGTTCCAGGCTCTAGGTCTTTGTTCTCAAGAACCCCTATGGTGTCACTCTCCACCACCTTAACCTATAGGCCCTAATGCTAGTTAGGCACCCCTGGTTCTCCTGTCCAACCCTACTATCATTTCCATTTCCCTAACCAAACCATTCTTGGTGCTTTCTCTACCATTCTTTTCCCTAGCCCTTAATCTTCCCTAAAGGCTAAGTATCTCCATTCCTTTACTTGCTCTTTATAGGGGTGTAGGAAGGTTTCAACAAGCTTCCAAAATTCCTCCTAGGGTGCTTGTAGTTTCTCTGAGCTTCATTCTTCCTTCGCTTTCACTAAACCCTCTTCTAGGGTTAAAAAGACTACAAGCCCTAGAGCCCCCAATTAGGTCTCCTAACCCGAGAAAAGTGGAATTTGCTCCCAACCTTTCCAAATTACCTCGGTTCTTTTCCTATGGATTCTTGGTCTTGTTACCATGGCCTTCAATATTTTCAAGGTCTTAGCCCTTGCCTTGCCTTACAGTGGTTGTTTCACTCCTTTTAGCAAAAAGTAGGGTTTTTCCCCATTTCTTGGCCACCTGGTTGGACTGTCAAAGGGTTCTTCCACCAAATCGATTGATGGAGCCTCCTACCAGCCACCAAACCTCTGCAAGACCTTCCTCCACCTTTCTACCATGGGAATTTCCATGGAGAGGTCTCCCCTGCAAGTTAGGTGATCTCCACCTTTAGCCTTCCCTAGCCGGGCACTATTTTGCTCTCCTAGACAAGGTTTTCTTTCATGCTTTCTTGCCTCCTAAGGACTCCTAAGTCTACCCTATTTACACACATGGAGTCTAGCTCCAATCCCCAAAATTCCATTCACCAGGTACAGTGGGAAAGGGAACTAAGACTCCATCCTTGCTAGTTTACCAGTCAGGTCAGCAACTCACAAGAAAATAGAGAAACAACTACCAACACACCTGCAAATTCGAACTCACACCTTATATGCTACCAAACAAACTTAAAACAACACAATTAATACTAATTACAACATTCTACAGGGCCTTGATCACTCCTGATCACCAAATTACAAGAAAACACAGAAATTTTCCAATGATGTTCTCACTATCCTTCAGTAGCAATTTTCAAATTTCAAACTTACAAACATTCTTACTGCCTTCCAACCTTGCACATAGGTCGAGGCACACCTTAAGTAACCACACAAATTTAGTTAGGCTTGAGCCCCAACTGTTCCATGGCCGGTTATGTTTCCACAAGCCTTATTTTTCCAAAATTGCATAAACAACCTAACCTTGAGTGTCTAAACTCATAACTTAAACACTACTGAAAGCTCCTGACCACTCCTAATAACTCCTGACTGATCTTCTTTAAGTCTAACTCACAATGCAATGGTCAACATGACCTTAACACAAGAAAAGCAAAAATTCACAAAATTTTCCTATTTCCTAGTAATTTGCCTAGGTGCTTCCTAGGTGCTCCTACACCAACAACTAGCTTCACTAGCCCTTGTGAGAACGTGCTTTTTATTTGCATTAATTTGGATATATCAAGCATGGATAAGTATAAATACAAGGTTCTTTCACTCATTTATCATCTATCAAGTTGAATAAGCATTCCTAATAGAAATTTTATGAGATCAAGAGTATTCGAGAGAAATTCATCAAGCATTTGAAGCCATCATTAAGATTGAAGTATCATGTCAATGATATTATTGCATCATGTGGGTTTTTGAGCTAACATTTGTGATGTAGGATTTTGATTCAAGCAAGAAATACAAGTCAAGATTCATCAAGCATTCAAGAATTTCAAGATCTACATTCAAGCTAGCCACTTCACACAAGTTTTCAGATTTCATAACAAGGGTTTAGTGAGTTGCAACATAGCACTTTCTTCATTCATCATTTCCCTTCATTATTTCAGTTGATTCCAAGGTTTAATTAGCAACAAGGGTTTTGACCAAGGAAAACCCCCATTTATTAGTGCAATCAACAAGTTTTTCCTCTCTTGCATGTTTGTTTTTATAGATTTAGGTTGAGGAATTTAAGATCATTTGAAGTGAAAATTTTCAAAGTTGTTATCTTCACGAATAATCACCTACATGCTAGATCTAGAGGCTTCAGGACCTGAGATCTGAGAAGAAGGAAGTTCAGAGATTCAGCCTCAGGATCACATTCAGAGATTTTGGAAATTCAAGATGGGACTAAGTTTGCAGTAAAGGCATCTTAGTCCTCCCAAGGGTATTTTATAGAGATCCTTTCAGATTTTTTTTCAACATTCGAAGATTCCACATTTCCCCCCAAAAAAAATAGGGGGACTAAGACAACAATAAGGGTGTCTTAGTCCTCCCTAGCATATTTTGACAACATTTTTTCATTTCCAAAATCCTTATCACATTTCTAGACTTCCTAGGTACATACATCCTAACTTATTGTTACTTAAATTTGTCATTTGCACTCATTATTTGGCTTGAATTGTTAAGTTTTCATTTCCAAGCTTTTGCTTGGTGGTGAACCCTTCAAATCCTAAAGAACCCCCCATGCCTTCCTTGTTGAGAATTGACTCACCTTTGTGTTGATAGTCAATCCAATTTAGGATCCTAGGGAATTCTTGAATGATAATAGGAGGATAGTGGTGTTCTGTGACCTAGGCCATAAAGCACCCATTTTCCTATTATTCAATACCTATTTTTCAAGATATTAAAGTTTCTATTTTAAAAATTTCAAAGTCAATTTTGAGGTACTTAGATGCTATTTTTGAGCTCAAAAGTTGTCATAACCAAAAAAATAGGTTATAGCTTGATAGAGCACTTCATGGTGTGTCCAACAATTCAAATGGTTTGTCAATTGGATTATCACATCAAACATTATGGCCTTCAAAATTTGGGTCTCCTAAATTAGAAAATATGAAAGTGTGTTAAACATAATAAATATTTGTAAGGGGGGGTTATACATTGTGTTATGTATTTTGAAACATCATAGAGGATCTTTGATTGTATATAAGTTGGGTGCTAATTTTTGGGTGGTTTGAGCTCATGTGTTTATAAATATCATTTGACGGTTTCATGTATTGTGTTGCCTATATATCCAGTGCTCAATATGGAGGTTATGTGTGAGAGTCTTATAGATCTTTAGTTTCCTCTATATCTCTGGTTGGTGATACTCTTGTGAAAGCTTTCTCTACAAGTATATTGCAGTCTTGTTAATTTCTAAATAATATATTGGGTAGTTTTTGGAGTGGTTTTTTAACCCTAAAGAGTTTTCCCCACTTAAATCACTATGTTTTGGTATGAATAATATTTATGTTTATTTTATGTATCTGATATTAACAACCCAAAAAATCCAATAATTGTTTCTCAATACCATAGCTGTGAAAAATTTAAGACTTTCTCTTGTCTTTCCTTTCATTTGATTCTCTTACCCACTAGATTAAGAATCTAATAAATTCTATTTAGTGGGAATCCTAGATGGTATTCCTAGTTTAGTGGGAATCCTAATGATGTGGAGGTTGTTTTAATAAATGCTAGTTAAGGTTTGTTTCAATCTAGTTGTCTTGTGTTTTAATTTCCCACTATTAGAAAAAAGCTTATTTTTTATTTAAACCATAAAATATGATGGGAGATGTTATATAGTCTTATTCATTTAAAAATATTACCATCTATGTACTATGGTGGTCCTCAACCCAAAAAAAGGATTCACTACCTATAAATTGAAAAAAATAAAGAATATGAGAAAATGAGAAATTTAAGAAAATAAAGGAAAACTATTTGAAAACTCAATTCTTGGGTGGATTGGTTAATTATATCGAAGAAATAGATGTCTATTTAGTAGTATATTTATGCTTTGATGGATCCAAAGGTATCTCCATCACGGCTATAGATACATTTCTAGTAGTCAAGCAATGTCGAACATTAGTGATATATTTACATACAATTAACATATCTAAACTAATTTCTACTTAGGGACTAAGATACTTATAATCCTAATTCATTTTCTATGGTTTAGATTATTTTATTTTGAAAGGAGTAAATGAACCCATTTTCACACACATTCGATCAAGTGTACATGAATTTTTTTAGGCAACTTTGGTTGTTATTTCTTTAATTGATGTTTACCATTAATAATTTTAGTATAATAGATTCTTCCTTAACTAGAATTATAGACCTTACATGTTCCACGAAATAGTTTCCCATTAAATATCCATCTTTCAAACTATTCTTATTGAGCCTTGACTTTACATTTTTATTTATCTGAGATATTTTTATTACCTTTTATGCCTCAACATGCCCAAAAGCATTAGGGAGATGGGTTTAGTGGAGTATTATGCATAATTCAAAATTTTGATGCTTACTCTTATCCACGTGCCTTGTCTCTTAGTTCTATAATATTTCCTTATTACCCTTTGCTTAGTGGTCCATAACCCCTTAAATAACCAATCTAAGCCAGTTCTATAGCCTATGAACCTCTTTTCTTTCCTTTACATTCTCTTATGTTAAACTATCCCCTTCCTTTGTCTTTTATTTGATATCTACAATAGCCTTATTCATTTAAATATGTGTTAGCATTTATCTTTACATGTAAGTGCTCTATTTTACACACAAATTCATTAATCTAGAGTGGCCCCTTAGAATTTTGATAACTTATTATGATAGCAATTGCATGCCTTATGCCATTTAATTTGTGCACCAAGCATTTTTTTTCATATTAAGTAAAGTGATACAAAAATTACAAGGATAAAGCTACTAAGAGTAGCTAAAGTACATAGCTATACATCCAACCATAAAGACACAAAAAACTCTTGATGTACATAGGTATACATCCAAAACATAGACAAAAATAACATGAACATAAGCCAACCATAAAGACAACCGAAAATGCCCATGATTACACAAACTAGCTAGTGGAACCACATGCAACAAGCTTACACAAACTACCTAGTGGAACTACATGCTCTAGCTTTGCCAATCTTCTCATGTCCATATTGATGGACCATACACAAATATTTTACACATGATTAATATCTTTCTAGGAGCCTATTGAATGCCATTATATTATTTATTTCATCGATTTGTGTAAGCAATCACATGATTTTGTGCTATAAAAGAGAATATTGATTCATGCCTTGTGTTTTGATGATATCTATGGTGTCCCATTCTTTTGTTTGGTGCTTGATTATTTAAGTATTACAAAGAATTCTCAAACTTCATGTCAATCTTTGATGACTTCAAGCTATCAACTAGACAATTTATTTCCCTATTGTTTTCCTATAATAATAGGTTCCAAAATAGAGTGATGTAAACTATAGACTACTGTGGAGATTTGACAAGATAGATTAAGGACTTAACTGAATCCTACGCGATATTATGTGACTAAGATGTCTCTATCTCTTGTTTTCCTATAATAATAGATGCTAGAATAGAGTGATGTAAACTATAGACTACTATGGAGATTTAACAAGATAGATTAAGGACTTAATTAAATCCTACATGATATTATGTGACTAAGATGTCTCCATCTCTTGTTTTCCTATAATAACAGATGCTACAATAGAGTGATGTAAACTATAGACTACTATGGAGATTTAACAAGATAGATTAAGGACTTACTAAATCCTACGTGATATTATGTGACTAAGATGTCTATCTCTTGTTTTCCTCTAATAATAGATGTTAGAATAGAGTGATGTAAACTATAGCCTACTATGGAGATTTAACAAGATAGATTAAGGACTTAACTAAATCCTACGTGATATTATGTGACGAAGATGTCTCTATCTCTTGTTTTTCTATAATAATAGATGCTAGAATAGAGTGATGTAAACTATAGACTACTATGGAGATCTAACATGATAGATTAACAATTTAACTGAATCCTACGTAATATTATGTGACTAAGATGTCTCTATCTCTTATTTTCTTATAATAATAGATGCTAGAATAGAGTGATGTAAACTATAGATTACTATGAAGATTTAAGAAGATAAATTAAAGACTTAACTAAATCTTATATGATATTATGTGACTAAGATGTCTCTATCTCATGGGTATAGCTTTTTCTTAAATTTGCAATGGGAAGACTGGTCAAACATAGTTAAAAATCAATTTCGTTCATTAACCCTCCTATAGATACATCGCATTTTTTTTTCCTTCCCTTATTTTACTATAAAAATATTATTTCCGATCCATTGACCTAATTATTGAGTTTAATGGATATTTTCTATGGATAACGTGTTGACTAAGTCTAACCCTTCACGGCAGATTGCACGGAATATTTTAAAGACTACCTAATCCAAAGTATAAAATAATACTCGAAATTATGTGGCTGTTATTCAGCAGTATTAAATTTCAAGGAGAAACAAGAGTAGGCACTTTTTGTTTTATTCCCCCACACGTTCCTTCGCTAAATTTGGTGGTTGACTGCCAAAGCTAAACCAAGTGGCCAATACTTCCAAAGCTAAATCTTTTTGAAAAAATTAAAAAAAAGTTTTATTGTGTTATGGAATATATGCTTTCTCTCTTTTAAGTGTGTGTTCATTTAGATGCAATTTGACATTTAAACTATAAACTAAAGACATAATCTAATTGAAATGTACAAGAGTTGGTACTCTCAATTTTTTTTTTGATGATATATGTTTGTCACCCAAAACAAAGTTAAGTTAGTTCAAAAAAATAGAAAGTAAAAAGTGATTATGTCAACAATAGCTATGTTGTATCTAGTCAATTAGATAAAATACTAATTTTTATGTTTAAGTTGTCATAAATTTTTTTATTGTCAATGATGATGAATTAAATAATTAGTGATAAGAGAGGATAAAGAGAGAGTCAATATAAGGTAAATTGGTTAAGAGGATTTTTAAGAGAAGACAATAGGAAAGTGGACAAAGGAGGGGAACAATGATAGGAAGAGAGAACCTAAGAAGAACATGTGGGCGATTCTCTCAAATGATCAAGGAAAATTCACAATAATGAGGACAACATGGGATCAAGGGAGCACATTTAGGTCATGCCCCCAACTGTTTAAAGGAAAATAAGTAGGGGGAACATTATGGTCATGCCCCCAAGTGTTGTAAAGATGTAATGAGAGAGAAGATAAGTAGAGGGGACATTTAAAACTTACCCTAAGTGAAATAAGTGAATAAGAGAAATCATAATATGATGACCTTAATAGTGGGAAGGGGAAAATAATGATAGGAAACTAAAAGAAATAAAATTAAGTTCTCTTTCTCAATTATTTACTTGTGTGTATTTAAATTAAATCAAACTAAAACACTTTAGTGAGTGAAAACATCCTAATTAGATCACACAATAGTTGGGAATCTCAATTAGAATAAATACCTAGATTTGAAAATAGGAACCCAGATAAGAAACCATAATTTTTTTGAGAAATATATGGTTAAGATAGACCTAAAAATTAGTGTTTTAATACTAATATATGCTTAAATTGTTTAAAGGAAGCTTCTAGTATAATTTGCACATTCTTTGACATATGGACTATGTTATTAGGTTAGGACTCAAGTACGTAGCTACTAAGGAGGTGGCCTAGTCTAGAGGCTTGTAGAAAGTTAAAGATTGGTAGAGAGGTCTATGACAATGTTTTGAGTAATTCCCCATATAGACTTTTGTAATTAAATAGAAGAATAATGAGCTTAAAAAATAAATAAGTGAATAATTGAAACTAAAAATGATGATAGGAAGTAGAAAATTATTGATTTACAAGGTGAAACTACTACAATAAAATCTTCTAAATTTGTATACAAATCTAAAATTTATATTTTATTTATTTGACAGGGATTCACATATAATTAAAATTAAGTGATTGCAAAATTAGCAATAAGAGATAAGAAAACAAACCATAGATAACATAGGATTACATGAAAAAACCCTTTCAAGAAAATAATCCATTTGAGAAAGGGGAAGGGTATGTATTAATATTCAAGTGAGAGATACATCCACACACTAACACTTTGGTATTTGATAGCACTCTAGTAGCACTTGTGTTTCTATAACCAATCTCATGAAACTATTGTCTCAAGATCTCAATGATATTTAGAGAAATGGGAGAGGAATACCACAAATTGTGTTCCAAAATATTGTACCATCGAGCCATGATAAAATTCAATAACACCTACACAAAAAAATGAACCTCGATATTTTGTGAATAGTATAAGTAACTCCCAATGATACATGAATAATAAAAATAACCTCCATACTACTTAAAGATGAAATATTTTACATGTAACTCATCCATAATGACCCATATCCAAAGGTAGGTGTCCAAAAGCATCACCCAACTCATATAGGACCTACAAAAAATATTCAAGATGCTCCACTTCTCAATTCTCACACCGAAGTTGAGATATTTGTTAAATTCAACTTCATAACCACATTGTCCACTCCACGTCCTTTATGAATGCATATTTAACAACCAATATCAAGATTTTGAGATAATATAAATTACAAAATAGTTTCCAATTCTACCCTAGGCATCTAAGGATTTGCAAGGTAAATGACACCTTAATCTTAACGAGAATATATTTGACTTGATACACTTGTGGACCAATTTGTCACACTAAAAGGTTTTTATAATATTGTTAGGGACATATAAGAGAAGTTTAGCATTGAGATATTGACAAGACTATGTCGTTATATAGTGGAGACCAAAATCTAACTCTCAAGGAGACAACGTAGTCCAAGTTCTTAGAGTTTCCTACAAACCCTATGAGATGTTTACTTTCTAATTTTAAGCTAAGTTATTTGTATGGAAACTTCTTTTGAATGTTCATATTTTTTCTTATATTTGACCTATAATCACAAACTTGACATGAAAACCAAGTTGAAAAAAAAAGTGGTTAAGGGGGAGTTTGGCTTGGTTATCCCCCTTATCGATTTTCAAACATGCATCCATATCCAATATGATTATGGTAAAATGGTCAATCAAATATACACTATATAACCATACAAATTTTAAACATAGAATTTTAATCCTTGATTAGAAATGGAAATGATAACTAGGAGGTAGGAAGAGGGATGAGAAAAAGGAAAAATCATGTCAAATTGTAATAACATTTGAGAAAATTTATTAAGAGGACCAAGGGATTAGGAGAGAAATAGAATATGGAAAAACGTGTAGAAATTGGATATAATAGAAAAGAATTATAAAGGAAAATAAGTTATAATGGTGAAAAAATATAGAAAATAAGGAACAAGAGGCATTGAATCACCCATCACATAGTCCATGAGCCTTAAGAAACTATTCCAAACCATAAGAAGATAACCAAAACATTCCTTCAAATTTCTGTCTTATTCACTCCAAATAAAGATGTAACAGATTGATAGATTTTTGTGTTTAAATGGGAGAGGAGAATGTCTTTGTTCTAGATTTTTCCTTTAATTCCAGGCCAATGGTGATGGTCATAAATGAATGAAATTAGGGACAAGATGATTCCTCACTTTAATTTTGGAGCTGAAAGAAGCTAACTATGTTGTAAGGGTGTACACTCATATTCATGACATAGAATTTAAGCCCAAGGAGGTCCAAACTTTAATTGAATGCTAAGGAAAAACAAAAGATACTAGGAAGTAATGATATTTAGTGAGAGTCACATGAAATGCGGAAAGTGTAGGGTTTGGCATCCGACAAATTCATCGTCAACAACTCATCGAAGGGAAATTCACCATCAGCAATTCACCGACGGAAAAGTAAAATTCTCCGTCAGCAATTCACCAAGTTTTTGAAACATATATTAAAAAATATTGGTGAATTGCTAACAGTGAATTTTACTTGGCGGTAAATTTTTCATGGTGGTAAATTGTTGGTGGTGAATTTTCCTTCGGTGAATTGAATTGATAACGATGAATTTTCCTAAAACTGTAGGGTTTACATTCATGAGGATAGACACAAGCATGAAATAGGTGGTTGGAAGGGAATAAAAACCACATGAAAAAGGTATAAAACTCAATTTTGTAGCCACATCCCCACAACTTATCTGACTCCTAGAATAGCAACTTTTCGGATAATATTCGAGCATTGTTTATTGTAGTGTAACATACACGTGAAAATTCAGCGTATCTGAGTATCTCATATTTGAGAGTGGAATCAAAGGGGTCAAGCAGGCCTTCCTAGGAGTTGTCACCCTGTATATCTCCCCAACAATCACCAACAATGGGCTTCTGCTGCTGCTCTTCTCTACCCTCCATTCCTCAGATAACTTGAATAAAGTTATATCTATAAATTGGTGGCTTCCCTAAACTCAAATTATAGATGAGAAACTGAATGATGGATTTATGTTATTGATATTAGAGATGAGGAATGGATTGATGGATTTTTGTAATTAATATTAGAGATGATGCATACAGACTGTGGGAATTATGGCTTATAAATAAGTTGAAAGCTAATGCATTCAAGAATAGTCTAAACATCCAGCCATCACACTGCACATTTAACAGTATTGAACGTGTTTTTTTATATTCATGGCCTGGTAAAACCATGACTCAGTGTTGGCATTGTGGAATGGGTTGAATGACTTTTCAACGAAGAATTTGTTAATTGAAAATTGTTTTTAAGAATTCATATGATGAAGGAATCCGAGTTTGAGGAGTGTGTCATGTTCAAAGTGTATGAATATTTAAGGATATTGGTATGATTAGAATCTCCCCACACAGATTGCACAATGAGAGTTACAAATTCATTTTAATGTACAACACATTACATCCTTTCCTTTCTCTTACATTCATTTTTTTTTTTGATGAATAGGCAGATATCTATATTAATATAAAGATATAATTACAAATTCACAAAAAAGGGGCAGGTGGTTAAAAGGCACACCCTAAATGCCACATGGGCAGAGCCTAGAAAATCCAAAATATCAATCACATGGGCCTAGCCCAGAAGTCCAATAACAGAAAATAAAATTAAGCGACCAAAGCAGTGCCAATAGATCCTGGGGGATCCCTGTCATCCAAATTTTTGCCCCATACATCAGCTAGGTTTGGAGTGATATCAGGAGGAGCACCTGAACCATCATAATCTTTATCATTTTTTTATTTTTATTTTTCCTCGTGTCGAGGTGAGATTGCTAGAGCCAAACACATATGAATTTTTCCACTGGTAGGCCAGCTAGAGCCAAAAGCAGGTGGAGCATCAAAGGGCCACCCAGAACCAGCACCACCACTCCCCATAGCACCACTAGAGTGCCAACCCTGACCAGGATGTGGCGGAGGAGAACGAGCCCACTTGGGAGGCCAATAATCCTGTTGAGTAGGGGGCTAGGACCGGAAACACGTGGAGTCACCCTGATTCCAGCTTTGAGAAGGTGACTGGCCATGGGAGGAGGAGGGAGAATCAGGGATCTGAGCCATAATACAAGGGCATTGCCCCAGTGGTCTAGGAGGACCTGCAGGTGAGCCACTTCCAATGCAACCTTGTGCACTTGAATTTGTAAGAGAACATTAGAACATATAACTGCTTTAGCATAAAGAGACACATTAACATCTAAATGAAAATGAGCAAATATACAAGCATTTCTATCTTTCCAGATATTGAAGAGGATTTCCACCCTGAAAGTGTGCCAAAGCTGGGTGAACTTAGTCGGGATTCCAGGCAGGTCCCTCAGTAGAACCATATGCCAAGAGAAGGGTTCCGAACAAAAAGGCCAAAAGAAATCATGAATCCAAGTCCAAAGTTGCTGAGCTTTGGGAAAAAACCAAAAAAGATGCTTAAAGCTTTCAGAGTGCCCACAAAAAGGGCAGTGAGGGTCAGGAACCCCCAAATAAACAAGCCGAGAACCCACAGGGAAGCCTTGGAAAAGAATACACCAAGCAAAGTGGGCTAGCTTCAGATTAACAATTGTAGACCAAGTGGCATCAAACCTCTTACACCAAGTATGGGCAGAGGAATTAAGAAGCCACCTTTGGTTCAAGGAACCGATCATAGGAAAATGGGGTGAAAGCCACCTGTAACCAAGCCGTGACTTGTAGCTCTTAAGAGGAGTGTCTGGAAACCATTTCCAGTCTTTTCACCAAAGTTTGTGCCCATGAATGCCAACTTTGTGAAGCATTTCCACCGGAATGGCACTCACCAGCTCGTCAAGAGTAGGACGGTCCTAGTTTTGAAGACTGTACCGGGCTTTAAAAGTATCCCACTGTAAGAGACACATGGTAGGCTGGTGAAAGAGCTAATGCAGTGTTTGAATGCCCTTCTTATGAAATCTGAGGGCCTTGAGCCAAGGTGACTTGGCCAGGGGTTGACCATTCTGAGCCAAAAGGACAGACCACCATAAGTTATGCTGGTTGATGGAAAGCCCATCACGAAATCCAGCCCCGACCCAATGTATCCAATGTTTAACAGTTTTCCAAGAGCGCCAGATGCTCTTGGTCATAAAGGAGCCAACAATTTGAACCGGTTCCCTCATAACCAAGAGGGTTTGGAGACCGATTCATTTCCAGGCGGGCCTGTGAATAGGAAAACCAGACTGAATACAATGTCTGAGGAGAATCTTCCAGGCTTCATCCCCGGTGAGACCTCAGATAATCCATTTGACATAGAGAATAGTTCCTTGTCATTGAGTGGAGAGCAATCTAAGCCCTCTAGAGTCCTTGGGGAGACAACAAAATTCCTAAGTGATCCGATGAAAACCCTTGTGGGTTTCAGAAGAGGCCCATAAAAAATTATGAAGCAATTATTCAAGCCTACTATAGGAAGCTTTAGAAGGAGCCAAAAAGGAAGAATAGTAGACGTGAGTGGCAGCCAAAATTTTAGAGCACACTTGGAATTCGCTAGTCAGCGAAAGAGGCTTAGTAATCTAATAGTCAAGCTTATGTTCAACCCTGGAGAGCACGGCTTGCCAAAGCTTCTGAGGGGAAGCCTGAAATGTGAAGGGGATGCCTAGAAACCAAAATATTTCTCCCTGCCCTATCCACTTCCAGTTATAAGTTTAGAGCCACGTAGGAGTGGGGAGCACCGATTGTTTGTAGCAAAAGGTCTTGTGGCATTGAATTGTAGAACTAGAGGCAAAACAAAAGGTATTAAGGCAATCAAGGGCAGCAGTGATAGAACCTTCATCCTCTAAGAGAGTGAGAAAGGAATCATCTGCGAAGTGGCCATTGACAAGCTATTCCTGAGAGTTCGGCAGAGAGATCCCTTTAACACGTTGCTAGGAGACAACAATGGCCAAGAGATATCCAAAGCCCTCAGTAGCTAGAACATACAAAGCAAGGGCAAGAGGGTATCCCTGACAATTGGAATGAAAAAGACCAAAAACAGAAGACTGGTAGCCATTAATGGAAATGCAAGCCGAGGCATCAGAAAAAAGCATACAAGCAGACTGTATAAAGTTGGGCCCAAAGCCCAAGGCTTGCAACATCGCAAGAATGAAAAGCCATTCAATGTGGTCATAAGCTTTGGAAAAATCAATTTTAATGAACACCACTTTCTAGTTCGATCGCTGGGCCCACTCCATGCCTTCCCAAACTGCAATGATGTTATCCAGAATAAACCTGGATTTAATAAAACCAGTCTGCTCAGGATGGACAACCTGAGGCAAGAGGTGACGAATTTTCAGAGCTAGGGCTTTGGCAATGATTTTGTAAGAAACATTGAGAAGCATGATGGGCCGCCAATTGCAAATATCCTTTGGATCCCTAGGCTTAGGTATGAATTTAATATTGCCTTTATTTATTAAATTTCTTAGAGAATTGGTTTGAAAGGCTTCAAGATAAACATGATGCAAGTCGCTCCCAACATAGTCCCAAAGAGATTTGTAAAATTCACAAGGAAAGCCATCAATCCTAGGAGCCTTATCATTGGCCATGGAGGAAACGACTTCCTTGAGATCATCAATTGTTAACAATTGATCACAAAAATTAATCTGGGCTGAAGAAAGCCTATGTGGCACAACAACAAGGCAGTCCTAAAGCGCTTGCTGGCGCCCAGGCATGGGGTTCTGAGCAATGAAAACTTGTTCATAGTGACGCACAAAATCCTGGAGAATGTCAGGTAGCTCAAAGAGCTCCTAGTTACCATCTTTGACTGCTTTGATGCATGGGGATGAGTTCCTAGCATGAAGAGGCAAAAAAAATTCTTTGGAGGCACAATCACCAATTTTGAGCCATTGAAGCCGAGCCTTGATTTGAATGCCTCTGGTAGAATAGTTATCTACCACTTGCTTTTGCTGTCTTAAATCTGCCACCTTGACTTGATGTGATGGGGAGAAAGGACTGACCACCAAATCCTCCATAGTCGTACACAAGTTAGCAGTGGTGGCCTCGTAAGAACACCGATGAAAGATAGCAAGATGGCACCCATAAATGCACAAGAAACATGCATTACGAATGATGGAATCATTCCACCAAGAAATCTAGCCCGTACGACCAGGTGGCCAGCACTCAAAATTCCACACCTAGTGAATGTGGGCCAGGCAAAGACGTGTTCAAGAAGAATTGAGTCTTACACATGCGAGGTTGACAAGATGCCCATTCAATGCGAAAATGAATTGGGAAGTGATAAAAAAGAGTCACATCCACTAACTGCTTAACATGCAAGACAAAACTATTGAAGGAAAAAAAAGATTGAGTTGAGATCATAGCATGATCAAGGCATTTAAAGACTCTATCAGAGCCAGTCCTATAATTGCACCAAGTGTGCCAGAGAGAGTGAGAATGGTGGCAACCCATATTGGGATCAAAAAACCCCAATTTATTATGCATGTAAAACCATGCCTCCCTTTCAGCTATTGCCCAATGAAAAGGAAAGGTGCCATTCTTGTCGTACGCCATCTCTACCATGTTGAAATCCCCACAGAGCAACTAGGTGGCAAATGGCAAAGAATCAGCAATCCAACGCTAAAGCAAGCAACGCTCCATGACATCATTAGAGGCATAAACATTAATAATCCCGAAGGAATGATTCTCAATATTAAGGAGAACCCAGACTACCCGCTGGGAGGGGTCAACCCCATGGTCCACCACACAAGAATGCAGTCATAGGGCCAAAAGAGTAGCAATTCCACCACGACCAGCCTCATGCAAAGTGAAAAACATAGTACTGGCTGCCAAATAGAGCGACAAGACGAAGCAAGCAAGAAACCTGAAATTTTAACTTCCTAGAGACAAAGCACTTCAATACCTGGGTAATTCTTCAAATTATTCCTAACAAAATACTTCCTAGAGAGGTCAGTTAGACCTCAAACATTCCATGAGATAAAATTCATGGAAAATCTTCCATACTTGCAGAATCTTGGTCGTCTTCACCCAGGGAAGAGAAGCTATTCTTGAAAAACTCTTGTGGAACAGAACCAATCTGAATAGAAGGAGAGAATCTTCATTTTTCAGGAACATATTCACCTTCTTCTAGTGGAGGAGATGAGTTGCGAGATCGCCGCTGAGTCCCCACTGCAAAGGAAAAATCCGGTTGAGCACACATAACAGCCATAGGTTGAGGCGTGGCCTTTGACTTGGGTTGTAAAACAATAGAAGTAACTCCTGAGGGAGTAGCTATCCCCTTCTTTGAAGGGTTTGAAACCAGTTTGGTTGGTTCAAGGGCCTTGAGAGCCGACCCAGAACCAGACGACTTATTTTTCCGGTTTGAAACCGTAGTCCACTTTGTTTCAGCCTTAGCAGAAGGCTCTGTCGAACAAGGCTTTTCAACATCCCGTGACTGAGAAGATGTATGAGGAACTATCAAAGGGTAGTCCTTGATCTTGTGATCAACTGACTAGCACCGATAGCACGTGTTGGGAAGATTGAAATATGTGACTTTCTGGGTGTGTTTAATATCACCAATTTGAATGTCAACATTCTCTTTCAAATCCTTAGATAAATCGACTTCCACACAAACCCTCTTCTGAGGATGGGCTTGGAAGAACCTATCCAGGTCGATACAAACAACCCTCCCCAAAGAGGAAGCAATATGGTTCAAGAATGGCACGCAAGGAAAAGGTAACTTAGGAAACTCAATCCAGACCAAGACACGCATTTTGGAGTCTTCTGAGATAGCAAAATACCGGGTTCATGCCTAGAAAACCAAAAAGGAAGACCGGACATACCAGGGCCCATGACCCAAAATAGCTTGGACATGACTAATTTTTGCAAAGTGGAACAAATAAAAACCCTTGTTCAAATTTTGGACCATATCAAGGTGGACCCCATGAGGGACCCAGGCCTTGCTAACCCAGTCTTTCAGCACACTTTCGGGGGTAGTCCTCCCAACAAAATAACCCACAAGGGTGTGTTGTTCGAGCCATTAACATGCAAAATCAAAATTAGGTAAAGGTAAAACTACATCAGTAGGGGCATCAAAATGCTTACCTCGTGAAAGACTTTCAGAACAAATTTCTGAGGGCATTTTTTTGGTGGGGGAGCCATTAAACCGTGTCGACGAACCACTAACACTAGCAAAAATTGTTGGGTTAGTACCGGTTGAAGGCATAATAAACCCTTAAAATCACAGTAAATGTGGCCGTACTCAACGAAGAAAACAATTTCCTGCACAGGAAGCACAATATGACACAGGAGGGGCCACGAATGACCTCAGAAAGCACAAAACCCTAGCAGAGCTCATGCACCTTACATTCATTTTTTGAAAATTAAATCTACTACAGGTTTGGGTGTCCCTTATGAAATGAACTTTAATTTATTTTTCATCAATACTCAAGAATTTTTTGGTTCTTGTCTAATAAATTCAAGTTATTTATGTAATTATTATTTTTGAATAATTTTCAAGTTGAGTCTACTAATGTTATCGTGGAAAAGATTATTTGTAGCAATTAGAACTACAATTAAAGGTAGCACATTTTTTATTTTTTCATGCCCATTTATTATTTTGAATTGATTGAGTTGTAGATTATTGCTACCAAGAAAACCTTATAATATAATTCAAAAGACTTGGATGTGTTAAACCAAAGGATAAATACTTTGTTGGAGGGTATGTGCAAGATCATCATGGAAAAAATAGGTCCTTAAGTGGCAATAAAAAGACATAAAATCAGAGTTAGACAACTTGACGTAAAAAATTGAATAAGTAATCTATATTATTTCAAAAAAATGTGAAAATAGAATCTGTAGGAAATTGAATGCAGTTTCTAAACTACTAGACCTTTATTTAAAAAAAAAATCTATTTGGTGAAAATTTGAAATTTCAATGCAGTAGTATTTAAATTTCAGGGTAAAAATAAGAAGTAGGTGTCTGTCTGACCACCCTAACCATAATAAAATGATAATATTTTTTTATAATATTTTATATATAAGTAGAGGACTCATGTCCCAATGTGATGCATATTTTTTTATAATTTGTTTCCATGTAAATAATTAATTATGATTTTTTTATTACTAATTTTAAAAAATATAAAAGCTCGTCTGTCTAACCACCTTAACTTGGTCAAAAATTCATGAATTCATTTTTTTTTTATTTAATCCTATAGTATGAGAAGCATAGAATGTGATGCATATTTCGGATTCAAAAAATGTGATACCGTTTGAAAGTTATAGATGTTTTTCAATCCGCCTATCAATCAAGACTTTATTCATAATTATAATATGAAATGAATAATAATAATTTATTAAATTCAAAGCAAAGCATAATTTTTATTGGTGGAAAGCTGAGAATCTCCTCTAAAAACCCTTTTCGTTTCATCAATTTTGGGTAAAAAAAAGTCATCAACCACATGGGTCATCAAATGGCTTACATATCGCCACTTTTTGGCCCATCATGATCCTGCACATACCTTGGACATGGATGAAATGATGGTTATAATTTTAGAAAAGTTAAAAAAATCAATGTAAAGGGTGATTAAATTCTTTGATAAGAAGGTTTACAAAAATACCTTTAAAGATGTTGAACTTGTCCTATTATGGGATAGGGTAAGAGATGACCCTAGAAAACATCAAAAGTTTAATTTTTTTTATGGTTAGGTCCATACAAGGTTGCTACTATTGTTGGAAGAAATGATTTTTACTTACATAATCTAGAAGCAATTTGACCACATCACTTCATATTTTTATCTATTAGTTGTTTGTATAGCTAGTTTTTTCATTATGGTTTTCTTTGCTTTACTTTGTGGTTTACTTGTTAATTTCCATTTCATTCTTCCTTTTTTATTTATTTTTGGATATAAACATGTTTTCCTTACCAAAAATAATTTTATAGAAGCACTTTTATTAACTTTAACAACTATGTCAAATGTGAAGCTCTCTCTTTGCACCCAATCCCCTTCTATTCGATGACCCACATAGGCATTTATATTCGAATGAAGAGAAGTTGGAACTTAATTTTCTCAATCAACTATAGTTGGTCCATTAGACCTAATTGAGCTCCAAGTATAGTTTCTCTTGAGAAACTAAGGATGCTAGAACTTATTTGTTAAAAGGAAGTAAAAATTAATGAAGCTAGGATTTCTTAAGTATATTTATTATTAGTATTTATTGTCAATTAGATAATAGAATAACAAATAAGTACAATTATCTAGTATTTTGATCTAATACTTGGTTTTCAATTGATTTGAGCTGGGTGATATTGATGGAGAGAGGGAGATATAGAGAGAGATAAAGAGAGGAAGAGATGATGGAAATATAATAGGGAAATATGGAGATAGAGAGAGGAATATGGGAAAATAAAGAGTGAAAGGTTTAGATAGAGAGGGAAGGAGAGGTAGCGAGATAGGTCTAGGGATGGAGATAGAGGAGAGGGGGAGATAGGGAGATATAACTCAATATATAGAGAGGGAGGGAGAGGGGAGAGAGAGGGATATATAGAGAAAGGAAAAGCAATATGTATAGGGAGAGATATAAAGAGATAGGAATATAGAAAGGATAAGTTAGAGAAAAATAGAAATGGCAAGAGAAAGGGGATAAAAAATTTCAGAATATAAAGAGAGAGAGGGGTAGATATATAGATAGAGGGAGAGATATATATATAAAGGGGGAGGGATATTGAGATAGGGCTAGAGAGAGATGAAGAGATAAATAGAAGGAAAGAGAGGTGAAAGGAGAAATATGTAGAGAGAGATATAGAAGCAAATAGAGATGTAGATATAGTGGTCTACAAAGAGGGAGAGGGGAGAGAGGGAGAGAGGAATATAGAGGAGGAGATGAAGATAGAGGTAGGGAGGTAGAAAGAGATAAATATATTTTTCTTCGCAAAAATGCGAGCATATTGTAACATGAGCATGTTATAACTCACTCATATTTCTGTCTAATTTGGGTATTCCTAAACCATAGGTTTGGATTTTCCATAGGAATCCAACCCAAAGGGTGTGAATTACATGTCAATTCCCAAAGACATGTTTTCTGTAAAATATAGAACACAACCTAAATCTCAAGTGTGCTCTCCATCAAGTTTAAACATATTTTAATTTCAATTTAGAAATATACAACAATAACTATAGTGTAGAAAAATGTATCCCTTTACATTTTCAAACTTGTGTTGGGTCCTCCCTGCTAAAATTTGGCTCATTTATGCCTTAATTGGTCCTATTTTGCATCCACAAGCCTAATTAAATGCATTTTTCTAAGGATAATCTCGACATTTAACATAGGACAAATCATAACTTAATGTTTTTGGGTATGTGTTCAAGATCTAGGGATCTGGGACTCAAATGCCCCTTTGGGTGTATGGGTCCCACTAGATCTTAGGACCTTATTTTAAATGTTTCATTAAACAAAGAACTTATTAAAATCTATGTCCTAGGTTTACGCCCCTAGGACTCATACTCCCAACCTAGTGTATGGGTTTCGTTTTAACTTCTGAATTATTTTAAATGAAATTCTTGGTGGGATTTTATTATTGTAGATCTGATGTTGGCTTTTAGTGTTTTAATTTCAGAAATTTAGGCATTAAAAAGTATAAATACAAGGTCATTTCATTAAATTTGACTTAAGTAAGCTAGAAATTTTTGAGTTCAAGCATCCTAGCAAGTTTTTGAGTAACTCCTATAGAAATTTTATGAGATCAAGAGCATTCAAGAGATGATTATCAAAAAATGTGGAGCATCAATTCAAGATTCAAGCATCATGTCAAGGTGTTCATGCATCATGTGTGTTGTGAGCTAACATGTTGATGTAGCATTTGTGATTCAAGTTCAATCATTTAAAGCCATCTCAAGTTTCATGATCAAGATACACATCCATTGAAGCCAGTTCATACAAGTTGCAGATCTACACTCCAAGAATTCAACAAGGTTTGGAGAGTTGTTACATTCATTTGATCATTCATCATTCCTTCATGTTATTTAAATTAATTTAAAAGTTTAATTACTAAAATGGGGTCAGACTGAGGAAAACCCCCATCCACTAATGAAACAACATTTTTCTCTCTTATGATTTGTATTTTGTAGATTTAGGTGATTGAGACTCATTCGCCAAACTTGGTGATTTAGTCCATGTTATATCCTTTCAATAGAATTTGAATGTGTTTGATTTGGGTTCAAAAGATTCAAAAAGATCCTTGAAAATGAAAGGAAGTTGGGTGAGCATAAACAACTTCTTACACTAATCTAAGTAGGGGAGAGTTACAAAATTTTCCTTTAATACCTTATTCTGAAACAATAAGAGAAACAAATACATAGAATAATAGATAGAACTACAAGAATGCATACAAAAATGACACCAAATATATGTGGGGAAAAACCTTTCAGGTAAAAAACCCCACCCTCCAAAAGCACATTACTTCTCTATTATATCAAGTAAAATTTACAACATATCTCCAAGTACAAAGCTTCTGCAGAATTTCTTCAAAATGAACACTTGTTCTGGAGTGATATTGGTAGCACTCTATTACCTGCAAACAAACTATGCATTCTACAATGCAAGGGACTCAATATATAGAGTGATACAAGCTTCAAGAAGCATCTAGAAGGAGAGGGGAATCCAAATGAAAATTGCACAATATCCCGCTCCATAGACATACATTTGGACACATGTACAACATTCCCTTACACCCCTTACAATGGGAAAACATGAAAATATTCCTTCCTCAAGCTTGGGCACCTAGAATATATACTAAAACTAGCTTATGACAGATTCCTTAAACATCTTACAACTATCATAGAATCTATCATAGCTGACAACACTTACAATTGTAAGAGAATCTGTCATAACTTGCTAAGAATACTTGATTATCTTACACTTTGTCATTACCCAACTTGGGCACCAAATTTCACCCATGCATGAAGATGCCTTATGACACATCATAGAATATGTCATAGGTAGAATATTCCAAAATGGGATGCCTATGTCCACTTGGGATTATTATGTGTCATCCAATCACTTCCAATGGGGATGCCACCCAGCCGATAGGTCCCAATTTGTGACATGACACCATAGGAAATTAAATAATAAAAATCAATATATTAATACATCAATTAAATCAATATTAGGACTCTAAGTTTGAAACAACTTAATCCCAACATTCTCCCACTTGTTGAAGACTTGCTGACAGTCATTTAAAATCATCTACTAAGGGCCCCAAGGCCCATAGAATTGGAACACCATTTGAACTTCTCTTTGCTTACTAGTGTTGTTAGTGCATATGCAACATTCACCAAAGTGTCAACCTTTTCCAAATTTACCTTTCCATATTCTACCATATCACAAACAAAATGATACATAAAATCAATGTGCTTTGTTCTTGCATGGAAGGTAGGATTCTTTGCTAGGAAAATCACACTTTGACTATCACAAAAAATAGTAATATGTCATGCATCTAAACCGATATCAAAAAATAATGTCTTAAGACAAATAGCTTCCTTACAAAAATTATTTGCTACCATATACTCTACCTCTATCATGGACAATGCTACTACAACCTGCCACTTACTCATCCAACTGATAGCACCACCAAACATCATAAACACGTAACCAAGTGTCAGTGGATCTACTGTCAATGTCACCTATGCAATCTGAATCAACATATCCTCAAATGCTCAAATAGTACTAAGGTCTAGTAGGATAACCATGAAAACAAAAGGCATACTCAAAATTATCTCATAAATATTTGAACACTCTCTTAAGCACATCTCAATGCATTCATCCAAGATTAGCCATAAAACAGCTAAGGACTCCCAATGCTTTGGCAATGTCTAATATCGTACACACCATCACATACATAAAAATACCAACTAAACTCACATAAGGTACTTTTATCATGTCCTCCATCTTAGTAGGATATTTTGGACATTCATTCATAGAAAGATTCATCCCTTACACCACTGGAATAACTAAATGTCTACAATATGCCATGTTGAATCTCTCCAACACCAAGTTCACATACCTGCTCTGGCTTAACCAAAGATCTATGTTAGCTCTATCTCTTGTAATCTCCATTCTCAGAATGTACCTAGCTGCACCTAGGTATTTCATCTCAAATTGTGCTGACAACTGAAACTTCAAATCTGAAATCATACTTTTACCATTCCCAATCAATAAAATAACATCTATGTATAGAAAATAATGAGAATATGACCATTATCAGTTTTAAAGTGTACATAATGGTCAAATTTAGATCTCTAAAATTCCAATGACAACATAGAGGTATCAAAATTCTAATACCACATTCTAGGAGATTGTTTCAAACCATAAAGAGACTTGTCTAACCAAATTTTATTTACCTTTTTCAATGAAATTCTCTAGTTGTGACATGTAAATCTCTTCCTCCAAATCACCATGAAGGAGTTTTGTCTTCACATCCATCTATTCCACTTCTAAGTCATATGTTGTTGCGAGTGACAACATAATCCAAATAGATGTTAGCTTTGATACAAGAGAGAATATCTCCCCATAATCAATTCCCTCCACTTGAGAAAACCCCTTAGCAACCAACCATTCCTTTTACTTTCCAACACTACCATCAGGACCACACTTTTCCTTAAAAACCCATTTACAACCAATAGATTTACACGTAACAGGAAAAGGTACCAAATCCCAAGTCTTTTTTTTTGTTTAAAGAAGCCATCTTGTCGTCCATGGCTTGAATCCCATGCAGTAAGAATCAAACTGCTAATTCCCTATCTCAAGCAACAAGCACCCTCAAACCTTTGCCCTTCATCAACCTAAATAGGTTCATCATAGATCTCACCTCTACTCCCTCAATGCATTATAATGTCTCCAACTTCCAAATTTTTAATGATGATAAACACATCTTGGACTTCATCACAAGATCTAATTTATTTGCAACTCAAATCATTGATAAAATAGAACTAGAGGAAGTTGAATTTGATATAAAATGGGTTATTAACCTTAAAACCAACAATATCCCATGAGGTATGGTTCATTTGGAGAGGATATTTTATTTATATCAGATAAGCGATCAAGATCAACAGATCAAGAAAGAGTAAATAGATCATCAATATGATGCTCATAACATGGGTATAACTGACAAAGTTAAAAATGTGTTCATAGGTAAGGTGTGCACATCGAAGGAGAGAAAATAGATCATTGACACCTTATGCAACTATCACAATGTAATTCCTTCAGGATACAAACACTTAAAACTATATGATATGTCAATTATTACTGATACCATTCCTCTCAAGCCATATGTGAGGCCTTTCCAACAACATCAATGCTTGATTAATGCATTTATGGAGCCAATTATCTTCAAAGAAGATTATAATTTTTTATCTTCACAAATCATCTTTCCAATATGACACTCCACATGGGTGGAAAATTTGGTCCCAATTTAAAAAAATAATGGTGAAATCAGATTGTGTGTGGACTTCTGGAATTTAAATAGAGCTTCTAAAAAAGACAATTATCTAGTGCCCTCACTCGATAAAGTATTGCAAATAGTTAATGGATCTCAAATGATTTCATTTCTAGATGATTATTCTAGATATAACCAATTTATGGTGCAGTATGAAGATAGGCATAAAATGGATTTCACCATGAAATGGGGAATTTTTGTGTACTGAAAAATGTCATTTGGGAACTAATCAATGTCTGTGTTACATTTCAACATGCAATGCACATCGCCTTCAAAGACATCATTGAAAATGCATCATCATATACATGGATGACCTCATTGTGTTCTAAAAAAAAAAGAGACCACGTCTCCAGTTTGTTCAAAGTTTTTTAGAAATGTAGAGAGTTCAACATCTCATTGAACCTGAAGAAATGCATCTTAAGAGTGACCAAAGGTAAGTTGTTAGGATAGGTGATTTTAGAGAAAGGGATCTCTATAGATTTAGAGCGCATACAAGCCATATTGAAAATTAGCCCTTAGGTAGTAAGAAGGAAATGAAGTCCTTCTTTGCAAAGATCACTTTTGTTAGGAAGTTCATGTCACATGGTTTGGTGAAATAGTCAAGCCATTGAAGGCCATGCTCAAGAAGGATGCCAAAGTAGAGTGGAAACCAGAAGTCAAGCAAGATTTTGAAGAAATTAAGTGGGATATTGCTAATGCCCTAGTGCTAGTCAGTCTAGATTATTTAAATCCATTTTACATCTACTCGTTTGCTTCAAATCACTTTTGCGCTAACATGTTAACCTAGAAGGATGATGCAGGAACAAGCACCCTATTGCATTCATGACTACTCCATTGAAGGATGTTGAATTATGGTACCACAATTTTGAAAATAGGCATATGCCTTGGTAAGAGGAGTTAAAAAAATTAGACATTACATCTTGAGAAACAAATTGTTTGCAATCATCTTGAATCTACTAGTCAAGACCCTGTTGACAGAAAATGAGCTAGGAGAAAGACGATAATAATGGGTCACTCTGCTACAAGAATATGACACGGAGATTCATCCTATGAAGTTGATTTGGGGACAAGCCCTCACTCGTATAATAGAAAAAAATTGAGTCAGAGCTTAGAGTGCAACAATATCACTTGGAGGATGTCTCCCTAGGTGAGTGGTACAATGAAATTATCTATTATTTGTTGAACAATAAATATCCATCATGGCTACAAGGAGTACAAAAAAAATCTTTAAGATTTAGAAGCAACAACTACATGTTACAAGGATCCATATTATACAAAAGAAACCATGAAGGGATCTATCTTAGGTGCCTTGGAAAAGAAGAGTAGATGAAGTGTTGAAGTAATTTCATGACAAGCTTAGTACTGGCCACAGATCCGGTCCTTCAACAACTCATTAGATTCTATGAGTTGGGTACTATTGGCCAATGTTGTTCAAATATGCACACAACCATGTCAGGACTTGTCATGTATGTAAGAAAAATGCCACTAGGGAAAGAAATGCTATTGTCCCATTACAACCAATTATGGAGGTAAGGAATTTTTCTCAATAAGGACTCAAATTCATTGGAATAATAAGCCCACCCTCCTCTATAGGCCATAGGTACATTCTGAACTCTTCTGATTAGTGCACTAAATGGACTAAAGCAATAACATGTAGGCAATGCACAACTGAAGTAGTATCTAATTTCTTAGAAAATTTTGTTTTATATCGCTTTAGTTGCCTATTTTCCCTCATGTGTGACAATGGTCATGCATTTTCATCCCTCAATTTTTCTAGTTGGGCCTTTGATTGTGGAATCATAGTTAAATTTTGATCCAATTACTACCCCTAGGGAGATGGCCTAGCTCAATCCACCAAAAAAAACCTACTGAATATTATCTGAAAGCTCCTTGATAGAAACCTAAAGGATTAGCACACCCATCTACATTTTTCTTTGTGGGAAGATCGCACGTGTCATAAGACTACCTTGGGAATTCCTCATTTCACTTAGTCTATGACTTAGAGCTAGTTTTCCCAGTCCACCTCAAAATCCCTATGCTTCAATTCATTAACACATGTTATGAGGAGGGAGAATGCTAAGAAGCTCACCTTGCTAAATTGTTACGCTTGGTGAAAGTCCGTGACCAGGCAATAGAAAATTTCACCAAGCACCAGGGCATAGTCAAGAGATGGTTTGATCACTGAACCAAAGTAAAGGCCTTTAGGATTACAAATTTAGTCATTTTTTGGGAAAAATCCAATGAAAAGAAAGGGGGACATGACAAATTCGACAAGCTCTAGCTTGACCCCTTTCTGATTTCAGAGATTTTTGGAGATAATGCCTTTCACCTTGAAACACTAACTAGAGAGGATGTTTCATTGGTTGTCAATGGGGAGTACCTCAAGCATTATTTCCTTTCTTGATTTGTTCAAGCTCCCCTTTGTACATAGTTGTATATAGTTAGAGTAGGTTTTTTTTTTTCACTGCATTATTTTCACCTTAATTTCGCTCACTTTCCCAAAATTTTCTTTTGTTGAGGGTGTTATTTGATCTTGATGTGGTGGCCATGCTTGGCCCGTCAAAGGGCCCACTTTATTTCCCTCTCCTATTTGTTCTTTGGACAAGTCTTCATCCATTACTATCAATTTTTTATCACTCTCATGAAGTGGGTTTCTGTACTTGAACTCCAACTTGACCTAGGAAAGAACCCTTATTTGAATCTCCCCACGCTTATCTCAGATTAAAAACAAAAATAAAACTTAAGCACTCTTGATGAGTCACACGATGGTTATTATGAGTCTCCAACAAGTGAAAAGTCTTAAGTCTACTCTAGTGACCACTATAATTCCAAACCCACTATAAGCTTCAATGCTTATGAAGTTGAGAAAAATAAAAATAATATGAAAAGAAAATATCTAAAAAGAAAGAAAGAGAAAATAAAATTATTGAAACAAACAATTGTGTGGGTGTGCGGACAACTCTATCGGGGCTATGGATGCCTGACTGAAAATAGAGTAATGTTCGTGGGGTCACAATGATAACTCCATCGAGGATATGAATGTCTGACTTGCAGTGAAGTAATGTCCAGGTTACTATTGGGGTTAGACAAATTATGTAGTTTTCCTTGGCTGGGGTGCTGCCATAATAGTGGTTTACACTTTCTGGGAGATCCTGATTTTTGCTGAAATCACATATTTTTAGAAAATATAATGATTTAAGCCTTGAAAATTTCCATTTAAAGGAATCAAATTGAACATGGTTTGATCAAACCACATTATACCAAGCTCCCTTGGATAGAACCTCACTAGTTTTAAACCATACCTAGAAAGGAGTCTCCTTTACACCTATCAAAATGTTGATAAGAAACCACTTTTGATTTACCTTTTGGGGGATCAAATGAATTATTTTAATTTTGTTTTTGTAAGTATGTAGTCCTTATTATAAGCTTCCAAAAAAGTGTAATTTTAATTAAATTAAATTTGATCATTATATTTAATTGTTATTTCTTGTGTGTAGGTTTTTCACTAAAAATCAAGCTCTTTGTTTTGCACATGTGGAAAAATAGTAGATTATAAAAATAAATTTTTGAAAAATATGTTCACACTAGGTATTGATGTCCTTGATCCATTAAAATAAAAAATAATTTTTTTTTATACATATATAAAAAGTTATGTTGTATACAGTTTGCCTATGTTTGAATTGTAATTAGTTTGACTTCGAAACTTGATCAAGGAAAAAATATTTAATAAAACACTATGAAACCAAATGAACTGGTTAGATATTGTAGTTACAAATCTAAATTCAAAAAAATAGAATTTTATCCTTCATACAATAAAATTTATGTTGTATATGGTGAGCATCACTCTCTAAAAATGTTGTTTACTGATAAAAACTAGTTTTCAAAGGAGATGAAAATAAGCGCAATATGATTCCATTTTTTTTGAAAAAACTATATTTAGAACCTATAGAAAAAGATTCACAAATCACTAGTTTTCATCATCTTCAAAATTCTCATGGTTTAGCCGCTAAAGGAGCCCAAAAGTGAAGATTTAGTTAAAAAAAGTAGTATAGTGTCCAATTTGCCCAAAAAATGTAAAACAGTATTGTGGGATCACCCACCAATTGATCACTATCCTTTGTGGTTTCTAATGCAAGATAGGGTGGTTACTAAGTCTTCTTAAGGCTTCTTGACTAGGTTTTTTTAACCCTCTTCTTATTTGGTGACCTTTCTTCTTGATAGGTTGTGGTCTCTAGTAGCATATAGGACACACTTATTCAACTATATCTTCTAATGTATTTTTCTTCACAAAATTAACTCCACAAACTTGAATACCCTTTATCTTTCTCTACAACATACACCAAACCTGGCCTAGGTTTTTTTGGACTGTATCTCCTTAATCGGATCTTCTTCGCTACACCATGGCCTAAATAGGTCGCTTTTACAAAGGAGGTATCTCTACAAAGTCTTTCCTGACCTTAAGAACCTCATGCAAAGTGTGTGTCAGTCACCAGTACACCATTTCTTGTGTGTTCTTCACCCAAATTGACTATAAACTCACCGTCCCCTCCAAAAACTAGTATTTTTACCATGGAATAGTCACTTTGTCAGCCATTAGCTCAATCTGATGATTGTTTCACCTTACCACCCTATCAAGAAATACAAAGAAACAAAATTTTGCAATCCTACAGGCTCATTCCACCTACTCACAACATGCAAAAATAGTGGAATGGCCTTCACTGGTTCATTTTGCTTACAAACCCTCTCAAACCCTACCTACAAAGTGATTTTCAGAAAACAAATCAAAACTATCCTATGACTGACAGGAATCCTTCAAAAATGATTCAAAATGAAGCTAATTTGAGGTATTACTCATCCACATAGGTTTTTCCATTAAACTCTAACTAGACAGGTTGCTCAGAATAGGAAAACACTTAGATTTCAAGAAAAAGCATAAAAAAAATTAGAACTTTTCATTTCTTTCTTCTTAATCTTCATTCACACCACTTCCACTACATATCTTTCCACTCTTCATGCATTTACAATTTCTTTCCTCATTCGTAAAAATAATTCCAACATATCTGATTGTTGGACTTCCATTTACCTCAAAGTTAGGATACAAAAAAAACTAATTAATATAGCAATAATAATGTAAAATATTAAGACCCCCTTGACTCAAATTACAATTGTTTCTAAGTCAAGAAATTGGCCACCTAGGCCTTATTACAAAACCAAAAATATCACTCCCTACACCTAGACCTTGATTACAAGGCAAAACAACGCAAACTAAACTAAGTGAAAATGTGAAGGTGCTTTGCACCAGAAACCCGAGATTGAAATGATTTCATTCTCCTAATGAAATGAGGTCTTCAATAGAAACTCCATGCTAAGAAATGTATTGTTCTATCATCCAGGTTGTATCTTCCTTAGGTAGTCCAAGCCATTTCACCAAATTCTCTGTATAAACCTTTCTCCTTGTTCTCTTTACCTCCCTTGAGTCCAACAGAGCTTCAAGTTTCATTGGCTAAGTAGGTGGAAGGTCCTTAATCCATTCTCCCTCATATTTTTCAGGTTTACCTGCTTCTTTACATTCAAAAATAATTCCCTTGAAGGGATAAAGGTCAGATATATTGAAAATTGGTGAGATTGCAACTCCTTGTGGGAGTTCAATCTGATATGCATTGTTGCCATACTTGTGGACCACCTTGTAGGGTCCTATCTTCTTCATGGGTAAGTGCACCAATTTGTGACACAATTTTGGTGCCAAATTACAAAAAAAACCCACAATAGGCCATATTGCACTTGACAAATTTGGAGAGCACTGAATTTGATGCTCTCCAAATGGCTTTACCATTTTGCAATTCGCCAAATTTGGCGCTCTCCAAATGGCTTTACCATTTCATGAGTCACCAAATTTGGCGCTCTCCAAATGGCTTTACCATTTGGCAAGAGCCAAATTTTGTGAGTGCCAAATGGCTTGAATTTCGCAATGAGTGGAGAAGTGTGAGTTTTCTTTCTTTTTGCAATGAATTTTTGAATGCATTTTTCTAAACTCTTTTATTTTCACTTTCTCTTCCAAGGAAACGATATACATGAAATGAAATAAAAATTTAAGTTGAAATTTACATATGGAAATTTACTTTCTTATACTTTAAGTTATATTAAATTTATATAGGTAGGATGTTTGAGAGTGGTTTCAGATATCTAGGAATTATAATGAAAATTCTAGTTTTTGGAAGATCTTAAAAATTTCAAACTTAGTCAAATTTCAGTAATCAACAATTCAAATTTCAATAATCAAGAGGTCAAATTTTAGTACTCAACAAGTTGTATCATCTTTCTCTCTCCTTCTCTCTACTCTCTATCTCTCCACTCCCTCTCCCACTCTCTCTCTCTCCCTCCCTTCTCTCTCTCTCTCACATGCCCCTCTATCTCCTCCCTACATCTACCTCCCTCCCTCCCCTCTCTACTTCTCTCTATCTCTTCTCTCTCTACATATCCTTCCCTCTCTACTTATCTTTATCTCCCCTATCTCTCTCTTTACCTACGTCTCTCTCCATCACTTTGTATATCACTTATGTCTCCCTCCCTACCTCTTTCCCTCTCTACTCTCTATCTCTCCTCTCCCTCCCTCTACCTACATCTCTCTCTCACTCTTAGTCCCTCTCTTCCCCCGCTTTCTCTCTAACTCTCTCCTCTCTATATCATAATTATCTTTCACTCCCTCTCACTCTCCCCTCTCTATTTCACCACTCTCTCTATCTATCTCTCTCTCACACACAAACCTCTATCTCCCTTGCTAACACTCCCTCCTCCCCTCTCTACTTATCTCTATCTCTCCTCTCCCTCCCTCTCTCGACCTCACCCTCCCTCCCCTTATTTTTGTCTCTCCTCCAAATCTCTCTCACTATTGTCCCTTCCTCCCTCCCCCTCTTTCACTCTCAATTGATCTTTTTCTCTATCGCACCATCTCTCTCTCTCTCTCTCTCACTCACACACACACCTCAATCTCCCTCCTCTCCCTCCCTTCTCTACTTCTATCTCTCCTCTTTCTTTCCCTCTCTATACATACCTCTCCCTCCATCAATATCTCTCTCCATCCCTCTCTATCTCACTTATGCCTCCTTCCCTACCTCTTTCCCTCTCTACTCTCTATCTCTCCTCTCCCTTCCTCTACCTACCTCTCTCTTTGTCTCTCCATCCCTCTCTTTCTCTCTCACTCTCTCATTTCTATCTCACCATTATCTCTATCTCTACCTATCACCCCCTCCTCTCTAAATCACCATTCCCTCTCTCCCAGTTTCCCTCCTTCCCTCTCACTCCCTCCTCTCTAAATCACCATTCTCTCTCTATCCCACTTTCCCTCATTCCCTCTTTATGTCTCACTTATCCCTTTCTACCTCTCCCTCCCTCCAACCTCCCTCTCTCTCTTTATCTGTATTTCCCATTCTCTCCTTACCTCTCTCCTCTCTATCTCACCACTCTCTCCATCTCACTCTCCCTCCTTCCCTCTCTCCCTTCTATCCATCCCTCTCTCCTTCCCCCTCTACCTACCTCTCCCTCACCCCTCTTTCTCTCTTACTCTCTCCTTCCCTCTATAATCTCTATCTCTCCCCCCTTCCCTCTCTAATATATTTATGTCTCTCCCCCTTCCTCTCTCCCCTAATTTTCTCTCCTCTCACTCTCTCTCCCTCTCACACACACTCACCTCTATCTCCTCCTTTCCTCTCCCACCATCCCTCCACTCTCTACTTCTCTCTATCTATCATCTCTCTCTACATCTCCTTCCCTCTCTATTTATCTTTATCTCCCATCTCCCTCTCTTTACCCACCTCTCCCTCCATCACTCTATATCTCAAATCTCTCTCTCTCTCTCTCTCTCTCTCACACACACACACACACACACACACACACTTTCACCTCTATCTTCTCCCTACCTATCCCTCCCTCCACTCTCTACTTCTCTCTATCTCTCCTCTCACTACATCTCCTTCCCTCTCTACCTATATTTATCTTCCCTATCCCTTTGTTTACCTACCTCTCCCTTCATCACTCTATATCTCACCTATTTTTCCTTACCTACCTAGGGTTGAGGTATTAAGGGTCAAGGTTTGAGAATTTAGGGTTGAGGGTTAAATGTAGAGGGTAGAGGGTAGAGGGTAGAGGGTAGAGGGTTGAGGGTTGATGGTTGAGGGTTGAGGGTTAAGGGTTGAGGGTAGAGGGTAGAGGGTAGAGGGTAGAGGGTAGAGGGTTTAAGGGTCAAGGGATTAAGGGTTGAGGGTTGAGGGTTGAGGGTTGAGGGATTAGGGTAGATAGTTTACTTGTGTTTAAGGGTTTAAGGTTTGAGAGTTGAGGGATTAGGGTAGAGATTTTATTTGGGTTTAAGGGTTTAAGGGTTGAGGGTATAGGGTTGATGGTAGAGGGTATTGGGTTTAGGGTAGAGGGTATCAGGGTGAGGGTTGAGTGTTTAAGCTTTTAAGGGTTGAGGGTATAGGGTTGAGGTATTAGGGTAGAGAGGGAGGGAAGGATGGAGGGAGAGATTTAGGGAGAGATGGAGGGAGAAGTGAGATAGAGAGAAGGAGAGAAGAGGAGAGAGGGATAGAGATATATGAGGGTTGAGGATAGAGGGTAGAGAGTAGAGGGTAGAGGGTAGAGGGTAGAGGGTATAGGGTAGAGGGTAGAATGTTTAAGGGTTTAGGGTTGGGAATCCCACCCAAAGGTTTGGACAACTATTTCATGAAAGTGACATGATTTTTGGAAAGGGTGCAAAATTTCTTCATATTTTTGTCTGTGCTCCCCATCTCGTTTGCATGTATTTCAATGAAAATTTATAAGAAAAACTTGATAGCGTTAACCTATCTCTTATCTATCTAAATATATAATTCTTTTTTCATTTTGATTTATTTAAGGTTTTGATCCATGACTTTTATTGGAAATGCCTTCGTTTTTGGTCAAAAACCAACATGTGCTAGGTTTAGGATAGATTTTTACTCGTTCATCAGAACGTGAAATTTTTTTATTTTTTTTAAACTAGACTCCATTCTACACATGATGAAAAAAGAAGAAGTCAATTTTTGATTTGTTTGCAAAACATTTGGGGGGAAGTATGCTAAAATTTCAGCTTTTCAGGATGTACCCACTTTAAAAATTCATAAAATATTATATATTCATTAAAAAAATTATCCAAAAGAATGAGGATAAACTACATGGTATTAGCTAGTTTCTCACCATTGGGATTTTTGAATTTCTAAAAAAAGTTAATCAAAAAGGGGGGATCCCTCACGCGCTATGCTATTTTTTTTTTATAAAAACAGGACCTATTTCCCCCCCCCTTTTTGAGACCCTTAATCTTCATTAATTTCAACAAAAATAGTATCCTAGAAACTAGACTCTGAGCATTTCAACTTTTTTTCTTGCTGCATCTTGAAATTTTGAGCATAACTATCTCCATTTTCTCATGCAAATAAGATTTTTCTAATTTCAGAAGAAAAAAAATGGCATCTTAAGAGCCAAAATTGTGTCACAGATTGGTGCACTTACCCTAATCATCAATTGGGTGTACTTCCCCTTGGGTAACCTCTCCTTTCCAAGATGTGCCCAAACTAAATCACCCACCTTAAACTATATATCTCTCCTTTTCAAGTCTTCCTTCTCCTTATACTTAGCTACATGATTTTCAAATGTCTCGTTGACCTATTTGTGTATGTCATGCATTGACACAGAAAATCCTCACCTTGTGCATTCCTTTTCTCTATCCCCATCAAGTCTCTCAACTCGCAAACACCCATTGGATGGCTTCCATAAACTTCAAATGTACTTCTTCCCATACTCCGATTGTTGGATTCATTATAGGCATACTCTGCTTGTGGCAATATCAAATCCCATGACTGATTATGCTCCTTAGTTGAACACCTTAACAAATTTCACAATGACCTATGAACAACCTCAGTTTTACCATCGGTCTGAGGATGGTAGGCAGAGCTGAATGCCAAATTTTTTCCAAAATTTTTCCACAATGTTCTCCAAAAATGGGCAATGAACTTGGAATCCCTGTTAGATACTATAGATAGTGGTAGCCCATGAATTCTAACAACCTCCTTAACGAATAGGTGTGCAATATGTGACACATCATTAGTTTTTTTGCAAGAAATAAAATTTTCCATCTTAGTAAACCTATCGACTACCACATACATACTGTCATAACCCCTAGAAGTTCTTGGTAGACCTAAAATAAAATCCAAGCTTATTGCTTCCCATGGTCTACTTGGTATGGGTAAAGGATAATACAACCCAACATTAGAACTTGTCCCCTTTTCTCTTTGACAGATAACACAACCTTCTACATACCTCTTGACATCTAAATGCATCTTGGTATATTAGTAGAATCTCTTGATCTAATCCAGAGTCTTTTCATGACTGAAATGTCCACCAAGGCTCCCACTATGCTTTTCTCTAACTCGATTCTCCCTCATAGAGCATTTTGGAATGCATAACTGAGCTCCCTTGACTTGAGTAACCCATCTTGTATCACATATTCCTCATACTCTTTATGAAATGAACCTTGAGATTGATCACAAACTACAAATACATCATGGAAATCTTCATTAGATTGGTACATACGTATGAGTGATTCCACACCCACACTATGAAGTTCCACCTCTTGTACTAATTTTGCTCTCCTACTCAGAGCATCTGCCACCTTATTGGCCTGTCCTTTTTTTTGTTGTATGGTAAATGTATAAGCTTGCAGGCAATCCATCTATTTCATGTGCTTATGGTTCAATTTCTCCTAGATGTTTAGAAAAAATAGGGCATAGTTATCAATGAATACCAAAAATTCCTTAGGGAGTAGGTAGTGCCTCCATTTCTTGAGTCATTGCACCATGACATACAATTTTAGATCATAAGATGAGTATTTTCTCTTTTCCTCATTCAATTTTTCTCTAAAGAAGGAAATAGGTTTCCCTTCTTGGCTTAGCACTTCCCCTATGGCTAAATTAATAGCATCACATTCTATTGTAAACACTTTAGAAAAATAAGGCATAGTAAGTATGGGTTGTTGTGCTACCTTTTGCTTCAAGTATTCAAAACTTTGATCAGCTTCCTTGGTCCATTGGAATATTCTCCTTTTCTCTCCTTTGATGGTGTCTATCATAGGTGCTATTGTGTGACTGAATCCCCTTATAAACTTCATGTAGAAGCTTTCCAAGCCATGAAAACTCGTCACTTCTCCCTCTATTTTTGGTGTAGGCCAGCTAATTATTGCTTCAACTTTATTTGGATCCATTTTTAGGTTACCTATTGATATTACAAAATCCAAGTATATCAGCTCCTGCTTCAACCATTCAAACTTCTTGAGATTAATCATGAGCTTCTCTTCATGTAGCTTTCCCAACACCCTACTCAAGTGCTCCAAGTTTTCTTCCCTTGATTTGTTGAATATCAAGATATCATCTAGGTATACTACCATAAATTTGTTAATGAAATATCTTAACACCTCATTCATCAGTCTCATGAATGTCCTAGGGGAATTTGATATCCCAAAGGGCATCACCATCCATTCATAAAGGCCCTCATTAGTCTTGAAAGATATTTTCCACTCATCACCTTCTCTAATCCTTATCTGGTGGTAACCACTTTTGAAGTATATCTTGGAAAATTATTTTTTCCCTCCTAAGCTCTCCATGAGGTATTCCATCCAAGGTATAGGGAACCTATACCTAATGTTTATCTTGATAATGGCCCTTGAATCTGTATAGAGCCCGCATTCACCATATTTTCTAGGTTCCAAAACTGTTGGCACAACACAAGGATTGAGACTCTTCCACACTAGGCCCTTGTATAGAAGCTCTTGCACTTGTTTCTTAATTTCCTCATTTTGTTCAGGTGTCATTTTATAAGCAGCCTTGTTAGGAAGGCTTGCACCAGGAACCGAATCTATATGATGACTAACATCATGGTTTGGAGGTAGGGAATTGGGAAACTCCTTCACCACTATGTGTTCATACCTATTGAGTAGGATCTGCACTTATTTTGGAAATTCTTCCTCATTGTCTTATGTTGCTACCTCATAAATTGGTTTCCCAATAACAAAAACCCAATATTCTCTTCCTCCAAGTCTTTTAGGAACTCCTTCTCCTTTACTATCATAAAAATAGGTCCTTCAGGGATTGTACTCTTGTCTTCCTACAGTGGCTCTAATTTGATCTTCACTCCATCTTTTTCAATTTGATAATCATTCTTAAAACCATCATGTTGTGCTTTCCTTTCATATTTCCATGGCCTACCAAGAAGTAGGTGGCACACATCCATGGGTACAATGTCATAGAGCATCATGTCCTTATAAGGACCAATGGAGAGCTCCACCAAAACCTATTCATTCAAAAGAAATTGTTGTCCCTTGTTTAACCATGAAATTTTATAGGGATTAGAGTGGGGTATCCTTTTTAACCTAATATTTTCTACCATTTCCAAAGATGCAATACTATCAGTGGAGCCAAATTCAATTATGACCTTACATACCTTTTCCTAGACTTTACAACTTGTTCTAAATAAATCTTTCCTTTACATCTGGTCCCATGAGTTTATCTTAGGCTTGAAATTATTTACTCTCTCTTCTTGAGTGTAATTCCACTAGGTTAGAGTTGGTCCTTTTAGCTTTGTCTTAGCAAATTTCACTTTCCTGTCTTCAGGAATCTCCTTGAACTCAAAATAGTTTTCAAGAGCATTGATCCACTCTATGAGTTCTTCTCCATCCATCTTTCCTCCATACATAGGGAGTTCTATTTTCACCTCTTGTGCCTCTCCTCTTGCTTCCTTAAGCATATGCAAGAACGTTTTGTCTTCAGTCCCCAACTCCTCTTGGGGTTTTTCTTGAGGGTTTTCCTCTTCACCCTCCTCTTAAGGGTCACTCACTTCAATGATACCCTCATCTCTCTTTTCCTTTCATTCAGGAGCTTCCATCCTTTTTCTCAAGGCTCTGATTTCTTTAGCAACTATTGTGCTACCCATATTTGGAGGCATTTTGTATTATTCCTTGTTCACTATTACTTGAACTTTCAAAATTCCTTTACAATTGGACTTGGAGCCTAAGGTTTGATACCACCTGATGCAAGATAGGGTAGTTATTAACTCTTCTTAGGGCTTCTTAACTGGTTCTGCTGATCCCATTTCTTATTTGGTGACCTTTCTTCTTGATAGGTTGTGGTAGCTAGTAGAATATATAGGACACACTTATTCAACTATTTCTTCTGATATAGTTTTCTTCACAAAATTAACTCCAAAATTTTTAATACACTTTATCTTTCTCTACAACATACTCCAAACTTGGCCTAGGTTTTTTTGGATAGTATCTCCTTAATCAAACCTTCTTCGCTACACCATGGCCTAAATAGGCTGCTTTTACAATGGAGGTATGTCTAAAAAGTCTTTCCTAACCTTAAGAACCTCATGCATAGTGTGTTTCAATCACCAATACACAATTTCTTGTGTGGTCTTCACCCAAATTGACTGTAAACTCATTGTACCCTCCAAAAACCAATATTTTCACCATGTAATAGTCACTCTATCAACCATTAGCTCGGTTTGATGATTGTTTCACCTTACCACCCTATCAAGAAATACAAAGAAATAAAAATTTACAATCCTACAGGCTCATCCCACCTATTCACAACATGCAACAACGGTGGAATGACCTTCACTAGTTCATTTTGCTTACAAACCCTCTCAAACCCTACCTACAGAGTGATTTTCATAAAACATATCAAAAATATCCTATGATTGAACGAGAGTCCTCCAAAAATGATTCAAAATTAATCTAATCTGATTTATTACTCATCCATATAGGTTTTTGATTAAACTCTAACTGTACGAGTTGCTCAAAATAGGAAAAATCTTAGATTTCAGGAAAAAGCATACAAAAAACATTTCTTTCTTCTTAATCTTCATTCACACCACCTCCACTACATATCTTTCCACTTTTCATGCCTTTACAATTTGTTTCCTTGTTCAAAAAAATAATTCCAATAGATTTGACTATTGGACTTCCATTTACCTCAAAGTTAGGACACAAACAAAACTAATTAACATAGAAATAATAATGTAAAATATTAAGACCCCCTTAACTCGAATTACAACTATTTCAAAGTCAAGAAATTGGCCACCTAGGCCTTATTACAAAACCAAAAATATCACTCCCTACCCCTAGACATTGATTACAAGGCAAAACAAAGAAAACTAAACTGAGTGAAAATGTGAAGGTTCTTTGCACCAGTTTCTGAGGGAGGGAAAAAAATACACCACACACACACTCCTAAGATATTTTTGTGATCAGATTCAACCAAGGATTTCATTCTTCTCAAGTATTTAGTTCGTTTATGGAAAGTGGCTTCTACTTCATGAAACCAAAGCTTTTCCAGGTTTTGGATAAATCCTTACCCTTGGAACACTCAGGAACATTCTCCTAAGAGATTCTCCATTTTTTGCACCCATCGCACACATGCCCTATTTAGACTGGGGACCCCCTCTTTCATTTTGACCTTTTCCAAGTCATTTTCACCTTTTCTTCACTTTGTGCAAATGACCCTATACGTTTCCTTTGGCCTTTAGCCCCGACGTCCTCCAGGCCCTGCAAATTCATAGTTGTTCGTTTCCCTTTGTGGGTTGCTGGTATCCCTTTGTTGTTGATTAATGGCCAACCTCGAATGTTAGCCCATATTGTGGACATCACATCATCATCTGTTGTTTGATGGCCACATTATACTAGATCTTCACAATCTTGGGTACCTCACCTACCATTGTGTTGAGAAATTAATGAGAGCCATTAATGATCTTTTGCGTATAAATATGTGACCCATCTTGTCATTTTCACTGTTGCATTTTTAAATTTCAAGGAGAGAAATGAAGAACAAAGAGGCCATGCCTGCATAAGCTCATGCAAATAAAAATCAAGGTTGTTATCGAATTCTTGCATCATTTCTAGGTAGGCCTGCATCTAAATTTCAAGTCATGTTTTTTCTATAGCTAGAGTTTGTAAAATAATGTTCAAATCCTAGAGGTAAAACCTTAGATTGCCCAATGACCTTCACTATAATTGATCCTACATGCGCAATCCACTAAAAATTTGAAACAATCACTCAAACTACACCCTCAAGGGCATGCAGAATCTCATCCCGTCCTCGTTGTTCTTTGTGTGGTGAAGAAGTCCCTATGACCCAAACTATTTCCATCACCCCTTTCTTAACATTGAAAATACTGAGAAAACAACTAAGTCCTAAAACCCATGCAAGAGCTACCTTGCAGACTTCCTCTTGCGGATGGTCGCCTTCCCTTTTCCATTGATTAATGATCTAACCCTGTTTGTCTTCCACATTCTGGGTCATGTCGATGTCATTGCCACTCATTGCTTAAAATTGGTAAGTCTAGGTGGAATTGTAGGCCACTACTTTCATTCCACTGCATATGTCTCACCATCACTCGAGTGTCATTTCCCTACGATGAAACCATCCAATTCACCTGCAATGCGGACTCTGAATCCTTCATCGTTGTTCCAAGTTTTCCTAAAAAAGACTAAGTCAAAATGATATGCAGATCAAATTATGTGGGTGGCTACCCCTCCATTTTGTTTTCCTAACATCCTAACACTCACCTCATCTTGCATGGTGGGTTCCACAAAAGACTTTTCGCTTGCCAAAAATTGAAAATTTTGAACACCTATGCCAAGTCTGTGAGTTCACTGTAGATCCTCCTATGCGAATGGCTGCTTGCGGGTCACTGTTCCTTTGATGTCATCCCTAATGAAAACCACTCGATGGTGACCCGCTAGCTCCCTTCCACATCTCCTAAACATACATACTTCAAGACATGATGCTCAAAATCTAAGTCTCCTGCGAGCCCTACAGTGCAGACTTCTACCTATGGGTCGCTATCCCTTGAGGGCTACTAACTCAACAAATAAGTTTAAATGTCCTTTAACCTTCCTGCACCTACATGCCTTGAACTCACAGATGCAAGAAAGCTTAATCAAGCAACTCAAATTGTCTTACGACTGATATTTGCACGTGCCAAGCCACCTAATAAGAAATGTATCTCCAAGTTCTCTTCTACTTGGGACTTAGTGTTAGACACAAATCTAGGGCAGCCAATAGACTTCGCTATAATGAATCCCACATGCAAGGTCCACTCTCAACATTTGAAAACATCACTCAAACTACACCCTCAAGGGCATGTAGAATATTGTTTTTTCCTTTCTCTTCTTTGTGTGATGAATAAGTCCCTATGACCTGCACTATTTTCATCACCCCTCTCTTAACATTGTAAATCTTGAGAAAAAAAAAAAGTCATAAACCCCATGCAAGAGCTATCCTATGGAATTTCGCTTGTGGATGGCCAACATCTCTTTTTTGTTGATTAATGACCTAACCCTAGCCACCTTTTGTGTTACAGATGTTTTCAATGTCATTATTCTTGATTACTTAAAATTGCTAAGTCCAAGTGGACTTGTAGGCCACTTCTTGCACACAGTTGCATGCAACTCACTGTCACTCGAGTGTCGTTTCCCTATGACGAAACCATCCAATCCGCTCACGATGTAGACTCTAACTCCATCACTATGCCAATTTTTCCTAAAAAAGACTAAGTCAGAATGATATACGGACCAAATCATGTGGGTGGCCCCATGCAGGTGGCCACGCCTCTATTGTCGCTTGCTAACATCGCAACACCTGCTTCATCTTGCATTGTAGGTTTAACAAAAGAATTTTCCCTTGCCGAAAATTGAAAATTTCTAATACCTATGCCAATTCCATGAGATCACTATGGATCTACCTATGTGGATAACTTCCTGTAGACCATTGTTCCTCTAATGATGTCCCTAATGTCAAACACTTGATGTCGACCTGCTAGCTCCCTTCTATATCTCCTAAACATACAAACTTCAAGACATTATGTTCAATGTCTGAGTCTCCTACGAGCCCCATAGTGTGGACTTCCACCTATGGTTCACTATCCCTAGAAGGCCACTAACTCAATGGTTAAGTTTAAATTTCCTTTAACCTTCTTGCACCTGCATGCCTTGAACTCGCAAATGCATCAAATCTTAATCAAGCAACTCAAATTTCCTTACAACTAATTTTTGCACATGCCAAGACACCTAACAAGGAGTGTACCTCCAAGCTCTCTTCTACTTGAGGCTTAGTATCAAACAAAAATAAAGGGCATGTAAATATAGATGAGTTTCGAAAATGGCTAATGGTTAAACCTAGAATAGAAAATGCACAGAGGATCAAGGAAAGTGGCCTCACCAAGGTGGCCAACCTTCCTCCTACACTGATTGCCCCAAAATTGTTTGTCATTTTTTGAGAGTGCTACCAAAACAACACAAAGATTATTGATTATGATGGAAGGGTGTTGGTATACTTGTTTGCTAAATGTATCATCTGAACGTTCCATATTCCCACATTCGATGAAATGAAGGAAATAGATAAGGGTTTCATAGAAAACATGTGGAAACAAGACCCTCTAGGATGTAAAAGAATAATCAACCAACATTGGTTGAAAGAAGAGGGGAAACACTTCCCAATTACCCTAGGAGTTGTTTAGAAGTGAATTTGAGGAATACCATGATTTTGTTACCCTATTGATTAAGGTATTGGGCCTATCAACTATTGCTTTCTTTGAAAAGTGGATATTTTAATTTGTTGAAGAGATCATTTGGGGCAAGGCCATGTTCCATTGGGCCGAGATAATAAGTGACAACTTGTACAACTAGCTCATGGTGGCAAAGAAGAATTCCAAATTTGACATGACTTCATACTTAGTGTACCTCTTGGCATAGAAATTCCTCTACAAAGGAAAATTCAGTACAGACAACCTTGGAAAAAAGAATGGAGAACTTAAGGTCTATGACTGCTATCCTATGTTATAGTATAGAAATTTTAAAAGATAATATCATAGGGTAAATGATTCCTTCATTGCACACATCATTAGACTCCTGGGAGGATACTTTGAGAGAAGGGTATCACATAGAACCAAAGCCTTCATCCAATGGTTTGGGTATCTACCCATATAGTTCCCAAAGTTTACATATATCAAAACATAAGGGTTCTTGGATAGGCCCTACTAGTTTCCTCACTACCCCAACAACAACATGATCATGTTGGAAGTTTCTTAGTAATTGCAAAATGCCCACACACTGTTAAGTGACAAGCACAGAGCTTGGATTCCATATAACCTAACCTTTAGGAAAGGAATTCATTCTTGTCCCATTGCCTAATGTGTAGAATACTCAGAGAAAGAATTAGTGGAATACAACTTGGATCCCCACATGAGCTAAGGAAGACTGGAATCTTATGGAAAGTTGAAGAAATGGGTTAGAATGCAATATACCCATCAACCTCAAGTCAAAGAATTTTGGGCCAACTGTGTAGATGATAAAGAAGTGTGAATGAGGCACTATATGATAATGAAAACCTAGTTCATGAGATCGATGAATCTATTCCCCATGCCCAACTGAATAGTGGAGGAAGATGACAATATTGTCGCTAATAGATATAATTCTCTGGCCAACTTTCCCTTTCTTGTGATAGATTGGAATGAAGAGAAGGTCACTGACCTTGACATATTAAAAAAACCCATTAAAAATAGAATGAGGTAGTGGATAGATGCCCAAATCACCCAACTCAAAGTATAGGGATCGAAGCTGACATATGGAAAGCTCGAGGATGAGCTTGAAATTAAGATCAATAGTGGAACAATTGCTACCTCATTAGAAGAAGGTCCTAAGTCCCCATTGAAAATAAGGTTGAATAAAAGGAAGGATCCACCCGAGCATGATCCAAAATAAAAGGTTTATTCTAGAAAATCCACTAAAGGAGAATCATCCCAAAAATTAAAAAGGATGGGGATGTTTGTACTTGAGATGCCCACCATTCAGGTGGAAGGTATGCAACATGAAGAAGAAGAAGTCGAGCAGCCACATTAATGACCTACCACTTCCACTCCCACTACCACTACTACCATTAGCACTCCTCCACCTTCTGCCTCTCAAGATTTTCCCATTTAATCTCTGCCCATTGTGGAAATCTTAGTACACCTTGCCTCCACCTCACCAACTACTCTGATGATGATACTTGAATCCTCCTCATCCAATACATCCCCACTATCATCTTCTTCACTTCCTCCATTGCCTACTTTCTCTACTTCATTGCCTGTAATGTCCATTGTTACAATGTTGCCTCCTACTCTACCACATGCTTTCATGACATGTATGCAAAACTTGCCTAGTGAACTATCTAAGGTAATACTTAACCCCATGGTTCAGACTCTAATGACCCAAATTGTTTCTACCTTGAGTCTCCCTCTTCCACCTATGGAGCCATGAAAGATGGAGGTTACAATACAGATTTTAGAAGAGATGGAGAAATGCCACACAAAGCAACAAAGAGAGACAACAAAAGATGTAGTTGAGGGGACTAAGGAATTTGATCGAGATTATTATTTTCAGAACTTGGAGGGTGGGATAAATATAAATTTAGATAGGGTGGATTCTGATGATGATAGTTCATATTCTTAAGAGGAAGACACTAAGGCTCTGAACAAATGATATATAATAGAAAAATTAGACCAAGAGCTAGATGAGGATCTGCCCCAAAAGCCTAAGGAGGTTGGTGAAAATTCCAATCCTGAGGGATGCCTCACTGAAGAGAAAGATGACATCTATGTGGATGTGGAGATACTCAAAGAACCTCCACCAATTGGCCAAGATAAGGGTCTGGTCTAGGAAGAATAAGTGCCTCTATAAAAGGAGGAAGAAAAAGAGAAAAAAGAAGAGGATGCACTAAGGAGGAGCCTTGAGGTTGAACACAATGCTGAGATTGAACGCAAAGAAGAGAAGGCACCCCAAGAAGAGGGAATCCTTGATGAGAATATAGCTTCTATTGAGTCAGATAGAGGGAAGAGTATACAAATAGGAGGCTTACACGAAGAAGGAAAGAATGATCAAGAGACTCTTGGCAATGAAGAGGAACAACCTTGAAATGAATAGAGAGAGGAAGGTGATTAGGAATCACCTAAGAAATAGACCAAGGTGCCTGACTAGTTGGAATAACAATTGTAAAATAAAAATCTTGTGTCCTTTGATCAAAATGATAGAATTGAGGCAATACTAGCCAGGGAACAAATAAAAACAAGATAAGAGAATAATTCCAAGGTCCATTCTCATATCATAGTGGATGCATCTAGACCTTGAAGGATACAAATTTCCACCCTTTTGATAGAAAAATATATGAGCACAATGCAAGGTTAGGGCTACAACATATCAATGATCAATCTAGGCCTAGTGAACTGTGATAAAAAAATATATGAGTTCCAAGGGTCAGTAACCACCATTGTAATAGATGAATAAAGATCAATCCATGAAAGAGGAGCTTAAGGCACAAGTGGCAGATTTGATTACCTATATTCAACAATGGACGTCTTTGGAAGAAGAGGCTCCTATTGAATTGTCCACATGTGCTCTCCTCTCCAAGGAGGACCTACATAAAATGGAGAATATGAAAAGCTAGATCGAGTCCATTATAGATTGGTTTAATCTGGTGTGATATAATGGTGACATGGTCATCCATCACACTGCTTTGATGTTCAATAAGTTTTGGGATTTACAAAGGAATTTGGAGAATAGTCAAAGACTTGCAATAGGTTCTTTGAGCTATATAGATTCACCTATCCTAAGCTTGAAATTATTCTTAAGCTTTCCCAAGGAATCTGGGAAAAGGAATTAGAGTTGCTAAGAAATGATCATTAGTTGGTGGAAACATGGAAAATGGACCTGAACCATGGAAAGGAAATCTGTGAGAGGGTCTTCTATGAGGTAGAGCTTGATCTAGAATGGGTTATGGAGCACTAGACTGATAGTGAGGATTACTTATAAATTATGACAGACTATGAGATGCCCACCCTAGAACTAGATCCAGAGAAAATCAAGTCATTCTTTCATAAGAAGATGGAGAAAGGGGTTGTAGACACATTGTCACTAGATTTCATGAACTTTTTTGTGAGGGATTTAACTCAGTCTGAGCTGGTTATCAAGTTATGCCAAAATGCACCAAACACTAGGATCATGTCACTGAGAGAGTCAAGAAGATGACCTTTCAGATCTTCCAAGCTGATATGATGGAATGGGACAAGCTCTGAGCTTTGATCAAAATATTCATGTAGTATGCTACTCTCCAGAAGGATGTAATAAAACTATTCAATGATGATGAATATTTAACAATTTAGTTACAAAGCTGGAAGTAGCTAAAAGGAAAAACTCATACAGTGTCAGGGTAGCTAGATGAAAAAATAGGGAAAATACAAGAATGTATTTATATTGTCATATATTTGGGGGTAGGTGAAACCCTAATGTAAAATGAATCTGAGCCACATAATGAAATTTAATCTTTTCCATTCATTTTTCTTTTGAAAAAATATAAATAGGGATCTCCTCTCATTTTCAAAGAGAGAGTCGAGTGGTTGTGTAAAGGCATGTTGCAGAAATTTAATGAGAATAACATTATTTTCATGGGTTCTTGTGTTTCTTCATATGCGTGCATGATTCATTCCCCCAATCTTAGATATTAGCTTTGTTGTTCTAGTTTCAAGTTTCTCTTAGTTGTTAGTTCATGTTGTGCTTTATTGGTGGAGTATTCTATAATGTTTAATCACTTCCTAGCTCATACTTTTTATTGTTTATTGATGATAAACTGCTTTGTAAAGTTATTTTGAGCTTATTTCCAATGCTGCAATCTAATTTCAATATTTGTTGATTCTTTAATGGTGAATGAATGGTTTGAAAACCTATAAACCCTAGAATATTACACTAGTTTTATGTGACTAAAGGTTGTCCTTGGTTAAGTCAAACTCAGTTTTAGGAAAGCTATCCATTGTAGCATACTCCATTGTTACTATGTGCAGATAAATTTTCCTATTCTAAAATGGAAAACGAAATGAAATGCAAGCAATGAAAAACACAAACAACACCTCAAGATTGGCCTAGTTGAACTTGAACAAAATGATAGAGGAAAGAGTGATATACCTTTTCCAAGTTGATGATCTAGTTGGCCCTATTGATCATTTGATTTGTGTTCTCCTTTCAATGGAAAATAGCATGAAATTGATGCAAAACGATGTGGATGAGATGAGGAATGCATTAGTGCAAGTGGATATTTGGATAGATGCACAACATGGATGCAAAATTAGCTCAAAAGTTGCAACAATGGTGGATGCTTGGATGAGTGCTAGTATGCTTGAATGCTTGAGTGCTTGAATGTTCAAAAGTTGAATGTTTGCAAAATGAGGGAATATTCCTCTAATTTTAGGGGAAATGCCACTAAATGATGGAGGGTCAAGATGCAACCACCTTGGACAAGATCGAGGGCTAGGGTGAGTTGAGAACTCACAAGCTCTCACATCTTGACATGTGGTGGGTGACATGCCAAGAAGGACATGATGTGGAGGTACTTCATTGTACCTTGGGAATGGCCAAAATTTCCTCATAAAGGAGGTCCTTGTCCCCATGTGGGTGATGCTACTTTTGAGAAATTTAAAATTCCTTAAAATTCCTAGAAAGAATAAACGCGAATTAAAAATTCACATTGGGAAGGGGTTGCCTTCTCCAAAAGGAAAAAGAATTTAATAAAAGCTTGACCTAGGGGTATGCCATAAATGGCATAAGGAGTTAAGGTGACCTAATCAAGGAATTAGGTTGTGTAAACAAGGGATTAAGGTGGTTAATGGAGGATGTGACATTAACCCTGATTAAGGGTATGTACATCCTAATAAAATATTAATTAAATTAGTTCAGATTAAGGAAGGTTATGGAGGATGTGACAAGGAGAGAGAAAATAATGAAATTAAATATTGATTTAAATTCATAAAGGAAAATGACTAAATTAAATAAATAGGAGTATTTATTTAATCTAGAGAGGAAAGGGGATAAAGGAAAATAATTTAATTATTTAAATTAAATACCTTAATAATATTAGAGAAATGGGGAAATATTAATTAAATAAATCATTTAATTAACATCGGTGGGAAAGGTGAGATAGATAAATAAAGGGGATGAATTTGAACTTATGGGAGAGGTCAATTTCAGATGCTACATTTTGCCCCTCTTCCAAATATTGTTAGAGTAAAAGTGTTTTAAAGAAAAAATAAAATATAGGTGACTCAATAGAATAATGGACTAGAAAAAGATGCCCCAGTACGAGAAAGGTGGTGCAGGATGCTAAATGGAAGAAAATGAAAGAAGATACCCCGGTGTTGCGGGAAGATGGATAAGATGAAGAAACAAAGGAAAATGACAAGGTATGCCCCCTCAAGAGGGTGGATGGGGAAGAAAAGGGGGCCATAAGCAACTTATTGATATGAATAAATGAAGTGTACCACGTGATAGAGCATGAAAAACCCAAAAACAATGGCTTTTGAATGGAGGAAAATGGACAAACAAGATGCAAATGGCATCCCACGAAAGAAAGGGGATCAATAAGATTAAAAAGAGGGTTAAATAAAGGGTAAAAATACCCAAAACTTAAAAAGGGTTAAATAAAGGGTCTACTACCAGTGCGTGGTACCCTGCTAAGTTAGCATTAAAAACCCATATGTGTGATTTCACTTTTTTTTGTAAGTTTTTGCATATTGGGGATTTTGGCATTTTGGGATTTAGCTAGGTGGGAAATGGGTTACTGATGGATTGTAGAAATTTCTCATCTAAAGAGCTGAAATTGCCCTTTGAGGGCACAAATAGGATTAGAGGTGAATTCGCCCGAGGGGAAAGGAAACAGAAAGGGATGAACCTGACCATTCGACGAGTGAACTCGCTCAAGAGACAGGCGAGGTCGCTAGCCTCACAAGTGAGGCCACCCTAGGATGGGCAAGCTCATCCACCCCATAGACGAGAACACTCGTGGATGGGTTTGCTCAACTGCATGACAAACGAGGCTACCTCGAGATGGGCGAGCTTGCATGGCCCACTGGTGGGACCGCTTGGGACCGAGCAGGGTTGCCCGCTTTGTGGGTGAGACTTCCTAGGATGGGCAGGGTTGTACACCCAATGAGAAATCCCGCTTAATGTGTGAGAGCACCTAGCCAATGGGAAAACTTGCCCGGATGGGTGATCCTGCTCAATGGGCGAGCTCGTCGGGACGATGAGAAAACTCGCTCGAACAAGTTTCGTCTAGACGATAGGAAGGGATAAGACAAAGGGGGAAAAGGTGGATTTTTCCCCATAAAGGGAAAATTATCCAAACAAAAGAGAAAATGGACAAAGTCGCCAAGGGTGTGGATCAGAGAAAGGAAAAGAAATAAAAGAAAGAAAAATGAATGATATGATGAAGAGAGGAATGAAATAATGATAGAAAAAGATGAAATGATGAATGACTAATGAGATGTGTGGTTTGGATGTAGAGTTTGGACACACTTCATATGCACAAGAGAGACTCGACGGTACTGATAGCTACCATTTCATTGATGGTTGAGGAGGACCACGCAACCCAAACATAGGCGGGTCTATTACACATGTTGGGGTACCCCAACATTAGGGCGCATTGACTACTATTGATTGTATTGATGGAGAGGTGGAGCTTAGAGATGCTGACATCTCATCTCCCAATGAGGAGATGATAGTGAAATTGGAGGATGTATGGAGGATCATGTGGCTATCCATCAGAGGGCACTTAGTTAGCTGGACACGGAGCCAGGGCTAGAGTGGGACAAGAGTGTACGAGTGATTTTTGGATGAGTGGATCTCATTATCCAAGGGGAAGACCTAGATTTTGATGGATGTGTGGGATTGGAGGTACCTCCACTACTGTTGTACCTATGTTGGTTGATTAGTGGTATCTTATTGTTGGATAGGAGTGGGAGGTCTTGCAACCTCAAGTTTATTGAAGTTGTGTGACATATCGTGGAGAGGAGAGAGGAATAGTTCGCATGGGGTGCATGCGTACTGGTGCAACTGTACAAAGATATGCACATTATCTGCTATAGGAGATCCCTCAACATAAATAATGTGACATTGCTATAGATATGGGTTTGGGAGCACATCATGTGACTAGGTTAGGTGTGTTGACAGTGGGAGATCAAGATGAGACACTACCAGTAGCATACTAGTTTAGGGTAGAGTATGGTTGGCGTTTGCACTACAGAGACATAAGGGATCTAGAGGGATGGAGGAGGAGGTTGGACGATTTTTAGGGAGATCATATCATATGGAGACCATACCTAGAGAGATAGTTTAGAGGATGGAGGGTAGACAAGAGGAGGCATAAAGGATATTTCTATGTAGTGTGATATCTTATCAAGAGGGATCAACATATCAGAAAACTCCACTGACCAAATAGGGTGACGAGACAATTTGGGGTGATGCAAGATACCCTGCCAGGGCCTCAAATATTTTGATGGATTACTTGGAAGTGGTTGTGGGGTGAGACGATCACAAAAAAAAATTTCCAAATAGAGGTGGGAGGATGTGCAGCTAGTGCCAAATCTAGGGAGGATAGGAGGAGAGGTAGATATAGGGGTGACCATGAGATACACTACATGGTTGGCAGATCATAGTCCTGGATGGGTCACGGTAGTGCACCCAATTGTAGGGGCACTTGGCTATGGTTTAGATGATGAGAGGAGGTTGAGGAGGCAACGATGGAGGGGTAGGAGAGGAGGTGGACATCTGAGGAGAGAAAGGGAGGATGTGGTGATGTATGACATAGGAGAGTAGAACCAACCTATAGATGTGGAGGTTATACATGTAGATCCACTCATGATGGTACTATATGTACCACCACCACCTAAGGATCCAAAAGTACTACTAGTAGGAGCTCATGCAAGACTAAAAGTTGTGGAGCATAGAATCAGAGAGTTAGAGGTAGATAGAGATAGGCTACAAGTAGAGATAGAGAGGTTGCAAGAGGAGGGACAAAGGGACTACGATGCTCTCGCACGTGAGGCTTCCAGGACGTTGGAGGAGAGGGATACCATTTAGTGAGAGAGAGATGAGGCTCAATAAGAGAGAAAGGAGATGAGGAGGGAGATGGATGAGCTGAGGAGAGATTAGGATGAGCTGAGGAGGGAGCAAGATGAGCTCTAGGATAGGATTAGTTGTGCATAGGTAGTGATGGGAGACACAAAGGTTGTTCTAGAGAGGGAAAAGAGAACAAAGATAAAGTTATAGACACTGTAGGATGAGAGAGATGTGGCAGTACAAGATATTGCATAGATGTAAGCATAGATAGATCATATGAGGATGGAACAAGATGCATTGGAGTAAGAGAGGAGACACCTGTTTGGATTATGAGATAATTATAGGGTACATTGAGACATAGTGAGGAGTAAGGCGGTAGAGAGAGATGAGCACATGAGAGAGGCTAGCTACTATATGGGGGCTTACTTCATGGAGATCCCAAATATGACATGATGTATACCTCTGTACGTCTGAGCGATACCACAGATTTCAGAACCATCATGATAAGTAGGGACATACATCCAAGGATATAGTAGTTATCAAGAGACTCCCCCATGCAGGGGACCAGTGTAAGACTCCCCTCAGAGATTAGATGGAGCTAGCATAGGATAGAGAGGATAGGGATGAGGAGATCTATATTTTGACAGGTGCAGAGTGGATAGATAGGGGATAGGGATAGAGGCCATAGGTTCCATAGTGTAGACAAGACATAGATCGGTCTATTCATTGATGTGGTCCCCATGTGAAGGGCACTCTATACCTATATTTTATGTGATGATCATGGAAATGTATTATATATTTTTTCATGGACTTGATATTTTGAGATTTATATGATGTGATGGCCCTTATTCACACTATGCATTTATGACATGATGGATGTTTATGTATGGATGTGTAGATAGTTATGATGCATGCATTTATGATAAATTATGTGATATGCATGATGCCTAACATTTTTTGATGCAGGATGTGATTTATGATATGATTATGGACTAATGATTTGTGATGTTGGTGGCAATGTATGTGTATTTTCTTTTTAATTACATGATGTGTACCATGGACTATATTATTATGATGTGATTATGAAATGAAAATGTAATTGGATACAATAGATGAATCAAATGTGATGGATGTGTATAATGAAATGTGTGTAATGAGATGGACTAATATGTAATGAAATGATAATGAAATGAATCCAATTTAAGATGCTTAGAATAACAAATCAATGTCAATCTAAACAACTTAAAATTAATATGCTAATGATAACACAATGCAATGGGATGGACTAGGATGTTTAAATAAGAACATTAAATAACCTATAATGGATAATGCAATGAGATGATAATGAAATGAATTAATATGTTTAGAATAACCAATTAAAACCAATCTAAATAACTTAAAATGATAATGCTATTGATAAAAAAATAAGATGATAATGAAAATGATAATGCAATGAAATGATAGTGCAAATGTAACTAGGTGAACCACGATGGGTGAATGATGATGGGTGCAATTAAATTTTGTACAAACACTAATATCTGAATTAATTTAGCATGAAAATGAGTGTAAATAAGGGCATGCATAGTGATGGAAGGTATTAGGAGGTCGACTTTATTTTTTAGAGAGGGGTCGTTTGAGCTTAATGACAAGTACTTTCCCTATAATCATTATAAGAATATGGAAACATGGATGGGATGGTGGACATGGAACTGCACCTATCAAGACCATGTGGGTCCTGAGAAGAATACAAGATGGAAGGGGAATGTTTGTACAACCAAAAAAACCAGTCAGAGGCAAGAGAAAGAGATGGGGGTATAAATGCAATGCAATGAGATGAAGTATGAAATACAATCCTCATGCTATTTCCCAAGTTTAGGAGCACTAAATTTTTCTATAGCACAAGACATAAGATTCCAGAGTATGAGGAACCAAGGAAGATATGTGTCTAATGAATGAAACAAACACAACAGAAAATAAGGTTATCCCAACACCCCAAAGTCAAAAGGACTTTGGTCGAGCTAGGCATTGGGATAACCACAAACTATGCGAGAAAACCAAGAAGACAAGAAAACAAAAAGATCAAGATATGCCCCTATGTTTACGAGTCAAAGGACACCATGATATGATGAATCATGGTGACCCTGACGAGGTGTAATAGGGATCTCAAATAATAAAAAAAATATCAAAAGCATCAAAAGATCACAAGAAAATTCAAAAATCCTTTGCCATATGATCAAAAAGGTGGATGGGATTGATGCGGTCTGTCAGGAAGGATGCATCTTATTAAGACAAAAGATGGAAACTAAACTAAAAGGTTGAAATGACATAGGATATATCTAAAACCAATGTCACCTCATGATACTAATGACCTTTTTACATAAGAACCATCTAAGATAGGTACGTACTTGATGACATGATGAGATGACAAGACAAACAAACCCTATAAACCTAGGGGCTTAGGGGCTGATCAAAGATTGGCCTTTCCTATGTGAAAGAATAGAGCCCTTGTAGTTCGATAAAAGACCAAGGAGAAAATTTGAAAGAGGATAATGAAGATCCTGATGGATGACAAAGACCAGGTGGAAAAATGCCCCGAGGGCTGATCAAATGATCATAATTTCCTACATGAAAGTGCAAGGGTAAGATAGTTCAAAAAAGGACAAATAAAAGACGAGGCCTTATGGTGACCAACACAATGGAGGAGGCTAAATGATGACACAAACAATGATGGGACACGATATACAAGTGATGAGAAGCTCAGATTAAAGATAAAAAGCTTAGGATTGTAGATAACAGACATGGATCTTCTAATTCTCAATTAAAATATACCATGCGACAAATGATGGGACTTTGATGGGAGGATAGGATTTGAGGATAAGATGGATGGAAGCATAAAATAACTAGGATGCAAGGTAGATAATGATTAAGCCCTCTATAAATGGAACCTATTTCTAGGTTTTTACCAAACGTACTTATCCAAAATTCCATGAAGAGTGGTCTTCACCATAGGATGAATTAATTCTCTTTACTATTTTTGGATTTTTTTGATTTTTCCATTTTATTTTATTTTTTGACAATTTTTTACTCTTTTTTTTGTATTTTCTTAGGAAAGGACAACCCAACTGAATTAGGCATAAATATTTTTTAGTTTCATGATATTGATGGGCTCTTCCAATGGTTCTCCTTTAGGGGTAGAAAGCTTGTATTCCTAGAACCATACTTAGTCGTGATTACATACGGACCTAACCAATTTTCCTCAAATTTCCCCTTTTTTTCTCACTCTTGCTGATTTCATTGATCCTCTTTAAGGACTAGATTAAAAAATTGAATTGGCATGGATGAACCATTTTATTGTAGCTTCTCCTAAGATGATGTTGATAGGCTTGCAAATGATTATATGCTTTGATTCATTTTTCATCTAGGAGTTCCAATCGGGCAAGACGTGCAACCCAAGTATCTTCCTCACTTATAAGATTCTTCAAAGATATTTGAAGTGATGGGATCTTGACTTTGATTGGAAATATAGCATCAATGCCATAAACAATGGAATATGGGGTGGCAGCAGTGAGAGTGTAGATGGATATGGAGATGCCAATCTCAACCAATGTTGTTAACCACCTTTTTGAGAATTTTGATTAAGGTCTTGTTGGTTTCTTTTTCTTAACCATTATCTTGAGGGTAATAGGGGTGGACCAAGAGTGTTGGATGTGATATTTCTCACAAAATAATTTTATAGACACGTTCTTGAATCACTTTCCATTATCTGTGATGATAGTGGAGGGAATTGCATACCTACAAAGGATATGGAAGAGGGTGAAATTGGAAATCTAAACACCGGTAACTTGAATGAGTGGAATTGCTTCCACCCACTTAGTAAATTATTCATGGAGGTGATGATGAAGGTGTGGCCATCGGAAGATGGAGGTTAGATCTTGCATATCAAATCAAAACCCCATTGTGAAAAGTGTCATGGTGTTATGATGGGTTGTAGATCTTGAGCAGGGGCATGTATCAGGTCTACATGTTGTTCAGAAGGGAGACACCTCTTTACAAACTCATAAGAATCATGCTCCATTGTGGGCCAATAATATCAAACTCTGAGAATCCTCTTAGCCAAGGGCATGCCATTAGAATGGGCCCTACAGATACCACTATGTACCTCTACTAACGTACTGCAAGCTTCTTTCTTGTTCAAACACCTTAGAAGGATTCCATCATACCCGTGACGATAAAGAGTACCTCCCACTATGGTATAATGAGAGGTGTGTTGGATGAATGATTTACATTGATTGGGTGTAAGGTTAGGGGGTAATATTTTATCATGGAGATAGGTGTAAACATCATGATACCAATAATGAATTAGGACCTACAATGTCACACACCATTTTTCTCTTAGGCATATCATAAGAAAGGATTAAAATTTATTCAACTAGAAACTCATAGTTTGTTTGATCTTTTAGCATGTCAATCAAGGAACCAATTTTATCCATTCTATCAACCACTTTATTCTTGACCCTGGGAATTCGCTCGAACTAGATAGAGGTGAAGTACTTCCTAAAATCATCCACCATGCGCTTATAAGGTAACAATTTGTCATCCTTAGTCTGAAAACCATCATCTACCTATTTAATGACTAATTGAGAATCACCAAAGACTTGCAAGTGAGTGATGTTCCATTGGATGGAAATCCTAAGACTTGTGATGAGAGCTTCATATTCTTCTATATTGTTAGTGCATGGGAAGGCTAACTTGAATGATTTCGGGTTGTAATCACCTTGTGGGGTGACAAAAAAATACCCTCCGTAGCTCTATTTTGTGTGTATGATGCATCAAAGTAGAGTGCCCACATAGCTCCCTCTATGACTATAATGACCTCTTCATCATGAAACTCTATGACCAAAGGATAAGCATCCACTAAATGAGCATCTACCAATTGATCTTCTATTACTTGTCCTTTAATTTCCTTGTGATCCACATACTCTATATAAAAATTGCTCAATAACATGATCCACTTAGCCATACGACTAGTTAAAAACGTTTTGGATAATAAATATTTGAGTGGATCAAATTTTGTTATCAACTTCACAAGATGACTAAGCATATAGTGGCAGAGCTTTTATGAATAAAATAATATAACTAGGCAAGCTTTTTCCATCGAGGAATAATTAAGTTCAGAGCCCACCAGTGTTCAACTGATATAGTAGATGGCACGTTCTTTTGAGGACACATTATGTTGGGAAAATAAAGCCCCCAGTGCAACCAAAGTAGTTGAAATATACAACAGGAGCGATTTACCTAGAATTGGAGGCATAAGGGCAGGCAGATGAGCCAAGTACTCTTTAATCTTGTCAAAGCCTAGCTGACACTTTGAATCCCACTTGAAGGTGGTATCTTTTAATAGGAGATGGGAGAACAATTGGCACTTGTCGACTAACTGAGATATAAACCATCTAATAGACTGTAGCTTACCTTGAAGGCTGATTAACTATTTAAGATTACGTGGTGGGGGAATTTCCATGATTGCTTTGACATTAGCTGGATCTACCTCTATTCCTCTTCTAGAGACAATGAAACCTAGTAGCTTTCTTGATGTAACTCCAAAGACATATTTCTTCCAATTTAGACATAGTTTGTAATGCTCTAACCACTCAAAGATATTTTTTAGGATTGTAGGATGTTCTTCTCTTGTTTTGGATTTCCCCAAAATATCATCAACATAATCTTCCATTATGATATGGATGAGGTCATTGAAGATGATAGTCATAGAACACTACTATGTTTCCCCAACATTCTTGAGTCCAAAAGGTGTGACACTGTAATAGAACATGCTCCAAGGAGTCGTGAAGGCGGTCTTATGTTGATCCTCAGGGAAAATTTTGATTTGATTGTAGCTAGAGAAACCATCCATGAGGGATAGCATCTCATGTCTAGTGGTCAAATCAACCAACATGTCAATGTCTGGTAGGAGAAAATCATCCTTAGGATAGGCTTTGTTGAGGTCCCGAAAATATGTGCAAATACTAATACTTCCTTTAGGACTAACAATTGACACTATGTTGGATATATAGTTGGAGTAACCAATTTGGGTCTTATGAATCTAGCTTCTAATAGTTTTTCCAACTCCTTGACCAACAAAGCTACTTGACGATGCATTTTTCTCATCATTTTATTAACAGATTTAGCATCTGGTTGGACATCTGAATGGTGTATGACTAGATTGGGATCCATACCTGGCATATCTGAATAGGCCCACATGAAATTGATTATGCCTTCTTTGAGAAGTTGGACAATGGTGGAGTACTCGTCTTCTGATAAGGATTTGGCTACATACGTGATTTTTGGATTTTCTTCTATTCCCAAATTGACTTCATGTGTTTCTTTGATGAGAATAGAATATCGCTCAGATAATTGAGTTCGAACAAGGGGAAGATGAATTTCCCCATCTTCCAGTGCCTCATCGAGGTTTTCACTATCAGATACACCCTTTATTTTTACACCTTTTGAATCAAGAATGAGCCTGAGGGAGGCTTTCACTAGATGGCCCATTTTGATTTTTTTTCTTCTTATTTTTGTGGTTAGGGCATTCATCCTCCTCCAATCCCATAAGATGTATGTAAGCATCCATTGAGGGAAAGATATCGATAGGTGCGCTACTATGTAGGTCCCAATTAGTGAGCTCAGGATGGTGAAGGGAAAGGCTGATAGTGTAGATGGATAGACAATCAAACATGGAAGAGAGATCCATGTCATCATATGCAAGTATGATGGATTCTTCTTTAGGTATGTATTCAAGGAGATTGTCACCCACACTAACATTTTTAGAATCACTCATTGATTCCGTAGGACCATTTTGTTTTGTGTCATAGCCTAGGCCTATTCTTATAGGTCGCATAGATGGTTCTATAGGTTGCTTTCGTCCTTGTTCCTCTATACCAAGACCACCTCCATGATAGTTACACTTTTCAGCTAAATTTGATGCATGAGGATAAGTCTCCTAGAAATATTCCATGAGGGGAGGTGATGGCTCAAGATCCTCTTGGTAAACCCACTGGTTGATGTATCTTCCATCTATTCTTCAAGTGTACCCAAATCTTTGAATGTTGTTGAACTTATGTTCTTAGAAAAGAGGGTTTCAATCTTTTCTTCTACTCTGTATGTTGATTGAGATGGTTTCCAATACAAGCAGGGAGAGGGTGGCATTGTGGCCATGTTGAGTGTAGCTTGCATTTCATATTCTCCATATCCCTTGTCAATGATCTTGACCTTGGTGATGGTGGAGTGAGGAGTGGTGGATTTAGTGTTGGTTGATGGATTATGGGATGGATTAGATGATGAGGCCTGAGGTGCCCCCACTTCGACTCATGGACAGTAATGAGAGTGGGGAAAGGAAGCTTCCAAAGTGTGGAAATACTCAAATGGTTGTAGATAGGCTTGTATGGTTACTTCCATTCCTTGAAAAGGGAACTTCAGACATTGATGATAAGTGGATGAAACAACCTACATGGAATGAAATCAGGGTGGCTGAGAAGGAGATTGTATGGAAGGTCGAGGTTAAGAACATGACATGTGGTATACTGCACAATAAGTCCAACTTGAATGGGAAGATAAATGGTGCCTTTAAAATCTCTCTTAGCATTATCATATGCCTTTATGGTAATAACATGGTTGTTCAAGTCAGCTAGGGTTTAGCCAAACTATTTTATGAAATTTAATGTACAAAGGTTGAGGGCCGAGCCACTATATACCAAGACCCTTTTTACTTTATGTCAGGCTATAAGGACTTCAATATGAAGATGGAATATAAAATTAGGATTAATGCAAGGCATGTCGTTTTGGCTAAAACCCAACTGATAGGTTGATGACAAGTGTCCCACTAAGGCTTGGAACTGAGTGGGATCTATATCATTAGGTATATGTGTATCTTGTAAGGCCTTGGTGAGGATTTCTTGATGTATAGGAGAAGACTTAAGAAAATCCAAAATGGATATTTGAGTGGGTGTCTTTCCTAGGTGGTTAGGAATATTATATTACGATCTTACATAAGTTGGTTGGGTTGATGTGGAAGGAATAGGGACTAAGATACAGTTATAACGAGTTGTAAAAAAACACTGAGGATCTTTTCCTTTGATGTGAATCATGGACACACTAGGCTTTACTTGGCTAATGCACATAACTATGCCATCATAGTTATAAGGTACTTTTTGTAGTTGATGCTATTGGTGTTATTGTTTTGACTATTGTTGTTACTCAACCTAGGATTGTTGGCATTAGACATACTGGACCCTTGGTACTTGAACATGTTTGGTATCCATGACACCGTCATTGAATGCATTCTTGTTTGTGTTCCAGTAGTGGGACTTATATCCAGATGAGTTCTCTTTATTTAGATTATAAATTTTAATCTATCCCTTATTGATGAGAGCTCTCTCAATGATAGGACCCTTTTCTATGAATTTTGTGAAAGTTATGACACAATGTAGAGTAAGACTATTTCTCATATCTAGGTGGGAATTGGCCACCAACAGAGTCACCATATCTTTCTCACCAAGTAGAGATTTCATTTGACTATCCAATTCATGCCACCTTTACAGGTAGGTAGAAAAGGTTTCACCATCAAGTTGTTTCTCTTTTAGAAGATCTAGAGTATCAATATATTTCTCCAAATTGAAGGATAATTGCATGATTTTTTTTTTTGAAAGATCTGCAAAAGAAGAGATGGATCCCTTTGGAAGACCCATGAACTAGTTAATAGCTACCCCCATTAAACTCCTAGGGAATAACCGTTGGAGATAGTTGTTGCTGTATTGGACTTCCTAGAAATGTGAAAAAAACTCTTGGAGATAGTTCTTAGGATCTTTAGTTGCTAAACTATGGGTATGTGCAAGATCATCATGGAAAAAACAAGCCCTTAAGTGGCACTGAAAATTCAAAAAATCAAAGTTAGGAAACTTGACATAAAAATTTGAATAAGTTATCTATATTATTTCAAAAATATGTAAGAATAGAATCTCTAGAAAATTGAATGTAGTTTCTAAACTACTAGGTTTATTTTAAAAAAAATCTATTTGGTGAAAATTTGAAATTTCAATGCAGTAGTACTTAAATTTCAAGGAAAAAATAAGAAGTAGGTGTTTGTTTGACCACCCTAATCACAATAAGATGATAATATTTTTTTATCAGATTTTAGATATAAGTAGAGGACTCATGTCCTGATGTTTTTGAAAAGATAAGCAACATTTATAGGGTGTTGTACCCTTCACAATGATCCACAAGGGCCAAAAAGGAAAAAGTCTGAAAAGCTAATAGTAAGTCAAAAAAAGAACGAAGACAACACTTTAACAACACATATAGACATCCAAAGAATAGAACACTGGTGTAAGCAACAACTAACTGGAATTGTCCCAATTTTTGAATAGGAGGTCCACAATATCATCACCGACCCGGTCTTGGTTCTCCTAGGCATTATTTCCCTCCAACTCCTCCTTGATAATAGTGGACAGGGTGCTAGTAACAAAGTGACCCAAATTCATTATGAAGCGAGTGAAACCTCAAAACAATTTTGTTGAGTTTTTCCAATTTCTTCTCCAAAGCACAAGGCTCCTACCAAACATCCATAGTTCCTAGGATCTCGTCAGGCTCAGCGACCAGAGGGTGCAAAGAGTTAGTGGATGGAGTCTCTTTCGGTAACTAGTTGTCTTCCGGGGTAAATGGGGGCCCCTCCACATTTTCATCCTCATCTTCCTCGGTCTCCTCATCCTTATACTCCTTGCTGTTAGACTGCTCCTCCTTTGAGTCCTCAATAATCTATCTTTTTTTATTATTTTTCACCAATATCCTTGATCTCCTTATGGTAGTCTCCCCTCTAGTCATAACCATAGTGTCACCTTTAGAATATTTACCTATTATGTTCTTCCCTTTACTCCTTCACCATTAGCTCCAACACACCCTTTTTACCATCCTTACCTTTTTTCATAGTGATGGCTCTGTAAGAAGACTTTGTCGGGGTGGCCTTGAGTTTACAGAGGTTGGCCGTGACACTAGCATGAGCATTACCCATCCCTCCTTTAAGTTTCTTGGTAGCCAATTTTTCTTTGTGGTTTCCCGCAGTACCTAGATTGGATTTATGAGGAGGGATTTTTGTCTCAGCAGGGGAAATGTTCACAATAGTCAAGGGTTCAATTTCATCAGTACGAACAACCAAGATGGCTTTTGGGGGAAAAAGGGCTAGGGAAAAATGGTAAAGTATCAGGATAAGCCCTTGATGGAGTGGAAGAGGTGAGAGGTCACTTGGGTTAAGGCTGGCCAACTCCTTGCATTTCTCAACCGAAATTTCCAAGTCCATGAGCAAAAAGATGGGAAAGATAAGAAATATTTTATGCCTTAAATGATTTAGAAGGGGAAAATGATAGAAGAAAGAGTTTTTCAACCTACCTTCTAGAGTGACATATTTCATCAAAGCTAAGCACACCGGGTCCCAGGGATTCAGAAGGGCTTCACGTTCAAAGCCCGACTAGTTTTAGACCAGTTCCTCATTCCCCATGAATAATCCTTTCAAGTTGTCATTGTCTGGCATCCTAGTATGCTTAGGATATTTCTTCTAAGTACAAAAAATTCTGGTGACTTGCATGATAACCTCTTCACTGAATTCAAAGGAAATACCTCCCATCATGACCCTTCGGTCCTTCCAAGAATTAGACAATTGACCAGACAAATTAGGGTTGTGGCCAACCAGAATATCCATAAGAGGAGCAAGACCACCCTCAAAACAGATATGCTAGACCAACAGATTCTTATGAAATTCTTCACAATTGTCTGACTCAGTCTGAACACGATCTCCACCAATGATTCCCACCTGCATAAAAAACAAATATTTTGCAGAGAACAAAATTTGTAAAATCCAGTAGGGAAACAAACATTCATCACATTGTGGTATTAAAGCAAAAAATGCAGCATTGGGTAATGACGCTAGTGTGTAGGTCACACGCGCAAAGGGGAAAATCACCACAAGGTGACTTGATGGTGGTATTAATGTGGATCTTGGGAAGAATGCAGAAAGATAAGAATAAATTTGTGGGCATGCAAGGATCCTTGGCCGTGGAGCAATCACGCGAAAAACAAGACAAGTTGGCCGCATGGCTAAATTTAGAAAATTCCATGTCAGTATAATTAGAATGTCACGCTAAACTAGTAAGCACGAAGGTGCTAGAAGGTAGCATTCCTTCATTATGATGGGTTAAATCAGAATTCATAATCTCAGTCATATGGATGCCATGATGGATTAAAACAAGATATCGCACAATCCTAAAGAGGAGAGATCGCATGATACGACCTCTCAAATTCATCAAAGTCTCATACTTTCCTAATCCATTTGTAGAGCCACCTTCTTTTACCATGTGATAAGCCTTAAATGTGAATCCTGCCACCTGTCAACCACCTCAGCATTAAAGCTCATCCACCAAGCCCAAAGGATAATCAAGTGGCCCCCCCAACCAGCACCTAACACTCAAAGGTTTGAATTCATCGTACTAAGTGGTTTCTTTGTTCTTTCAAGATGATATCTTGAATCCTTTGTGGTAACTTCTCCATACTCCAACATTTAGAGTAACCCCATAAAGTGCTAAGATTAGCCAAGGAATCCACCACTTGGTTGCCCTCCCTAAATATACATGTCACTTTTTCACCCCCGAGCTTGGATAAAAGGAACCTAGTTTCCAACAAGATATCCTTTCTATTCTAGCCAATTACTCTGTGCATATTCACAACATTTGTAATGGACTTAGAGTCCCCTTCAATGTGGAGGTTAGAAATCCCTAGAGAGACAACAATTTGGAGGCCTATGAGCAACACACAATTTTCCACCACAATAGAAGATTGGAAACCAATACCTCCTGCAAATCCAACAACCAGAACCCCCGCAGGGTCTCTAATCACTCCACCAATACTAGCCCTGCCTAGGTTTCCGTTATTAGCCTCGTCAAAATTGAGTTTAAACTAGCTTCTATCCGGAGGCTCCCATTTGGCATTTTTCTTGGCTAGGGATTTAGAATTGTCAAATGAGTTAGCCTCTAACTCTTGATTCCAAGCATTGGACATTCCTATTTCATAATCAAGAGGTCCCATCTCCGGGGGTTTCCCATTGAAGAGGGGAATATTTTCCTCAATGAGCTGGACACCTATACCAAAAACATCCCTAGGATTCCTCTCAATATTCATGAAGACCTTGTTGTTCGTTTCCTTCCATAGACACAAACCCATAATAGGAGGAACCTAATTCCAAATTTCACCAGGGAGGGGGTGGGAATAGGGACCACACTAGCCTAGGATGAAGGATATGAGATCCTTACACATAACCCAAGAGACTCCCAGTTTTTCAAAGGCTAGCCCCCAAAATTTAGCAGCAAACAAACAATGTAACAACAAATGACTGATAGTTTCCTCATTGCACTTACATAGTAAGCATCTATTGGGTATATAAAATCCCCATTTCCTCAAATTGTCTCGACTAAGAATCCTATTATAGTAGGTCGTCCACCAGAAAAAACTTATTTTAGGGACCATTTGGTGGTTCTATATCTTCTTCCAAGGGTCCATCGTAGTATCCTATTTTGTCAACAGATTGTATGCCGACCTAACAGATAGATCCCCTTGTTTGTCAAAATTCCAAAAAAACTCATCTTCTTTGTCATAGGAGGGAATCCTGGCAAGAGAGAGAACATCCTGGAGGGACTGAGCCAGGCAACAAATGTCTTGAGACTAAGGACAACAGAGGATTAGGTCCTTCTAAGCCCTAGCCCTAGGAGGTCTAAAAATATAATCATTGAATGGGTACCAAAGTACCTTTGAGCCGATCCCATGAGGTTCCTAAAGTCAGAACAAACTAAAGGGGTATCAATTAACCATAGATCTTCTCAGAATCTGATTTGATTTTCATTGCCCATTTTCCATTTAATCCCATTCCTTAGAAGGCATTGTCTATTACAGATGCTCCCCCAGGCCAAGGAGCCCAAGGGGTGAGACTTCGAAAGACAATTGATCAAAGGTGTGTACTGAAGATATTTGGAATTCAATATTTTGCACCAATATTTTGTATTCCTTAACCGATCCCAACCAACCTTAGCCATTAGGGCCTTGTTTATGTTGACAATTTTTTTGATTCCAAGGTGACCACAATTTGTGGCTTGACAAACCTTTTCCCATTTAACCAAAGCAAGTTTCTTCTTATCCTTAGTCCCATACCAGAGGAATTTCTTTTGGATTTTTTCAAATATATCAACAATTTACTTAGGCATCTTAATAATGGAAAGGAAATAAGTTGGTATACCTTGAAGAGCCACTCTGAGATGTTGGATCTTACCAGCATGGCTTAGGATGGAACCTTTCCACCTAGCCAATTTCCTTTGAATTATTTCCAGCATCGAATTCCAAAAGTCAGGGGTAACCTCCTTCACCATGAGAGGGAGCCGAAGGTAAGCCGAGGGGAGGGACCCGCTTAAACATCCCAGAACCGCAGTCACTCTGGCTTGCAAGTTAGGTGTGTTGTTAAAGAAATAGATCATGATTGTTTTGTAGTTGATACTTTGACCAGAACATGAGGCATAATTGTTTAGGCATGCTTTCCATTTCCTGGCTTCCACCACAAAGTATTTCCCTAAAAAGAAAAGTGTCATCCACAAATTTTTGCAAAACAACTGGGTCAAGGGAGCAAGCTGCTCTGATGCCCTTAATAGAGCCCTCTGCCAACATACCAGTAAAGTTCATGCTCAGCACATCAACAATCATGATGAAGAGATAGGGAGATAGGGGGTTGCCTTACCTGATCCCTCTTCTAGCAGAGAAAAACCCAAAGGGGGACCCATTAACAAGAACAAAGTACTTAACAATATTAACACATTCCATAATGATTTTGATAACCGAATTGTTGAACCCAAACTTAGCCAAAAAACTTTGGGATGATATCCCATATAACTTTATCATAAGCTTTAGAGATTTCTAGTTTGAGAAGCATCCTCGCATAGCTACATGTGTCCATAGAATGGAGAAGATTGTGAGTGGTCAAAATAGCATCAAGAATATGGTGCCCAAGGACAAACCCTTTTTGGGTAGAACTAATGATTTTGTCCAGAAGGGGCTTGATACGGTTCACTAGGATCTTAGAAAGGACTTTATATAAGGTGTTACATAGGTTAATGGGTCAAAAATCAGCCATGGACTGAGGCTCACCAATCATAGGAATTAGGGAAATGAAGGTGTGGTTCAATTGTTTAAGGATTTTACTAGATTTGAAGAAATCCCTAGCCGCAAGCACAAGGTCCCCACCCATAGTATCCCAGAATATCTGAAAGAAGGCAGGAGGAAAACCATTGGGGCTCGGGGCTTTGAAAGCCCCCATACTAAAGGTAGCCAACCGAACTTCTTCCAGAGAAACAACACTAAGAATCCCTAAATTATCCTCCTCAAAAATGATGGTAGGGAGATGGTTGAGAAGAAAATTGTCCAAATTTGGGTTGGGTGCCTCAGTTGGAGTTGAATAAGCCTCATGAAAGTAGTTAGAAACTAGAAGGCCAATTTGGGTAGGATTCAAAATCACCACTACAAAAGCATCAGTCAGTTTAGAAATTTGATTCCTTATCCTATGCTTGATGGAAGACACATGAAAGAAAGAGGTGTTCTTGTCACCTTCCTTCAACCATTGCACTCTGGATTTTTTCTTCCAAAATATTTCCTCATTTTTGAGGACCCATTCCTATTCCACTCCGGTTTCCCCTTTCTTGGTTGTGAGTCTGCTGACCATCATCTCCTTCCTCCATTTCCTTTTGTAAAGTTCTCAAATCTTCTTCTAACAACTTTTTTTTCTGAAACACGTCACCAAACACACTCTTATTCCATCCTTTAACCATGTTTTTAATATGTTTGAGTTTGAAAAATATCCTAAACATGGGGGAGCCACATACAAGAATATTCCACCATTCAACAATTTTATTTTTGAAGTCAGGGTTAGAATTCCACATTATCTCAAACCAGAATGGAATGGGACCCACATTAGGTAGGATATTAGAGGTCAGCAAAAGGGGGTTATGGTCTTAAACCATTTTGGGCAGGGTTTTTAGATTGACATTTAAAATATTGGTCCAATGGGGAGAAAAGAGGAAGCGATCTAAATGGACCTGAATCAGATGTTCACCAGAGCATCTGTTGGACTAGGTAAATTTCTGGCTTGTAAGATCAATATCTATCAAACCTGAAGAATTCAAGAAATTTTCCTAGTCAAACATGTTGTTAGAGTAATCCAACAGGCCACCACTTTTCTCTGAAGGAAAGAGAGGAGAGTTGAAGTCCCAAACAACCTACCAATGGGCTCCCCTATTATTATTTATTTTAACCGCAAGGTCTTGCCACATCGTACTCCTCACATTCCTCTGATTAGGAGCATAAATACTGAATATAGACCAAGATTCACCAAGGTAAGTAAAGGAGGGCCCCACAGTATTTTTACAGTGGAATAGGTCAGAGCCCAAAAAATTTGATGGGTTCCAAAGCATAGCCAGACCACCTGAAGCACCCTCATCATAACTATAGACATAGGATACATTGGGTCGAATAGATTTAGCAATTTTATAAAAACTTTTCTTCATCATTTTGGTTTCTTGTAGTAGGCACACATCGATCTTATGTTCCAAGAAAAATTTCTTCAGAGCAAGTTGTTTGTGGGAGCTATTGAGCCCACGAAAATTCCATGACATAACTCTCATTTCTGACCTTTCTTAGAGGACACTTCCAATGTCCTTTGTTTACCTAGGGAAATCTCATTTGTCATTTCTCTCATCCTAGTGTGTCTCTGGGTGGGCCTTTCTGGCTTTGAGTCTCCTCTACATCTTTCTTCTTCTTCTTTCTCCCGATGTTATGCATACTGTTTTGCAATTTTTTTCTAAGTTAATAATTAATTATGATTTTCTTATTACAACTTTTAAAATATATAAAAAATCATATGTTTGACTACCCTAACTTGGCAAAAAATTCATGAAAATCATTTTTTTTAATCCTATAGTATGTGAAGCATAGAATGTGACACATGTTTCAGATTCAAAAAATGTGATATTGTTTGAAAGCTATAGATGTTCTCCAATCAACCTATCAATCAGGACTTTAGTCGTAATTCAAATAGAAAATGAATAATAATAATTTATTAAATTCAAAGTAAAGCATGATTTATATTGGTGGAAAGCTATGAATCTCCTTTAAAAACCCTTTTCGTTTCATCAATTTTGGGTAAGAAAAAGTCATCAACCACATGGCCCATCATATCACTTACATATCACCACTTTTTGGCCCATCCTGATCCTGCACATACCCTTATACTTGTCGAATTTCAGTATTTTGAAGGGAAAGGAACAAGCAAAATCAATGGATCAAATGGATAGGGACAAATCTCTTCAAACTTGAAATAATTTTTAGAGGTCCATATTTGTAAGTCTTCAATATGGCTTTTACTTCCTTGAAATCCTTATTAAAAGGTGTTGATGAAGATTTATTTTATGGATTAGACTGATTGTAAGGATAATATTGTTGGTAAGATGTGGATGGAGTGGATGCAGTTTGATCATATGGTGGTGGTGGATTATATGAAGGAGTCGACTAATGTTGATTAGCATAGGTAGATTGTGATGGTGGATTGGTGTTGAATTGATGGTAGGATGGATGATTTTGGTTATAAGAAAAAGGACCCCCTTACTAGTATGATGGAGGTGCTTTATAATATAAGGTGGAAGCACCCAATTGGTATGCCAATTGTTGGTAAGATGGCTACTTTTGGGAGGCATAGTATGGATTGGACTGATAATTGTAGGTAGTGTATTGTTGGGATGCATGTGGGGGATGTTGTGAGTTAGGTTTTTGATAATAAATATCTTGTTGTGGTTGTGATGGGGTAGCATAGGATGGTTGCTATTGATTTTGTTGCAGATTATGATAGGAATAACTAGGATTGGGGTTTGATGCAGCAGGTAGCAAATATAACGTGCTTTGTGGATGGTAGAGATATTGAGCCATGTTGTTAGGAATGGAATGGTGAGGTTGTTTCAAGACTTGTTTTTGCTAAAGGGGTTGATGATAAAGAGGCCGAGTGGGGATTTGAGGCTACTAAGGGATCTACGATTGTTGGAAGGATGGGTTTTAATGAGATTTTCATTGAGTAGGAGGACCTTGAGGCTGATAGGGGGTTGTGATGGATTACCCTATTGTTGATATGGGGGTGGTTGTTGTTGCTATGAAAGAATGGGAATATTTTGTTGCGGTAGTTGTTGTTGGACTGGTTGTGACAAAATTAAAATGGGTTGAGGGGTTTGTTGTGGTATTTTTCGAGGATGACCTTGCGGTGGTTGAGAATGTGGCATGTTACTTTAAGGTGGTTATTGAGGAATAAATAAAAGTGGAGGTAGATTGGAAATGGGTGTTGTTGGAAACATAAGGGTAGACAACTACGAGGGAGGATGAATTAGTCGTCACAAAATTTCAAACTTATTAAACTTGTTAACCCTTATTCTTAGATATGATTAATAACCATAAAAGCGTGAATCAACAACACATTAGGAACACACATAACACCAAGATTTTTGCATCAAAACCCTGATAGGGGAAAAACCATGGTGGAGGTTAATCCATAAGTTTATACTCTATTAAAAGTATAAGAAGAATTAATGAGGAATGTACATACATTCAAGCACACTTTCAAGAGCTCACTAATCAAATAAAATGGAAGACTCACTATATTACAGAAACATTCAGATTAAATCAATCTAAAGAATTTGAACTAAGAAAGAAGCATTTGTTAATGCCTAATTAAAGTTTTAGTTAAGCACATGAACACTTATTCACTCTTCTTCACTCTTATTCACACTCTTCTCTGCCTTCAAATGATCTGAACCTTATTTTCACATAGCATTCACACACTTCACATTTTGTATATCTAAAATGAGATAAACAATCATATATATACCCACAACAAGTAATTACATTGCTTTATGTCGGCTTCAATAAAATAATAAGATGAATACAAACTTTCAGCACAAAACACTAAAGATTACTAATGTTAATCCACCAAGGTTGGCAACAACATAGTAGAGACCTAAAACAACATCCTTGAACATGAAAAACCTTCAAACATTATTTCTTGAAGATCCACAACATGCTTCAAACACCCTATCAGCCATGAACATGAAGAACATGAACACACAACATAAAATCTTCAATCATGAGCACAACGATCAATAGAGATGTCTAACACATATAGAGATAAATCTAGAAACATCAACAGACACCACAGGGGCATATTCAAGAACTCAGATTACCAGAATCACATTATCTTCTTCTAGGAACACCAACTACAATAACAAAATAATTGTAGGAACACACAAAGTCATAACTTGCCCAAATCTTCATGTGCACCTCTAGATTTTTGATAGATAAACTAGATAGGCTCGAAAACAAAAACCATTTAATATGCAACTTTTGATCATCAGCATACTAAACTTTCCATTATACTGAACTTCACTACTTCTCATACAATTTTCAACATATTTTATTACAATTTTCTCAATATCCTCAACATATATAGTTTTAAAGACATTAATGCTAATAGTGTTGAAATCAATGAAAACCAAATATCAACAAAAAAATCACACCATCCAACAATCTCCCCCTTTGGAATTGATTGCAACACATGATGTGAAAAACACCATCAACACAACTAACTTCAATAGTTACTCCACTTTAGGTTTTGAGTCTTGTCTCCAAATAATTTGTAGTTTTTCATATGGCTCTTCTCCCCTTCTCTTCTCCACTTTTCATACTTTTTTCATATGAATTTTCTCCACCTTTGACATCAATGGAGAAGATACACACAAAATATGATCCACATATTTGAATCATCGAACCACTCCCCCTAAGTAGCAACCACCATAACATTAATTCGAGACAAGATATGACTGTGAATGCACGGATTGATGCAAGGACTTGCATCTTAGTTTTGATTAGGAGTGGAAATCACCCCTAACGTTCCTTTGAGATAATAAAAATTATCCTTAGTCAATGACTTGGTGAATATTTTTGCAATATATTCCTTGGTAGGCACAAACTCCAATCTAACTTCCTTATCACTCACTTTGTCTCTCAAAAAGTGATATTTGATAGATATATGCTTGGTCTTGGAATGAAACACCAGATTATTAGAAATTTTCATGACACTTTAATTATCACAAAATATAGCAATAGGTTCATCATACACAACTCTGATATCTTTCAACATCCACTTCATCCACTGTACTTTAGTACAATTGTTAGTAGCAACAATGTATTATGCCTCTAGATAGTAGACAAAGAAATGACATTTTTCTTTTTATTTAACCATGAAATCAACTTCTTTCCAAAGAAAAATGTGCCACCACTAGTATTCTTCCTATCATTCAAATATCCTACCCAATAAGCATCAGTAAAGGAACTCAAAGTAAGATCATCATCTTTAGGATACCATAGGCCAAAATCAACTATTCCCTTCAAGTATCTAAAAATTCTCTCTAGAGTAGTCACATGAGATTCGTTAGGATCGGCTTGAAATCTTACAACAATGCATACAAAATTCATGATATTGGGTCTAGCTTGAGTCAAATAAAGTAATCCACCAATCATTGATCTATATCTAGTCTGATTTGCCTTTGAAGAATCATCATCTATTGTCAACTTACATTTGGTCACCATGGGTTTATCGACTAGCTTTGAATCTTGCATACCAAATTTCTTTACCAGTTCTCTCGCATAATTGGATTGAGATATAAATATCCCTTTATATAATTGAGTAACATGTAATCCTAGAAATCATTTTATCTTTCCAATTACTGACATATCAAAACTCATTCTGCATCTCATTAGAAAACTTCATGCATAAACCATCATCTCCTCAAAAAATGATATCATCAAAAATGACTTCCATACTAAAATATTTATCATCATCAATTTTGAAATACAAATTATTATTATTAGTACCTTTTTTAAATCCAAGCTTCAACAAATACTTGTCCAATTTGGAATACCAGGCTCTAGGGGCTTACTTGAGTCCATACAATGCTTTCTTCAATCGACAAACCATATATCCTTGATCAGTCAATTGAAATCAATTAGGTTGATCAACATACACTTCTTCATTTAGTTTACCATGTAGAAATGTTGAGTTGACATCAATCTGATAAACCTTGTATTTTTTGTAAGAAACATAAGCAAGAAACAAGCTCACAGCTTCAATTCTAGTAATAGGAGGAAAAGTTTCATGAAAGTCAACTCCTTCCATCTATGAATATCCTTTGCACACTAGTCTTAGTTTGTTTCTAATAACTTCACCTTGTTCATTCAACTTGTTTCTAAAGACCCATTTAGTTCAAATTACATTTTTGTCCTTAGGTCTAGGAAAGAGAATCCATGTATCATTCTTCTCAATTTGTTGTAACCCTTCTTTCATTGCTTCAATCCAATGTTCATGTTTGCATGCTTCATTTAAATTACTTGGATCAGTCTTTAATATCAAATAATATTCTTCTACAATTCTTCTCCTATTCTGGACACCTATAATCTATTTTTCAGAATGATTTAATCTTACATACCTTGGAGTCTTAGTTGAAATTCTTCCTCTTGTGATCTCTCTTCAGAAGGTTCACTAGCTTCTCCTTTCTCTTGATCTTCTTGATTCATCGAAATGATCTGAACTTGATCTGAACTCTGACTTATGTTTGTACTATCATTTTGATTATTAGAATCATCTCCATAGGTTCTGGATGGTCTAGCAATGTCTTCATCAACCTTAACATTATCACTTTCAACCATTTTCTTCAAGCTCTTGTTGTAGCACCACTAGGCCTTAATCTTAGTAGAATAACCAAGAAAGATTCCTTCATCACTCCTAGCATCAAACTTTCCTATATCTTCATCACTTTTGATGTAGCATTTACTCCCAAAGATTTTGAAATATCTAACAGTAGGCTTATGACCAAATCATAGCTCAAAAAGGGTATTACAAATATCAAATTTTATTTTTACTCAGTTGAGGATATAAACATCAGTACTCAAAAGTTATCTCCAATAGATATGAGAAAAATTTCCTTCTATCATCATAGTCCTAGCAACATCTAGATATTTATTTTTCTTCCTTTCAACAACTCCATTTTGATGAGGGGTTCGAGGTGTAGATAATTGCCTTTCTATCCCATGCACTTGATATAAATAATTAAACTCACCGGAAGTAAATTCACCACCACCTCTATTTGATCTCAGACACTTCAACTTCAGACCTATCTTTGTTTCAACTTTAGCCTTGAAAATTTTGAATTTCTCGAGACCTTCAGATTTCTCCCTTAAGAAATAAACCCACATCAATCTAGAATAATCATCAATAAGTAACATGAAATACCCATCTTCTTGTAAAGTTATGATTCTAGCAGGACCACACAGATCAGTATGCACAAGCTCCAAAATTCCATTTGAACAATACTGTTTGTTTCTGAATGAGATTCTAGTTTTCTTTCCTAATTGAAATTCCTTACATATGGAATTAGTAGGATTTACTAACTTAGGAAGATTTCTCATGGCCTGAGTAGAAATTATGTTGATAATACTATAAAAATTTACATGACACATTCTCCTATGCCACAACTAACTTTCATCAACTTGAGCAATCAGACAACTTTGACTAGAAACATTCAGATTAAAAATGTTACCTTTTGTTTTTGTACTTGAATCAATCAGATTTCTAGATCTTCCTAGTATTCTACACTTTCCATCCTTGAATTGAAGATTGTATCCCTTATCAACCATCAATCCAACACTCAAAATATTATGCTCCAAAACATCAACATAAAGAACATCATCAGTATTATGCTTACCATCAAAAGAAATACATCCACTACAATTTTTATCACCAAATTTTACAACACCACCATCATATTTTTCTAGGCTTACAAATTTTATTTTATCACCTATCATGTTATGTGAACATCCACTATCAATTACCCATTCATCCTTCTCTTCAACTTGAGAAACTAGGGCTTTCTGAACATTTGTACAACTAGCAGATTTAGTAGACATAGGATTGTTTTCATTGATAGAAATAAACACAAACTCATCTGCACTTGCATTCCCTTTACCAGATTCATCATCTATCACACCTTCAACAACACCGTAATAACACTTATTTTGAAATTTAGGCTTCTAAGCTCTTGACTTAGGAACTCTTTCCAGACACCTTGATGCAAAATGACCTATCTTATTTCAAGAGAAACATTTAATAGGGAATTTCACTTTATAATTACCTTCTCCTCTAGCTTCTCTTTTGATAATAAGTGATTTAATCTCATTCAATTCTCTTTCTCCTTCTTCAATATATCTCATTTAGTCCTCATACCTAGATACCTTTCTAGAATAAATTTCACCTAGATCATATATTTGCTTATCTCTTCCAAAGGTAGAAGATTTAAATGTAGATTCTATCTTAGGAAGGGAATCACCGAATTCACTCAACTCAAAAGCTATAAGTTTACCAATCAACATGTCTTTGATTAAATTTATCACACTCCTGAGCTCATCAATAGATGTAGCTTTGAATTTATATGTAGGAGACAAGGATCTAAGCACTTTAGCAACAATCTTCGATTCTTCCAACTGTCCACCAACATATCTGATAACACACACAAGTTCATTCACTCTTTGCATGAAAGTAGTAATATTCTCATCATCACCCATCTTCAAAATTTCATATTTCCCTTTTAGACTTTGTAGCTTAGAAATTTTCACATTAGCATCACCTTTGTGTCGGCAAAACAAAGATAGACAACTGAGAGGGGGGTGAATCATTTTCCAAATATTATTCAGAATTATTAAACTTTATCCAACTTAATATTAGATCTGATGTAAGAAAATTAAGCATAAACAATCACAACATCAAAGACACAAATAACACCAAGATTTTATATGTGGAAACCCAGTTAAGGGAGAAAACCATGGTGCATGTCAGTCCACAATATTATACCATGTTAAAAGTATAGATGAATAATGGGAATGCTTATGCATTAAAGCACACTGCCTAGAGCTCACTGCTCAAAAAGACACATTGTCTTACAAAAACATTCAAATTAAAACCATCTAAAGAATTTGAACTGAGGAATTAGCTTTTGCAAAAGCCTAATTAAAGTTTAAGTTAAGCAAAAAAATACTTCTTCACACTTTTCTCTGCAATCGAATGATCTGATCTTTATTCACACATATACTTTGCATACAAAATTCACACACACTCTTTGCATATCTCAAAATGAAGAAACAATCAATTTTATATATCTGCTTCATGGAATTACATTAACAACTTTGCCAACCACAAATAAAATATTAAATGAATACAAATTGTTGGCCCAATTCATAAATAAATTTCAATGCACACTAATCAAAGTTGATCACAAGATAATGAATACCTAAAAAAACATCCCCGAGCACACAAACCATTCAAAATTTAATTCACAAAGATCCACAACACGATACAACCACTATGTCGGCCAAGAACATGAAAAACCAAACATGCAAAGGAAAAATATTTGATCACGAGCACACTGATCAACACAGACATGCAAAAATGATAGAGCACAATCTAGAAACATCCGTGAACATATTAGGAGCATACACAACAACTCAAATTACTAAAATCATGCTCTCTTATTCTAGAAACACCAACTAGATTAACAGAATAACTGTAGGCACATAAAAACTCACAACTTGCACAAATCTTGATGTGCACGAAACGTCTGGAGGATAAACTAGATAGGCTCAACAACAAACCCTTTAATATGAAACAACTGAATACCAATGTACTAAAATATTCACCACACTAAACTTTACAGCTTCACAAACAACCTTCAACATATTTATTATAATTTTCTCAATATCCCAACATATACAACCTTCAAGAAACCAATGCTAATAGTGTTGACATCAATGAAAACCACATATTTGCAACACAACCAAATCATCCAACAATATCCCCCTTTGGAATTGATGGAAACACATGATGTGAAAAATTCACCATCAACACAACTAACTCTTCTTCCAAAAATCTCTCCTTTACACATTGCACTTCTTTTGGTCTTCTTCTTATCACATGACTCTTCTCCCCCTTTCTTCTATAGATTTTTTTTCACATTAATCTTCTCCCCCTTTGACAATAATGGAAAAGGTACACAAGCTCTGAAACACATATTTGAATCATCTGACTACTCCCCCTAGGTAGCAACCACCAAAACATCAATCTGAAAAAAGATATGACTGTAAATACATAGACTGATGCAAAGACTTCCATCCTAGTTATTATTAGGAGGGGAAATCACCCCTAACTTCCCTCTGTGATACTCAAAATTATACTTACGCAATGGCTTAGTAAATATTTATGTGATCTATTCCTTAGTAGGCACATACTCTAGTCCGACTTTTTTATCACTCACCTTATCTCTCAAAAAGTGATATTTGATAGATATATGTTTTATCTTTGAATGCAACACTAGATTCTTATAAATCTTAATGGAACTTGAATTATCACAAAATATAGTAGTAGGCTCATCATACTTGATTCTAATATCTCTCAGCATCTTCCTCATCCATATTACTTGAGTACAATTGTTTTCAACAACAATATATTCAGCCTCAACAATAGATAAGGAAATATAATTCTTCTTTTTACTTAGCCAAGACAACAACTTATTCCCCAAGAAGAAGAAACCACCACTAGTACTTTTCTTTTCATCCACATCACCTACCCAATCTGCATTAGTAAAGGAACTCAAATTAATATCATCAGCTTTAGGATACCAAAGGCCAAAATCAACTGTCCCTTTTAAGTATCTAAAATTTCTCTTTATAGTAGTCACATGTGATTCCTTTGGATCGGCTTGATATATAGCAACCATTCCTACAAAATTCATGATGTCGGGTCTGGTTTGAGTCAAATAAATTAATCCATCAATCATTGACCTATATCTTGTTTTATTTTCTTTAGCATAATCACTATTCTATGTTAACTTGCATTTGATTACCATGGGTGTACCAAAAGGCTTTCAATATTCCATGCCAAAAAATTTAAGCAACTCTCTTACATATTTAGACTGAGATATAGAGATTCCATTATCTAACTGAGTGATTTGCAATCCCAAAAATAACTTCATCTCTCCAATCATAGACATTTCAGATTCACTTTTCATCTCATCAGCAAAATTCATACACAAATCATCATCTCCAAAAATGATGTCATCAACAAAGACTTCAATAATCAACTCTTCATCATGATCCATCTTGAAATACATATTTTTTTCAACAGTACCTTTATTCAATCCAAGCTTCAACAAGTATTTATCTAGTCTAGCATACTAGGCTTCAGGGGCTTTCTTGAGTCCATGCAATGCTTTCTTCAATCAAAAAACCATATCTCCCTTATTAGTCAGTCAAAATCTATCTGGTTTCTCAACATATACTTCTTCTAGCTCACCATTTAGAAATGTTGACTTCACATCCATTTGATAGACTTTGTAGTTCTTGAAAGTAGCATGAACAAGAAAAAATCTTACAGCTTCAATTCTAGTAATAGGGGCAAAAGTTTCTTCAAAATCAATACCTTCCATCTATGAATACCCTTTACATACAAATCTTGCTTTATTTCTAACCACTTCACCTTGTTCATTTAGCTTATTCCAAAAGACCCATTTGATTCCAATCACATTTTTATTCTGAGGTCTACTGACAAGAATCCATGTATCAATTTTCTCTATCTACATTAGCTCTTCCTCCATTGCTTACAACCAATGTTCATCTTTACCTGCTTCATTGACATTATTGGGCTCAGTCTTGGAAATCAAACAATACTCTTTTGCAATTCTTCTTCTAGTCTTCACACCTTTGTTCTTATCTCCTATAATTTGATTTTCAGAATGATTTAGCTTTACATACCTTAGAAATTTATGATTCTCTCAAACTTCTGGTTCTTTTTTTCTCTCTTCTGCACTTCTACTAGTCTCTCCTTCTTGATTCTCTTGATTCACAAGAAAAAATTGAACTTGATTCTATGTCTAAACATTATTTCCTTTATTACTACTATCATGTTCATCATTTGAATCATATCCATAGTATCTAGATGATCTAGCAGTGTCCTCATCAACTATGACATTTGCACTTTCAACCATTTTCTTCAATCTTCTATTATAACACCGGTAGGCCTTTCTTTTAGTAGAGCAACCCAAAAATATTTCTTCATCACTTCTAGCATCAAACTTGCCTATGTCTTCATATCTCTTGATATAAAATCTACTTCCAAATATTTTGAAATATCTAATAGTAGGATAATGACCAAACCGCAACTCAAAATGAGTCTTATAGTAATTACCATTAACATTTACCCAGTTGATAGTGTACACAACAATGCTTACAACTTCTATCCAATAGATACAAGGAAAATTTCCTTCCAACATCATAGTTCTAGCAGCATATAGAATTTTTTAGTTCTTTCTCTCTACAACTCCATTCTATTGAGGAGTTTGGGGAGTAGATAGCTGTCTATTGATTCCATACTCTTAACATAAAGTATTGAACTCCCAAGAAGTGAAATCGCCTCCTCTATCCGACCTTAAGAATTTAATATTCAAACATGTCTCACTCTCAGGCATAGCTTTGAAATTTTTGAACTTATCTAATGCTTCATGTTTTTCTCTCAAGAAATAAATCCATATCATCCTAGAGTAATCATCAATAAGAAAAATAAAGTACCTTTATCCTTGTAGACTTCTAACTCTAGAGGGACCACACAGATCAATGTGGACCAACTCCAGTACTCCATTAGAATGATATTGATTGCTCTGAAAAGAAACTCTAGTATGCTTTCCCACTTGACATTCCTTGCATATAGTGTTAGTAGGCTTCACTAGCTTAGGAATATCTCTAACTATTTGAGTGGAGCTTAACTTGACAATGTTATCAAAATTCACATGACACAACCTCCTATGCCATAACCAACTTTCATCAACTTGAGAAAGTAAACAACTTTCACTAGTAGCACTCAAGTGAAAAATATTACCTCTTATCTTTGTACCTAAAGAAATTACATTTCCAGAACTTCCCAGTATCCTATATTTTTCATATTTGAATTGAATATTGTATCCCTTGTCGACCATCTATCCAAAAATCAAAAAATTATGCTTCAAGCCTTCTACATAAAGGACATCATCAGTATTATGTTTGTCACCAAAAGAAATAGTTCCTCTACTAAGAATCACACCAGAAGTGTTGTCTCCAAATCTTACAACACCACCATCATATTTTTCCAAGCTTACAAACTTGCTTTTGTCACCAGTCATATGATGTGAGCATTTGTTGTCAATCACCCACTCATCCTTTTCTTCAATTTTGGCTGCAATATATTTCTCAACATTCACATTACTAGCAGATTCAGTGGACACTGGACCATTTTCCTTGATAGTAATGAAGACCCTTCCATCCTCATTTCCATTTTCTTTATCAAATTCATCATTAGTAACACCTTCTTTAGTATAATAACATTTCTTTTGAAATATAGGCTTGCCAGGTTTGGACCTAGGGACTCTTTCAGGACATCTTGATGCAAAATGACCTATCTTATTGTAAGAGAAACATTTAATAGGAAAATTTCCTTTGTACTTATCATGTCCACTGGCTTCTCTTTTCACAATCAATGCTTCTAGTTCTTCTATTTCTCTTTCTTCATATTCAATATTTTTCATTTCATCTTCATACTTGAATGTCTTTCTAGAACTTTCTCCCGGAGCAAATATTTGTTTGTTTCTTCCAAATATAGTAGCTTTAAATGCATATTTTGTCTTAAGGGTATATTCACCAAATTCACTCAACTCAAAGGTAGCAAGTTTACTAATCAACATATCTCTTGTCATAATTTTTATTGTCCTGAGCTCTTCAATAGCATGAGATTTCATTTTTTAAGACGTAGTAAATGATCTGAGCACCTTAGCTACAATAGCTTCTTCTTCCAAGTTTCCACCATCACGTCTAATACCCATCACTAGTTCATTTAATTTTTGCAAGAGAGAAATACTGTTTTCATCTTCACTCATTTTCATGTTTTCTCACTTTCCTTTCAGAATCTTTAGCTTAGAAACTTTCACTTATGCATCTCCTTCATACAATGTTTCCAACTTCTTCTAGATCTCATGTGTTGTTCTCAAACCCATCACATTTTTTCATCTTTGAATCTGTCAAAGCACTCAACAATGCTTCTATAGCCCTGATATTTGTTTCAACTTCTTTGATCTCATCAGGAGTAGAGGGACCATTCTGAGGAATAACATATCTATTCTTTGTAATCTTTCAAAAGGGTTCACCAATGCACTTCAAATGACACTCCATTCTAGCCTTCCACATAGAGTAGTTTGTACCATCGAATCTAGGACTATCCTTCTTGTATGATGCCATCTCGGATCACCTCAAGCTATTAAAATTCTTTAGAGGAACCTACTCTGATACCAATTGTTGGAAAAACAAGGATAAACAACTGAGAGGGGGTTGAATCAATTGTCACAGATTATTCAAACTTATTAAACTTTATCCAACTTAATATTAGATCTGATGTAAGAACATTAATCATAAACAATCACAACATTAGAGACACAAAGAACACCAATATTTTATACTAGAAACCTAATTAAGGGATAAAACCATAGTGGATTTTAGTCTAAAATATTATACCTTTTTAATTTAAGTATAGATGAATAATGGGAATGCACATGCATTCAGGCACACTACCTAGAGCTCATTGCTAAAAAAGACACACTATCTTAAATAGAAACATTTAGATTAAAACTATTTGAATATTTTTAAATGAGGAATTAGCTTATGCAAAATCCTAATTATAGTTCTAGTTAATCACATAAATACATCTTCATACTTCACTCAATCTTCTTCACACTTTGCATATCTCAAAATGAATAAATAATCACTCTTATATATCCTCTTCATGGAATTACATTAAGAACTTTGTCGGTGAAAAATAAAACATTAAATGAATAGGAACTGTCAGCCCAATTCATAAAAAATTCTCAATGCACCCCAATATAAGTTAGTCACAAGATAATGAAGACCTAAAAAAAATCCTTGAGTGTTCCAACCATTCAAAAATTAATTCAAAAAGATCCCCAACATGCTACAACCACCATGTTGGCCAAGAACATGAAAAATTGAACATGTAAAGGAAAAATCTTTGATCACGAGCACAACGATCAATGTGGATATGCAAAAATGATAGAGGACAATCTAGAAACATCCAAAAACATCTCAGAAGCATAAACAACAATTCAAATTACCAGAATGACATTCTCTTCTTCCAGAAACACCAGCTACAGTAACAAAATAATTGTAGGAACACAAAAACTCACAACTTGCACAAATCTTGATGCACACCTCTGAAACTTGTAGAGGATAAACTAGATAGGCTCAACAACAAACCATTTAATGCAAAACACCTGAATACCAATGTACTAAACTTTTCACCACACTAAACTTATAGCTTCATAGACAACCTTCAACATATTTATTATAATTTTCTCAATATCCTTGACATATATAGCCCTCAAGACACCAATGTTAATAGTGTTGACATCAATGCAAAACACATATCAGAAACACAACCACATCATCCAACACTTCATACAAAGTTTCCATCATTTTTAAGATCTGATAAGTAGTCTTCAATTCCATAAAATTCATCATCTTAGAATTAGTCAAAGTACTCAACAATGCTTACTTAGCCCTGATATTGTATTCAACATCCCTAATCTCAGTAGTAGTAGTAGGACCATTTTGAGGAATAAAATATCTAGTACATGTAATGTTCCCACGAAATTCACCAATGCATCTCAGATGACACTCCATTTCAGTCTTCCATAGATAATAGTTTGTTCAATCAAATATGGGACTATCCTTATGATATGTCACCATCCTAGATCAAATTAAGATGTTAAACTTATTCTAAGGAACCTGCTCTAATACCAAACTTTGGCAACACAAGCACAAAAAACTAAGAAGGGGGTTAATTAGTTGTCACAAAATTTCAAACTTCTTAAACTTATTAACCCTTATTCTCAGATCTGATTAATAACCATGAAAGAACAAATCAATAACACATCACAAATACACATAACACCAAGATTTTTGTGTGGAAACCCTATTAGGGGAAAAATCATGGTGGAGGTTAATCCACAATTTTATACTCTATTAAAAGTATAAGAAGAATTAATGAGGAATGCACATGTATTCAGACACACTGCCTAGAGCTCACTACTCAAATACAAAGGAAGAATCATTGTCTTACAAAAAAAATCAGATTAAATCCATCTAAATAATTTGAACTAAGAAAGTAGCATCTGATAATGTCTGATTATAGTTTTGGTTAAGCTCATGGACACTTCTTCACTCTTCTTCACTCTTCTTCAAACTTCGCTCTTCCTTCGAATGATCTAAACCGTATTCATACACTTCATATTTTGTATATCTCAAATGATATAAACAATCACATATATATCCGAAACTAGTAATTACATCGCTTCATGTGGGCTTCAACAAAATAATAAGATCAAGACAAACTGTCAGCCCAAAAAAATAAAGATTATTAATGTGAATCCACCAAGGTCAACCACAACATAATAGAGACCTAAAAAAACATCCTTAAACATGAAACACCTTCAAACATTATTTCTCGAAGATCCACAACACACTTCAAACACCCTATTGGACATGAACATGAAGAAAATGAACACGCAAGAGAAAATATTCAATCACAAGCACAACGATCAATGCAAATGTGCAACACATATAGAGAACAATTTAGAAACATTAAAAAAAACCATAGGGGCATATGCAACAATTTAGATTACCATAATCAAATTCTCTTCTTCCAAGAATGCCAACTAGAGTAACAGAATAACTATCAAAACATAGAAAATGATAACTTTCTCAAATATTCATGTGCACCTCTAAGACTTTTGGTAGATAAACTAGATATAGGATGGACAAAAAACCCTTTAATCCGAAACTTATGATCATCAACATACTTAAATTTCCATTATATTGAACTTCACTTCTTCTCAAACAACCTTCAACATATTTTATTATAATTTTCTTAGTATCCTTGACATAAACAGTCTTAAAGACATTAATGCCAATAGTGCTGAAATAAATTAAAACCACATGTCAACAACACAACCACAACATCCAAAAATATCCCCACTTGACATTGATGGAAACACATGATGTTAAAAACACCATCAACACAACTAACTTCAGCACTTACTCCCCCTTAGGTTCTAACTCTTTTTCTCCAAATATTTTGCAATTTTTCTTATGACTTTTATCCAATTCTCTTCTCCCCTTTTCATACTTTTTCACATGACTCTTATCCCCTTTGAAATCAATGGAAAAGATAGACACAAGCTTTGAACCACATATCTGAATCATTTGACTACTCTTCTTGAGTAGCAACCACTATAACATCAATATGAAACAAGACATGACTATGAATGCACAGACTGATGCAAGAAATTGCATCTTAGTTTTGATTAAGAGAGGAAATCACCCCTAACTTTCCTCTAAGATACTCAAAAGTATCCTTAGGCAATAAATTAGTGAAGATTTCTGCAATATGTTCCTTAGTAGGCACATACACCAATCTGACTTCCTTATCACTCACTTTGTCTCTCAAAAACTGATATTTGATAGATATATGCTTGGTCTTGGAGTGCAACACCGAATTATTAGAAATTTTAATGACACTTGAATTATAATAAAATATAGCAATAGGTTCATCATACACAACTTTGATATCTTTCAACATCTACTTCATCCATAGTACTTGAGTATAATTGTTAGGAACAACAATGCATTCTACCTCTTACATTAGACAAAGAAATGACATTCCACACTTTACTTAACCATGAAATCAACTTCTTTCCCAAGAAAAAAGTGCCACCAATAGTACTCTTCTTGTCATTCACATGTCTTGCTCAATTAGAATCAATAAAGGAACTCAAAGTAAAATCATCATCTTTAGGATACCATAGGCCAAAATCAATTGTTCCCTTGAAGTATCTAAAAATTCTCTTCACAATAGTCACATGAGATTCCTTAAGATCAGCTTGAAATCTTGCAACAATTCATGATATCAGGTCTAGTTTGAGTCAAATAAAGTAATCCACCAATCATTGATTTGTATCTAGTTCGATTTTCCTTTGGAGAATCATCATTTGTTGTCAACTTACATCCAGTCACCATGGGTGTACCAACTGGCTTTGAATCTTCCATACCAAATTTCTTTAGCAGTTCTCTCACATACTTGGACTGGGATATAAATATCCCTTTGTACCTAATTGAGTAATTTTCAATCCTAGAAAGAATTTAATCTGTCCAATCATTGACATGTCAAACTCATTCTGCATCTCATCAAAAAACTTCACCCACAAACAATCATCTCCTCCAAAAATGATATTATCAACAAAGACTTCCACAATCAAATTTTTATCATCATCAATTTTGAAATATAAATTATTATCAACAATACCTTTGTTAAATCCAAGCTTCAACAAATACTTGTCCAATTTGGCATAGCAAGCTCTAGGTGATTGCTTGAGTCTAGACAATTCTTTCTTCAACAGACAAACCATATCTCCATGATGAGTCAATTAAAATCCATCAAGTTTCCCAACATACACTTCTTCATTCAATTCACCATTTAGAAATGCTGACTTGACATCCATATGATAAACCTTGTAGTTTTTGTAAGCAGTATAAGCAAGAAACATTCTCATAGCTTCAATTCTAGCAGCATGAGGAAACATTTCTTCAAATTCAATTCCTTCCATCTATGAATATCCTTTGTACAATAGTCTTGCTTTGTTTGTGATAACTTCACTTGGTTAATTCAACTTGTTTCTAAAGACCCATTTAGTTACAATTACATTCTTTTCCTTAGGTCTAGGAACAAGAATCCATGTATCATTCTTCTCATTTTTTTGTAACTCTTCTTTCATTGCTTCAATCCAATGTTCATCTTTGCATGATTCATTTGCACTACTTGGCTCAGTATTTGATATTAAATAGTATTCTTTTACAATTATTCTCCTAGTTTGGACACCTTTGTTCTTATCACCTATAATCTATTTTTCTAAATGATTTAATCTCACATACCATGGAGTCTTAGAATTTTCTTGAACTTCTGGTTCTTGTGATCTCTCTTCAACACTTTCACTAGTTTCTCCTTTCTCTTGATCTTCTTGATTCATCAGAATGATTTAAACTTGATTTTAAGTCTGGCCTTTGTTTGTCTATCATTTCGATCATCAAAATCATATGCATGCGTTCTCGATGGTCTAGAAATGTCTTCATCAACCTTAACATTTTCACTTTCAGCCATTTTCTTCAATCTCTTATTATAGCAACAATAGGCCTTACTCTTATTATAATAACCAAGAAAGATTCCCTCATCACTCCTAGCATCAAAATTTCCTATATCTTCATCTCTTATGATATAGCATTTACTCCCAAATATTTTGAAATATCTAACATTAGGCTTATGACCAAACCATAGCTCAAAAGGGGTCTTACTAGTATCACCTTTGATTTTTACCTGATTGAGAATATAAACAATAGTACTAAAAAATTCTCTCCAATAGATATGAGGAACATTTCCTTCCAACATCATAGTCCTAGAAGTATTTCAAACTTTCCTATATTTTCTTTCCACAACTCCATTTTTCTGAGGGGTCTGAGGTGCAAATAATTGTCTTTTTATCCCATGCACTTCACATAAAGAATTAAACTCACCGAAAGTAAATTCACCACCTCTATCCAATCTCAAACACTTAATCTTCAAACCTATCTCAGTCTTAACTTTAGCTTTGAAAATCTTGAACTTCTCTAGAGCTTCATATTTTTCCCTTAAGAAAGTAACCCACATCAATCTAGAATAATCATCAATAAGTAACATGATATACTTGTCTCCTTGTAAACTTTCGATTCTAGCAAGACCACACAGATCAGTATGCACAACCTCCAAAATTCCATTTAAACAATACTATTTATTTCTAAATGAGATTCTAGTTTATTTTCCTAACTGACATTCCTTGCATATTGCATTAGTATGCTTTACCAACTTAGGAGGATATCTCATGGCCTTAGTAGAACTTATCTTGATAACTCTATCAAAATTTACATGACACATTCTCCTATGCCACAAAAACCTTTCATCAATTTGAGCAATCAAATAACTTTGACTAGCAGTATTCAGATGAAAAATTTTACCTTTTATTTTTATACCTGAAGCAATCACATTTCCAGAACTTGCCAATATTCTACACTTTTCATCCTTGAATTGAAGACTGTATCCCTTATCAACTATAAATCCAACACTCAAAATATTATGCTTCAAACCTTCAACATAAAGAACATCTTTAGTATTATTCTTACCATCAAAAGAAAGACGTCCTCTACCATGAATTATACCACCGTTGTTATAACCAAATCTTACAACACCACCATCATATTTTTTCAGGCTTAAAATTTTTCTTTTAGAACCTATCATGTGATTGAACATCCACTATCAATTATCCATTCATCCTTCTCTTCAACTTGAGCAGCTAGGGCTTTCTCAACATTTGTACAACTAGCATATTTAGTAGAAACATGATTATTTTCCTTGATAGAAATAAACACAAACTCTTCTTCACTTGCATTCTCTTTATGATATTCATCACCTATCATACCTTCATCAGTAGCATAATAATAATTCTTTTGAAATTTAGGCTTGTAAGGTTTTGACTTAGAATCTATTTTTGGACACATTGATGCAAAATGACCTATCTTATTGTAGGAGAAACATTTAATAGGAAATTTTGCTTTATACTTACCTTCTTCTCTAGCTTCTCTTTTGACAATAACTACTTCAAGATCATTAAGTTGTCTTTCTTCTTCTTCAATCTATCTCATTTGGATACCTTTCTAGGTTAACTTTCACTTGGATCATATATCTACTTATCTCTTCCAGAGGTAGAGGCTTTAAATGCAGATTCTATCTTAGGAAGGGCATCACCAAATTCACTCAACTCAAAAGAAATAAGTCTACCAATCAGAATATCTCTATTTACATTTGTCACAGTCTCGATCTCATTAATAGTTGTAGGTTTAACTTTGAATGCAAAAGGCAAGGATCTAATAATTTTAGCAAAAATATCTAATTCTTCCATCTATCCAGCAACACATCTGATACCACACACAATTTCATTCACTCTTTGCATCAAAGTAGTAATATTCTCATTATCACCCATCTTAAACATTTCATATTTCCCTTTCAAAATTTGTATCTTAGCAATTTTCACATTAGCATCACCTTCATACAAATTTTCCAACTTTTTCTAGATCTCATAAGTAGTCTTCAATTCCATAACATTCGTCATCTCAGAATCAATCAAAGCATTCAACAATTCTTCCTTAGCCTTGATATTTTATTCAACATCTCTAATCTCAACAATAGTAGTAGGACCATTTTGAGGAATAACATCCCTAGTACACGTAATGTTCCAGTAAGATTCACCAATGCATCTCAAATGACACTCCATTCGAGTCTTCCATAAAGAATAGTTTGTTCCATAAAATCTTAGACTATCCTTCTTATATGTTTCCATCCAAAATCACCTTAAGCTGTTAAAAATATTCCAAAGAACTTTCTCTAATACCAATTGTTGGAAACACAGGGGTAGACAGCTGAGAGGGGGGGGAGTGAATCAGTTCTAATATAATTTCAAACTTATTAACCCTTATTCTCAAGTCTGATTAATAACCATGAAAGCATGAATCAAAAACACATTAGGAACACACATAACACCAAGATTTTTGCATGGAAATCCTATTAGGGGAAAAACCACGATGGAGATTAATCGACAAGTTTATACGAATAATTAATGAGGAATTCACATGTATTTAGAAACACTACCTAGAACTCACTACACAAATACAAAGGAAGACTTGTTGTCTTACAAAAACATTTACATTAAATCCATCTAAAGAATTTGAACTAAAAAAGTAGTATATACTAATGCCTCATTACAGTTTCGGTTAAGCTTATGAACACTTCTTCACTCTTCTTCACACTCTGCTCTTCCTTCAAATTATATAAACCTTATTCACACATAACATTCACACACTTCACATTTTGTATATCTCAAATGAGATAAAAAAATAACATATATATATCTTAAACAATTAATTACATCACTTCATGTCAGCTTCAAAAAAATAATAAGAAGAATATAAACTTTCAGCTCAAAACAATAAAGATTAATAATGTGAATCCACCAAGATCGACCACAACATAGTAGAGACCTAAAACAACATCCTTGAACATGAAACACCTTCAAAAATTATTTCTTGAAGATCCACAACATGCTTCAAACAACTTGTCAGCCATGAACATGAAGAACATGAACACATAAGAGAAAATATTCAATTGTGAGAACAATGATCAATGCAAATGTGCAAGACATATAGAGCATGATCTAGAAAAAAATAAAAATCCATAGGGGTATACACAACAACTCAGATTACCAGAATCAAATTCTCTTCTTCCAAGAATACCAACTATAGCAACATAATAACTATTGTAACACATAAACTCATAACTTGCTCAAATATTCATGCGCACCTCTGAGAATTTTGGTAGATAAAATAGATAGTATCGATGAAAAATCCTTTAATCCACAACTTTTGATCATCAACATACTGAACTTTCCATTATATTGAACTTCACTTCTTCTCAGACAACCTTCAACATATTTTATTATAATTTTCTCAATATCCTTGACATATATAGTCTTAAAGACATTAATGCTAATAGTGTTGATGTTAATGACTACCACATATTAGGAACACAACTACAACATCCAATAGGTGTTGATCTTGGAAGTGGAGTTAACACAACAAAAGGATTGCCACCAACATTGACTGGTTGTTGACTAGGTTGATTACATGGAAGAGGTGGTGCAGATGATACTGAGGTTGGACCTTGAGGGACATTTGGAGATGGTGACAAAGGAATATTTTGTGGCATACCTTATGAAAGGGTATCATTCGGATCAAGTGATGCTCCTATGATCATGATTGAAACCTGAGGGGGATGTGTGACCTGATAAAGTACAACATTACCAAACCCAGGTTAGTACCAATTAATGATGGGAGGACCCTTAGGAACATAAGTATTCCCCGAAGTATTTTGTGAGTTTTGGGGATCTTGAGGTAGATGATGTGTAGGAGGTGATGTGTTGAAGAATCTTGATAAATCGAATCTTGATGGTGGTTTGATGCCCCTCAAGAGAAAGGTAGAAAGCATCTTATACCCACACTCATTAAGAAGATGATCTATCATTGAAGATTGATGGGATTATTAAGATACTCATAAACTATGACTTCGGGATAATTGACCATGCATTCATCGAAAAGGGCGTGATGTGGTTTGGACCTCAATATTGGATTGTGATGAACCACCATTGTTAGGATCCTGAGGAATGTTAGGTTGGGCTCCTTGAGATTTTTGATCTGCCATGATCTTCTTTGCTTGCGATTGGGTGGTAACGAGCACGAAAGTGTGAAACTACTAGATAAGCAGGTTGTTGCTACTCCCTAGGATGCAAATGAGGATGACCTAAGTGATGAATGAAGGATTGGTTGGATTGGACAAGGGATTGATTGATTAATTTGGATGATGGATAAAGGATGTAGTTGGGATTGAATTGGATTTGATGATGGATAAAGGATGCAACTAGATTGGATTGGATGAATCAATGGGATGATGTGATTGATTAGATTAGATGATTGGTTGGATTGGATTAATGGAATGGATTCTAAACTAAGTTCAAAATATTTCATTAGATTACATAAGGTGTTGATTTATCAGATTGAACTAAAATATGGATGAATGACACCGAATCTACCTTAAGATGGAAGTATATTGATTTGGTTGTAGATGATTTACTAACTTAGGACAAATGGAAATCGTAAGCAGGTATAGATGATGATGATTAGGATCAGACACCTATGCCAACTTGGATAAAAAACTCTTAAAAAAAGTCTAGGGGATTCAAATTGAAGAACCGATGATGGATATGTGATCTAAGGATACTTTAAGATACTCCTAGATGATTTGATCGATGAAACAATTATCTTTGGAAAATGAAAATGAATGAAAAATGGTGATTACAAGAAGACAGATGATGATAAAACAAATTTGATCACGAAAAACAATAGGCTTTTAGTGGCCAAAAGGATTCACATTTTGGAAATTTTATGGGAAGAAAAGTCACCTTTGTAGGTCACAAATTCACCTCTTTATGTGTAAAGTTTGCATGTCTAGACTAAGAAAATTTGCCTCTTTAGGTTGCAAACTCACCTGTTTAATCTAGAAAATTCACCCACGACCTAGGTGAAACAGTGATACAAGAGCATCCTTGGCAATCTTACATCAACCAAAAATATTTCCCTTCAGTTTTGTTCTTGTTCTCGGTCGAGTTGGTAGATCCGGTGTTTCTTCATGTTTTCTCGTTAGATCGTGTGCACCTCGGAATTCATTGTGGACGTGCTCAATTGGATTATTCCAAATTTTCAGCTCATTTGAATCTTTTTCCAAAAATTTATTGCTTTCCAATTAAGAGACGGTTTTGGTTTTGGACCTAGAATAATTTCAAACCCTAATGGCTAGTTGGATCGATTGTGGATCTCACCCATTGTTTGCGGATCCTCACGGTGTGTTTGGATTTGTTCTATGGATTGTCCTTGACCTTAGACTTAGGTCCACACTTCATCATGCACATCTACCATGGATGAATTTTAGATTTGAGGCTTAGCTATTCTTGCACACAGTACATTTTTCTTTGCTAGAGATTTTAATGATCTTTGGCCAAAACGAATATCTCTAGACTCGCGGATATAGTATAAAGCTTGTATTGAATCCTTAGATGAAAAAAAGATTGATGATTAAGAAGAATATATTGTATATGAGGTCTGATCTATAGGATTTCCCTCGCATTTCTGAGAACTTTATTTTGAGCATGTTGTAAGTGGACCTATGTGCCGAATTTGTAAGCTCGGATGTGGCTGGCTATATATAATCAATATTTTAGATAATAAGAATGTTTACATCTGCATTTTCCTCCATAAGTTTTGTTTCTTCTATTGTGTTACTCTTTCTACATGGTTCAAATTGCTCTCTTTGAGAACCCTCCTTACCATGGCTGCACCAATTGGTATAAGAGTGAGATTCGTTCTTTGAAAGTTGTGTAGTCCTGTTGAAGATTTGTTGTAGGGTGGCGAATTAAGGATTTGACTTGTAGCTACTGAGGGCTTGTTTCAAGATGGTGGGAAGAATAAATGGTAGAGGAAATGGAGGGCGTGGAAATGCAAACCCACCTATAATGGAGATGTTGAGAGGAATTGTTGCTATATTAGATGCTGTTGAAATGACCCAGAGAAGAGGTCGACTAGATGAAGATGTAAGTGATTAAGAAGTAGATGAGCAAGAATGAATTACAGGGGGAGAGAAACCTGGTCTCGATCTGGAAGAAGAGAGGTTCATAAGAGCCCTAACTAGAGTGAAAAATAAGCCACATTTCAATCCATTGGATTATATTGGAAAGTTGGATTTAGATGAATTATTAGATTGGATAACAAAGATGGAAAAATACTTTGATTTTTTAGGTACCCTAGAAGATAAGAAGGTAAAATTTTCCTGTAAAAAATTGAAAGGACATGCATCCCTTTGGTGGGAAAACTTGCAGACAGATAGACAAAGGAAAAGGAAAGAGAAGATAAGATCATGCAATCAGATGGTGAATAAGTTGAAGACAAAGTTTATGCCTGAAGACTATCAAATCAGTCTATTCCATAAATTGAAGAATATGAAGCAGAAAGGGTCAAGTGTAACATAGTATACTAAAGAGTTCTACAAGTTTAATATCAGATCTAGACATTCAAAATATGAGACTAAACAAGTATCTAGATATATGAATGGTTTGAGGTCATCTATTCAAGATGAGATCAGTTTGATGAAGTTTCTTGAGTGTCGAGGAGGCATATTAGTGTGCCCTAAAAGCATCAGAGAAGCTGAATAAAAGACATGAATAGAGATAGAGAGGAAGAGGTGGAAGATTTCAAAGAGGAAGAATATTCATAGGAGGAGGAAGAGGAACTTTTTCAAATCAAAATAAGGATAAGGAGGTCAACAAGAATGAGAATTCATACCGAAGATATGATGGAAACTCCTACTGAGGAGGAAGATATGGGGGTTACAAAAATGAAGGATATAAAAAAGATGACAGAGGATAGGAGAATAGAGTATTCAAGGGAACTTGTTTTAAATGTGAAAAAGGACATAGAGAATTTGAAAGAAAACAAGGAGAGACAAGAAAAAGGATAAAAAAAAATAGAAGGATAGCCTTCGTAGAGGAGGAACATGTTGGATCATCTAATCAACTAGAATAGTGAGAGGTATTGGTGAATAGGAGAGTGTTGTGTCAAAGTGAATTGGAGAAATAACCATTGTAGAGGACAAATTTATTTCAGACCAGATGCAAGGTAGATGGTAAATGCCGCAAGGTGATCATTGATAGTGGAAGTTTAGAGAACCTGGCTTCTAAGAGATGGTGACCAAGTTGAAGTTGGAAAGATTAAAGCACCCGAATCCCTACCAGATAGAATTGATTCAAGATGAACATAAGATATTGGTAAGTGAATAATGTTTGGTAAAATTAAAGGTAGGAAATTACCATGATGAATTTTTTTGTGATATTATGCCTATGGATGTATGCCCTATTTTTTTGGGAAGACCTTGGTAATATGATAGAAAATATATTCATGATGGAAAGAAGAACATCTACACCATTGTTTCAAATGGGATGAAGTAGACTTTGTTGGCCTTGGAGGAGGTCCCTAAAGCAGAGATTTGGACAATTGCGAGAATCTATTTGATGGATGGAAGGACATTTCTAAATGGATTGAGACATGATAACCTATGCTATTCCCTGGTTCCTAAGAAAGTTGAAGATTTGAAGCATGAAGAAGAAAAACCAGAGGAGATAATAGAGTGTTGACAGAATATGAAACTATCATTTCAGATAATGTATCTAATGGATCACCACTTGTAAGGAGTATTAGTCACTATATGGATCTGATTCTTGGAACCAGTTTTCCTAACAAAGCAGCACACAGATGACATTGACCGAAAATGAAGATTAACACACAAGTGCAAGAATTGTTAAGGAAAGGTCTATGATCTGATTTAGGATCTAGACTGATTGCATAATTGAATGGTTAATTTAAAAAACTTAACAGAAATTCAAAACATGTGCACATTATTGAAATTATGCATTAAAAAGCAAGGTGAAAACCAAAATGTGTGAGAGAAGAAGAGAGATAGTGCAAAAAATCTGATAACAGAGTTCGCCACAATCGTGACTACGTCTTCGGGTCCACTCCAATGGAGTGAGACCAATCTGATTAATCTCCAAAAATTAGTTACAATTGCTTCAAGACTATATACCTTAAGAAAAACAACATAACATTCCTTTGGTGTGCAGTAATGTCTTCAGAATCTCCTAAGAATTCTCTCTTTTGTATCACCTATCACTTATTTATGACTTTACCCCTAAGAGCTTACCCCCATCTTTTATACATAAAAATATGCCTAAAAAGGCTTAGCAAATAAAATAAATGCATAACCCCCCTTATGCTATGTTTGCAGGTTGTTCCTACCCATTTTTCATTTTACATAGGAAGGAAGGGGTTAGGTTTTACCCACAACCTTAATTAATCAATATTCAGGCTTAAAAGCATAATAAAAAAAAACTCCGCCACACACATGCTTAGGCGGGTCAGTGGCCTGCCGGTGGTTATACAATTTGGTAGATGAGAGGTTGACGGTTCCAACCCCACCGGCCTCCCTTTTGTCTCGCATGTGCCACATATACATAACAAAAAAAACCGCTACTCCTATTAGGTTAAGAGTCGGTGCAGGGACATAATGGTGGAGGCTTTACCTCCCTATGCAATAGGTCATGGGGTTGATCACCCATAACAAACCTTTTGTTAAGCCCAATAGTGGAATCGATGGCTGGTGAAGAATGGAGGGGCACGTGGCACTCCCAAGAGCTGCCACATGTGAACATATGATAGGTTCTTGAAAACATGTCAACGCCACCTTATCGATGACCGATCTACCACCTCTAATGCCATGTCAGCAGTACAAATTCCATGTTAGTTGTATGGATAGACACGTGTTGACACCTGATTGGTCCACACCAGCTTCATAGCATACGGTACTAACATGTCAGCATGCTGACACCATCAAATGTACCTAATGGTCTTGCTTGGTCAACCCAACTTTGACTGATGATATCTCGAGGGTACAATCTTAGATTTTGATGAAACAAACATCATTGGGTTTGATGCTTTGACTGATGATATCTTGAGGGTACGATCTTAGATTTCGATGAAACGAACATCATTGGGTTCGTCTCATCGAGCTCTTCATGTTGATGCTATTTTCATCGATTTCTGAGATGGTCAATTTTTTCACTTCCTGGACAACTTGTGGTACTTGTTTGACCTTGCCTTTGCCTGACCATAACTTGAGAAAACATACTATGTTTCTCTCCATTCCAGTTGTGTGGGAACTAATACTCAGATTTCTTTCTAATGGTGTGGAATTTTAAAGCATTGGATATACTTCATATTTTAGTGAAAATATCCCCCAAATAAGGCCTCCCCACTAGAGAACTTTTGAACCTCCAAAAGTGGCATTTATTCAAACATCAAGTGAGGAGTTTTCCTGTATCATTTGTACATTTGTATACTTGGCTCACAATCACAATGAATAATGCAACAACATTGTTGAACATAAACAATATTTTATTACTTCCATAAGCATCTACATCAATTGTTGTAGCCACTAACCAACAAACATTGACTAGCATCAAGTTGAACAATATTGGAAAGATGAAAGAGGATAAATCAACAACATATCGATCTTTCACAACAAAAATATTTTTACCCAAGGGACCTTCAATGCTTTCAATCACCATTCCCTCATGCTATACTGTGGGTGAACCCTATGACATCTGACCCTAGTTAGCTACTCCAATTTCATGTCTAGAACCACTTGTACTGACAGTCATAAAAGTTAAATCTTTACTTGCATTAATTACCCTCTTTAATTTCCCTGTGTTTGTAAAAGAATGATCAATCTTAATCCTATGAGAATGTATAATATACTAAATTCCATCTTTAAACAAATGATAATGATTCTTTTCCCTATAGAAAATAGCTTTTTGATCATATAGATAAGGGCTACCGAGAACTATCCCACAAATATCTAGTGGATCCACATAAAAGTGCACTTCATCCACAAACTTACTAGTGATTGCGAATCTCAAGGTGCATTGTCTTGTTACTTGCAGCTTATCATTCTCACAAATCCAACCTAGTGGATAAGGTTTCTTATACAGTGTAGTTTTCAACCCCAAGTTTTTTACAACACTTTTAAAAATCAAATTAACTTGAGAACCACTATCTATGAGTGCATCAAGTTTCACATTCTTAGCAACAACCCTTAAATGAAACAAATCTTTCCTTTTCTTATCTTTAGAGAACTCATTAAATTTAGAGGTAGAAGAAAAACTATCAAAGGAAACACTGGAAACAAGAGATTTACCTTTCAAACCCATAGTTGTTATGTTAGCTTCATCATCAGAATCAGAACCAATATCCATAACAACATTTGTGGCTTTCTCCTTACCTTTATGTTTCTGAGTCCACTTAGGCTTCAATTATGGAAGCAACTTCCAATAGTGATCTTCATCATGGCCCTTCCTATCATAATGATAAAATAAATCTTTTCATCCTTCTTGACTGTAGATGTCTTCTTTCCTTTCCCTATTTCTGCAACCTTAGATGATTTCTTTATAGAGTTATCAGCATCAAACTTATCAATAAAAAAACCCTTTCCTCTTGACTCTAAATGTATAGCTTGGACACAAACTTCATCCAAATTACTAGGGTTCAAGACCAAAATAAAATGTCTGAGATATGAGTGAAGACCTCCTATGTACTTTAACAAAGTATCCTGGGTGTACAAAGGTACATTTAAGGAAATATCCCTTTTACAAACTCGTGGGTGTAATCTTGAAAAGACTATCCTTTCACTTGCCTAAAAGTTTTCTAGTTTATCATTAACTGTTTCATATGGCCTAGGGGATAAAACTACTTTTTAAGAGCACTAATAAATTCTGACCAAGACAAATTGACTCTACCATGCTGTGAAATTTATTCTCTAGTCCTAATCTCCCACTAGGTGAGAGCTGAACCTCCCAACCAAAGAGTGGCTAACTGGATCCTAGAAGCATCATCAAAGAGGTTTTGGACTCTACAATAGACTTCTACTTGCTGAATCCACTCATCTAGTTTTTCAGTATCTAATTCACCACAATACTTAGGTAGTTCAAATTTAACATCCAATTTATCTGACGCTTATTTACACCCTTAAAGGTATTAACAGAAAGAGAATGTGTACAAGAAGAAGGAGAAGAAGGAGGAGAAGAAGGAGGAATAGACAGAGGAAATTTTGGGGGTTCATCACCACCTTCTAGTTGCTTCTTCTTGCGTTTACTATCTCCATGATCTTCTTGCTTCAATGCATTATCTTCTTCAAGTTTCATGCATTCTTCCTTTTCTTTGAGAGGCATCTCCAACAAAACTCTCATTTTTCAGAAGGCTCTTCAAAACTCTTGCTCACTGAGTTCTTCAGGTACTTCCATTCTAGACACAAAAAAATTCGGAAAAGTTCTTTGTTTCCTGATCTCAAGATTATATTCCTCAAGCTTTCCTATGCCCTTCTGAATCTTGGATCTTGTTAGCATTCACAATAAATCTGCAGTACTAGTCACCAAATGCTTTGATACCAAACTTGATCTGATTTAGGATATACACTGATTGCATAATTGAATGCTTAATTTAAAAAACTTAACAAAAATTCAAAATATGTGTACATTATTGAAATTATGCATTAAAAATCAAGGTGAAAAAAAGAATGTGAGAGAGAAGAAGAGAGAAAGTGAAAACAATCTGATAACGAAGTTTTCCACAATCATGACTATGTCTTCGGGTCCGCTCCAATGGAGTGAGACCGATTCGATAAATCTCCAAAAATTAGTTACAATTGCTTCAAGACTATCTCCCTTAAGCACAACAACATAATGTTCCTCTAGTGTGTGGAAATATCTTCAGAATCTCCTAAGAATTCTCTCTTTCGTATCACCTATCACCTTTTTATGACTTTACCCCTAAGAGCTTACCCCCCTCTTTTATACATAAAAATATGCCTAAAAAGGCTTAACAAATAAAATAAATGCTTAACCCCCCTTAATCTATGTTTATAGGTTGTTCCAAACCCCTTTTTTCATTTTACATAGGAAGGAAGGGGTTAGATTTTACCCACAACCTTAATTAATCAATATTTGGGCTTAAAAACATAATAAAAGAAAACTCTGCCACACGCATGCTTAGGCGGGTCAGTAGCTTGTCAGTGGTTATACAATTTGGTAGATGAGAGGTTGGTGGTTCCAACCTCGCCAACCTCCCTTTTGTCTCGCATGTGCCACATATACATAACAAAACAAATTGCTACTCCTATTAGGTTTAGAGATGGTGCAGGTACACAATGGTGGAGATTTATTCCCCACTCAGCAGTTCACGGGGTCGACCCCCAATAACAATTTTTTTGTCAAACCCAACAGTGGACTCAACGAAAGGTGAAAAATGGAGGGGTATGTGGCACGCCCAAGAGTTGTCATGTGTGAACATCTGATAGGTTCATAAAAACACATCAACACCACCTCATCGATGATCAAGCTGCCACCTGTGATGCCACATCAACAATACAGATACCAAGTTAGTCGTATGGATGGACACGTGTCGACACCTGATTGGTCCACACCAGCTTCATACTATATGGTACCGACATGTCAGCATGCTGACGTCATCAATCGTACCTGATGATCCCGCTTGGTCAACCCAACTTTGACTGATGATATCTCGAGGGTATGATCTTAGATTTCGACGAAACAAACATCATTGGGTTTGTCTCATTGAGCTCTTCTTGTTGACATTCATTTCGTCGATTTCTGAGATGGTCAATTTTTTTTGCTTCTTGGATGACCTATGGTACCTGTTTGACCTTTCCTTTGACTAGCCATAACTTGAGCAAATGAACTTTGTTTTTCTCTATTCAATTTGTGTTGGAACCAAGACTCAAAGTTCTTTCTAATGGTGTATAATTATGGAGCATTGTAGATACTTCAATTTTTAGTGAAAATATCCCACATATCAGTTTGATAAGAGAAAGCTTAAGTCCTTGTGAAGTACATGCAGTATTGGCACCTAAGAAGGATGGAGAATGGAGGATGTGTATAGACTCTAGAGCTATAAAGAAGATCATAGTGAATTATAGATTTCCTTTGCCTCAGATGGATGACATTATTGATTGTTTGAGTTGAGGTAAGTATTAGAGAAGGAGACGAGTGGAAAGAAATATTCAAGACAAATGAGGGACTATACGAGTGGTTTGTGATGCCTTTTGGACTAACAAATGCACTGAGTACTTTCATGAGGTTTATGAATGAGGTATTGAAGAAATTCTTGGGTAAGTTAGTGATTGTTTACTTGGATGACATCTTGATTTTTAGTAGGACTAGGGAAGAGAATTCGTTACACATATGACAAGTTTTGCAGAGGTTGAGAGAGGAGAAGTTGTTGATAAACATCAAGAAGTGTAGTTTCATGAAGGATGAGTTGGTATACCTTAGGTTTGTGATATTAGTGGATGGATTGAAGATGGACCTTGAAAGGGTAAGAGCTATTGTTGAGTGGCCTACACCTAAAAGCATTGGAGAGGTAAGATCATTTCTTGGACTTGCTAGTTTCTACCGGAAGCTCATTAGGATTGTTAGTTCTATTTGTAGCCCTATGACTAAAATAATGAGAGGAGATATGAGAGACTTTAGATGGACATCTAGAGTAGAAAGAAGTTTTGAGTTGTTGAAGTAGAAGGTAACTGAGCAACCTATGTTGGCTTTACCAGAATTTGAAAAGGTATTTCAATTAGATTGTGATGCAAGTGGGAATGCAATTGGAGTAGTGCTAAGTTAGGAAGGGAAACCAGTAGCCTATTTCATTGAGAATTTGAATGATGCAAGGAGAAGGTATTCAGTGTGATTAGGATTTTTATGCCATAGTTCAAGCTTTGAAGAAGTGGAGACACTACTTGTTATCTAAGAAATTTGTGCTATATAAAAAACATCAAGATTTGAAATATTTGGACACGTATCGACACCTGGTTGGTCCATGCCAACTTCATTCCATACAATACCGACATGTCAGCATGCTGATGTCATTAGTCATAACTGGTGGTCCTGCTTGGTCAACTCAACTTTGACTGATGATATTTCAAGCGTACGATCTCATATTTTGAGGAAATGAACATCGTTTGGTTCATCTCATCAAGCTCTTCTTGTTGACGCTAATTTCATCGATTTTTGAGATGGTCAATTTTTTCGCTTCCTGGACGACCTGTGGTACCTATTTGACCTTGCCTTTGACTAGCCATAACTTGAGAAAATGTACTCCATTTCACTCTATTCAATTTGTGTTGGAACAAGGACTCAGATTTCTTTCTAATGGTGTAGAACTCTAGAGCATTGGAGATACTTCAATTTTTAGTGAAAATATCTCTCGGATCAGTTTGATAAGAGAAAGATTAAGTCCTTGTGAAATACCTGCAGTATTGGAACATAAGAAGGATGGGGAATGGAGGATGTGTACAGACTCTAGATCCATAAAAAAGATCACAGTGAATTATAGATTTCCTTTGCCTTAGATGGATGACATTATGGATTGTTTGAGTGGAGCTAAGTATTTTACGAAGATAGATTTGAAGAGTGGATATTATCAGATCATAATTAGAGAAGGAGATGAGTGGAAAGAAATATTCAAGACAAATGAGGGACTATACGAGTGGTTTGTGATGCCTTTTGGACTAAAAAATTCACCAAGTACTTTATTGAGGTTGACGAATGAGGTATTGAAGAAATTCTTGGGTAAGTTTGTGATTGTTTACTTGGATGAAATCTTGATTTTCAGTAAGACTAGGGAAGAGAACTCGTTGCACATAAGACAAGTTTTGCAGAGGTTGAGAGAGGAGAAGTTGTTGAGTGGCTTACACCTGAAAGCATTGGAGAGGTAAGATCATTTCATGGACTGGCTAGTTTCTACCAGAAGTTCATAAGGAACTTTAGTTCTATTTGTAGTCTTATGACTAAAATAGTGAGGGGAGATATGAAATATTTTAGATGGACATCTAGAGTAGAAAGATTTTTTGAATTGTTGAAGCAGAAGGTAATTGAGCAGCCTGTGTTGGCTTTACCAGAATTTGATAAGGTATTTCAAGTAGATTGTGATGCAAGTGGGAATGCAATTGGAGTAGTTATAAGTTAGGAAGGGAGACTAGTAGCCTATTTCAGCGAGAATTTGAATGATGCAAGGAGAAGGTAGTGAGTGTATGATCAAGAGTTTTATGCCATAGTCCAAGCTTTGAAGAAGTGGAGACACTACTTGTTATATAAGGAATTTATGTTGTATACAAATCATCAAGCTTTGCAATATTTGGACACGTGTCAACACCTAATTGGTCCATGCTAGCTTAATACCACACTACACCGACATGTTAGCATGCTGATGTCATTAGTCGTATATGATGATCTCGGTTGGTCAACCCAACTTTGACTGATGATATCTTGAGTGCACAATCTCAGATTTCGACGAAATGAACATCCTTGGGTTTGTCTCATCGAGCTCTTGTTTTTGACACTGATTCCGTTGATTTTTGAGATGGTCAATTTTTTCGCTTCCTGGACGACTCGTGGTACCTGTTTGACCTTGCCTTTGACTAGCCATAACTTGAGAAAATGAACTCCATTTCTCTCTATTCAATTTGTGTTGGAACCAAGAATAAGAGTTATTTTTAGTGGTGTAGAATTCTGGAACATTGTAGATACTTCAATTTTTAGTGAAAATATCCCCCGGATCAATGTGATAACAAAAAGCTTAGGTCCTTGTGCAGTACCTACAGTATTGGCACCTAAGAAGGATGGCGAATGGAGGATGTGTACAGACTCTAGAGCCATAAAAAAAATCTTAGTGAATTATAGATTTCCTTTGCCTCAGGTGGATGACATTATGGATTGTTTGAGTGGAGCTAAGTATTTTACAAAGATAGATTTGAAGGGTGGATATCATCAAATCATAATTAGAGAAGGAGATGAGTGGAAAGAAATATTCAAGATAAATGAGGGTGGTTTGTGATGCCTTTTGGACTAACAAATGCATCGAGTACTTTCATGAGGTTGATGAATGAGGTATTGAACAAATTATTGGGAAAGTTTGTGATTGTTTACTTGGACGACATCTTAATTTTCAGTAAGACTAGGGAAGTGCATTCGTTGCACATAGGACAAGTTTTGCAGAGGTTGAGAGAGGAGAAGTTGTTGATAAATATCAAGAAGTGTAGTTTCATGAAGGAGGAGTTGGTATACCCTGGGTTTGTGATATATGTGGATGGATTGAAGATGGACCTTGAAAAGGTAAGAGCTATTGTTGAGTGGCCTACACCTGAAAGAATTGGAGAGGTAAGATCATTTTATGGACTGGCTAGTTTCTACTAGAAGTTCATTAGGATTTTTGGTTCTATTTGTAGTCCTATGACTGAAATAGTGAGGGGAGATATGAAAGATTTTAGATGGACATCTAGAGTAGAAAGAAGTTTTGAATTGTTGAAGTAGAAGGTAACTGAGCAACCTGTGTTGGCTTTACTAGAATTTGATAAGGTATTTCAAGTAGATTGTGATGCAAGTGGGAATGCGATTGGAGTAGTGCCAAGTTAGAAAGGGAGACTAGTAGCCTATTTTAGTGAGAATTTGAATGATGCAAGGAGAAGGTATTCAGTGTATGATCAGGATTTTTATGCCATAGTTCAAGCTTTGAAGAAGTGGAGACACTACTTCTTATCTAAGGAATTTTTGTTGTATATAGATCATCAAGCTTTGAAATATTTGGATACGTGTCAACACCTGATTGGTTCACGCCGGCTTCATACCATATGGTAGCGACATGTCAGCATGCTGATGTCATCAGTCGTATTTGATGATCCCGCTTGGTTAACCCAACTTTGACTGATTATATCTCGAGCATATAATCTCAGATTTTGACGAAATGAACATCATTGGTTTCGTCTCATCGAGCTCTTCTTGTTGATGCTAATTCTGTCAATTTCTGAGATGGTCAATTTTTTCGCTTCGTAGACGACATGTGGTATCTATTTTTCCTTGCCTTTGATTGGCCATAACTTGAGCAAATGAACTTCATTTCACTCTATTCAATTTGTGTTGAAACCAAAACTTGAAGTTCTTTCTAATGGTGTAGAATTCGGGAGCATTGGAGATGCTTCAATTTTTAGTGAAAATATCCCCTGGATTAGTTTGATAAGAGAAAGCTTAAGTCCTTGTGCGGTACCTGCAGTATTGGCACCTAAGAAGGATGGAGAATGGAGGATGTGTACAGACTCTAGAGCCATTAACAATATTATAGTGAATTATAGATTTCGTTTGGTTCAGATGGATGACATTATGGATTGTTTGACTGGAGCTAAGTATTTTACAAAGATTGATTTGAAGAGTGGATATCATCAGATCATAATTAGAGAAGGAGATGAGTGGAAATAAATATTCAGGACAAATGAGGGACTATACGAGTGGTTTATGATGCCTTTTGGACTAAAAAATTCACCGAGTACTTTCATGAGGTTGATGAATGAGGTATTGAAGAAATTCTTGGGTAAATTTGTGATTGTTTACTTGGATGACATCTTGATTTTTAGTAAGACTAGGGAAGAGTATTTGTTGCACATAAGAAAATTTTGGCAGAGGTTGAGAGAGGAGAAGTTGTTGATAAACATCAAGAAGTTTAGTTTCATAAAGGAGGAGTTGGTATATCTTGGGTTTGTGATATCAGTGGATGGATTGGAGATGGACCTTGAAAATGTAAGAGCTATTGTTTTGTGGCCTACACCTGAAAGCATTGGAGAGGTAAGATCATTTCATGGACTGGCTTGTTTCTATCGAAAGTTCATTAGGAATTTTAGTTCTATTTGTAGTCCTATGACTAAAATAATGAGGGGAGATATGAAATATTTTAGACGGACATCTAGAATAGAAAGAAGTTTTGAATTGTTGAAGTAGAAGGTAATTGAGCAGCCTGTGTTGGCTTTACCAGAATTTGATAAGGTATTTCAAGTAGATTGTGATGCAAGTGGGAATGTAATTGGAGTAATCCTAAGTTAGGAAGAGAGACCAGTAGCCTATTTTAGTGAGAATTTGAATGATGCAAGGGGAAGGTGGTGTATGATCAAGAGTTTTATGCCATATTTCAAGATTTGAAAAAATGGAGACACTACTTGTTATCTAAGGAATTTATGTTGTATACAGATCATCAAGATTTGAAATATTTGGACACATGTCGACACTTGATTGGTCCATGCCAACTTCATACCATATGGTACCGACATGTCAACATGATGATGTCATTAGTCGTACCTGGTGGTCCCACTTGGTCAACCCAACTTTGACTGATGATATTTCAAGCATAGTATCTCAGATTTTGATGAAACAAATACCGTTGGGTTCATCTCATCGAGCTCTTCTTGTTGACGCTGATTTTGTTGATTTCTTAGATGATCAATTTTTTCACTTCCTGGACGACCCATGGTACCTATTTGACCTTGCCTTTGACTAGCCATAACTTGAGCAAATAAAATCTATCTCTCTCTATTCAATTTGTGTTGGAACCAAGACTCAGAGTTCTTTCTAATGGTGTAGAATTTTGGAGCATTGGAGATACTTCAATTTTTAGCGAAAATATCCCCCGGATCAGTTTGATAAGAGAAAGGTTAAGTCCTTTTGCAATACTTGCAATATTGGCACCTAAGAAGGATGGATAAGAGAGGATGTGTATAGACTCTAGATCCATAAATAAGATCACAGTGAATTATAGATTTCCTTTGCCTCAGATGGATGACATTATGGATTGTTTGAGTGGAGCTAAGTATTTTAAAAAGATAGATTTGAAGAGTGGATATCATCAGATCATAATTAGAGAAGGAGATGAGAGGAAAGAAATATTCAAGACAAATGAGGGACTGTACGAGTGGTTTGTGATGCCTTTTGGACTAAAAAATGCACCGATAACTTTCATGAGGTTGATGAATGAGGTATTGAAGAAATTATTGGGTAAGTTTGTGATTGTTTACTTGGATGACATCTTGATTTTTAGTAAGACTAGGGAAGAGAATTCGTTGCACATAAGACAAGTTTTGCAAAGGTTGAGAGAGGAGAAGTTGTTGAGTGGCCTACAACTAAAAGCATTGGAGAGGTAAGATCATTTCATGGACTCGCTAGTTTCTACCAGAAGTTCATAAGGAATTTTAGTTCTATTTGTAGTCTTATGACTAAAATAATGAGGGGAGATATGAAATATTTTAGATGGACATCTAGAGTAGAAAGATGTTTTGAATTGTTGAAGCAGAAGGTAACTGAGTAACCTGTGTTGGCTTTACCAGAATTTGATAAGGTATTTCAAGTAGATTTTGATGCAATTGGGAATGAAATTGGAGTAGTTCTAAGTTAGGAAGGGAGACTAGTAGCCTATTTCAGTGAGAATTTGAATGATGCAAGGATATGGTATTTAGTGTATGATGAGGTGTTTTATGCCATAGTTCAAGATTTGAAGAAGTGGAGACACTACTTGTTATCTAAGGAATTTAAATGTTGTATACAAATCATCAAGCTTTGCAATATTTGTACATGTGTCAACACATTATTGGTCCATGCCAACTTCATACCATACAATACTGACATGTTAGCATGTTGATGTCATCAATCATACTCGATGATCCTACTTGGTCAACCCAACTTTGACTGATGATATCTTGAGCGTTTAATCTCAAATTTTGACGAAACAAACAGCCTTGGGTTTGTCCCATCGATCTCTTGTTTTTGATGCTGATTCCATTGATTTCCAAGATGGTCATTATTTTTGCTTCCTGGATGACCTGTGGTCCTTGTTTGACCTTACCTTTGACTGGCCATAATTTGAGCAAACGAACTTTATTTCGCTCTATTCAATTTGTGTTGGAACCAGGAATCAAAGTTATTTTTAATGGTGCTGAATTTTGGAGCATTGTAGATACTTCAAATTTTAGTTAAAATATCCCCCAGATCAATGTGATAAGAGAAAGCTTAAGTCCCTATGCAGTAACTACAGTATTGGCACCTAAGAAGGGTGGAGAATGGAGGATGTGTAAAGACTCTAGAGACATAAACAAGATCTTAGTGAATTATAGATTTCCTTTGCCTCAGATGGATGACATTATGGATTGTTTGAGTGGAGCTAAGTATTTTACATAGATAGATTTTAAGGGTGGATATCATCATATCATAATTAGAGAGGAGATGAGTGGAAAGCATTATTCAAGAAAAATGAGGGATTGTATGAGTGGGTTGTGATGCCTTTTGGACTAAAAAATGCACTGAGTACTTTCATGAGGTTGATGAATGAGGTATTGAAAAAATTATTGGGTAAGTTTGTGATTTTTTACTTTGATGACATCTTGATTTTCAGTAATACTAGGGAAGTGCATTCATTGCACAAAGGAAAAGTTTGGTAGAGGTTGAGAGAGGAGAAGTTGTTGATAAATATCAAGAAGTTTAGTTTCACGAAGGAGGAGTTGGTATACCTTGGGTTTGTGATATATGTGGATGGATTGAAGATGGACCTTGAAAAGGTAAGAACTACTGTTGAGTGGCCTACACGTAAAATAATTTGAGAGGTAAGATCATTTCATGGACTAGCTAGTTTCTACCAGAAGTTCATTAGGAATTTTAGTTGCATTAGTAGTCCTATGCCTGAAATAATGAGGGGAGATATGAAAGATTTTAGATGGACATCTAGAGTAGAAAGAAGTTTTGAATTGTTGAAGCAGAAGGTAGTTGAGCAGTCTATGTTGGCTTTATGAGAATTTGATAAGGTATTTCAAGTAGATTGTGATGCAAGTGGGAATGCAATTGGATTAGTGCTAAGCTAGGAAGGGAGACCAGTAGCCTATTTTAGTGAGAATTTGAATGATGCAAGGAGAAGGTATTTAGTGTATGATCAAGATTTTTATGCCATAGTTCAAGATTTGAGGAAGTGGAGACATTACTTGTTATCTAAGGAATTTGTGTTGTATACAAATCATCAAGCTTTGCAATTTTCGATCACTCAAGGTAAGTTGCATCCAAAATAGATGAGATAGGTAGAGTTCCTGTAGACCTATACTTTTGTTCTAAAGCACAGGAGTGGAAAATCAAATAGATTTGTTGACGCATTGAGTGGGAGGAGGAATCTATTGACCCAGATGAGAGTGGAAGTATTAGGCTTTGATGAATTGAAGAAATTGTATGTAGAAGACCCCATTTTTTTAAAACCTTGGAGAGCCTGTAGAGAACTTGTTTTGGAGGAAAAACGTCAATGATTGAATTATCTCATTCAAGGGGATATGTTGTTCAGAGGAAACTAGTTGTGTATACCTCGAAATTAAATGAGGGATAACTTGATAAAAGAGAAACATAGTGAAGGATTAGTAGTACATTTTGGAATTGACAAGACAATAGAATTGGTAAGTAAGAATTAATTTTGGCCACAAATTCATAAGGATGTACAAAGTTGCTAAGTTTGACAAATTGCAAAAGATAGTAGTTAGTATATTGGACTGTATAAACCTTTGATAGTACCAGAACGACCTTGGGAGTATATCAACATGGATTCCATACTTAGTTTTCCGAAGAAGAAAAGAGGTAATGATTCAGTATTTGTGGTAATGGATAGATTTTCTAAAATTGCACATTTCATACCTTGTAAGAAGACAAAAAATGCAATACATGTAGCAGATTTGTTTTTCAGAGAAGTAGTCAAATTATATGAGTTACCTACAAGTATTGTTTTAGAAAAAGATACATAGTTTGTTGGTTACTTTTGGAGAAAAAATTGCAAGAGGATGAAAAAATATTTGAAGTTCAGTTCTACTTTTCACCCACAGACAAATGGCTGGACAAAGGTAGTAAAAAGGAGTTTGGGAAATTTGTTGAGATGTTTGGTTGGAGAGAAAACCAAAAGTTGAGATTTAGCCCTTGCACAAGTGGGTTTTTCCTACAATAATTCAATAAATAGAAGTACCAGGAAGACACCATTTGAGATTGTTACTGGAGCTCACCCTAGAGGAATATTAGAACTAAGAGACGCCAATTAGGAGGATAAAAGGAGTGCGGAGGTAGAAGAATTTGTATAACATATGAAGACAATGCATAATCAAGTGAAACAACATTTGGAAAACATAAACCAAAAGTATAAGGAGAAGGAAGATGAAAAGAGGAGACATAAGGAATTTGAATTTGAAGATGAAGTGATGGTATGTCTGAGAAAGGAAATATTTCTAGTTGGAACATATAGTAAATTGAAGATGAGGAATTTTGGACCTTGTAGGGTATTGAAGAAATTTGACTCGTGAAATACATATGAAATAGAGTTACCAGATGGCATGTGTATATCACCTATATTCAATAATGTAGACCTAAATCAGTACCATGAAGAATAATTCAGTAAGGATGATACAAAAAATATTGATGAACATCTTCCTAAATAACAATCAAATGAGATAGAAGAGGTTCTAGATGTGAGAGATGGGAGGAAGACTCATGGAAAGAAATATAAAGAATATCTGGTGAAATTGAAGGGTAGACCAATGGAGGATTCTTTTTGGATTTCTCAAGATAAGGTAGACCATCTTGGTTTTCCTTTGGCCCCAGCTTAGTGAGGGACTCACTTTTCATCAACCCCAGATGTCTGATGTAGGATCATCCTTGCTTCTTGGCAATCTTGCATCAACCAAAAATATTTCCTTTCAGTTTTGTTCTTATTCTAATCTTGTTCTTGGTCGAGTTGGTAGATCTGATGTTTCTTCATGTTTTCTTGTAAGATCATGTGCACCTTGGATTTCATTATGGACGTGCTCAATTGGCTTATTCCAAATTTTTAGCTCATTTGGATTTTTTTCTGACAAGTTATTTCTTTCAGATTAAGAGACAGTTTTGGTTTTGGCCCTATAATTATTTTAAACCCTAACAACTAGTTGGATCAATCACAAATCTCCCTTGTTGTTTGCGGATCCTCACAGTGTGTTTGGATTTATTCTATGGAGTGTCCCTAACCTTACACTTAGGTCCACACTTCATCATGCACATGTATTGTGGATGAATTTCAAATTTGAGGTCGATCTATTCTTGCACAGGATACATTTTTCTTTGTGGGAGATTGTAATGATCTCTGGCTGGCACGGATGTCTATAGAATCACAGGTATAGTGTAAATCTTGTATTGAATCAGATGAAAAAATAATTAATGATTAAGAATAATATATTGCATATTAGGGTTGATCTGTAGGATTTCCCTCGCATGTTCGAGCACTGTATTTTGAGCATGTTGTAAGCGGATCTGTGTGCCAAATCAGTAAGCCCGGATATGGCCGACTATATGTAATCAATATTTCAAATAATGAGAATTTTTGCATTTGCATTTTCCTCCATAAATTTTGTTGATTCTATTGTGTTACTCTTGTTACATGGTTTAGACTGTTCTATTTGAGGACTCTCCTTATCGTAGCTACACCAAATAGGAAATACGTGAATTTGCTAAGAAAATTCACCTATCTCATAAATCAGGTTTGCCCAGGACTTGACTATCATAGGAAACAAGTGAATTTTCTCAGCAAGTTTTCTTATCAGGAAGAAAGTTCACCCAAGAAGCTAGAAAAATCACCCAAAGAGCTGAAAACTTTGCCTAAAACCTTGAAATCACTAAAGAACAGGTATATTCGACTTTCAATATCTCTTAACAGGATGAAAACCTCACCTATTTCAACAATGGTATAGATGAAAATAGATTATCCTGAAAATGGGATTTCCTAATAGACAAACGGATTTACCTAAACAGACCAGAATGAGGAATCGAATGAAGAATAGGATAATGAATGTACCACTTGACACCTAAATGGAGCCGAATAGGGACTTAAACGAAGAATGGGATAAAAAACAAACAAACGAATTTTCCTAAATGGACCTAAATGAGGATTCAAATGAAGAACAAGATCATGAACGGATAAATGGACATGCAAATGCACTCGAACAAGGACTCGAACAAAGAACGAGATAACGAATGGAGAAACAAACACCTAAACAAACCCTATCGGGGACTCGAATGGAGGATGGGAGGCAGGATCATCTTTGTAATAAGAAAAAATTCCCAACAGGGAAGAAAATTTCCCAACAAATTAGCAAAATCGCCCAATAGGTGATCAAAATTACCCAACAAGTGAGCAAAATCACCCAACAAGTGAGAAAAATTGCCCAATAAGTGAGAAAAATCACCCAATAGGTGAGAAAATTTTCCTATTCTCAGAGAATGGGTGAATTTGATGTACATGAATTGATAGACTCACCTAAGGGGTGGACAAAATTACCTATTCCCAAGAATGGGAAAAAACAAGGTCACCTAAGAAAGTAATCCATAGGAAGATTCACTTCTAAAAAAGGCAAACTCACCTAAACGGCTGATGTAGACTAGACTGAGATGCAAAATCGACCTTTTACAGTGCAAAATTTCCTTTCTATAGTGAAAATTCACCTTTGAAGGTAGGGGTTGATTGTGAAATGAACAACAAGAATGAAAAACAATAGACAAAAGGTTGGACTAACTCAACTGAAAAGAAAATAACTAGTATCGCACAATGAACACACTCTAGGCAACATAATCTTGGAACTAGTGATATGAGTTTGCAAACTTGATGTAGGCCCACCACCTTGAGCGAACAACCCAAGGTTAATACTTTGTGATATCAGTGTGGTTATTTGGAGCACCCTTTCTTATGAAGGTGGATAGCTAGCATTCAAATGGCATAGGGTTGTCAATAGACACCACGTGATCACCTTCATGCTCTCACATGAGGACTATCATAGTCCACCATGATGATTCCTATCTCAACCCAAGGGATTATGTGGTGAGTAACTTTAGGGTATGGTCTGCATCCACTGAACTACATCAAGTTGTGTCTCAAACACGGGTCTCTATCTAGGCTATACATGGCTATCGCAGGCATTCCTAATATATCTAAGGTACGTGAGGCACAACCATGAACACCAGTCCATCACAAGCATGATTTGGGAGCCCCAACAAGGTACTAGAAACTCTGAACAACTCTTCATGTCTTATCTAGGTATCACCCTAGCTTCGATGCTTCGCCAAAAATGACGTGACTAGATTGGGGTACAACTTTCATTCTCTCCCCTTTATATACCCTACTGGTAACACGTGGTTGGAATCATACCCTAGGTGATGAAATACCAATTAGTTCTCACTAAAGGAAGAAGATACTAGATTTTTCGACTGGTCCCTAGGTTCGCACATAGCATAAGGGGAGAGCTTAGACACACTAGCACCTCCTAGGTAGACTCGACTGGACTAGAATGAACTACAATTTCTCATCACCCAGGATTACCAAATGGCGCAAGGGGATTGGATACGTCAAAAATCCACTAATAAGAACGGAAAAAGTGTATATTGACCCTTTAGTTAAAGCTACATGTGTCTAACTAGTATGAAAAAATGACAAACAAACTAGCTTAAATGTCTTGGACCGATCGTTTTGCAAGAAAAGTGTTAGTATTTTTCAACCACTGGTCTTGGATGAGGGTAAGTGCATGGATCTATGACACAATTTCGGCTCTTAAGATGCCATTTTTTTTTTTCTGAAATCAACAAAATTTGATTTGCACGAGAAAATGAAGATATTTACACTCAAAATTTCAAGATGCAGCAAGAAAAAAAAAGTGCTCTGAGTCTAGTTTCTAAGCTACTATTTTTTTTTGAAATTAATGAAGATTAAGGGTCTCAAAAAGTGGGGGCCCAAAATAAGTCCTGTTTTTATCAAAAAGGGAAGCATAGCGCCTGAGGGCTCCCCCCTTTTTGATTAACTTTGTTTTAGAATTTCGAAAATCCCAATGGTGAGAAATTAGCTAATACCATGTAGTTTATCCTCATTCTTTCAGATAATTTTGCTAATTAATATATAATATTTTATGAATTTTCAAAGTGGACACATCCTGAAAAACTAAAATTTGAGCATTCTCCCCCCTAAATGTTTTCAAAACTAATGAAAAAATGATTTTTTTTCATCATGTGTGGAATGGAGTCTAGTTTCAAAAAATTTAATTTGTTTCATGTTTCGATGAATGAGTAAAAATCTATCCTAAAATTAGCACATGCTGGTTTTTGACCAAAAACAAAGGCATTTACAATAGAAGCCATGGATAAAAATGTTAACTAAATCAAAATGATTTTTTTTATATATATTTAGATATCTAAGAGAGAGATTAACACTATCACGTGTTTTTCTAATCTTGCATTGACAGATGTGCAAATGAGATGGGGAGCACAAATGAAAATATGAGTAAATTTGGCACCCTTTCAAAAAATCACATCCTTTTCATGAAATGGTTGTCCTAACCTTTGGGTCGGATGCCCAATTCAAAATCCAACCCATTGGATTGGAATTTCCCAATGTAACCTATTTGGCACATGCCAAATTTGGTGCTCGCCAAATTTTGTGTGCTCCAAATGGGTTGCTTCATTTGGCTAGTGCCAAAATTGGCAAGCGCCAAATGTCATTCATGACTTTTGGAATGCATTTTTCTAAACTCTTTTATTTTCTCTTTCTCTGCCAGAGAAACTATATACATGAAATAAACATTTAAGTATAAGTGGACATTTACATATGGACATTTAATTTATTATAATTTAAGTTATATTTCATGTATATAGGTAGGATGTTTGAGAGTGGTTTTAGATCTCTAGGAGTTATAATGCAAATTCTAGTTTTTGGAAGATGTTAAAAATTTCAATAATCAACATGTCAAATTTTAGTAATCAGGAGGTCAAACCTGGGTATTTAGGAGGTCAAATTTAATCTTTCTCTCTCTATCTCACTCATTTTTATCTCTTATTCTCTAGACCTCTCTCTCACCATCTTCATTCCTTTATCTGAAAATATCTCCCTTGAGCTCAAGAATTACGTCTCTACATGTCCATCTCTCTCCTTCCCTCCCTCCTTGTTGGTATCTAGTGACTGATCATGCTATACTATACACTCTTCATGTATCCTCACCAGGGTCCAGGGTAGGGCTAACAACCCCTAAAAAGTGGGTGTTTGGGGGTGGCAGGCCCCAAGATTTTATTTTTTACCTTTTTCGCCTCGTCACTGGAAAAGAAAAAACTGACTTTGTAAAGCCTAATTTTTGGAAGCTTCTAAAAGCTTGTTATAAGTGGCTAGGATGGAGAGTTGTAGTATGGAATTATTCACAATATTGTAATTTTTTTTGTATTGGATAATAAAATCATTGGATGGCTACGGTTTTGTGGATGTAGCTCAGATTGGGTGAACCATGTTAAATTCTCTGTGTTGTCTTCTATGTGTGTTTTATTACTCTATTTTATTGTTCAAATATGAATTTAATTTGTTATATATTTTCCTTCTAACCCTAACAAGTGGTATCAAAGTAGGTTGTTTTCGACTGTCGTCTACAAGAAAGTCTCACGGTTGAGTGGGAGTCTCACGGTTAAGTGGGAGAAATGGTAGAAGAGGTTAAGTTGAAGGTTGAGAAGTTCAATGAGCAGAACTATAAGTTATGGAAGATGCAGATGGAGGAATACCTCTATCAAAAGGATTTATGGTGGCCACAGGAAGGGAAAACCAAGAAACCCACAACAATGTCAGATGAGGACTGAGATATGTTAGATAGAGAGACACTTGGCAGTATTCATTTATGTCTGGCACAATCGGTGGTGTTCAATTTTACAACAACAAAGACAAATCAAGAGTTGATGGAAACTGTAGCGAAGATATATGAAAATCCTTCTGCTTCGAATAAGGTATTTCTTAGGAAGTGTTTATTTAATATGAAAATGGTAGAAGGTGGGTCAGTTGCTGATCATTTAGATGAGTTTACTATGGTTACCAGTCATTAACTTCTGTAAAAGTAAAATTTGATGAAGAAATTAGGGCTCTTTTGATTTTGTGTTCTTTGCCTGAAAGCTGGAATAGCTTGGTAATGGTTGTTAGCAATTTTATTTATGGCTCAAATACATTGAAGTTTGATGATGTTGTTGGTGTTATTTTAAGAGAGGAAATTTGTAGGAAAAGCTCAGGTGGAACATCCACATCAGGCAGTGTTTTGAATGTAGAAAGAAGGGGTAGAACAAAGGAGAGATGAAAAAATTCTGGAAGTCATGGGAAGTCATGAGGAAAATCAAGGGACAAAAGGTCCCAATCTAGAGACAAGAGAGATTGTTGGTACTATGGTAAGCGAGGCCATTTAAAGAAAGATTGTTGGTCTCGAAAAAATAAAGGAGGAAAAAGGGAAGGAAATCAAGAAGAAAATGTGGTAAGTAATAAATCTAATGAGGATGCTTTGATTCTTTCCCTTAACAATATTGATGATTCTTGGGTGTTAGATTCAGGGGCTTCATTTCATGCTACACCCCATAGAAATTATTTTCTTGATTATGTCCAAGGGGATTTTGGGCTGGTTTATTTAGGAGATAAAAAACCCTGTCAGATTGTTGGAAAGGAAAGAATCAAGACTAAATTGCAGGATGAGAATCATTGGCTACTACATAAGGTAAGACACGTTCCAAATTTAAAAATAAATTTAATTTCTGTAGGGCAACTAGATGATGAAGGTTGTGTTGTTACATTTATTGATAAAAATTGGAAGGTTACAAAAGGTGCCTTAGTGGTAGAAAAATGTGTGAAAGTAGGCACCTTATATATTTGTACGGGTCATATTGTTCGTACTCCTTTAGCTATCACAGATAAAAATCAATGTTCAAGAATAGTTGCTGCAATTTAGCATGCAAAAAATTGGATAGTTGTTGTGGATACTGAATCAGCACTATGGCATAATAGACTTAGGCATATGATTGCAAAAGGTATGAAAGATCTTCATTCAAAGAATGTTTTACCAGGTCTAAAATGTGTTAATATGGATTTTTGTGAAAGTTGTGTTTATGGGAAACAAAAGAGAGTTAGTTTTCTCAAGGATGGGAAACAAAAGAAAGATGAGAAATTGGAGCTTGTGCATATGGATGTATGGGGACCAGCTCAAGTATCTTCTCTTGGTGGCTCTCAGTATTATGTTACATTCATTGATGATACAACTAGGAAGGTATGAATTTATTTCCTTAGGCATAAATCTAGTGTTTTTGAAACTTTTAAAAAATGGAGAAGTTTGGTTGAGAATGAGACAGGTAAAAAGATAAAATGTATCAGATTTCATAATGCTGGCGAGTATTGCAAAAAATATTTTGAATATTATTGTTCCTCTAATGGTATTAATAGGCAAAAAATAGTTCCAAGGACTCCACAGGAAAATGGAGTGGCTGAGCGCATGAATAGAACAATAATGGAGCGTGCACGAACTATGAGATTGCATGCAGGGATGCCTTTAAACATGTGGGAAGAGGCTGTAAACACTGTTGTTTATTTAATTAATAGAGGTCCATCTAATCCTTTGGGTTGTGGTATTACAGAGGAAGCATGGGTAGGTAAGAAGGTGAGTTATTCTTTTCTCACAACCTTCGGCTGTGAAGCATTTGCACATGTAGATTCTGAAAATAGAACCAAGCTTGATGCAAAATCAAAGAAATGTATAATTTTTGGATATGGAATTGATGAATTTGGTTATAGGCTTTGCAATTTTGAAAATAAGAAAATTGTGAGAAGCAGGGATGTCATATTCAATGAGAAAGTGTTGTACAAAGATCTATTGCAGCAACATGCGAAGACAAAAAAATTATGCAGTGTTGGATGATATTACAAACAACAATGTTCTAGTGGTTCCTCATGCTCCGCAATAATAGAAAGAAGAAATACCACAAACTCCTATGAATGTTAGGTGATCTTCAAGTATAAGTAGACCTCCAAAAATATTTTCTCCCAATTTGTATTCTATTTTATTAACTGATGTTGGTGAACCAAAATGTTATCATGAAGCTATGTAGGTGGATACCAAGGTTCAGTGGGAGAATGGAATGGAAGAAGAAATATAATCCTTGATGGAAAATCAAACTTGGGAATTACGCAAGTTGTCTGTAGGAAAAAAGGTTTTACCAAACAAATGGGTTTACAGGTTGAAAGAGAGGGATGGAGGTAAGCAAAGATTTAAAGCCAGATTGGTTGTAAAGGGATTTGCACAAAAAAAGGGTATTGATTTTGATGAAATAGTTTCTCTAGTTGTTAAAATGACTTCTATTCATACTATTTTAAGTATTGTGGCTACTGAAGATTTGAATTTAGAACAGCTTGATGTTAACAAAACCTCTCTCCATGGTGATTTGGAAGAGGAAATATATATGGAACAACCAGAAGGATTTGACTTCAAAATTAAGGAGAAACTAGTGTGCAAATTGAAGAAAAGTTTATATGGCTTGAAGCAAGCACCTCGGCAATGGTATCTTAGATTTGATAGTTTTATGGCTGAGAAAGGATACAATAGGTTTAATTCAGACCATTGTGTTTATTTTAAGATGTTAGGTGAAGATAGCTACATTATTTTATGTTTATATGTTGATGATATGCTTGTAGCGGGGTCTAACATGGATCACATAAAGGAGTTAAAATAGCAGTTAGAAAATTCATTTGCTATGAATGATTTGGGGGCAGAAAAAAAAAATCCTTGGTATAAAGATTACAAGAGATAGGAAAAATAGGAAATTGTTTTTATCTCAGGCTGATTAAGTTGAAAAGGTGTTACAGAGATTTCATATGGAGAAGGCAAAAGTTGTCAACACACCTTTTCCCAGTGATGTAAAATTGACTAAGGATATGTGTCCAAAGACACAAGAGGAGGAATAAAAATTTCCAAGGTACCATATGCTTTAGTTGTAGGTAGTTTAATGTACGACATGGTATGCAAGAGACTGAATATTGCACATTTTATAGGAGTTGTTATCAGGTATATGAGTTATCCTAGAGTTGAGAATTGGAATGAGATAAAATGGATTCTCAGGTACTTGAGAGGTACATCCAATATATGTTTATGTTTTGGGGACTCTAATACAGATTTAAAAGGCTATGTTCACTTATATTGGGTAGGGGATATAGATACCAAGCGGAGTACCATAGGTGATGTATTTATAGTTGGTGGGACAAAAATAAGTTTGATTTCTTGGTTACAAAAGGTGGTTGATTTATCCACCACAAAGGCAAAGTATGTGGCTGCAACAAAGGTAACAAAGGAGATGATATGGCTACAAGTCTTCATGGAAGATTTGGGAAAAAAACAGGCTGAAAATCACTTGTTTACAGACAACCAAAGTGATATACATCTTGCAAATAATTTTTCCTTGCACTCTAAAACCAAACACACACAACTAACATATCATTTCATTCGGTCAGTATTGGAGAATGGATAGGTAAAGCAGCAAAAGATACATACAAATAACATTCCAACAAATATTTTTACAAAGGCAATACCAAGGGAGAAGCTGAGCTCCTCTTTAGCTTCAGTTGGCCTTCATGGTTGAATTGAAGTATAATAGAGCAGCAGGGTCCAAGGTGCTTATTTTGAGTGGGAGCTATAAGTGCAGTAGTGTTGTTTAGGATTAGTCTCCAAGTGGGAGATTGTTGGTATATGGTGATTGATCATGCTATAATGTACACTTTTTAGTATTGTACAGTATTCATGTATCCTCGCTAGGGTCCGACGTTGGGTCGGGCTCTGGGTGGGGTTTTAGGGGCGGTAGCCCTCGAGAATTTTTTTTTTTCATTTTCTTTTGCTTTGTCACCGAAAAAAAAAGCCGACTTTGTAAACCCTAATTTTTGGAATTTTCTAAAAGCTTGTTATAAGCAGCTGGGATGGAGAGTTGTAGTATGACATTATTCGCAATATTGTAATATTTTTTGCACTAGATAATAAAATCATTGGATGGCTGCAGTTTTGTGGATGAAGATCAGATTGGTGAACCACATTAAATTCTCTGTGTTGTCTTTTATGTGTGTTTTATTACTCTATTTTATTGTTCAAATATGCATTTAAATTGTTATATATCTTCCTTCTAACCCTAACACTCCTTCCCTCTCTACATTTATCTATCTCCCCTCCCTCTCCTTTTATCTCTATATATTTCTCTCTACTCTCTATATCACCTCTCTCTATACCTACCTATCTCTCTCTCCCTCTCTCTCCCCTCTTTCTCTCTTACTCCCCTCTTCCCTCTCTCTCTCCTTTCCTCTCTACTCTCTATCTCACCATTCTATATCTCCTTCCCTCCCTCCTTCTCTAATTTTTTCTATCTCGCCCTCTTTCTCTTTCCCTTTCTACTTCTATCTATCTCACCTCTCTTTCTCCCCCCCCTCTCTCTCCCTCTCTCTTCCTTTCACACACCTTTTGGCTCTAATTCTCACCATCTAACCTATCCATACATACATCTTTATCTCTGCCCCTCCTTCCCTCTCAATTTATCCACCTTCCTACTTACCTCTCTACTTGTATCTCCATCACACATCTCACTTCTCTCTCTCCCCTTCCCTCTCTACTCTCTTTCTCTCTATCTCACCTGTCTCTCCCTACCTATCCCTCCCTCCTCTCTCTTATCTCTCTCACCTCTCTCTCTCCATCCCTACCTATTCCTCCCTCTCTCCTTCCATCTATACATTTTTTTATCTCCTCCTCCCTCTATCTACCTAGACCTCTCTCTATTTTTGTCTCACCTCTCTCTCCATCCCTACCTCTCCCTATATCTCTCCTTTTATATCTACTTCTCTCTACCTATCTGTCCCTCTATACCTATTTCTCTCTCCCTCCTTGCCTCCTTTCTCTCAATATCTCCACCATTTTTCCCTCTCTACTTCTCTCTCTATCACCTCTCTTTATCTCTCTCCTCCATCTCTAATCTCTCTATCTCTCCATCCCTCCCCATATTTCTTTCTCTCCTCTCTCCCTCTCCCTCTTTCTATCTCTCATTTCCATCTCTCTACCTATCTCTCTCCTATCTATCTCAACTATCCATATTTACCTATCCCTCCCTCCTCTCTCTCTTCCACCAAACTTCACTCTACATATCTCTATCTAACCTACGCCTATATACTTCTTTCTCTTTCCCTCTCTCTTTCCCTCTCTCAATCTCTCTACCTTCCTCCTTATGTCTCTACTTATCTTTATCACCTATCTCTCTCTCCCCCTTCCCTCTTTACTTTCTTTCTCTCTATCTCACCTCTCTCTCCATAAATATCCCTCCCTCCCACCTCTCTCTATCTCACCTATCTCTCCCTCCCTCCCTAACTCTTCTTCCCTCTCTCCTCCCCTCTCTACTTCTCTTTATCTCCCCCTCCCTCTCCTTATGTACCTCTCTCTATTTCACTCTCACCTCTCTCTCTAAATTCTTATCTCTCCCTCAATCCCTACCTCTCCATCCATCTCTCCTTCCCTCTCTACTTATCTATATCTCCCCTTCCTCTCTCCACATACCTCTCTCTCTCTCTCTCCATCCCTACCTCTCCCTCCATCTCTCAGCCCCACTCTCTGCTTCTCTCTGCCTACCTATCCTCTATCCTCACATGCACTCGTTCTCTCTCTCCTCAATCTCTCAACTTGCTTCT
>CM021100.1:262949750-262969035 GCA_007115665.2 Sequoiadendron giganteum | reverse complement strand
TTCTCCTTCCCTCTCTACTTTGTCTCTATCTCAACTCTCTCTACCTACATATCTATCCCTCCCTCATCTTTCTATCTCTCATCTCCCTATCTCTCCCCTCTCTCTCTCTCTCTCTCTCTCTCTCTCTCTCTCTCTCTCTCTCTCTCTCTCTCTCTCTCTCTCACTCCCTCTATCTCTCTCCCCTCTACCCTTAACCCTTAAACCCATCAACCCTAAAAACCCTCTACCCTCTACCATCAAACCTCTATCCTCTATCTCTCTCCCACTCCCTATCTCTCCATTTCTCTTTCCCTCTCTCAAGTCTCTCCCTCCTACCTCTTCTCCCTCTCTCAAGTATCTCTCTCTCACTCACTGACTTTTATGTCTCTCCTCTCTACCCTTATCCATCTACCCTTAACCCTTAAACCCTTAAATCTTATACCCTTTATCTCTCTCCCACTCGATCCTGCTCTCTATCAAGACTCTCTCTCTAACCCCCTCTCTATCTCCCAGGTCTCTCTCTCTCTCTCACTCCCTCTATCTCTCTCCCCTCTACCTTATCCCTTAACCCTTAAACTCTAAAACCTTAAAACCTATACCCTCTACACTTAACCCTCTACCCTCTATCTCTCTCCCACTCTCTCCCTCCCTCCCTCTCTCTCTCTCAAGTCTCTCCCTCCTATCCCCTCTCCCTCTCTAAGGTATCTCACTCACTTTCTCCTATCTATCTCCCCTCTACCTTTAACCCTCTACCCTTAACCTTCTACCCTCTATCTCTCTCCAAACCCCTCCCTCTATCTCTCTCACTAAATCCATCTATCTCTCTCCCCTTTACCCTTAACCCTAAACCCTTAACCATTTACCATTAAACCATAAACCCTTAAACCCTCTACCCTCAGACTATCTCAAGTCTCTCCCTCCTACCCCCTTTCCCTCTCTCAGCTACATCTCTCTCTCATTCACTTCCTCTATCTCTCTCCCCTCTACCATTAACCCTAACCTCTCAGACCTATACCCTAAACCATTTATCGTCATCCCTAAAACCTTCCACTCTCTACCCTCAACCCAATACCCTCTACCCTCAACCATAATGTCTCAACACTTTAACCTCAACCCTATAGGTCCTCAACCCTATACATTCAATTCTCAACCCTGTACCTTATACATTAGATCCTCAAGCCTCATCTATCTTTGTACCTCCATCCTCTTCTCTCCTCCTCTCCATATCATTTCTCCCTCCATCTCTCCCTCCATACATCCCTCCCTATCTTAAATAATCCCTCAAAACTATAACCTCAACCCTTAAACACTCAAACCTATACCCTAAACCCTCAACCCTCAACCCTCAACCCTCAACCCTCAACCCTTAAATCCTAAACCATTAAACACTCTACCCTCTACCATCAACCATAATCCCTCAACCCTTAAACACATGAAACCAATTAGACTCTCTATCCTAATCCCTAAACCCTTAACCATTTATCCCTCAACCCTTAAACCATCAACCCTCTACCTTTAACCCTAAACCCTTATCCCTAAACCCTCAAACCCTATAGCCTCTACCCTATATGTTATACCCTTAACCCTAAGCCATCAACCCTATACCCTCAACCCTCTACCCTCTAATTTAAACTCTCATCCCTCAATCCTTAAACCTTCTACCCTTTACCCTATACATTAAACCCTTAACCCTCAATTCTCAACCATCAACCCTTAATCCCTGAATCGTCAACCTTTAAACCATAAACCCTCAACCCTTATAAAATCTACCCTATAAATTAGACCCTCAACCCTGGTCCTCTAACCATGTACCCTTAAACCTATACCCTAAACCCTCTATCCTCAACCCTAAATCATCAACCCTAAACCGTTAAACCATAAAACCTTAAACCTTCTACCCCTTAAGGGTTGAGGGTTGAGGGTTTAAGGTCGAGGCTAGATGGTTGAGGTTATAGGGTTAAGGGATTAGGGTTGAGGGTCCAATGCATAGGTTAGAGGGTTTAGGGGTTGAGGGATTAGGGTTTAAGGGTTGATGGTTGAGGTTTGAGGGTTTACAGTTGAGGGTTGAGGGTCGAGGGGTAGAGATTTTACTTGGGTTTAAGGGTTTAAGGGTTGAGGGTAGAGGATTTAGGGTAGAGGGTTTAAGGGTTAAGAGTTAAGTTTTTAGGGTTTACGGTTGAGTGTTTAAGGGTGTAAGGGTTGACGGTATAGGGTTGATGGATTAACATAGAGAGGGATGGAGGGATGGAGGGATGGAGGGATAGATGGAGGGAGAAGAGGAGTGAGGGACGAAGATAGATGAGGGTTGAGGATCCAATGTATATGGTAGAGGGTTAAGGGTAGAGGGGAGAGAGATAGAGGGAGTGAGTGAGTAATAGAGAGAGACCTAAGAGAGGGAGAGGGCGTAGGAGCGAGAGACTTTAGAGAGAGAGGGAGGGAGTGGGAGAGAGATAGGGGAGGGATGGTTAATGATAAAGGGTAGAGGGTTTAAAGGTTAAGCGTTTAGGGTTTATGATTAAGGGTAGAGGGGAGAGAGATAGAGGGAGTGATTGAGAAAGAGAACCAAGAGAGGTAGAAGGGGCATAAGGGAGAGGGTTCAAAGAGAGAAAGGGGGATGGAGTGAGAGATATATAGAGGGATGGAGGGTTCAAGGTAGAGGGTAGAGAGTTTCAGGGTTAAGAGTTTATGGTCTACTGTTAAGGGTAGAGGGTTAAGGGTTTAAGGATTTAGGGTTTAATGGTTAATGGTAGAGGGTAGAGTGTTTATGGGAGAGGGGAGAGAGATATAGGGAGTGAGTGAGAGAGAGACCCGAGAGAGGGAGAGGGGGTAGGAGGGAGATACTTGAGAGAGAGAGAGAAAGAGGGAAGCATGGTTAAGCGTAGAGGGTAGAGGGTTTAAGGGTTTAAGGGTTTAGGGTTTAGGATTAAGGGTAGAGGGGAGATAGATAGAGGGAGTGACTAAGAGAGAGATAAATAAGAGAAGAAGATGAGGTAGGAGGGAGAGGGTTGAGAGAGAGAGACGAATTGAGGGAGTGGGAGAGAGATAGAGGGAGGGAGGGTTAAGGGTATAGGGTAGAGGGTTTATGATTTAAGGGTTAAGTTTTTAGGGTTTAGGGTTAATGGTAGAGGGTTAAGGGTTTAATGATTTAGGGTTTAAGTGTCAAGCATAGAGGGGAGAGAGATAGATAGATTGAGTGAGTGAGTGAGAGAGACCTAAGAGAGGGAGAGGTGGTAGGAGGGAGATACTTAGAGAGAGAGAGGGAGGGAGTGTGAGAGACATAGAGGGAGGGAGTGTTAAGGGTAGAGGGTAGATGGTTTAAGGGTTTAGTGGTTAAGGGTTAAGGGTTTAGGGTTTATGGTTAAGGGTGGAGGGGATATAGATAGAGGGAGAAACTGAGAGAGAGACCTAATAGAGGGAGGGGGGTAGGAGCGAGAGATTTGAGAGAGAGAGGGAGTGGGAGAGAGATAGAGGGTAGATGGTTAATGGTATAGGGTAGAGGGTTTAAGGGTTAAGGGTAGAGGGTTAAGGGTTAAGGGTAGAGGGGAGAGAGATAGGAATCAGTGAGAGAGAGCTAAAGACTTGCGAGAGGGAGAGGGGGTAGGAGGGAGAGACTTTAGAGAGATAGAGAGGGAGGGGAGATATAGAGACTCTGACTCATCACCCCTCTCTCTCAAGACTCTCCATCCTACCCCCTCTCTCATTCGGTCTCTCTCTCTCACTCACTCTCTCTATATCTATCCCCTTTACCCTTAACCCTAAACCCTAAACCCTTATACCTTAAACCCTAAACCCTTAAACCCTCTATCATCTACCCTTAACCCTCTACCCTCTATTTGTCTCCCACTCCCTCCCTCCCTCTCTCTCTATCAATTCTTTCCCTCCTACCTCCTCTCCCTCTCTTAGGTCTCTTTCTCTCACTCGCTAACTCCTTTTATCTCTATCCCCTCTAATATTAACTCTCTACCCTCTACCGTCTATCTCTCTCCCACTCCCTCCCTCCCTCTCTCACTCAATCCCTCTACCTCTCTCCCCTCTCCCCTTAACCCTAAACATTTTACCCTTAAAACCTAAAAACTTAAAGCCTTAAACCCTTAAAACCTCTACCCTCTACCCACTATCTATCTACAAATCCCTCCCTCCCTCTCTCTCTCTCAATTCTGCTAGGAAATATTTGATTGCGGAACAAAATTTTTCTAATGTCAAAACTAAGAGGAGAAAGAGATATGCATTTTAAACTTTGCAATTACAGTTAACTAATATGCACATGAAAGAAGTTGTAGAATACAAAAATAACTCAAAAAAAATTGACACTAGATTTACATGGGAAAACGCTTATGGGAGAAAAACCCACCACACCAAAGAAGAACTCTTGTATTACAACAAAAAAAATTACATACAATTTTCAGTCTCTCCTTCATAGGTGACAATTACTATGACAAAAAATTACCCTCATCAACCTTACATAGAATAACACTGTTACAATGCTTCTCGACTTAGGATACAATGATATTCCCAAACTGATCACACATCAATCATACTTTCATCAAACTCCTAATAGTTCCTATTCATTGCAATGTATAGCAACAACAAGATCGATTCATTCTTAGTGTGAACAATTCAATTCAACTTCCTGCACAGAGTAAACATCGAAACTTCCCAGAGGAGCCAAACAATATTTGTCCAAATTAGCGACCTCTAATGAACAAAAAACACATCAGTAGTCAATTGGTTCGTGTATTCTTATCCCTCACATACTGCTCGTCATAGCCAAAACCCACCAAGAAACGTGTACACCGCTGGTGCAATTTCACGGAATAAAAAATGCATCTACAATATTCCCAACAAGTTTTTCCAAAACAACGACATGTGTTCAAAACTTGCGCACTTCACGAGAGTCAACTGAGACCCACCACAAGGAGCACAGGGCTAGCAAGCACCATTGATCAAGCCAAAAAGTGTCACACCCCTAGTCAATTCTGCTTGGTTCGCAAGAGTCAGACATTACTCTCCTCAACTGAGTGCGGAATAGAATGAGCACCGATGGACTAGTAAAATCTCAACCGTAGATCAAGATTCCATTTATATCGGTACAATATGTTGTGGTCCCCACCAAGATTCTACCAATTTCCATCGGTCCATCAACGTAGCTTGGTTTAAAGTTCCCCTGACAACTCCAAATAGCACCGATACAATTTTTATCGCATATCGACATATCAACATATCTGTGAGACAACACATTGTCACTCACCAATATGTGATCATTCCGCCGATGAGGCCAAGGTTTATCATGCTACTGCCAAAGTGAAGGAGGGGCTCTGCGGTACTAACAAAAAAGGAATGAACATAAGATAATTTCATCAAGATCTTAACAAAGGTTCAATCCAAAAAGTTGAGGCACAAATTCCAACAAGCTCTCACTTGACGAAGACTTACTAGCTTCCTATAGACTTCAAACTTACTAAAGATCATAGGCCTCAAGGACCATCGAACTTGCACACCACCTGAAATTTTTCATGCTCACTAGCTTTATCAATGCATCAACAACATTCTTCAAAGTATCCATCTTATCTAAGTAGACCTTTCCATCCTCCACCATATCTTGAACAAAGTGATATTGCACATCGATATGTTTCGTCTTGGCATGGAAAGTTGGATTTTTCACCAAAAAAATGGCACTCTGACTGTCACAACAAATAATAATTTACCCTGCATCAAAAACAATATCAGAACACAATATTCTAAGCCAGACAACTTCTTTATAGGTGTGAGTTTCTACCATGTACTCAGCCTCCGTAGTGGACAAAGGGACTACAACTTGTCGCTTGCTCATCCAACTAATTGCACTACCATTCAACATGAATGTATATCCAATAGTGGACCTTTTGTTGTCAATGTCCCCTACCCAATCAAAATCCGCATATCTATGAATGCTGAGATTCCTCTATGAACCAACCAAATTTCCATGGTAACAAAAAGCATATTTTGAAGTCCCCCTCAAATATCTAAACACTCTTTTTACAACATCCCAATGTGTCCTTCTTGGATTCACCATAAAATGACTATGAACTCCCACTTCTTGGGAAATGTTTGGTCGTGTACAAACCATTGCATACATTAAATTTCCAACTTTACTATCATATGACACTCTGGTCATGTCCTCCATCTCATTAGGATATCTTGGAAAATCTTTAATAGATAGCCTTGTCCCCTGCAAAACTGGAACAATTAGCTGCTTGCAATCATTCATACCAATTCTATCTAGAACAATACTAATATAATTACTCTGGCTAAGCCAAAAAAAATTTCTCTTTTTGTCCCTAGTTATTTCCATCCCTAGAATATACCTAGCTGCACAAAGATCTTTCATTTCAAACTTTGTAGACAACTCAAATTTTAGATCAGAAATCATTAAGTTACTATTCCCTATGAACAACATTTCATCAATATAAAGGAAAATAATAAGAGCCTGATCATTTTTAGTCTTTTAGCACACACAATGATCTGATTTTGATCTTACAAAACCCAATGAAAAAACAAATGTGTCAAATTTCTCATACCACATTCTAGGTGATTGTTTCAAACCATACATAGATTTTTTTAACTTGCAAACAAGATTTTATTTACCTTTTCTCAAAAAGTGCTCAAGATGGGACATATAAATTTCTTATTCAAGATCACGATGAAGAAATTTTGTCTTCACATCCATTTGGTCAATCTCGAAATCATATGCTAATGCAAGTGACAAGAGAAATCTGATAGATGTCAGCTTTTCTACAGGAGAAATTTTTTCCCCATAATCAATTCCCTCTACCTGGGAATAACCTTTGCAACCAATCTTTCTTTATACTTCTCAACATAGCCATCCAAACCAATTTTACTTTTAAACACCCATTTGCATCCCATAGGATTTCTACCTTTAGGTAATGGGACTAGGTCCCAAGTATCATTTTTCCTTGATGATGCCATTTCTTTATTCATGGCTTCCAACTAGGAATCTGAATCATACATTTTAGCTACCTCCTTTATAGTCCTAGGCTCATCCATGTTAATAATCAAAGCATAGGCACAACTAGAATATAAGATAGAAAATCAATACATATCTAGTTATTTCTTCTCACATGTAGACTTCGTCATAGACTGTGGCTGAGGTTGTGGTTCCTCTTCTTGTTCATAACTCTCAGAGATGCTCGAACTCTCCTCAGTTCCAGGTACACTTTCAATGTGTTTTTCCTCTTTTTCCTGAGTTAGAGGTATCTAAACAACATCATCATATTTTTTTATCTTCTTTCATCTCTGACTGCAGATCCATTGAAGAAGGTTTCAGCTCCCGAAAGATTACGATATTGTTGTACAATACCTTCTTAGTCATAGGATTCCAAAGTTTGTATCCTTTCACACCAAGTCCATACCAAATGAAGATACATATTTCAGCTTTGTTATCCAATTTAGATCTTTTTACATCTGACACATAAATATATGCTTCACAACCAAAGACACAAATATTTCTGAGAGAGTGCTTCTTACTAGACCAAACTTCCATAAGAATTTTATCAACAAGTGCTGATGAAGGAGACCAATTTACCAAGTAGCATGTTGTAGCCACAACCTCAACACATAAGTTCTTCTCCATACCAACATTTCTCAACATACTTCTAGCCTTCTCCATCAACGTCTTGTTCAACCTTTCAACAACTCCATTTTGCTACATAGTGTAAGGTGTTGTTTTATGCCTTTTAATCCCATGGTCTTTGCAATACCTTTCAAACTCATCAAAACAAAACTCTCTGCCATTGTTAGTCCTTAGACACTTTATTTTTCTTTGAGTATTATTTTCCACAAGGTTTTTAAATTCCTTAAAACGACTGAACACTTTTGATTTACCTTTTAAAAAGTACACAAATGCCCTTCTCGAATAATCATCAATAAAAGAAACATAATATTTAGACTTTGATAATGAAGGAACATCCAATGGAACACAAAATTAGAATGAATATAATCCAGAACACCAGATGATTTATGAGGACTCGAGTAAAATGAAACATGGTGTTGTTTTCTATATATACAGTGTTCACAAAATTCAAATTCCAAGTTACAATCATCAAGCCCCTCAACCAATTTTTATTTTTCAAGGATTTCAAACCTTTTTCACCAATGTGATTGAGCCTTTGATGCCAGAGCATAGTATTTTTTGCCGGAAGTTTAACTTCCAAGGAGTTTTCTCCAATAGGAACATTTAAATCCTTCTTCTCATGAACACCCTTCTATGACTTTGCAAAGACACTATTGCAATGAACAACTAGTGCATCCAACTTGTACAGAGTACCAATTCAGGCACCCCTAGCCAGCACCATCGAGCCGCTAGTCATTTTGTAGCCATTACTAGAGAAGGAGACTTGCAATCCAACATCATTCAGCTTGCTTACAAAAAGTAAATTTTGAGCCAGACCTGGTATATGCATTACACCATCAATTCCCATAATTCTACCATCATGAAACTGAATTCTGACTCTTCCACGACCAACTATCTCCAAAGATGAATCACTTTCCAAATATGAATTTCCACCATCGCATTCTTCATACTTAGTAAACCAGTCTCTATGAGATGTCATGTGGAATGATTCTCCAAAGTCAATCAACTAGACATCATCTAATGCCTGAGTTACCAAGGCTACAATGAAGGCATCTGATTTTCTCTAAGAAGAATCATTTTTGAAAGAGTTCTTCTTCTTCTTCTTCTTCTTATTCTCTTTGCAATCCTTTCAGACATGACTAGGCTGCCCACAATTCTAGCACTTCACCTTGGAATTCTTGCTAGGAGACTTTGATCTCCCTTCTGATCTCGATCCAGAATTCTTGTCCTTCTTCTTGCCTTTTTCTTTTGATTTGCCTTGAATAGCCAGAGCCTCCTTCGCTATCTTAGAAGACTTCCTTCTCATTTCTTTTGAGAATAAATAAGAAACCATATCTTCCATCTTGAAATTGGCTATCGTGCTCCCAATCGCCATCACCAAGTGATCCCACAAATTCGAAAAAGAACACAAAAAAAGCATACAAAATGATCTTCTTCTTCAGTCTTCACACCTATAGATGTCAATTGAGAAATCAACATGTTAAAGGTATTCAAATGATGAGTAAAAAATTTCCCTCCTTCCATTTTCAAAGAGTACAACTTCTTCCTTAAGAACAAATTATTCACCAAGGACTTGCCTTGATAAATATCTCCCAGTATTTTCCATAAAGAAGATGCAGCCTTCTCTTCATGACATTCAGAACAACTGAATCTACCAAACAAAGTCTTGTCAACCCTTTTTCTTTTCGATCTAAAAGGTCCCAATCTTCTTGCTTCATTCCTATTGGTTTAATTCTAGACACAGCAACCAAAATGTCATGGTCAACTAGTAGATCTTCCATTTTGAGTTTCCACAACTCAAAATTGTTGTCATTGAATTTCTCAATATCAATTCTTCCAGACGTACTTTTCGTCGCCATCTCAATCTGTAATTAGACAAATTCAAGACTTTTACAAAACTCCCACTTAAAAAAAATTGACACAAAGATCCAACCTACCCACAAGGATAAAACAACTAGCCAGGCTTTAATACCACTTGTTAGGAAAAATTCGATTGCAGAAAAAACAATTCCTAATGTCAAAACTAAGAGGAGAAAGAGATATTCCTTTTAAATTCTGCAATTACAGTTCACTAAGATGCACATGAAATAGATTGCAGAATAAAGAAATAACTCAAACAAAATTGACACCAGATTTACGTGGGAGAACCCTTATGGGAGAAAAACCCACAAGACCAAAGAAAAACTCTTGTATTACAGAAAAAAAATTTACATACAAGTTTCAATCTCTCCTTCATAGGTGACAATTACTACAACAAAAAATTACCCTCATCAACCTTATACAAAATAACACTGTTACAATGCTTCTCAACTTAGCATACAATGATATTCACAAACTGATCACACATAGATCATACATTCATCGAACTCCTAACAGTTCCTATTCATTGCAATGTATAGCAACAACAAGATCGATTCATTTTTAATGCCAACAATTCGGTTCAACTTTCTACACAAAGTAACCATCAAAACTTCCCAAAGAAGCCAAACAATCTTTGTCCAAGTTAGCGACCTCCAATGAACAATGAACACATCAACAGTCAATGGGTTCATGCATTCTTACCCTTCACATACAACTCGTTGTAGCCAAGATTCACCAAGACATGCATACACTGTTGGTGCAGTTTTGAGGAATAAAAAAGGTATCTACAATATTCCCAACAAGTTTCTCTGAAATAATGACACGTATTCGAAACCCGCACACTTTGCAAGAGTCAACTGAGACCCACCACAAGGAGCACAGGACTAGCAGGCACCATTGATCAAGCTGATAGGTGTAACACCCCTAGTCAATTGCTCTTGGTTCACAAGAGTTAGATGATACTCTCCTCAATTGAGTGCAAAATAGAACGAACTGTGTTGGATTAGTCAGATCTCAACTGTAGATCAAGATTCCATTTATATCGACACACTATGTTGTGGTCCCCACCAAGATGCTTCCAACTACCATCGGTCCATCGACGTAGCCCGATGTAAAGTTCCATAGATAAATCCAAATCACACTGATACAATGTGTATCACATATCAGCATATCAGCATATCGGTGAGACAACAAATTTCTGCTCATCGATATGCGATCATTCCGCCAATGAGGCCAAGGTTTATCATGCTACTACCAAAGTTAAGGAAGGGCTATGTGGTACTAATGGAAAAGGCATGAACAATTGCTAAAGTTTTTCAAGAAATTAACAGAGGTTCAAGCCAACAAGTTGAGGCACAAATTCCAAAAAAGTCTCTCCCTCCTACCCCTATCCATCTCTCAGGTCTTTCACTCACTCACTCACTCACTCCTATCTCTTTCCCCTCTACCCTTATCCTTCTACCCTCTACCCTTTATCTCTCTCCTACTCCCTCCCTCTTTCTCTCTCTCTCACTCACTCCCTCTATCTCTCTCCCCTTTACCCTTAACTCTCAACCCTAATCCCTTAACCCTTAAACCCTAAACCATTTAACACTCTACCCTCTACTTCTCTTTATCTGCTCCTCCCTCTATCTACCTAGACCTCTCTTTGTTTTTGTATCTCCTATCTCTCCATCCCTACCTCTCCCTCTTTCTTTGCTTTCATATCTACTTATCTCTACCTAGTTGTGTCTCTATACCTATTTCTCTCTCCCTCCTTCCCTCCTCTCTCTCAATATCTCCACCTTATTTCCATCTCTACTTCTCTATCTATCACCTCTCTCCATCTCTCTCCCCTCTACCCTTAGCCCTAAACACTTAAAATTTCTACCCTCTATCATCAACCCTCTACCCTCTATCTCTCTCCCACTCCCTCTCACTCTCTCCATCTCTCTCAAGTCTCTCTCAATCAATCACTCCTATTTCTCTCCCCTCTACCCTTAACCCTTAAACCATCTACCCTCTACCCTCTAGCTCTCTCCCACTCCCTCCCTCTCTATCTCTCAAGACTCTCCCTCCTACCCACTCTCCCTCTCTCAGGTCTCTCTCTCTTTCATTCAATCACTCCCTCTATCTCCCTCCCCTCTACCCTTAACCCTAAACCCCAAACCCTAAACCCTAAACCCTTAAACCCTAAATCCTTAAACCCTCAACCCTTTACCCTTAACTCTCCCTCCCTTTTGTTTCTCTCCCACTCCCCCCCTCTCGCTTTCAAGTCTATCCCTCCTACCCCCTCTCCATCTCTCAGGTCTCTCTCTCACTCAATCCTTCTATCTTTCTCCCATCTACCCTTAACCCTCTACCCTTAACCCTCAAACCCTAAACCCTTAAACCCTTAACCCTCTACCCTCTACTCTTAACCCTCTACCCTTAAACCCTCTAACCTCTACCCTCAACCCAATATCCTCTACCCTAATCCTAATAACTTAACCCTATACCCTCAACCCTCTACCCTCAACCTTAAACTCTCAACCCTCAACCCTTAAACCATATACCCTCAACCAAATACCCTATACCCTCTACCCTAATACCTCAACCCTATACCCTCTACCCTATACATTGGACCCTAAACCCTAATCCCTCAAACCTATACCCTAAATCCTCTACCATCATCCCTAAATCCTCAACCACAAACCCTTAAACCCTTAAAGCTTAAACCTTCTACCCTATACTATCAACCGAATAACATCTACCCTCAACCATAATCCCTCAAATCTATACCATTAACCCAATAGGTACTCAGCCCTATAACCTCAATTCTCAACCATCTACCCTATGCATTGGATCCTCAACCCTCAACTATCTCTTTGCCTCCCTCGTCTTCTCTCCTTATCTCTATCTCACTTCTCCTTTCATATCTCCCTCCCCCATCCCACCTTCTCTTCCCTAATCCCTTAACCCTATACCTTCAACCCTCAAACACTCAACCCGATACCCTAAAATATCAACCCTTCATGCTTAAATCATAAAACCTTAAACTGTCTACCCTCTACCCTCAACCCAATACCCTCTACACTTTAACCTTAACCCTAATCCCTCAACCCTTAAACTCTTAAACCCAATTAAAATATCTACCCTAATCCCTCAACCCTTAAACCCTCTACCCTAAACCCTCTACCTTCAACCCTAAACCCTCAACCCCTATACCCTATAACCCATATGTTGGACCCTCAAACCTCTACCCTCAACCTAAACTCTCTACCCTCAACCCTTAAAACCTAAACCCTTAAACCCTCTACCCTCTACCCTATACATTAAACCCTTAGCCCTCAATTCTCAACCCTCAACCTTTAATCCCTTAATCCTCAACCCTTAAACCCTAAACCCCTAACCCTTATATCATCTACCTTATACATTAGACCCTCAACCCTAATCATTCAACCATATACCCTTAAACCTATACCCTAAACCCTCTATCCTCAACCCTAAACCATTAAACCCTAAACCCTTAAATTTCCTACCCTCTACCCTCAACCTTCTACCATAAACCATCGACCCTATACCCTCAATTCTCATCCCTCTATCCTATACATTCGATCCCCAACCCTTATATATCTCTATCCCTCCATCCTCTACTCTCCTTCTCTCTATCTGAATTCTCCCTCCAAATCTCCCTCCATCCTTCCCTTTATCTCTACCTTAATCTCTCAACCTTATACCATCAACCCTTAAAAACTCAACCCTCCACCCTAAACCCAATACCCTCTATCATCAACCCTAGATAACCTCAACCCTTAAACCCAAGTAAACTATCTACCCTAATGCCTCAACCCTCAGCCCTTAATCCCTCAACCCTTAATCCCTCAACCCTTAAATGCTAAAGACTAATCCATCAACCCTATACCCTCAACCCTCTACCATGAACCTTAGACCCTCAACCCTCAACCCTCAACCCTTGAACCATAAACCCTTAAACCCTCTGCCCTCTACCATATACATTAAACCATCAACCCTTAAACCTTAATCCCTCAACTCTAGGTAGGTAGGGAAACATAAGTGAGATACAAAGTGATGAAGGGAGAGGTAGGTAAACAAAGGGATAGGGAAGATAAATATAGGTAGAGAGAGAAGGAGACATAGAGAGAGGAGAGATAGAAAGAAGTAGAGAGGGGAGGGAGGGATAGGTAAGGAGGAGATAGAGGTGAGTGTGTGTAGGTGGTGTGTGTGTGTGTGTGTGTGTGTGTGTGTGTGTGTGAGAGAGAGAGAGAGAGAGAGAGAGAGAGAGAGAGAGAGAGAGAGAGAGAAGGGGTAGAGAGAGAGGGAGAGATAGGAGAGATAAAGAGTAGAGAGGGAAAGAGGTAGGGAGGATACACAATTTAGATATAGAGTGATGGAGGGAGAGGTGGGTAAAGAGAGGGAGAGTGGAGATAAATATAAATAGAGAGGGAAGGATATGATAGATAGAGAGAAGTAGAGAGTGCAAGGATGGTGGGAGAGTAAAGGAGGAGATAGAGGTGAGTGTGTGTGTGTGTGAGAGAGAGAGAGAGGATAGAAAATGAGGGGAGAGAGAGTGGAGAGGGAAGGGGGAGAGAGTAAGAGAGAAAGAGGGGGGAGGGAGAGAGAGGTAAAGAGAGTGGTACATAGTGGAGGGAGAGGTAGGTAGAGAGGGAAGGAGAGAGGGAGGAATAGGAGGGAGAGATATAAGGAGGTGGAGTGAGATGGAGAGAGTGGTGAGATAGAGAGTAGAGAGGTAAGTATAGAATAAGAAATAGAGATAAAGAGAAAGAGGGAGGTTGGAGGGAGGGAGAGATAGAAAGGGATAAGTGAGACATAGAGAGGGATGGAGGGAAAGTGAGATAAAGAGAGAATGGTGATTTAGAGAGGAGGGAGTGAGTGGGAAGGAGGGAAAGTGAGAGAGAGAGAATGATGATTTATAGAGGAGGGGGTGATAGGTATGGATAGAGATAATGGTGAGATAGAGGGGAGAGAGTGAGAGAGAAAGAGAGGGATGGAGAGACACAGAGAGAGGTAGGTAGAGGAAGGGAGATGAGAGATATAGAGTAGAGAGGGAAACAGGTAGGGAAGGAGACATAAGTGAGATAGAGAGGGATGGAGAGAGAGAGTGATGGAGGGAGAGGTAGGTATAGAGAGGGAAAGAGAGAGGAGAGATAGAGAGGGGAGATGGGAGGGGGGGAAGGAGAGGTATGGAGGGAGATAGAGGTGTGTGTGTGTGAGTGAGAGAGAGAATGGTGAGATAGAGAAAAAAATAAATTGAGAGAGAAAGAGGGGGAAGGGAGGGAGGGACAATAGTGAGAGAGAATGAGAGGAGAGACAAAAAGAAGGGGAGGGAAGGTGAGGTCAAGAGAGGGAGGGCGAGGAGAGATAGAGAGAAGTAGAGAGGAAAGGAGGGAGGGAGGGAGTGTTAGAGAGGGAGATAGAGGTTTATGTGTGAGAGAGAGAGATAGAGAGAGTGGTGAGATGGAGAGGGGAGAGTGTGAGGGAGGGAGAGAGAATTATGAGTTAGAGAGAATAGAGTTAGAGAGAAATAGGGGGAAAAGAGGGATAGAGAGTGAGAGAGAGAGATGTAGGTAGAGGGAGCGAGAGGAGATAGGAAAACTGGTAGGGAGGGAGCCATAATTGAGATACAAAGTGATGGAGGGAGAGGTGGGTAAAGAGAGAGATGGGAGATAAATATAAGTAGAGAGGGAAGGAGATGTAGAGAGAGAAGAGATATAAATAATTAGACAGGGGAGGGAGGGAGGTAGATGTAGGGAGGAGATAGAGGGGTGTGTGTGTGAGAGAGGGGAGAGAGGGAGGAAGGGAGAGAGAGAGGGAGAGGAGAGAGTGAGAGAGAAAAATGACACAACTTGCTGAATGCTAAAATTTTATGTCCTAATTATTGAAATTTGAATTGTTGATTACTGAAATTTGACTAAGCCTTAAATTTTTAAGATCTTCCAAACACTAGAATTTTAATTATAACTTCTAGAGATCTAAAACCACTCTCAAACATCCTTCCTATATACATGAAATATAACTTAAATTATAATAAATTAAATGTCCATATGTAAATGTCAACTTATACTTAAATGTTTATTTCATGTATATAGTTTCCCTGGCAGAGAAAACGAAAATGAAAGAGATTAGAAAAATGCATTCCAAATGTCATTGCAAAAAGAAAGAGAACTCAAACTTGTTCATTCATTGAATAATTCAAGCAATTTGGTGAGAATAATATGGCCTATTACAGGTTTTTTTTGCAATTTGGCACTGAAATTGTGTCACAAATCCATGCACTTACCCATGAACAAGAAATGACTGCACAAAAAATTAGCAAAAACAAAGGACACTCACAAATAGACGAGTCAGCGCATCAATACACAAAACTGAAACCAAAATGATACTGAAAGCTGAAGATCAAAGTCTCAGATTCACCTAAGATTCACCTTTGTATGAGGCAAGTTCACCCAAGGTTCTAGATGAGAAAGTTTTCCCCTATAATGATCAAGTTTGTCCATTCTAAGTGTTCAACTGTGCCTATTCTGAACACTAGGGAAATTTCACCCCAAAAAGGAAGCAAATTCACCTTTTTAATGTGCAAGGTTGCCCGTCTATAGAAGAAAATTTGCCCTTGTTGGAAAATTCCTCTATCTGGCTAGGAAATTCGTCCCTGTAAGGAGCAAGATTGCCTGTTAGTGCAATTTCACCTCTATAAGTGAAGTTTGAACCTACAAAACTCAAACAATAGAGAACATAGAAGTATACACCCATGATGCGGGTCCCACCAAGCATTCCAAAAATGTGTGTAGGTGAATTTCCCTAGTCTAAAATGCAAAACGAAATGAAATTCAAACAAAGAAAATCACAAACAACACCTTAAGATTGGCCTAGTTGAATTTGAACAAAATGAAAGAGGAAAGAGTGATATACCTTTTTCCAAGTTGATGAGTTTGTTGGACCTATTGATCATTTGATTTGTGTTCTCCTTTCAATGGAAAATAGCATGAAACCTGGTGCAAAACAATGTGAATGAGATGAGGAAAGAAATGGTGCAAGTGGTTATTTGGATAGATGCACAATGTGGATGCAAAATGAGCTCAAAAGTTGCAACAATAGTGGATGATTGGATGAGTGCTAGTATGATTGAATGCTTGAGTGGTTGAATATTCAAAATTTGAATGTATGCAAAATAAGGGAACATTCCTCTGATTTTAGGGGAAAGACCACTAAATGATGAAGGGTCAATATTCAACAGCCTTGGACAAGATCAAGGGCTAGGGTGAGTAGAGAACTCACAAGCTCTCACATCTTGACACGTGGTGGTTGAGGTGTCAAGAAGGAAATGAGGTGGATGTACTTCATTGTACCTTGGGAATGGCCAAAATATCCTCATAAAGGAGGTCCTTGTCCCCATGTAGGTGATGAAACTTTTGAAGAATTTAAAATTCCTAGAAAGAATAAATTGGGAAGGGGTTGCCTTCTCCAAAAGGAGAAAGCATTTAATAAAAGGTTGACTTGGGGCAATGCCTTAAATGGCATAAGGAATTATAGTGACCTAGTCAAGTATTTAGGTTGTGCAAACAAGGGATTAAGGTGGTTAGTGGAGGATTAAGGCAAGTGGGCTATGATGGAGGATGTGAAATTAATCCCGATTAAGGGTGTGCACATCATAATCAAAGATTAATTAAATTAATCCATATTAAGGGTGGGTTATGGAGGATGGGACAAGGAGAGAGAAAATAATGAATTTAAATATTGATTTATATTCATAAAGGAAAACTCATAAATTAAATAAATAGGAGTATTTGGGTATGTGCAGGATCATCATGGAAAAAATAGGTCGTTAAGTGGCAATGAAAATTCAGAAAATCAGAGTTGGGCAACTTGACATAAAAATTTGAATAAGTTGTCTATATTATTTCAAAAATATGTAAGAATAGAACCTGTGGAAAATTGAATGTAGTTTCTAAACTACTAGGTTAATTTTTGTAAAAAAAAAATCTATTTGGTGAAAATTGAAATTTCAATGCAGTAGTACTAAATTTTTAGGGGAATAATAAGAAGTAGGTGTCTGTTTGACCACCCTAACCATAATAAAATCATAATATTTTTTTATAAGATTTTAGATATAAGTAGAGGACTCATTTCCAGATGTGACGCACATTTTTTTGTAATTTTCTTTCAAATAAATAATTAATTATGAATTTTTTATTACAACTTTTTAAAAATATAAAAACTCGTATGTCTGACCACCTTAACTTGGTCAAAACTTAATGGAATTCATTTTTCTTTTTTTTAATCCTATAGTATGGGAAACATAGAATGTGACGCATGTTTTGGATTCACAAAATGTGATACGGTTTGAAAGATATAGATTTTTTTCAATCAGCCTGTCAATCAGGACTTTAGTCATAATTCAAATAGAAAATGAATAATAATTATTTATTAAATTTAAAATAAAGAATAATTTATATTGGTAGAAAGATGATAATCTCCATTAAAAACCCTTTTCGTTTCATCAATTTAGGGTAAAAAAAAAGTCATCAGCCACATGGGCGAAGTCTAGAAAAAGAAGGTAAGTTGTTAAACACGTTTTTTGTGTTGACTTCTTAGGATTGGCATGTCCTAGCCAAATTTCGAAGAAAACCCGAGGCTAATCCCTAGGTAGTAGGTTTTGTGTCAGACATATCAGATATCTGATTCAAATCGGATATCCAATTTTTTTTATATATAATTTAAAAAAATCTAATATAGTTTTTAACATATGATTTACAAAATTGAAAATTTCAAATCAGATATCCGATTTGAATCAAATATCCGATTTATTTTATATATAATTAAAAAAAATCTAATATATTTTTTAATATATGATTTAAAAAATTACAATAAATAATTTATGGTTTATTTTAATATATCTAGTTGAGAATATACAATATAGTTTATAATTCAATATATAATTTATAATTTATGATAATCTCTTATGGAATTATGTATAATATATAATATATTATACTATTATGTATAATATTTATATATTATTTATATATTCTAGTTAATTTATAAATATTTATATATATATATTAAGTTAATATAAAAAATATTATATAACTAATTAATATTACTAATATATTAAATATTTAAATAATATTTTTTTCCCTCTCTCTCTCTCTCCTCCTCTTCCCCTCTTCCACTCTCCCTTCCCCCTAATTCTCTCTCTCTCTCTCCTTCTTCCCCTCCTCCCCTCTCCCTTCCCCCTCCTAATTCTCTCTCCCCTCCTTCCCCTCTCCCTTCTACCTCCAAATTCTACCTCTCTCTCTCTCTCTCCAAATTCATTCTCTCTTTCTCTCTCTATCCCTTTCCCTCTCTTTCCCACTCTATCTCTCCCTCTCTCCCTCTATCTCCCCTTCTTCCCCTCTTCCTCTCTCCCTTCCCCCTCCTCTCTCTCTCTCTCCCACCTCCTCCCAATTATCTCTCTATCCTCCCTTCCCCATCTTTCCCTCTCTCTCTATCTCTCTATCTCTCTATCTCCCTCTCTTCATCATTTCCATCTCTTCCACTCTTCCCCTCCCTTCTCCTTCCTGTTCTCTGATCCCTTCTTCATGTCTTCCCCTCTCCCCACCTCATACCATTCTCCTCACTCCCTTCCCTCCTCCCACCACTTCCCTCTCTCTCTCCTTCTTCCCCTCTAGCTCCCCCCTCCTAATTATCTCTCTCTATCTCTGCCTTACCCTCTATCTTTCCATCTCTCTATCTCTCTCTATATATCCCTCTCACCATCTCTCTCCCCTTCTTCCACTCTTCCTCTCTCCCTATCTCCATCTCTCTCCCCTTCTTCCC
>CM021100.1:262438631-262949650 GCA_007115665.2 Sequoiadendron giganteum | reverse complement strand
CCTCCTAATTCTCTCACCCTCTCTCTCCCCTTCTTCCCCTCTTCCCCTCTCCCTTCCCCTCCTAATTATCTCTCTATCTCTCTCTCTCCTTCTTCCCCTCTTCCCATCTCACTTCCCCTTTCTTCTTCTCTCTCCCTCTCTCTCTCCCTCTCTCTCTCCCTTTCCCTCTCTCTCCCTATCTCTTGTCCACCCTACACCTCCTAATTAATCTTGGGTCTATCTGTTTCAAATCGGATATCAGATTTTTGAAACCAAAATTTTACCGCCACAATACATTTTTAAATGTTTTCAAATATTGGATATCTATTTTTTTTTACTTTTAAAAAGCAGATATCTGATTCAAAATGGATATCCGATTTGTAAAACTTAGGCTTGGTAATTTCTATGGAGCAATGTACTAACACCCAACCCAAAATAAAGTCAACTCGGGATTTCCGCATTTTTTTGCGAGTGAAAAACGATACTTTTTCCTATTGCCACTTTTTGGCCCTTCATGATCCTACACATGCCCATTTATTTAATTTAGAGAGGAAAGGGGATAAAGATAACACATTAAATCATTTAAATTAAATACCTTAGTAATATTTGAGAAAGGGGGAAATATTAATTAAATAAATTATATTTTTAATATCGGTGGGAAAGGTGAGATAAATGAATAAAGGGGACAAATTTGACCTTATGGGAGAGGTCAAATTCAGATGTCTACAATTACTATTCAACCTTAGTTGTAGGTTTAGGAAACTTCATATCCCTTCTCCCTTTTCACTTTTCTTTGAAAACTAGAGTTATAACAAAGTTACAACATCATCACAAAGTCATACTTGATGAGTAAAGGGGATTTTTAGCTTGTTATCCTAAACTTGGAGAAACTATACATCCACTCCTAGAATTCATACTTATTTCGTAAATCTAATTCCCTCCATGCTTAGCTAATCATAAATGCCCTTTGTGATTACTAGAAAATCACATCAAACAATTGAAGTATTCCAAGCATTGCCACGACTTTACACCTGAGAGAACTTGAGTTGATTTCTAAAACTTAGTTGTAGCAATTACCTTTCAAGAGAGGCATTTCACTTGTGTGCTTCTTATGTTGAGAAGTTGCAAAAACACCCATCAACAGGTGTTTGAGTAGGAGATGAATTGAATTAAACAAAGTAAGAGAAAAAAAGAAAAGGGAATCACCCAAATACTTACTCTGAAACTCCAGACTCTGTAATGATTCATTTTTTGTATCACATATGAGACCACACCTCATAACAACCAAGGAAACAACTTTCACTATAGAAGAAACCAATTCAACTTTGAGAAAGATTCAACCAATGGGAAATAAATCAAATTCAAAATTTTAATGCTCAAGTGTCAACTCCAACAAAGAAAGAGAGTAAATTAAAGGTTACAAATAACATATTTTAAGCATCTTGACCAAATCTTTATCCAACAAAATTTCAATACAATTGGAAAAGAAAGGATAAGCTATACCTTAGAAAATAGAGCACGTGGCTTATTTTGAAGCCATTCCCTACCCAAAATTATTGTTATAGCATCCTCAACCAACACACAAGGAATATTAAAAATCATACCAAAATTTCATCTATCATATGCATCATTGGTTCTTTTCTCCCAAAACAAATTGGGTAGCATGACATGCCATGAAGAATCCATAATATCATAGTGAAATTGAGAATAGACCAGAAAGAAAGAAAAGACAAAAATATTATAAATGATATGAAGAACATCAAGGTGGTGAAGTATATATAGAACAAAGACATCAATACTCAACATTTCAACATTTAATTCACCACTTGATGTGACAATATTATTTTGAAAAAAATTGAGTCATGACTTTAAGTGATTTAATAAATAATAAAATGTCAACCATTGATATTTTCAAATCTAATGATTCTAATGTTATTTTAGAGGTTTGAATTCACAAGTTTAGTGCTTTAGAAATTTTCTTTCAAAATGCAACTACAACCGTTGATCGAACATTCATCAAATGCTTATGTTAATTTTCTAAAATCTAATTTGATGTGACAATATTATTTCACAAAAATTGAGCTATGACTTTAAGTGTTTTAATAAATAATAAAACATCAGCCATTGATATTTTTAAATATAATGGTTCTAGAATTATTTTGGAAGTTTGGATTCACAATTCTAGTGCTTCAGACACATGCTTCCAGAATGAAACTATAGCTATCCATTGAATATTCATCAAACAATTATATTAATGTTCTAATTCGATGTGACATTATTATTTAACAAAAAAAGAGTCATGAATTTAAGTGATTTAATAAGTAATAAAAAGCGAATGATTGGTATTTGGAAATCTAACAGTTCTAAGGTTATTCTGAAGATTTGAATTCACAAGTCTAGTACTTCAGACATTTTCTTCCATAATGCAACTAGAACCGTCCATTGAACATTCATCGAATGGTCATTAGTTATATTAATTTGCACATATATCTGGCTTTAGACATAGTACTTCACTCAGTGGCGCACTTGACACTTCTGATAAGAAACTATAATAATATGTTGATACGTTTCCCTATTCTGGACACTTTATGAAGGAATTTTGATGTGTGGAAAATTTGTCTTGGAATAGAACAATATATTATATTTGATATTTTCACCACCCATGAGCTATGATATTTTATTAGAATACTCGTTTACTTCGCTAATGAATTTTTTTATTGGCTTGAAATTATGTTTAATTCACTAATGGTTTTTTTTATTGGTTTGAAAATGGTTTATTTCACCAATGAAAATATATTTTTTGGTTTCAAAATAGGTTTTAATCACCAACAAAAGTATTTATATTATGAAAATAGGTTTAATTCACTCAAAAAAATATTTTATCGGTTTTAAAATAGGTTTTAATCACCAATGAAATTTTTTTATTAGTTTTAAGAAAATTACAATTCACTAGGATTTTCCACAAACTTCTAACGATTAACAAAAGATACACCAATTGAGATTTTTTTTCTAAAAAAAGAAAAAATCCACTAATGAAATTAATATTTCTTTGGGAAGTATACAAGATTCACCAAGCTTTTACATCTTCTCTGAGGGGGTTCTTAAAGTTATCCCTATATATGATATGTTGATAGATTGAATGTGGTTTCTTATGATTCCAACAAAATGATACTCATGATTCATATGATCCAATAAAAAATCATGTTTGCAAGGCTATTATGATTGAAATATTTTCCAAATGGCGCAAAGAGGCCTCTCATTTATAGAAATTCCAAGAGGGAATCAATGGCCTGGATGGATTGGTTGATGGATGGCTAGGATGGATTGAGGATTATGTTTTGGATTAAAGTTGTAGTTATGTAATAAGTGTCCCATGAGGTGTAAGAGCTAGGTGGTGGGATGAAGGACTGAAAATTGATAATAGATCTCAATCAATAGTTTTATATATATTTTTGTGATATTTTTTTGATTTATTTTTGGATGACTATGACTGGTTGAGATTAAGGTTTGGATCAAAGTTATAGTCATGTGGCAAGTGTCCATGAGGTTAAAGGGATATGTTTATGGAATGGAGGGCTCACAATTGATGAGAGCTTTCAAAGGTGGATTGGACAAGTGTCAAGTTGGGATTAATTGGAAAAGTTTATGGAGTAAAATTTAGTGGGATTATTTATAAATGTATCTTACCCCATTTCCCCATGTGCATTTTTTGATCGTATTTAAGCAGTTGGATTGTTCCCATGGAAATTTAAAATTATGGGAAAAGGGAAATTCCGAATCTTTCCTATTTTGGTGGAGCAGCTATTGTTCAAGAATTGAAAATAGACTATGAAAAAAATGGGGTCTAGAAATAAGAAACTTTTACATATTGAAAAAGCTACCAAGTGGTTCCATAAATTTATTCCCCTCTTTTTCATTTGCCTCCAATGTTTTCCTCTAAATTTTATCTACAAAATTTATTATTGATATTATTCATTCATACATACAAATAAATAATAACTACATATTTTTTAGATGAACTAAAAATAATTAGGGAATTAAAATTCATGGGTTCACCAACCCCACAAATTACTCAAAATATTGAGCAGTGACTGCTAACCAAAATAAGCTAAGTAATTGCATGAGGACTTGCCCTTAGAAGGAAATATTAAACTCAAAAGTAAATATTTTCTTTCTAAAGGCGGTTAGATTTGTCTTGTTGCACACTCCTAATGAGGTGGGGAAATTTAAAATCAAGATTTATTTGAAAATATAATTTTGTCACAAGTGGTCAAGATTAGGGATTAATTAGCCTAAATCAATCAATTAATTATGTATTAGTTGACTGATTTAGCTGTAGGATTTTGGGGATACGATTGAGTTAAATAAATAGAAATTTATTTAATTAAGATGGGAGATAAATGTGAAGGAGACTTATTCTCTAGAAACTTTATTATCAAGTTGTGTATAGTTTCACAATCTAGATAGACATAATTTATTGAGTAGCTGACATAATTTAATTAATGACTTAGAATAAGTTGGGATAAGTTATAGTTAGGTGTGAATAGATTTATGTGAAAAATGTTTAAATTCTTGAATTTATTAATCAAGTTTCATTATTTTTTTCCTATTTATGAACTTAGGAGTTGTAGACTATAGAGTTTAGTTTTTAGAATAAAATATTTAGAAGTAGGTTGATAATTTAAGAACAAAGTGGTTTATTTTATTAATTATTTTTATATATAATATATTTTTGTACCAAAGGCTTATGAACCATATTGTTAATGGTAGAAGATGACAATATTTTATTGACTAAAATATTTTGTCCTATGTTTAGGAGAATCAAATCATTTCACATATTTTGAGGATACAACTTTTTCTTAATTTTAAACTATTTGAATTTTTAATATAAATATTTTTTACTCATCACTAAAATATTGATGGGTAAAAGTATTTAATATTAAAATGTTTTTGAAAAGATAAGCAACATTTACAGGTGTCGTACCCTTTACACAACGAGCCACAAGGGCCAAGGAGGATCAACAAGCATGGTTTTGAAGGGACCATGAACCCACTAAAGAACTAACAATCCAGCAAAATAGAGAGCAGCATAAACCACAAACACGCAGCAGAGCCAAACAACACCTAGCCACCAGACAACCACGATCGACAACACACTCAGAACCAACAATCCTAAGTAAGAAACCTTATTCTAGGCATCAAACCTAGGAGTGATAAAACCTTTAGGACAAACAACAGTCCTAAGTCAAAACACTAAAGGCCTTGAGCCAAGAAACAACCCCTAACACATCTAGCCCAATAAGGTTGTTTGAAGCAACCTGATCACTAACCACCTATAGCCGTTGGACAATGGTCAATATTTTTCTTGAATAAAATAGTATTGGGCCAAGAAGACCCTCACCAGAAGAGGGGTACAAAACACAAGTTGTAGAGGAGGAATGTTCATTTGAATGCACTAGCCATCTAGACACCAACCTTGAACCCACCTCAAAAGAATGGGGCTCCCCTCTATAGGAGAGGAAGAAGTGGGTACCAGAACTACCAAAGAAGCCTCCCTCCAAAGTGAGCACACCCAAGAGAGAAGCACTTCCTACCAACACTACAATCACCAACTCCACCTCAATAGGAGCAATATTCGCCTCTATAGAATACGATTGTAGAACAAAGTAGCAAGAAGGAACTCCAGCAGCATAGACACACACCTCCTCCCAAGGTATCCAGACGGAAGGAACAAAGGCAACACAAACAACCTCTAAAAATTGAACAACTCTTCCACCAAAAAAGGCACCATCCTCCATAGGGGGCAAACAATCAACCAAGGGAGTCCCCAAAACCAGAGACCCCACAACAATCCACTGAGAAACAAAGCACCGAAAGAGGACAAAGTAACTCCCATCCATACCACAGAGATAGGTAAAGGATAACAACACTCCCATAGGGCAGGGTCCCCTCCTCCATTCAAACATAGACACCAAATCCATCACTTCCATCAACCAAGAAGCCATCGAAAAGCCCAAGTCTCTTTTCACCAGACACTGGCCGAGACATGAAAGACTCCAAAAGAACTAGGGAGCAACCAGGAAAGTTTCCCCTAAACACCACTATAGTTGCACAAAACCAGGGAACCTTCTCCCTAATAGAGCAATCACCATAGTCCTGATAGGATCCACCATAACCCTCACTTTAGGCAACGCCCAATAGATCCACAGACCCCGAATCACCAAGACCAAAGTAAAAGCCCGTCTGGAAACTCCACCAAAGCCAAAAAGCTCCGAGGAAATCCCAACACACAAACTCAGAACCACCACAGACACAAGGGGACCCAACGAGACAGGAGGACCCAAGGAAGCAGTTTTAAACTCCAAGACACCATAGCAACTGAGAGACACACCAAACTCAAGAAACAACCAGAGAAAATCCGAGCCACCGACCTCCCCAACAAAGCAAAGGAGACAAAGAGGCAAGCACTTATCAATACCACAAACCCACGGGAGCTTGTGAAGACACAGATCAATACCCAACAAAGCCCAAAAGCTAAGAATTGGGGTTATGAAACCATCATCAAGCACAACAAGTGTAGGAAGCTAGGAAAGGAACACCCCCAAATGCACTAGGCCCGACCGCCAAAGCAAGGTAAAGGAAACAGGAGGAAGTAACAACTCCCTCGAGGCGCACTCCAAACCCTCCTCACCATTAACCGACATCGAAACAGGCTTCCCCAGCCAATAAGGCACTAGGGCCGAAAGTCGAGCAGCAGCAGACAATCCATGCCACCATGGCAACCACAACACCAAGGCACGATTCGAACACCCAAACACAACCATCCTGTGCCAACAAACAAAGCACCAACCATCATCGTCATCATCATCAGGGTCGGCGCCATCAATCTCTTCAACATCACCAACGGGATTCAAAATTCCATGCCCGTGCTTGTTCCCGCTCGTAGCCATTTCTTTTTCTAATTTAAAATGTTATTTTCTCTAAAGTCTTCTAATATTAAAAATTGAAATAATATATTGTATTCAAATGTTTTCTTAAATATAATCTCATTGACTTTGAGTATATATACATTTTAATTTAATTTAATATTAAATGTTTAGTTGAATTTAGGATGTGATGTTGCACTCGTTTAAGACATTAAAAATAAGACATTAAGATATTACAAATATCATGAAGGTATGGTTTATTGGACTAAATTTTTCATTCCTCTTGATAAATGAAAAAAAACGACATTATAAGTATCACACATACATATAAATTTTGGAACAATGAACAATAATATTTAATTTCACCAAGATTACACAAGAGTTAATGAGAGACAAATTAGACAAAAAGTAAAATAAAATATTTGTGTATTGAATTTCTTGATTGAAAATGTATATGATTTTCTCAAATCAAGGTTTCTGATCATACTCTATAATTTTTTATTCTTATCTCTATCTGCATCCTTATGATGGATCATAGAATATGATCCGAAATGTTGATGTTGACAAACATTCACAATTTCAATCCAAAAATTCAATACACTATTACTATTAACTGTGAAAACTTCATGATATTAATAGAATATTTGATCTCTTTTGGAGGGAGAAACCTCCTTTTAACAGTATTGCTCTATTCTAAGGTGTCTAGTTGCTAGACGTCCTTGACGCAAGATGGCCATGGAGTAAGTGGAGATGAGTTTCTAAATCGTGGCGATGAAAAACTTTAGCCCTCCACCTCAAGTCGCGGGAGGAGCAAGGATCAAGCCGAATCTTTGTTCCAACATGACAGTATGCCCACTGTCCCAGAAATTTGTGTCCTTCAAGGCGTGCCAGTCGTTTGTGCATTTTCTCATTCAAAACAAGTCCAGGCGCCTTAGGAACTAAATCGCCCTTCACTTCCACACGCAGCACTTTAACACCAATCTCTTCCATATCATCGGCGAAGGCTCGGTTACCCACCCGCGGAGAGGCGAAGGTGAAGACTGTGACGGGTATTGAAGGCCACATCAGTCTGATATGATATGCACTCATTGTTGCGAGGGCACCTCCCAAGCTGTGTCCTGTAACTGTTACGCTCAACCTTTCCCCTTTATACATTTCCAGTAACCCTGTAATCTTACCCTCAATAACGTCTCTTGGGCTGCTGTCACACTTGTACGCGCCTCTGTCTTTATAATACCCAAGAAATCCGTTGCATATCCCGACGGCAGGCTTTGAATCTTGCCAAGGAACTACTTTGTCTTTAAGATTTTGAATCCATTCGCCTGGTTTATTGGTTCCTCTAAACGCAACAACTATATCACGCCGCCCGAGTCTCCTTATTTCATTTTCGTCAGTGCAAACGGCAATAAAGCCAATGGGATGTCTACTGTAGGACGTCGACAGGCGAACATTGTAGAAAATATAGTCCGTAATTGTGTGGCCGCTTTCCTGCAAATTATTTGCCTCCTCAACTATTCGATCATTGTCTATAAGACTGTAACATAAACGTGCAAAATGACGGCCGTATCTGAGTATCTCAGATTTGAGAGTGGGATCGAAGGGATCAAGCAGGCCTTCCCAGGAGTGGTCACCCTGTATATCTCCCCAGCGATCACCAAGACTCGGCTTCTGCTGCTGCTGCAAGTTTCAGATAACTTATAGCAATATAAACAAACGCAAAGCTTTAGCAAGAGTGGTCACCGGAATTAGAGACGAGGAATGTATTGATGGCTTTCTCTAATTCATAAAAACTATGATGAGAATGGCCTATAAATAAGCAGAAACCTAATGCGCTCAGGAATAGTATCACACTGCACATTTGACCGTATTTATTAATTAATTGAAGAGTCTGATAAAACTACGACTCAGTGTTAGGATTTGAATGACTTTTCGACGAAGAATTTGTAAATTGAAAATTGTTAATAAGAATCTCGACGACGAAGGAATCCAAGTTTGAGGGTTGTGCCGTAATATAGAAGGACATTGGTATGCCTAGAATCTCTGCACATAGACTGCACAATGAGAGTTATCGTTTTAATCTACAATACACTACGTCCTTTTCTTTCTCTCGTTATGTTCATTTTTTGAAAACTAAATCTATTACAGGTTTGGTATCCCTTATGGAATCAGCTTCAATTTATTCACATAAAGCTATAAAATGTCAAATCATAAAGTACTAAAATTTCTAATTAAAATTTTATAGGAAAATTTCGTTGGAAGAAACACCTTACAGGGATATAACTTCTTAAATTGGCAATGGGAAGACTGGTCAAACATTAAAAAAAAAAGACTGGTCAAAAGTAGTTAAAAGTCATCTTCGATCATTGTTTCCATTTCCTTGTTTTACTATTAAAAATATTATTTCCAATCGGATGCCCATTACAGGCCGTACCCGTAATCTGTTGACCTAATGGTTGAATTAATGGATAACACGTTGACACAATCTAACCATTCATTCATAATCTCACTGCAGATTACACGGAATATTTTAAAGACTACCGAATCCAAAGCCAGATGTATAATTAATTTACTCCAAATTATGTGGCAGTCTTAAATGATGAGGTGTTTCTATCTCATTAGCAATAGTTGTTGGAAACAATTTGGTTAATGGAAGCAGCCATGCAGCCATTTGAATGTATCAGAGTTATGGATGGGGTCATACATCATGCATCCATCTGTCCAATCAATAGCTAACTTAATGTTGAGCAGCAGCATCATGCATCTAGTCGTCCAATCATCAATTAACTTAATGTATGATCCCATCCATGCCTCTGGTACATTCACGGGGCTGGATAGCCACTTCCTTGGTTATTGCCCCCTCACAGGTTCCTTGGCTTAAATTTGATGATTGACTTTGAAACATGGAGCCTCCCCTACTTCATTTATAAATTCTTATCCTTCAAATGAATAACACCTTTCAAAAGAGAACGACAAAAATAATCTAAAACTTGTACGAATCAAGGCCACTACTTCCAAAGCTAAATCTTTTTGAAAAAATAAAAATTAAGCTTTAATGTGTTATTGAATATATGCTTTCTTTCTTAAGTGTGTGTTCATTTAGATGTAAATTGACATTCAAATTATAAAGTAAAGATACATAATCTTATTGAAATGTACAGGAGTTGGTATTTTGAAATTATTGGTTATGTGGATGATATATGGTTGTTATCCAAAACAAAGTCAAGTTAGGTCAAAAATTGAAAAGCTAAAAAGTGAAAAAGTTGACAATAGTTATGTGGTACCTAGTCAATTTGATAAAATATTATCCCATGCCCAAGTTGCCACAATTTTTTATTGTCATGATGATTAATTAAGTAATTGATGATAAAAGAGAGGATAAAGAGAGAGTCAATATAAGTTAAAGTGGTTAAGAGGATTTTCAAGAGAAGACGAGGAAAGTAGACAGAGGAGGGGAACAATGATAGGAAAAGAGAACCTAAGAGGAACATGTGGGTCATGTTCCGAAGTGATCAAGGAAAAATCAAAATAACGAGGACAATATGAGATCAAGGGAGCATATTTAGGTCACGCCTCCAAGTGTTTAAAGGAAAATAATATATGAGGAACATTATGGTCATGCCCCCAAGTGTTGCAAAGAGGTAATGGGAGAGAAGATAAGTAGAGGGCACATTTAGAACTAACCCTAGGTGACATAAGTGAATAAGAGAAATCATTATATGATGACCTTAATAGTAAGGAAGGAGAAATTAATGATAGGAAACTAAAGAATTAAAATTAAGTTCTCTTTCTCAATTATTTGACTGTGTGTATTTGAATTAGATTAAACTAGAATACTTTAGTGAGTGAAATCATCCTAATCTAATCTAATCAGATCACACATTAGTTGGGACTATCAATAAGAATGAATATCTAGATTTGGAAAGGTGAACAAGAAATTTCAAACTAGGATAAAAAATCATAAAAGATCTGAGAAATAGGAGGTTAAGATAGACCTAGAAATTAGTGTTTCAATACTAAAAAATGCTTAAAATGTTCAAAGAAAGCTTCTAGGATTATTTGCATGTGTTTTGACATATGGAATATGTTATTAGGTCAAGACTCAAGTTCCTAACTACCAAGGATGCAGCCTAGTCTAGAGGCTTGTAGAAAGTTAAAGCTTGGTAGAGAGGTCCATGAAAATATTTCAAGTAACTCCCCATACAAGATTTTGTAATTAAATAGAAGGATAATAGTTTTAAATAACAAATATGTGAATAATTGAGACTAAAAATAATGATAGAAACTAGACAATTATTTATTTACAAGGTGAAACTACTACGATAAAATATTCTAAAGTTGTATGCAAATGTAATTTTTATTTTATTTATTTGGCAAGGATTGGAATATAATTAGAATTGTGATTACAAAATTAGCAAAAAGAGATAACTAAACAAACCATAGATAGCATATGATTACATGGAGAAACCCTTTCAAGAAGGAAAAAAATTTGAGAAAGGGGAATAGTATGTATTAATCTTCAAATGAGAGATACAACCACACACTAATAGTCTAGCCTTTGATAACACTCTAGTAGCACTTTTTTTTCTATAACCAATCTCATGAAACTACTATCTCATGATCTCAATGATACAACTGCAATGTAGCCTTAAAATCAGATTTTCACAATACTGTACCATTCTAGTATTACCACAAATCACATTCCAAAATACTGTACCATTGAGCCATGATAAAATGCAATAAAACCTACATAAAAAATGAAGCGATCTTCTGAGAATAGTATATGCAAATCCCAATGAGCCATGAATAGTAAAAATAACCTCCATAATCGTTAAAGATGAAATACTTTTAACATGTAACTCCTCCATAATGACCCATATCCAAAGGTGGGTGTCCAAAATCGTCACCCACCTCATGGGTAAGTGCACCAAGTTGTGACACAAAAATGGCTCTTAAGATGCCACTTATTTTTTGAAACCAACAAATTCCGATGCTCACAAAAAACTGAAGATAGTTATGCTCAAAATTTATAGATGCAACAAGAACAAGAGTTGTAGTTCTTTGACTCTAATTTCTAACCTACTATTTTTTTTGGAAAATAGTGAAGATTAAGGGTTTTAAAAAGGGGGACACCAAAAGTGGTCATGTTTTTATCAAAAAAACAGCATAGCATCTATTGTGGCCTCTCGAAAAAGTTCCTCTTTTTTTAGAATTTTAAAAATCTGAATAGTGAGAAATTAGCTAACACCATGTAGCTTATCCTAGTTTTTTTGGCTAATTTTTTAATGAATATATTATTTTACAGTTTTTTGAAGTGGACAACTTGAAAAGATAAAATTTGAGCGTGTTTCCCACTAATTTTTTTGAAAAATAATTGAAAAATTGTTTTTTGTCATTACGTGCAGAATAGAGTCTGGTTTATAAAAATGCATGATGAACAAGAAAAATCTATACCAAAACTAGCACATATTGGTGTTTGGAAAAAGAATAGCGGCACTAACAAGAGAAGTTATAGATGAAAACCTTAACATAATGAATATGTTACAAAAAAATATGGTTATATAGGTAAGAGAGAGCCTAACGTCATCACAGTTTTTTATAAGCTTTCATTAAAGGACCTGCAAACCTGATAGCTAGCACAACCAAAAAAGTGTGAAATTTTGTTACACTTTCACAAAATCACATCCTTGGCATGAAATGGTTGTCCAACCCTTTGGGTTGGTATTTCCCAATGCAACTCATTTCGTAAGCACCAAAATTGGCACTCTCCAAATGAAGTGCATCATTTGGCGAGCATCAAATTTGGCACTCACCAAATGCAAAACATGAATTTTTGGAATGCATTTTTTGAACTCTTCCTATTTTTTTCTTTGTCTTTATCTTTCTCTGCCAGGAAAACTATATACATGAAAGCTAACTTAAAAGTGAAAAGGTAACAAATAGGTATGGATGTTAATAAACCTATCTTTCCTCTATTTAATTAGGAAATGAGATCCACACAAAGAATTCACTTACAACCCTTGGGTGAGTCAACTCAAGGTGTGAATCTCTAGATTTCCTTATGACTGAAGGATGGGGGTCAGGTTCACCAAGCACTTTTGGGAGAAAACCTAAAAATAGTGAACTAACCAAATTATGCCAAATCAAACTTGAAACAACAATATTAAACTCAAAATAAGAAGAACACAAAATTAACTTGCAGATTTGAGACTTGGGAAAAACTATGTTTACAAGTCACCAAAAGTGAGTTTTTGAAGGCTAACTGAGACTCATTCGCCTAGGGATGAATGGGTCCTCTATTAGGGTGTTTTTGGAACTTTTAGGAGCCTCTAATACAAATCTGAATCTTCCAATTTGTGCAAGTGGTAGTGTGAGAATGTCTGAAATAAATTTTATAAATGAGTTTCCGTGAGATGACAAATTTTATCACAACTTTTGCAACTTTTTCAAATTCTTCAAATTTTCTCTTCAAGAGATCTTCAAGATTTCTTCCACCTAAATATGCAAACACAACATGAGAGTGAAAAATTTGTTTCTTTTTGGTGAATGGGGGTTTGCCTTGGTGAAACCCCATTTTTGTAATCAAACCTTGAAATGAATAAAAGCATGAAAAAGGGAATGAAGAATGAACAAAGTAATGTTACCACTCAACAAACCCTTGAATAAACTTTGGAAATAGATCTGTAACTTGCATGAAATGGATTCAATGAATATGGATCTTGACACTTGAATCTTTCTTGCAATAGTACTTTGAATGCTTGATTTGATCATGAAACCTACATCACAATGTGAGCTCCAAAAACATGCATGATACAAGAAGACTTTGACATGACAATTGGATCTTGATTGCTGCAATAAAACTCTAATAAATGTTTGTTGAATGCCTTAATTTCGCTTGAAAGTGATCTTGACCATCAACTTTTCTATAGAAATTCTCACTTCAATTTGCTAGGTTGCTCTCTTGAAAATCTTCTATGCAAAACATAGTGAAATAACCTTATATTTATAGGTATGTATCCTCAATTTCTTGAAATTCAAATATCACAGGATGATATTGAATTATGCATTTGAAAACATTAAAATACCATCAAAAACATAATTTAAATTGAGGTCTTAAGGTCTAGGGATGATCCATTCACCCATGGGCGAACGGGTCCAATATCCATAAACCTCAGACACACATTGCTCAACACGAAGTGTTATGTTTACGAATCAATGAATGCCAAGTTTCCTCTAAAGAAAATTTAATTAAATAGTCTTGTTAAATTAATTAAAGGGCCAATTAATGCATTATTAAGCTCAATTAATCATGGGAGACATAAATAATTGTGAAAGTGTAAAGGGATACACCTTACAACACTAAATTAAGGCATAATTAAGTCAACTTTAAACTAGGACCCAAACAAGTGATAAAATGTAAAGGGGTACATTTTCTATCACTACATTTAGCCCCCACTTTAGTGAGAGGATGAGAAAAAGTGCAAAACACACTAAAGTAGACAAATACACATCAAGAGGGGTCCAAGTGCACCAATGTTAGTGAGATAAGATGACAAAAATCAAGGAGGTGGCCAAGCCCCCAAGATGAAGATCTTATGGAAAACCAACATAAACAAACGCAAAGCTTTAGCAAGAGTAGTCACCAGAATTAGAGACGAGGAATGTATTGATGGCTTTCTCTAATTCATACAAATTATGATGAGAATGGCCTATAAATACGCAGAAACCTAATGCGCTCAGGAATTCACATTTGACCATATTTATTAATTAATTGAAGAGTCTAGTAAAACTAAGACTCCGGTGTTAGCATTTGAATGACTTTTTGACGAAGAATTTGTAAATTGAAAATTGTTAATAAGAATCCTGCTGACAAAGGCATCCAAGTTTGAGGGGTGTGCTGTAATCTATAACTCCTTCCCCCCTTCTCTCTCTCTCCCAATTCTGTTAGAAAAATTTTGATTGCGGAAAAAACTTATTCTAATGTAAAAACTAAGAGGAGAAAGAGATATGAATTTTAAACTTTGCAATTATAGTTCACTAAGATGCACATGAAAGAAGTTACAAAATACAGAAATAACTCAAACAAAATTGACATTAGATCTACGTGGGAAAACCCTTACAGGAGAAAAACCCACCACACCAAAGAAGAACTCTTGTATTACAGAAAAATCATTTACATACAAGTTTCAGTCTCTCCTTCATAGGTGACAATTACTATGACAACAAATTACCCTCATCAACCTTACACAGAATAACACTGTTACAATGCTTCTTGACTTAGCATACAATGATATTCACAAACTGATCACACATCGATCATACTTTCATCGAACTCCTAAAAGTTCCTATTCATTGCAATGTATAGCAACAACAAGACCGATTCATTCTTAGTGCCAACGATTCAATTGAACTTCCTGCACAGAGTAACCATCAAAAATTCCCAGAGAAGCCAAATAATCTCTGTCTAAGTTAGCAACCTCCAATGAACAACAAACACATCAGTAGTCAACCGGTCCGTGCATTCTTACCCTTCACATACTACTCATCGTAGCCAAGACCCACCAAGACATGCGTACACTGTTGGTGCAATTTTAGGGAATAAAAAAGTCATCTACAATATTCCCAACAAGTTTTTTCGAAACAACGACATGTGTTTGAAACTCGTGCACTTCGCAAGAGTTAGCTGAGACCCACCACAAGGAGCACAGGGCTAGTGAGCACTATTGATCAAGCTGACATGTGTCACATCCCCAGTCAATTCCACTCAGTTCGCAAGAGTTAGACAGTACTCTCCTCAACTGAGCACGGAATAGAATGAGCACCGTTGGACTGGTCAACCATAGATCAAGATTCCCTTTATATCGGTACACTACATTGTGGTCCCCATCAAGATAATTCCAATTTCCATCAGTCCATTGGTGTAGCTTGGTGTAAAGTTCCACCAAAAACTCCAAATAACAATGATATTATGTTTATTGCATATCGACATATCGACATATTTGTGAGACAACACATTGTCACTCACCAATATGCGATCATTCCACCGATGAGGCCAAGGTTTATCATGCTATTGTCAAAGTGAAGGAGGGGCTCTGTGGTACTAACAGAAAAGGCATGAAAATAAGATAAGTTCATCAAGATCTTAACAGAGGTTCAAGCCAACAAGTTGAGGAAGAAATTCCAACAAGCTCTCACTTGACGAAGACTTACTAGCTTCTTCTAGAATTCAAACTTACTAAAGATCATAGGCATCAAGGCCCATCGAACTTGCATACCACCTAAACTTGTTTGATCTCACTAGCTTTGTCAATGCATCAAAAACATTCTTTAGAGTATCCAACTTATCTAAACAGACCTTTCCATCCTCCACCATATCTCAAACAAAGTGATACTGCACATTGATATGTTTCGTCTTGGCATGGAAAGTTGGATTTTTCACCAAACAAATGGCACTCTGACTATCACAAAAAATAATATTTTTCCCTGCATCAAAACCAATATCAGAACACGGTCTTCTAATCCATACAATTTCCTTACAGGCATGAGTTGCTTCCATGTACTCAGCCTCCGTAGTGGACAAAGCGACTACAACTTTTCACTTGCTCATCCAACTAATTGCACCACCATTCAACATGAAAGTATATCCACTGGTGGACCTTCTGCTGTCAATGTCCCCTACCCAATCAAAATCCACATATCCATGAATGTTGAGATTCCTCTATGAACCAACCAAATTGCCATGGTAACAGAAATCATATTTTGAAGTCCCCCTCAGATATTTAAACACTCTTTTTACAACATCCCAATGTGTCCTTCCTAGATTCACCATAAAATGACTAATAACTCCCACTGCTTAGTCAATGTCTGGCCTTGTACAAACCATTTCATACATTAAACTACCAACTTCACTAGAATACGACACTTTGGTCATGTCCTCCATCTCAGTAGGATATTTTGGATAATCTTTAATAGATAGTTTTGTCCCCTGCAAAATTGGAGCAATTAGTTGCTTGCAATCATTCATACCAAATCTCTCCAGAACAGTATTAATATACTTACTCTGTCTAAGCCAAAATTTTCTACTCTTTCTGTTCCTAGTTATTTCCATCCCTATAATATACCTAGCTGCACCAAGATCTTTCATTTCGAACTTTGCAGACAACTCAAATTTTAGATCATAAATCATTAACTTACTATTCCCTATGAACAACATATCATCAACATAAAGGGAAATAATAAGAACCCTATCATTTTTAGTCTTGTTGCACACAAAATGATCTAATTTTGATCTTACAAAACCCAATGACAAAACAAATGTGTCAAATTTCTGGTACCACATTCTAGGTGATTGTTTCAAACGACAGAGATTTTTTTAACTTAAAAACCAGATTTTCTTTACCTTTTCTCACAAAGTGCTCAGGATGGGAGATATAAATTTCTTCTTCAAGATCATGATGAAGAAATGTTGTCTTCACATCCATCTACTCAATCTTGAAATCATATGCTACTACAAGTGACATAAGAAATCTGATAGATGTCAGCTTTTCTATAGGAGATTTTTTTTCCCCATAATCAATTCCCTCTATGTGGAAATAACCTTTGCAACCAATCTCTCTTTATACTTCTCAACATAGCCATCCAAACTAATTTTATTTTTAAACACCCATTTGCATCCTATAGGCTTTCTACCTTTAGGTAATGGGACCAGGTCCCAAGTATCATTTTTCCTTGATGATGCCATTTCTTCATTCATGGCTTCCAACCAGGAATCTGAATCATACATTTTAGTTGCCTCAGTGACAGTCCTAGGCTCATCTGTGTTAGTAATAAGAGAATAGGCACAAATAGAATCTAACATAGAAAATCAATACCTATCTAGTTGTTTCTTCTCATGTGTAGACCTCCTCATAGACTGAGGTTGAGGTTGTGGTTCTTCTTCTTGTTCATAACTCTCAAATTTGCCTGAACTCTCCTTAGTTTCAGGTACACTTTCAATGTGTTGTTCCTCTTTTTCTGGAGTTAGAGGTATCTAAAAAACATCATCATCTTTTTTATCTTCTTTCATCCCTGACTGCAAATTCATTGAATAAGGTTTCAGCTCTCGGAATATTACGCTTTTGTTGTACAATACCTTCTTAATCATAGGATTCCAAAGTTTGTATCCTTTCACACCAAGTCCATACCCAATGAAGATACATTTTTCAGATTTTTTATCCAGTTTAGATCTTTTTACATCCAACACATAAACATATGCTTCACAGCCAAAGACACAAATATTTATGAGAGAGGGCTTCTTACTAGACCAAATTTCTATATGCATTTTATCAACAAGTGCTGACTAAGGAGACCAGTTTACCATATAACATGTTGTAGCCACAACCTCATCACATAACTTCTTCTCCAGACCAGCATTTCTCAACATACTTCTAGCCTTCTCCATCAACGTCCTATTCAACCTTTCAACAACTTCATTTTACTATGGAGTGTAAGGTGTTGTTTTATGCCTTTTAATCCCATGGTCTTTGAAATACCTTTCAAACTCATCAGAACAAAACTCACCGCCATTGTCAGTCCTTAGACACTTTATTTTTCTTCCAGTCTTATTTTCCACAAGGTTTTTAAATTCCTTAAAACGACTGAACATTTTTTATTTACCTTTTAAAAAGTACACAAATGCCCTTCTCGAATAATCAACAATAAAAGAAACACAATATTTAGACTTTGATAATGAAGGAACATCCACTAGACCATAGACATCAGAATGAATATAATCCAAAACACCAGAAGATTTATGAGGACTCGAGTAAAATGAAACATGATGTTGTTTTCCATATATATATAGTGTTCACAAAATTCAAATTCTAGGTTACAATCATCAAGCCCCTCAACCATGTTTTTATTTTTCAAAGCTTTCAAAATTTTTTCACCAATGTGACCAAGCCTTTGATGCCAGAGCATAGTCTTTTCTGCCGAAAGTTTAACTTCCAAGGAATTTTTTCCAATAGGAACATTTAAATCTTTCTTCTCACAAACACCCTTCTATGACTTTGCAAAGACACTATTGCATTAAACAACTAGTGTGTCCATCTTGTACAAAGTACCAATTTGGGCACCCCTAGCTAGCACCATCGAGCCTCTAGTCATTTTGTAGTCATTACCAGAGAAGGATACTTGCAATCCAACATCATTCAACTTGCATACAAAAAGTAAATTTTGAGCCAAACCTGGTATATGCATTACGCCATCAATTCCCTTAATTCTACCATCACGAAACTGAATTCTGACTTTTCCATGACCAACTATCTCCAAAGATGAATCGCTTTCCAAATGCACCTTTCCACCATCACATTCTTCATACATAGTAAAATAGTCTCTATGAGATGTCATGTGGAATGATGCTCCAGAGTCAATCAACTAGACATCATTCGATGCCTGAGTTGCCAAGGCTACAATGAAGACATCTGCTTCGCTTTGAGAAGAATCATTGTCGAAAGAGTTCTTCTTCTTCTTCTTCTCTTTGCAATCCTTTTAGACATGACTAGGCTGCCCACAATTCTAGCACTTCACCTTGGACTTATTTCCAAGAGACTTTGATCTCCCTTTTGATCTCGATCCATAATTCATGTCCTTCTTCTTGCCTTTTTATTTTGATTTGCCTCGAACAACCAAAGCCTCCTTCACCATCTCAGAAGACTTCCTTCTCATTTCTTCTGATAACAAAGAAACAACCATATCTTCCATCTTGAAATTGGTTGTCATGCTCCCAATTTCCATCACCAAGTGATCCCACAAATTCAACAAAGAACACAAAAAAAGCATACAACGATCTTCTTCTTTAGTCTTCACACCTATAGATGTCAATTGAGCAATCAACATGTTAAAGGTATTCAAATGATGAGTAAAAGATGTTCCTCCTTCCATTTTCAAAGAGTACAACTTATTCCTTAAGAACAAATTATTCACCAAGGACTTGCCTTGATAAATATCTCCTAGTCTTTTCCATAAAGAAGATGTAGTCTTCTCTTCATGACATTCGGAAGAACTGAATCTGCCAAACAGAGTCTTATCAACCCTTTTGATTTTCGATCTGAAAGGTCCCAATATTCTTGCTTCATTCCTATAGGTTTAATTCCAGACACAACAACCCAAATGTCACGGTCAACTAGTAGATCTTCCATGTTGAGTTTCCACAACTCAAAATTGTTGTCATTGAATTTCTCAATAGAGATTCTTCTAGACATACTTGTCGTCACCATCTCAATTTGTAATTAGACAAATTCAATACTTCTACAAAACTCCCACTTAAAAGAAATTGACACAAAAAATCCAACCTACCCACAAGGATAACACAACTGGCTAGGCTTTGATACCACTTGTTAGGAAAAAATTGATTGCAGAACAAAATTTTCCTAATGTCAAAAGTAAGAGGAGAAAGAGATATTCCTTTTAAAGTTTGCAATTACAGTTCACTAAGATGCACATGAAAGAAGTTGTAGAATAAAGAAATAACTCAAACACAATTGACACCAGATTTACGTGGGAAAACCCTTACGGGAGAAAAACCCACCACACCAAAGAAGAAATCTTTTATTACAGCAAAAGAATTTACATACAAGTTTCAGTCTCTCCTTCACAAGTGAAAATCACTACAACAACAAATTACCTTGATCAACCTTATACAAAATAACACTATTACAATGCTTCTCGACTTAGCATACAAATTCACAAATTGATCAAACATAGATCATACTTTCATCGAACTTCTAACAGTTCCTATTCATTGCAATCTATAGAAACAACAAGATCAATTCATTCTCAGTGCCAATGATTTAGTTCAACTTCCTGCACAGAGTTACCGTCAAAATTTCCTAGAGAAGCCAAACAATATTTGTCCAAGTTAGCGACCTCCAATGAACAATGAACACATCAATAGTCAATCAGTCTGTGCATTCTTACCCTTCAGATACCGCTCATCATAGCCAGGACCCACCAAGACATGCGTACACTATTGGTTTAGTTTTGGGGAATAAAAAATGCATCTACAATATTCCCGACAAGTTTCTTTGAAACAACAACGCATGTTCGAAACCCATGCACTTTGCAAGAGTCAGTCGGGACCCACCACAAGGAGCACAGGACTAGTGAGCACCATTGATCAAGATGACATGTGTCACACCCCCAGTCAATTCCTCTTGGTTCACAAGAGTCAGATGATACTCTCCTCAACTAAGTGCAAAATAGAATGAACAACATTCGATTAGTCAAATCTCAACCATAGATCAAGATTCCCTTTATATCAATACACTATGCTATGGTCCCCACCAAGATGCTTCCAATTGCCATCGATCCATCGACGTAGCCCGATGTTAAGTTCCATAGATAACTCCAAATCACATCGATACAATATTCATCGCATATCAGCATATTGACATATTGGTGAGACAATAGATTATCACTCAACGATATGTGATCATTCTGCCGATGAGGCCAAGGTCTATTGTGCTACTACCAAAGTGAAGGAAGGGCTTTGCGGTAATAATGGAAAAGGCATGAACAATTTCCAAGTTTATGAAGATATTAATAGAAGTTCAATCCAACAATTTGAGGCATAAATTCCAACAAAGTTTCTCCCTCCTACCCCTCTCCATCTCTTAGGTCTTTCACTCACTCACTCACTCACTCAATTCTTCTATCTCTCTCCCCTCTACCCTTATCCCTCTAACCTCTATTTCTCTCCTACTCCCTCCCTCTCTCTCTCTCACTCACTCCCTCTATCTCTCTCCCCTTTACCCTTATCTCTAAACCCTAATCCCTTAACCCTTAAACATTAAACCATTAAACACTCTACCCTCTACCCTTAACTCTACTCTCTACTTCTCTTTATCTCCTCCTCCCTCTATCTACCTAGACCTCTCTTTGTTTTTGTCTCACCTATCTCTCCATCCCTACCTCCCCTTCTATCTCTGCTTTCATATCTACTTCTCTCTACCTAGTTGTCTCTCTATAGCTATTTCTCTCTCCCTCCTTGCCTCCTCTCTCTCAATATCTCCACCTTATTTCCCTCTCTGCTTCTCTCTCTATCAACTCTCTCTATCTCTCTCCCCTCTACCCTTAGCCCTAAACCCTAAACCCTTAACCCTTAAAACCTAAACACTTAAAACGTCTACCCTCTATCTCTCTCCCACTCCCTCTCCCTCTCTCTATCTCTCTCAGGTATCTGCCTCCTACCCCCTTTCCCTCTCCCAAGTCTCTCTCACTCACTCAATCCTATTTCTCTCCCCTCTCCCCTTAACCCTTAAACCATCTACCCTCTACCCTTAACCATCTACCCTTAAACCTCTACCCTCTATGTCTCTCCCACTCCCTCCCTCTTTCTCTCTCAAGAATCTCCCTCCTACCCTCTCTCCCTCTCTCAGGTCTCTCTCTCTCTTTCACTCAATCAATCCCTCTATCTCTCTCCCCTCTACCGTTAACCCTAAACCCTAAAACCTAAACCCTAAACCCTAAACCCTAAACCCTTAAAACCTAAACCTTTAAACCCTCAACCATCTACCCTTAACCCTCTCTCCCTTTGTTTCTCCCCCACTCCCCCCCTCTCTCTTTCAAGTCTCTCCCTCCTACCCCCTCTCCATCTCTCAGGTCTCATTCTCTCTCTCACTCACTCAATCCATCTATCTCTCGCATCTACCCTTAACCCTCTATCCTCTACCCTTAACACTCAAACCCTAAAACCTTAACCCTCTAGCCTTAACCCTCTACCCTCTACTCTTAACTCTCTACCCTTAAACCCTCTACCCTCTACCCTCAACCCAATATACTCTACCCTAAATCCTAATAACTTAACCCTATACCCTCAACCCTCAACCCTCAACCTTAAACTCTCAACCCTCAACCCTTAAATCATCTACCCTCAACCCAATGCCCTCTACCCTCTACCCTAATCCTTCAACCCTATACCCTCTACCCTATACATTGGACCCTAAACCCTAATCCCTCAAACCTATACCCTAAATCCTCTATCGTTATCCCTAAACCCTCAACCATAAACCCTTAAACCCTAAAACCTTAAACCTTCTACCCTATAACCTCAAACCAATACCATCTACCCTCAACCATAATCCCTCAACCCTATACCATTAACCCAATACCCTAAATCATCAACCCTATAGGTTCTCAACCCTATAACCTTAATTCTAAACCATCTACCTTATGCATTGGATCCTGAACCCTCAACTATCTCTTTCACTCCCTCCTCTTCTCTCCTTATCTCTATCTCACTTATCCCTTCATATATCCCTCCCCTCATCCCATCTTCTCTTCCCTAATCCATTAACCCTATACCTTAAACCCTTAAACCCTTAAACCCTCTACCCTCTACCCTCAACCCAATACCCTCTACCCTTGACCCTTAACCCTTAACCCTAATCCCTCAAACCTTAAACCCTTAAACCCAATTAAAATCTCTACCCTAATCCCTCAGCCCTTAAAACCTCAACCCTAAACCCTCTACCTTCAACCCTAAACCCTTAACCCTAAGCCCTAAACCCCTATACCCTATAACCTATATGATGGACCCTCAACCCTAAACCATCAACCCTATACCCTCAACCCTCTGCCCTCAACCATAAACTCTCTACCCTCAACCATTAAACCCTAAACCCTTAAACCATCTACCCTCTACCCTATACATTAAACCCTTAACCCTCAATTCTCAACCCTCAACCCTTAATCCCTTAATCCTTAACCCTTAAACCCTAAACCCTAAACCCCCAACCCTTATACCATCTACCTTATACATCAGACCCTCAACCCTAATCCTTCAACCATATACCCTTAAACCTATACCCTAAACTATCTACCCTCAACCCTAAACCATTAAACCCTAAACCCTTAAATGGTCTACCCTCTACCCTCAACCCTGTACCCTATACCCTCAACTAAATACCCTAAACCATCAACCCTATACCCTCAATTCTCAACCCTCTATCCTATACATTGGATCCTCAACCCTCATATATCTCTATCCCTCCCTCCTCTTCTCTCCTTCTCTCTATCTCACTTCTCCCTCCACATCTCCCTCCATCCTTCCCTCGCTCTCTACCCTAATCCCTCAACCTTATACCATCAACCCTTAAACCCTTAAACACTCAACCCTCCACCCTAAACCCAATACCCTGTATCATCAACCCTAGATAACCTCAACCCTTAAACCCTTAAACCCAAGAAAACTATCTACCCTAATCCCTCAACCATTAATCCCTCAACCCTTAAACCCTCAACCCTCTACCCTCAACCCTAATCCATCAACCCTATACCCTCAACCCTCTACCATGAACCTTAAACCCTGAACCCTGAACCCTGAACCCTTAAAACCTTCGCCCTCTACCATATACATTAAAACATCAACCCTTAACCCTTAATCCCTCATCTCTAGGTAGGTAGGGAAACATAAGTGAGATACAGAGTGATGAAGGGAGAGGTAGGTAAACAAAGGGATAGGGTAGATAAATATAGGTAGAGAGAGAAGGAGATGTAGAGAGAGGATAGATAGAAAGAAGTAGAGAGGGGAGGGAGCGACAACTAGGGATGAGATATAGGTGAGTGAGTATGTGTGTGTGTGTGTGTGAGTGAGTGAGAGAGAGAGAGAGAAGGGGTAGAGAGAGAGGGAGAGAGAGGAGAGATAGAGAGTAGAGAGGGAAAGAGGTAGGCAGGAGACATAATTTAGATATAGAGTGATGGAGGGAGAGGTGGGTAAAGAGAGGGAGAGTGGAGATAAAGATAAATAGAAAGGTAAGGAGATGTAGAGTGAGATGATAGATAGAGAGAAGTAGAGAGTGGAAGGATGGTGGGAGAGGAAAGGAGGAAATAGACGTGAGTGTGTGTGAGAGGGAGAGAGAGTGAGAGGAGAGAAAATGAGGGGAGAGAGAGAAAGAGATTGGAGAGGAAGGTGGGAGAGATAGAGAGTAGAGAGGGGAGGAGAGAGTAAGAGAGAAAGAGGGGGGAGGGAGAGAGAGGTAAAGAGAGTGGTATGTAGTGGAGGGAGAGGTTGGTAGAGAGGGAAGGAGAGAGGGAGGGATAGGAGGGAGAGATGGAAGGAGGGGGAGTGAGATGGATGTAGAAGTTGTCAAAACCAACTTCAGACTCTAAGATCACCTGCATGCAAATGGATACCTGTCACAAGGAAGAGAATGGATGGAGAAAACAAAAAAGGGTTTGAAGCTCTGAAAATTGGAGAAATTATCTTATCAGAATAAAAAGGAATTCAATATGTTAAATATACAATGGGATCAATCCTTATAGAAAGGAGATCATGCAAAACCCTAAAAGAAACCCTAATAGGGAAAACCCTAAAAGAAGCCCTAATAGGAAAACATTTAATAATTAATATAATTATTAAATGTCACTTTATGCAAACTAAAGTGAAATCTTAAGAAGGGAATAAAGGTAACTTAATCAAAATAATTAAGTTAAAACCTTTACTCTAACACCCCCCCTTAAGATGAGAAAAAGTGCAGCTACAAAAAAATGCAAGAAAGCAAAGGTAACTACAATGCAAGAAGGCAAACATGGGTCCCGACAACTAGGTAGGAAGCATTGGCATGAATAGTATAATAGCCCCCCATAATGCTGAACTAGGAGAGCCTGACAGATCCATTGAAATGATGTGTAACACCCTGTAGTGCATGAAGGAGAAGAAACAACATCTGAAAGTGCACAATAAAGCACCTGCAACTGAAAAAATGGTGTGCAAAACAAAGCACACATGCATGAAGCTGGAATCATAAGATCTATTGTCGTCGTGGAGGGACACTCACCGGACAAAAGTGTGATGGAAAATCAAAGGCACTACACAAACCTGCATGGCACTTTATAAAATAGTGCGAGTAGAAAATATGGCACAACCTTATGTGCAAAATCCCCAAAAAATGCATGTACAATAGTGTGGCACTTTATCTCAGTGCGTTTACATAAAAGATTGCTTCCAAATGATGCTCAAAATGCCCCAAAAAAGGACAAAAAACTAGAAATACATGAAGAACAACCAAAAACAAAGCATCCCATGCAAACAAAAATTTCCCAAGAACAAATATGTCCAAGTATTTCACCAGAGTGTGAAAACACAAAATATTGAATAAAATATACTTGGAGTGAAATATGGAAAAATTTCATAGATGGAACTGAAGAGCATTGAAATATGGTTCCAATGCCATTGAGATCTCAAAAAATGGAGAACCAGGTCAAAAGTTATGAGCTCGGGACTAAAAGCAACTCCTTTGACTTCAACTAGCTGTAGAATGTACCAACAAACAAATGAAGCGATGAAACCCACACCGCTAGAAAGTTGACAGAACCAGATTTCTGAAGATATCTCGTTTGCCAAAAAATGATATTGTATGCCCAAGTTATGACCTATGGAAGAAAACGGCTCCAAAGGGGAAAAAACCCAGTGCAGGTAGGCAGACGGCCGTACGGATGGCCGTAGAGGTAAAAAAATTTTGCCCCTCAAATCAACTTTGTCCAAAATGGATGAATGAATAGTCGATTTAGGGGTTTTGGACCACTGCAGACGCAATGGCAAGGTCCATTTGGGCTCAAAAATCTTTGAAATTGTAGGTGAATCCCTAGATCAAAAAATTGCAAACCCCAAAACTGTGAATGCCTGATCCAACCTTGTAGCTCCAAATAGCTCCAAATTCTTCAAACAAGAACAGGCATGCAGCAGGAAAGCTCTGATACCATGTAGAAGTTGTCAAAACCAACTTCAGACTCCAAGATCACCTGCATGCAAATGGATACCTGTCATAAGGAAGAGAATGGATGGAGAAAACAAACAAGGGTTTGAAGCTCTGAAAAATGGAGAAATTATCTTATTAGAACAAAAAATAATTCAATATGTTAAATATACAATGGGATCAATCCTTATAAAAAGGAGATCATGCAAAACCCTAAAAGAAACCCTAATAGGAAAACATTTAATAATTAATATAATTATTAAATGTCACTTTATGCAAACTAAAGTGAAATCTTAAGAAGGGAATAAATGTAACTTAATCAACATAATTAAGTTAAAATCTTTACTCTAACAATGGAGAGAGTGGTGAGATAGAGAGTAGAGAGGTAAGGATAGAATGAGAAATAGAGATAAAGAGAGAGGGATGTTGGAGGGAGGGAGAGATAGAAAGGGATAAGTGAGACATAGAGAGGGAAGTAGGGAAAGTGGAATAGAGAGAGAATGGTGATTTAGAGAGGAGGGAGTGAGTGGGAAGGAGGGAAAGTGGGAGAGAGAGAATGGTGATTTAGAGAGGAGGGGGTGATAGGTATGGATAGAGATATTGGTGAGATAAAGGGGAGAGAATGAGAAAGAGAGGGATGGAGAGACGAAGAGAGAGGTAGGTAGAGGAAGGGAGAGGAGCGATAGAGAGTAGAGAGGGAAAGAGGTAGGGAAGGAGACATAAATTAGATAGAGAGGGATGGAGAGAGAGTGATGGAGGGAGAGGTAGGTATAGAGAGGTAAAGAGAGAGGAGAGATAGAGAGAGGAGAGCGGAGGGGGGGAGGGAGAGGTAGGGAGGGAGATAGAGGTGTGTGTGTGAGTGAGAGAGAGAATGGTGAGATAGAGAAAAAAGAAATTGAGAGAGAAAGAGAAGGGAAGGAGGGACAATAGTGAGAGAGATTGGGAGGAGAGACCAAAAGAAGGGGAGGGAAGGTGAGGTCAAGAGAGGGAGGGAGAAGAAAGATAGAGAGAAATAGAGAGGGAAGGAGGGAGGGAGGGGGTGCTAGCGAGGGAGATAGAGGTTTATGTGTTTGAGAGAGAGAGAGAGTGGTGAGATAGAGAGGGGAGAGTGAGAGGGAGGGAGAGAGAATTATGAGTTAGAGAGGAGAGAATTAGAGAGAAAGAGGGGGAAAAGAGGGATAGAGAGTGAGAGAGAGATGTAGGTAGATGGAGGGAGAGGAGAGATAGAGAGTAGATAGGGAAAGTGGTAGGGAGGGATACATAAGCGAGATACAAAGTGATGGAGGGAGAGGTAGGTAAAGAGAGAGAGGGGAGATAAAGATAAGTAGAGAGGGAAGGAGATGTAGAGAGAGAAGAGATAGAAAGAAGTAGAGAGGGGAGGGAGGGAGGCATAGGTAGGGAGGAGATAGAGGGGTGTGTGTGAGAGAGAGGGGAGAGAGGGAGGAAGGGAGAGAGAGGGAGAGGAGAAAGTGAGAGGAGAGAGGAGAGAGTGAGAGAAGTATGATACAACTTGCTGAATGCTGAAATTTTATCTCCTGATTATTGAAATTTCAATTATTGATTACTGAAATTTGACTAAGTCTAAATTTTGTAAGATCTTCCAAATACTAGAATTTTCATTATAATTCTTAGAGATCTAAAATCACTCTCAAACATCCTTCCTATATACATGAAATATAACTTAAAGTATAAGAAATTAAATGTCCATATGTAAATGTCAACTTATACTTAAATGTTTATTTCATGTATATAGTTTCCCTCACAGAGAAAGAGAAAATGAAAGATATTAGAAAAATGCATTCCAAATGTCATTGCAAAAAGAAAGAGAACTCAAACTTGTTCATTCATTGCAAAATTCAAGCCATTTGGTGAGCAACAAATTTGACGCTCACCAAATAGGCTCGATATTACCAAGCCTATTTGGCAAGCACCAAATTTGGCGCTCTCTAAATTTGGTGAGCATAATATCGCCTATTACCCATGCACCTACCCACGAACAAGAAATGACTACACAAAACATTAGCAAAAACCAAGGACACTCACAAATAGATGAGTTAGCGCGTCAATACACAAAAATGAAACCAAAATGATACTGAAAACTGAAGATCAAAGTCTTGAATTCACCTAAGATTCACCTTTGTATGAGAAAAGTTTTCCCAAGGTTCTAGATGAGCAAGTTTTCCCCTGTAATGATCAAGTTTGTCCGTTCTAAGTGTTCAACTTCACCTATTTTGAAGACCAGGGAAAGTTCACCCCTAAGGGAAGAAAATTTACCTTTGTAATGTGCAAGGTTGCCCATGTATAGAAGAAAATTCACGCTTGTTAGAAAATCCCTCTGCCTGGTTAGGCAAATTCATCCCTGTAAGGAGAAAGTTCGCCTATTAGTGCAATTTCACCTCTGTAAGTGAAGTTTGAACCTACAAAACTCAAACAATAGAGAATGTAAAAGTATAGACCCATGATGTGGGTACCACTGAGCATGCTAGAAATGTGTGTAGGTGAATTTCCCTAGTCTAAAATGCAAAATGAAATGAAATTCAAACAAAGAAAAACACAAACAACACCTCAAGATTGGCCTAGTTGGACTTGAACAAAGTGAAAGAGGAAAGAGTGATATACCTTGTCCAAGTTGATGAGTTCATTGGACCTATTGATCATTTGATTTGTGTGCTCCTTTCAATGTAAAATAGCATGAAACTTGATGCAAAACGATGTGGATGATATGAGGAAAGCAATGATGCAAGTGGGTATTTGGATAGATGCACAATGTGGATGCAAAATAAGCTCAAAATTTGCAACAATGGTGGATGCTTTGATGAGTGCTATTATGCTTGAATGATTGAGTGGTTGAATATTCAAAAGTTGAATGTATGCAAAATGAGGGAATATTCCCTTAATTTTAGGGGAAAGACCACTAAATGATGAAGGGTCAAGATGCAACCACCTTGGACAAGATCAAGGGCTAGGGTGAGTTGAGAGCTCACAAGCTCTCACATCTTGACTTGTGGTGGATGAGGTGTCAAGAAGGACATGAGGTGGAGGTACTTCATTGTACCTTGGGAATGGCCAAAATATCCTCATAAAGGAGGTCATTGTCCCCATGTGGGTGATGAAACTTTTGAAGAATTTAAAATTCCTTAAAAGTCCTAGAAATAATAAATTGGGAAGGATTGCCTTCTCCAAAAGGAGAAATCATTTAATAAAAGGTTGACTTGGGGGTATGTCATAAATGGCATAAGGAATTAAGGTGACCTAATCAAGTAATTAGGTTGTGAAAACAAGGGATTAAGGTGGTTAGTGGAGGGTTAAGGCAAGTGGACTATGATGGAGGATGTGAACTTAATCCTGATTAAGGGTGTGCACATCCTAATCAAAGATTAATTAAATTAATTCAGATTAAAGAAAGGTTATGGAGGATGGGACAAGGAGAGAGAAAATAATGAATTTAAATATTGATTTATATTCATAAAGGCAAATGGCTAAATTAAATAAATAGGAGTATTTATTTAATCTAGAGAGGAAAGAGGATAAAGGTAACACATTTAATTATTTAAATTAAATACCTTAGTAATTTATTGGAGAAAGGGGGAAATATTAATTAAATAAATTATATAATTAATATCGGTGGGAAAGGTGAGATAGATTAATAAAGGGAACAAATTTGACCTTATGGGAGAGGTCAAATTTGGATGTCTACAATTACTATTCAACCTTAGTTGTAGGTTTAGGAAACTTCTTATCCCTTCTCCAAATTGGAGTTATAACAAAGTTCCAACATCATCACAAAGGCATATTTGATGATTAAAGGAGATTTTTTAGCTTGCTATCCTAAACTTGGAGCAACTATACATCCACTCCTAGAATTCATAAACTTATTTCGTCAATATAATTCCCTCCATGCTTAGCTAATCATAAATTCCCTTTGTGATTACCAACAAATCACATCAAACAATTGAACTATTCCAAGCATTGTCATGACTTGACACCTGAGAGAACTTGAGTTGATTTCTAAAACTTAGTTGTAGAAATTACCTTTCAAGAGAGGCATTGCACTTGTGTGCTTCCTATGTTGAGAAGGTGCAAAAACACCCATCAACAGGTGTTTGAGTAGGAGATGAATTGAATTAAAAAAAGTAAGAGAAAAGATGCTAAGGGAATCACACAAATACTTACTCTGAAACTCTAGACTCTGTAATGATTCATTTTTTGTATCACATATGAGACCACACCTCATAACAACCAAGGAAAGAGCTTTCACTATAGAAGAAACCAATTCAACTTTGAGAAAGATTCCACCAACAAGAAATAAATCAAATTCAAAATTTTAATTCTCAAGTGTCAAATCCAACGAAGAAAGAGAGTAAATGAAAGGTTACAAATAACATATTTTAAGCATCTTGACCAAATCTTTATCCAGCAAAATATCAATACAATTGGAAAAGAAAGCATAAGCTATACCTTAGAAAATAGAGCATGTGGGTTATTTTGAAGCCATTCCCTACCCAAAATTATTTTTATAGCCTCCTCAACCAACACACAAGGAATATTAAAAACCATACCCGACTTTCATCTATCATATGCATCATTGGTTCTTTTCTCCCAAAAAAATTTGGGTAGCATGACATGCCATGAAGAATCCATAATATCATAGTGAAATTGAGAATAGACAAGAAAGAAAGAAAAGCCAAATATATTATAAATGATATGAAGAACATCAAGTTGGTGAAGTATATATAGAACAAAGACATCGATGCTCAACACTTGAACATCTAATTCACCACTTGATGTGACAATATTATTTTGAAAAAAATTGAGTCATGACCTTAAGTGATTTAATAAATAATAAAATGTCAACCATTGATATTTTCAAATCTAATGATTCTAATGTTATTTTAGAGGTTTGAATTCACAATTCTAGTGCTTTAGAAATTTTCTTTCAGAATGCAATTACAACCGTTGATCGAACATTCATCAAATGCTTATATTAAATTTCTAAAATCTAATTTGATGTGACAATATTATTTCACAAAAATTGAGACATGAATTTGATTGTTTTAATAAATAATAAAACATCAACCATTGATATTTTTAAATATAATGGTTCTAGCATTATTTTGGAGGTTTGAATTCAAAAGTCTAGTGCTTTAGACACATGCTTCCAGAATGAAACTATAACTATCCATTGAATATTCATCAAACAGCTATATTAATGTTCTAATTCAATGTGGCATTATTATTGAACAAAAAATGAGTCATGAATTTAAGTGATTTAATAAGTAATAAAAAGTGAATGATTGGTATTTGGAAATCTAACAATTCTAAGGTTATTCTGAAGGTTTGAATTCACAAGTTTAGTACTTTAGACATTTTCTTCCAAAATGCAACTAGAACCATCCATCGAACATTCATCAAATGGTCATTAGTTATATTAATTTGCACATACATCTGGTTTTAGACATAGTATTTCACTCAGTGGCTCACTTGACCCTTCTGATAAGAACCTATAATAATATGTTGATACATTTCCCCGTTTTGGACACATTTTGAAGGAATTTTGATGTGTGGAAATTTTTCGTCGGAATAGAACAATATATTAGATTTGATATTTTCATCACCCATGAGCTATGATATTTTATTGGCATACTAGTTTACTTCGCCAATGAATTTTTTTATTGGCTTGAAATTATGTTTAATTCACCAATGGGTTTTTTTATTGGTTTGAAAATGGTTTAATTCACGAATGAAAATATATTTTTTGGTTTCAAAATAGGTTTTAATCACCAACAAAAGTATTTTTATTATGAAAACAGGTTTAATTAACTCAAAAAAATATTTCATTGGTTTTAAAATAGGTTTTAATCACCAACGAAAATATTTTATTAGTTTTAAGAAAATTACAATTGACTAGGATTTTCCACAAACTTCTAACGATTACAAAAGATACACCAATTGAGATTTTTTTTTGAAAAAATAAAAAATTCACTAATAAAATTAATATTTCTTTGGGAAGTATACAAGATTCACCAGGCTTTTACACCTTCTCTGAGGGGGGTTCTTAAAGTTATCCCTGTTTATGATATGTTGATAGATTAAACGGGGTTTCTTATGATTTCAACAACATGATACATATGATTCATATGATCCAATAAAAATCATGTTTGCAAGGCTATGATGATTGAAATATTTTCCAAATGGCATGAAGAGGCCTGTCATTTATAGAAATTCCAAGAGGGAATCGATGGCCTAGATGGATTGGTTGATGGATGGCTAGGATGGATTGAGGATTATAATTGGATTAAAGTTGTAGTTATGTAATAAGTGTCCCATGAGGTGTAAGAGCTAGGTGGTGGGATGAAGTATTGACAATTGATAATAGATCTCAATCAATAGTTTTATATATATTTCTGTGATATTTTTGTGATTTATTTTTGGATGACTATGACTGGTTGAGATTAAGGTATGGATCAAAGTTATAGTCACGTGGAAAGTGTCCATGAGATGTAAGGGATATGTTTATGGAATGGAGGGCTCACAATTGATGAGAGCTCTCAAAGGTGGATTAGACAAGTGTCAAGGTGGGATTAATTGGAAAAGTTTATGGGGTAAAATTTAGTGGGATTATTTAAAAATGTATCTTACCCCATGTCCCCATGTGCATTTTTTGATTGTATTTAAGCAATTGGAGTGTTCCCATGCAAATTTAAAATTGTGGGAAAGGACAATTTAGAATCTTTCCTATTTTGGTGGAGAACCTAGTGTTCAAGAATTGAAAATAGATTGTGAAAAAAACGGGGTCTAGAAATAAGCAACTTCTACTTATTGAAAAAGCTACCAAGTGGTTCCATAAATTTATTCCCCCCTTTTTCATTTGCCTCCAATTTTTTCCTCTAAATTTTATCTACAAAATTTATTATTGATATTATTCATTCATACATACAAATAAATAATAACTACATATTTTTTAGATGAACTAAAAATAAGTAGGGAATCAAAATTCATGGGTTCACCAACCCCCAAATTACTCAAAATATTGAGTAGTGACTGCTAACCAAAATAAGCTAAGTAACTGCATGAGGACTTGCCCTTAGAAGGAAATATTAAACTCAAAAGTAAATATTTTCTTTCTAAAGGCGGTTAGATTTGTCTTATTGCACACTCCTAATGAGGTGGGGAAATTTAAAATCAAGATTTATTTGAAAATGCAAATTTGTCACAAGTGGTCAAGATTAGGGATTAATTAGCCTAAATCAATAAATTAATTGTGTATTAGTTGATTGATTTAGCTGGAGGATTTTGGGGATACGATTGACTTAAATAAATAGAAATTTATTTAATTAAGATGGGAGATAAATGTGAAGGAGACTTATTCTCTAGAAACTTTATTATCAAGTTGTGTATAGTTTCACAATCTAGATAAACATAATTTATTGAATAGCTGACATAATTTAATTAATGACTTAGAATAAGTTGGGATAAATTATAGTTACGTGTGAATAGATTTATGTGAAAAATATATAAATTTTTGAATTTATTAATCAAGTTTCATTATTTTTTTCCTATTTATGAACTTAGGAGTTGTAGGGTATAGAGTGTAGTTTTGAGAATAAAAAATTTAGAAGTAGGTTTATAGTTTAAGAAAAAAGTGGTTTATTTTATTAATTATTTTTATATATAATATATTTTTGTACCAAAAGTTTATGAACCATATTGTTAATGGTAGAAGATGACAATATTTTATTGACTGAAATATTTTGTCCTAGGTTTAGGAGAATCAAATCATTTCACATATTTTTAGGATACAACTTGTTCTTAATTTTAAACTATTTGACTTTTTAATATAAATATTTTTTATTCATCACTAAAATATTGATGGGTAAAAATATTTAATATTAAAATGTTATTTTCTCTAAAGTCTTCTAATATTAAAAATTGAAATAATATATTGTATTCAAATTTTTTCTTAAATATAATTTCATTGACTTTGAGTATATATACATTTTAATTTAATTTAATATTAAATGTTTAGTTGAATTTAGGATGTGATGTTGCACTCGTTTAAGAAATTAAAAATAAGAGATTAAGATATTACAAATATCATGAAGGTATGGTTTGTTGGACTAAATTTTTCATTCCTCTTGATAAATGAAAAAAATGACATTATAAGTATCACACATACATATAAATTTTGGAACAATGAACAATAATATTTAATTTCACCAAGATTTACACAAGAGTTAATGAGAGAAAAAATAGACAAAAAGTAAAACTAGCACCTGCACCCCAATAAGGTGCAATACTTATGCCGATAGGCTGAGCCCACATTATGTACGGTCGTGAAAAGAAGTGGACACCATGAAGAAAGAAGTGATCTATCTCACCTATCTATCTCTACCTCTCCCTCCCTCCCTCCCCCCTTCTCTCTCCTTCCCTCTTTATTTCTCTCTATATCACATATCCCTCTCTACCTATCCCTCCCTCCATCCCACCTATTTCTCTCTCACTCTCTCCTACCCTCTCTACTTCTCTCACTCTCTCACTTATTCCTCTCTACCTCTCTCTCCTTCCCCCTCTAATTCTCTATAACTCCCCTATCCCTCTCTACCTTTGCCTCTCTTCCTCCCTGCCTCCCTCTCTCTCAATCACTTTAGCTCTCTCTTTCCTTCTCTACTTCTTTCTATCCCACCTCTCTCTCCCTCCCTATCTCTATCTCACTTATCCCTCTCTACCTCCCTTCGTCCCTTCATCCCTTTACCCTCCTCTCTCTCTCTCTCTCTCTCTCTTTATCTATCCTCCCCTCTCCACTTCTTTACCCTCCTCTCTCTTTCTCTATCTCACCTATCCCTACTCCCTTCTCTCTCCCTCTTGCTCTCTCCTTCCCTCTCTACCTGTCCCTCCCTCCATCCCACCTATTTATCTCTCACTCTCTCCTTCCCTTTCTACTTCTCTCCCTCTCTCACTTATTCCTCTCTACCTCTCTCTCCTTCCCCCTCTAATTCTCTATATCTCCCCTATCCCTCTCTACCTCTCCCTCCCTCCCTCTCTCTCTCACTCTCTTTGGCTCTCTCTTTCCTTCTCTACTTCTTTCTATCCCACCTCTCTCTCCCTCCCTATCTCTATCTCACTTATCCCTCTCTACCTCCCTCTATCCCTTTACCCTCCTCTCTCTCTTTCTCTATCCTTCCCTCTCTACTTCTTTTCCCTCCTCTCTCTCTCTCTATCCTTCCCTCTCTACTTCTTTTCCCTCCCCTCTCTCTCTTTCTCTATCCTTCCCTCTCTACTTCTTTACCCTCCTCTCCAATTCATTCCAAAAACAACACTTCCTATACAACTTTAAGTTTTCATTTTTCTATTTGTTTATTGTTTGGATTGTATAACACAAAACAAATTTTATTTTTATTAAAAATTTATTATATTATTTTTTATTTTTTTTATTGGTTGGATTTTATAACACAGAACAAATTTTATTTTTATTAAAAATATATTATATTATATTATTTATTTTATTTAAATAATTTAAATAATTTTATTTATTATATAGATTGTTCTATAAATTATTTTATTTTATTTTATTTATTATATAAATTATTTTATTTATCCAAAAATATTATCATATTGTTTTTTTTTTAATTAAAAATAAAAATATCTAAATAAAATTAAAATTCGTCTACTTCATCATTAGGTATTATATTTTTTAGAGGGTTCATATTAAAAATATCTAACCTTGAATTGGAAAGTGTGTTCCCCTTGAAACTGACGGCTTCACCTACCGAGGAAACGGATATTTTGTTTCCCCTGTCAAAGCGGGAAATGCCATAATGGGTTGACGTGCCGCTAAAGGCCGGGAGATTAGCTGTTGAGTGTTGCCGGTCGAACAACAGGTAACCCGGTGGGGCCCAGGAGAGGTGCCGAGCAGTTTATATCCCCTGTCGTAAAGTTCGTGGGGTTCCCGCCGGCATCAGACTGCTGGAGATGTCGGTGGGGTTCTCCCACGTAAAATAGTCTATCGGTTAATAAAATATTTGTGTATTGAATTTCTTGATTGAAACTGTATATGATTTTTTCACATCAAGATTTCTGATCATATTCTATAATTTTTTATTCTTATCTCTATCTGCATCCTTATGATGGATCATCCGAAATTGATGTTGAAAAACATACACAATTTTAATCCAAAAATTCAATACACTATTACTATAAACTGTGAAAACATAGAATATTTGATCTCTTTTGGAGGGAGAAACCTCCTTTTAACAGTATTGCTCTATTCTAAGGTGTCTAGTTGCTAGACGTCCTTGACGCAAGATGGCCATGGAGTAAGTGGAGATGAGTTTCTAAATCGTGGCGATGAAAAACTTTAGCCCTCCACCTCAAGTCGCGGGAGGAGCAAGGATCAAGCCGAATCTTTGTTCCAACATGACAGTATGCCCACTGTCCCAGAAATTTGTGTCCTTCAAGGCGTGCCAGTCGTTTGTGCATTTTCTCATTCAAAACAAGTCCAGGCGCCTTAGGAACTAAATCGCCCTTCACTTCCACACGCAGCACTTTAACACCAATCTCTTCCATATCATCGGCGAAGGCTCGGTTACCCACCCGCGGAGAGGCGAAGGTGAAGACTGTGACGGGTATTGAAGGCCACATCAGTCTGATATGATATGCACTCATTGTTGCGAGGGCACCTCCCAAGCTGTGTCCTGTAACTGTTACGCTCAACCTTTCCCCTTTATACATTTCCAGTAACCCTGTAATCTTACCCTCAATAACGTCTCTTGGGCTGCTGTCACACTTGTACGCGCCTCTGTCTTTATAATACCCAAGAAATCCGTTGCATATCCCGACGGCAGGCTTTGAATCTTGCCAAGGAACTACTTTGTCTTTGAGATTTTGAATCCATTCGCCTGGTTTACTGGTTCCTCTAAACGCAACAACTATATCACGCCGCCCGAGTCTCCTTATTTCATTTTCGTCAGTGCAAACGGCAATAAAGCCAATGGGATGTCGACTGTAGGACGTCGACAAGCGAACATTGTAGAAAATATAGTCCGTAATTGTGTAGCCGCCTTCCTGCAAATTATTGGACTCCTCAACTATTCGATCATTGTCTATAAGACTGTAACATAAACTTGCAAAATCACCGTATCTGAGTATCTCAGATTTGAGAGTGGGATCGAAGGGATCAAGCAGGCCTTCCCAGGAGTGTTCACCCTGTATATCTCCCCAGCGATCACCAAGACTAGGCTTCTGCTGCTGCTGCATGTTTCAGATAACTTATAGCAATATAAACAAACGCAAAGCTTTAGCAAGAGTGGTCACCGGAATTAGAGATTGGGAATGTATTGATGGCTTTCTCTAATTCATAGAAACTATGATGAGAATGGCCTATAAATAAGCAGAAACCTAATGCGTTCAGGAATAGTATCACACTGCACATTTGACCGTATTTATAAATTAATTGAACAGCGTGGTAAAACTACGACTCGGTGTGGGCATTTGAATGATTCTTCGATGGAGAATTTGTAAATTGAAAATTGTTAATAAGGATTGCGATGACGAAGGAATCCAAGTTAATAAGGACATTGGTATGACTAGAATCTCTTTCAACACAGACTGCACAATGAGAGTTAAAAATTCGTTTTCTTTCTCTCGTTATGTTCATTTTTTGAAAATCAAATCTATTACAGGTTTGGTATCCCATATGAAATCAGCTTCAATTTATTCACATAAAACTATAAAATGTCAAATCATAAAGTACTAAAATTTCTAAATAAAATTTTATAGGAAAATCTAATTGGAAGAAACACCTAACAGGGATATAACTTCTTCTTAAATTGGCAATGGGAAGACTGGTCAAACATTAAAAAAAAAAAGACTGGTCAAAAGTAGTTAAAAATCATCTTCGATCATTGTCCTTCCTATAGATACGCTGCATTTTGTTTCCATTTCCTTGTTTTACTATTAAAAATATTATTTCCAATCGGATGCCCATTGCAGGCCGTACCCGTAATCTGTTGAGTTTAATGGATAACACGTTGACACAGTCTAACCCTTCATTCAAAATCTCACTGCAGATTACACGGAATATTTTAAAGACTACCTAATCCAAAGTCAGATGTATAATTAATTTACTCCAAATTATGTGGCAATCTTAAATGATGAGGTGTTTCTATCTCATTACCAATAGTTGTTGGAAATAATTTGGTTAATGGAAGCAGCCATCCAGCCTTTTGAATGTATCAGAGTTATGGATGGGGTCATACATCATGCATCTATTTGTCCAATCAATAACTAATTTAATGTTGAGCAGCAGCATCATGCATCCAGTCGTCCAATCATCAATTGACTTAATGTATGACCCCATCAATGCCCTTGGTACATTCATGGGGCTGGATAGCCACTTCCTTGATTAATGCCCCCTCGCAGGTTCCTTGGCTTAAATTTGATGATTGACTTTGAAGCATGGAGCCTCCCCTACTTCCTTTATAAATTCTTATCCTTCAAATGAATAACACCTTTCAAAAGAGAATGACAAAAATAATCTAAAACTAGTATGAATCAAGGCCACTACTTTCAAAGCTAAATCTTTTTGAAAAAATAAAAATTAAGCTTTAATGTCTTATTGAATAGATGCTTTCTTTCTTAAGTGTGTTTTCATTTAGATGTAAATTGACATTCAAATTATAAAGTAAAGATACATAATCTTATTGAAATGTATAGGAGTTGGTATTTTGAAATTATTGGTTATGTGGATGATATGTGGTTGTTATCCAAAACAAAGTCAAGTTAGGTCGAAAATTGAAAAGCTAAAAAGTGATAACGTTGACAATAGTTATGCGGTACCTAGTCAATTTGATAAAATATTAACCCATGCCCAAGTTGCCACAATTTTTTAATTGTCATGATGATTAATTAAGTAATTGGCAATAAAAGAGAGGATAAACAGAGAGTCAATATAAGTTAAAGTGGTTAAGAGGATTTTCAAGAGAAGATGGGGAAAGTAGACAGAGGAGGGGAACAATGATAGGAAAAGAGAACCTAAGAGGAACATGTGGGTCATGTTTCGAAGTGATCAAGGAAAATTCACAATAACGAGGACAATATGAGATCAAGGGAGCATATTTAGGTCATGCCTCCAAGTGTTTAAAGGAAAATAATATATGAGGAACATTATGGTCATGCCCCCAAGTGTTGAAAAGAGGTAATGGGAGAGAAGATAAGTAGAGGGCACATTTAGAACTAACCCTAGGTGACATAATTGAATAAGAGAAATCATAATATGATGACCTTAATAGTAAGGAAGGGGAAATTAATGATAGGAAACTAAAGAATTAAAATTAAGTTCTCTTTCTCAATTATTTGAATGTGTGTATTTGAATTAGATTAAACTAGAATACTTTAGTGAGTGAAATCATCCTAATCTAATCTAATCAGACCACACATTAGTTGGGACGTTCAATAAGAATGAATATCTAGATTTGGAAAGGTGAACAAGTAATTTCAAACTAGGATTAAAAACCATAAAAGATCTGAGAAATAGGAGGTTAAGATAGACCTAGAAATTAGTGTTTCAATACTAAAAAATGCTTAAAATGTTCAAAGAAAGCTTCTAGGATTATTTGCATGTGTTTTGACATATGGACTATGTTATTAGGTTAAGACTCAAGTTCCTAACTACCAAGGGAATATAATTAAAATTGTGATTACAAAATTAGCAATAAGAGATAAGTAAACAAACCATAGATAGCATATGATTACATGGAAAAACCCTTTCAAGAAGGAAAACAATTTGAGAAAGGGAAATAGTATGTATTAATCTTCAAATGAGAGATACAACCACACACTAATAGTCTAGTCTTTGGTAACACTCTAGTAGCACTTTTGTTTCTATAACCAATCTCATGAAACTACTATCTCATGATCTCAATGATATTTAGAGAAAAGGGAGAGGAATACCACAAATCACATTCCAAAATAATGTACCATTGAGCCATGATAAAATGCAAGAACACCTACATAAAAAATGAAGAGATCTTCTGAGAATAGTATATGCAAATCCCAATGAGCCATGAATAGTAAAAATAACCTCCATACTTCTTAATGATGAAATACTTAACATGTAACTCCTCCATAATGACCCATATCCAAAGGTAGGTGTCCAAAATCATCACCCAACTCATGGGCAAGTGCACCAAGTTGTGACACAAAAATGGCTCTTAAGATGCCACTTGTTTTTTGAAATCAACAAATTATGATGCTCACAAAAAAATGAAGATAGTTATGCTCAAAATTTATAGATGCAACAAGAACAAGAGTTGTAGTTCTTTGACTCTACTTTCTAACCTACTATTTTTTTTGAAAATAGTGACGATTAAGGGTTTTAAAAAGGGGGACACCAAAAGTGGTCATGTTTTTATCAAAAAAATAGCATAGCATCTATTGTGGCCTCCCGAAAAAGTTCCTCTTTTTTTAGAATTTTAAAAATCTGAATAGTGAGAAATTAGCTAACACCATGTAGCCTATCCTAGTTTTTTTGGCTAATTTTTTAATGAATATATTGTTTTACAATTTTTTGAAGTGGACAACTTCAAAAGCTAAAATTTTGAGCGTGTTTCCCACTATTTTTTTTGAAAAATAATTGAAAAATTGTTTTTTGTCATTACGTGTAGAATAGAGTTTGGTTTATAAAAATGCAAATTTTCTCAAAATTTGATGAACGAGTAAAAATCTATACCAAAACTAGCACATATTGGTGTTTGGAAAAAAAATAGAGGCACTAACAAGAGAAGTTATAGATGAAAACCTTAACATAATGAAAATGTTACAAAAAATATATGGTTATATAGGTAAGAGAGAGCCTAACGTCATCACAGCTTTTTATAAACTTGCATTAAAGGACCTGCAAACCTGATAGCTAGCACAACCAAAAAAGTGTGAAATTTTGTTACACTTTCACAAAATCACATCCCTAGCATGAAATGGTTGTCCAACCCTTTAGATTGGTATTTCCCAATGCAACTCATTTGGTAAGCACCAAAATTGGTACTCTCCAAATGAAGTGCATCATTTGGTGAGCATCAAATTTGGCACTCACCAAATGTGAAGCATGAATTTTCAGAATGCATTTTTTGAACTCTTTCTATTTTTTTCTTTGTCTTTATCTTTCTCTCCAGGAAAACTATATACATGAAAGCTAACTTAAAAGTGAAAAGGTAAAAAATAGGTATGGATGTTAATAAATCTATCTTTCCTCTATTTAATTAGGAAATGAGATCCACACAAAGAAGTGACTTACAACCCTTGGGTGAGACAACTCAAGGTGTGAATCTCTAGATTTCCTTATGACTGAAGGATGGGGGTCAAGTTCACCAAGCACTTTTGGGAGAAAAACTAAAAATAGTAAACTAACCAAATTATGCCAAATCAAACTTGAAACAACAATATTAAACTCAAAATAAGAGGAACAAAAAATTAACTTGCAGATTTGAGAAGGGAAAAACTATGTTTACTAGTCACCAAAAGTTAATTTTTGAAGGTTGATGGGACTCATTCACCTAGGGATGAATAGGTCCACTGTTAGGGCTTTTCTGCAACTTTTAGGAGCCTCCAATACAAATCTGAATCTTCCAATTTGTGCAAGTGGTAGTGTGAGAATGTCAGAAATAAATTTTGTAGACGAGTTCCTGTGAGATGAAAAATTTTATCACAACTTTTTCAACTTTTTCAACTTCTTCAAATTTTCTCTTCAAGATATCTTCAAGCTTTTTTCCACCTAAATATGCAAACACAACTGGAGAGTGAAAAATTTGGTTCTTTTGGTGAATGGGGGTTTGCCTTGGTGAAACCCCATTTTTGTAATCAAACCTTGAAATGAATAAAAGCATGAATGAGGGAATGAAGAATGAACAAAGCAATGTTACCACTCAACAAACCCTTGAATAAACCTTGGAATATAGATCTGCAACTTGCATGAAATGGCTTCAATGAATATGGATCTTGACACTTGAATCTTTCTTGAAATAGTACTTTGAATGCTTGATTTGATCATGAAACCTACATCACAATGTGAGCTCCAAAAACATGCATGATTCAAGAAGACTTTGACATGACAATTGTATCTTGATTGCTGCAATAAAATTCTAATAAATATTTGTTGAATGCCTTTAATTTATCTTGAAAGTGATCTTGACCATCAAATTTTCTATAGAAATTCTCACTTCAATTTGTTAGGTTGCTCTCTTGAAAATCTTCTACGCAAAACATAGTGAAATAACCTTATATTTATAGGTATGTATCCTCAATTTCTTGAAATTCAAATATCACAAGATGATATTGAATTATGCATTTGAAAACATTAAAATAACGTCAAAAACATAATTTAAATTGAGGTCCAAAGGTGTAGGGATGATCCATTCACCCATGGGTGAGTAGGTCCAATATCCATAAACCTTAGACACACATTGCTCAATGCAAAGTGTTATGTTTACGAATCAATGAATGTCAAGTTTCCTCTTCAGAAAATTTAATTAAATAGGCTTGTTAAATTAATTAAAGGGCCAATTAATGCATAATTAAGCTCAATTAATTATGGGAGACATAAATAATTGTGAAAGTGTAAAGGGATACACCTTACAACACTAAATTAAGGCACAATTAAGTCAACTTTAAACTAGGATCCAAACAAGTGATAAAATGTAAAGGGATACCTTTTCCATCACTACATTTAGCCCCCACTTTAGTGAGAGGATGAGAAAAAGTGCAAAACACAGTAAAGTAGACAAATACACATCAAGAGGGGTCCAACTACACCAATGTTAGTGAGATAGGATGACAAAAATCAAGGAGGTGGCCAAGCCCCCAAGATGAAGATATTATGGAAAACCAACATAAGCACAAAGGAACACACACAAAGATGTATGATATGCAACATAAAAATAAGATACACAATGTAATGTCAAAGACTAAAAGAAAGAAAATAAAAAAATTAACAACAAACAACAAACAAAAAAAAGAAGGGTGGATCAAGCCTCTACAATCTATCCAACTTGATGTGGATCAGGCCTCAGCTGTTTGTCCAAAACAATTCACAAGTAGAACTCATTGTCCACTATGTAAACAACATAGACACCCATATGAGCTAGTGAAACTCTGGTTGTCCAATAGGTGAGCCCCCAAGGGTGGAAAATGAGAGAATCTTATTAGTTTCATACCATATGAAAGCTATACATCTGATAACTTTGATAAGGCACCACAAAAAAAAGCACAAAAGGGGTAGAAAATGAGAGAATCTTATTAGGCTCCCATACCATACCAAAGCTATATCTTTGATAACTTTAGTAAAGCACCAACATGTGCAAGATTAGGGTCTAGGATTGAGATTTTGTGTACAGTCATGAAAATACAGAGTTTAAAGAGTAAAGTATCTAGGGTTTGTTAAAATAACCTTGAGTAAGGCTTTCAGATGGAGTTATGAGCATGTACAAACCAAATGAATACTACTTGAAGCATTAGTCAAGAGTAGTTGAACCTAGGACATGGAGAATCAATAAGCCCTATCCTGACCTTGGCCTAATTAGGCCTAATTTCAGGTGAGAACAGTCATTTTTGGAGTATGTTTTCCAAAGAAACCCAAGTTGATTTTAACATATGTTTTAAGGACCCTTAAGGGGAATTCAAAACATTGATCACAATCCCGAGAAATGGTGTACATTGAGAGCTATGTTTGACAGACTGGTTTTGCATGGCTACTAGGAAATGGTTGTTAAATGAATGAATGATCAAAATACTGATGGGTAGTCCCTTGTAAATATTTGTGTTGGTTTATTTCTGTCAAAATGGTGATAATAGAAGTGTTCAAAAGGGTTGGTAATGGTTTGGAGTTAAGTATTTTTCTTTTAGTACTTGTGGCAATGTGAAACTAAGAATAAAATTGGTGTCTTGGTGTAAGTGTTTAGAGAGTTGAAAGATTTAGAGCTCTTTATCAGGTTTTTGCTTTGAATTCAGATAAATTGATGACGATAAAGGTGTGTTAGGATCTGATGGATAAAGGTTGTAACATGAAAGATTGGTTTTTGGTTATTTTTCCTTGGAAAATAAAATTGGAAGGAAGAGTGATATGGTACATGTTTTGATGTTTTGGTTTAGAGTCTATTAAGCAGATTATTACTTGTTTTCTATCAAGATTAATGATGCATTTTTTTTTTGAAGTCTGATCATGATATGATGAAGTGATTTGAAATTGATGGATTGTGATGAGGTGAATGATGTATTTTGATGAAAAACTAGTGAATAAAATATTCTTGTTTAATTTGATCTTCTCCAAATTGTGTTTGGGTTAGAAGTACCCTAATGGTTGTTGTTTTTAGTAGATGCTCTTGCATCATTGTGGAAAATTGTCAACCAAGAAAATCATGAAACACTAATGACAAATTTGATGCAGTTCCATCATATATCACACAATGAAAAAGATGCCAAAAAGTTGTGTGTTCCAATATATGGATTGCTTTTTCTAGTGCTTTTTTTTGGTGTAATAAATTTTTCAAAAATTAGAATGCTGATAAAGAACTGGGAAAGATCGAATTTTTTTGTAATGTTGATAAATATAGGAAAACCATAATATACAGGAGGTCTTGTTTCAAAGAAGAATGAATAGATGAAATACATAAATATCATTAAAAGGAAGACATCAAAGAAATAGCAAAGGTTTTTCTTCAAAGCATATAATGTATATATGGAGCAACAGTTTGCCTTAGTCTATTTTTGGTTTTCGGATTTATTTTTGTCTTGAAGATGCTCCACATGCGAAAATGTTGTATTTCCGATAGGCGTGCAATATGTCACGTGTTTGTTGTGCATATGTTGTTTATCTCTTTTTATCAGTTGAGCATCAGACCATGTGTCAGCTTGGTAGACAATTTCTTGAATCTGCTTTTCATGAATTTGAAATTATCCACCCATGGGACATGTCATCTCTTCGCTCTAGGGAGCTATATCTTGGGAGTGTTCACTCAAAGACCATTGGAATACATTTTTACTTGCTACAATGAAGGGACGTAATTTAGTGCCGCCAAAGCCACTTGATCGATCAATAAGACCTTTTCTAGACTATCTTTCTAGAGTCAAAGCAATTATGAGTGCTAATCCTGATAAAATATCTAAATGATATAAATGTGGCAGTTGAAAGTTGATGAGCAAGATTGCAGAAACCTAATAAAAAATCTAGGATTGGATTTCCAAGCTATCAAGTGTGGATGTCTCACAGTCATTAATTCTGGATGAGGTTGGTGTTTCTCTCTCCTTGGTGGCTATAAATTTAGGATGACAACATGATGAAAGGGTTCCTAAAGTTTTCCTGTTGGAAAAAAGTTTCCTTTAACTTTCATAGTTAGTAGATTTTTTTTCTTAATATTTTATAGAACACTGCTTCACTCTGGCATGTTATGTCTTTTTTATGATCAAACTATTATCGGATTGGAATCCGATCTCTATTTTAAAGCTCATTTATATTTGAAGTACAAGTTATTTTGAGGAAATATTTGAAACTATGCATGATGGTCTTTGTCAATATTTATTTCCTTATATATTTATCCAGAATAGAACATTGTTTCTTGCTTAATCTAAATAGTTTGATTATCAAATTTCCATGTTGTATCTGTATATGATTAAATTATAATCTTTAGAGATTGGACTATGTCAATGGACTTCTCAATTTTATTTGTAGGGCTATTGTTTCTTCATGATATTCTATATTAAGGGGAAGGGTTTATGTTGCTTTTGAAAGTTTTCTATTGATTTTGGAACTTCAATGTTTGATTTGGATCTTAATACACACTTCCTGTTGGTTGATTGAATGACTACATCTATGCTTGTATCGAGCCTCTGTTGTTCATTCTCCTCCCAAAAATGAAGGGATGTGGTGTTTTGTGTCTATCATATCACTCATAGAAGGAAACTTGTGGTTTTGAAATGTTGGAAAAACGTTGTCGTATCGTCATTTTTTATGTTTTTTTGTTTTCATTTCTTTCTAATCTTTTCCCAAATTCAGAGAAGATCCAACTTTCTATAAAAATCTCAGAGGTATTCAGTGAGTTGCACATTGTCCCCCACTCACTGAATTTCCCATAAGATTGTTGGAGAGGCGCAAGATTTGATGATCAACAGTTATTTTTCTGGCACGCTTGAAGGGACCAACTCCAAAGGCCTGATTAGAAGTCAAAAATATTTCTAAATTAGACCAGAGGAAGGAAACTAGAGGTTTCGTGCTTAGGGTGCAAACAAGAGCATTATTGAAGGGTAACTTTAAGTACTCCTAGCTACCAGCCTTGGTACCTAAGAGAATAAGAGTCGCTGGTTCTATATCACCTGTGAGAAGTAGTAGAGTAAGGAGTAAGAGTCTGGAGTTTAGAGCCTTATCTACTTTTCTTGAAGGCCAATGTTTTCAAGTAAGAATACTAGTTTACCCGATATATAGGAACTTTTTCTCTATGGTTCGCGTACGCCCACTAGCCCCTAGAAACTTTGTAACCTGGGATAGTGGTAGTTCGATACTACCACCAACTCCACCTGATGCATGGCTCACCATACCTACTAACACCCTCAAGGCTATTATGAAATTCTCTGGGGAAGACTTTAAAACCCCTTTCGAGCACCTCCAAGATGTAGAAAAAGTATATAGGGTGCACAATATCGCAAAGGAAAATATTGCTATGAGGTTGTTGGCTGCTTCTTTCAATGGGAAGGCTAAAGATTGGTATAAATATTTGACTTCTAGTTCCATCAACTCATGGGATGATCTCAGAGAAAAATGTTTTGAATGTTTTTCAGAGAAACGAGATCGTTCCTCGCTAATGCACCAATTAATTACCATCAAGAGGGCCTCGCAAGAATCTATGAGTGACTTCAACACCAGGTTTAAAAAAACCTAGTAGTAGATCCCAATGAATGCATGACCTCAAGGTTCCATGAAATTCATGTTCTACTTAAAGGCCATAAATTCGGATATTGCAGCCGGGTTCTGCCACAATAGGTTTACAATTTATGACATGAATTGATTTTTGATGAAATCACATAGTTTTAGATAATATAATGATTTAACCCATAAAAAGTTCCATTTTGAGGATTCCAATTGAATAGGGTTTGATCAAACCACCTTAGATCAAACTCCCTTGGATAGAAACTCGCTAGTTTTAAACCATACCTATAAATGAGTCTCCTCTACACCTATCAAAATGATGATAAAAAGTCTCTTTTGATTTACATTTTGGGGGATCAAATGAATTCATTTCAAATCTATTTAAAATTATTATGGTAGTCCTCGGAATGAGCTATCCAAAAAATATAATTTTAATATGTTTTGGTTTTATTATGTATTTGTTTTTTTAGTTTTATTAAACATAAGTTTTACATCAAAAATGAAGGTCTTTGTTCTGCAATGTGGAAAAATATCAGATTATCAAAAAATAAATTGAAAAATATGAGTGCACCAAATATTGAAGTCCTTGATTCAACAAAAAAATACTAATTGAATTTCGATATATACAAATTTTTTTTTGCATTATACGGTCGCGCTATGTCTGAATTGTAATTGGTTTGACTTCAAAACTTGATTAAAGAAAAACTATTCAATAAAAAACTATCTAACCAAGTGGAAACACTAGATATCAGAGTTAAAAATATAAATTATAAAGAATTAGAATTTTATCCTTCATGGAGAAAAAGTTATGCGTTATACGGTGTGCGTCACTTTTTAAAAATGATGTTTTCTAAAAAAAACTAGTTTTCGTGGGAGATGGAAAAAGAAGTGCAATTTATGATTCCAATTTTTTTGAAACAAATAGTTTTAGAAAGTACACAAAAAATGTGATGAGACTATAGTTTGCATCATCTTCAAATTCCTCATGGTTTAGGTTCTATAGGTCCCTGAATGTGAAGATTTAGTTAAAAATAATAATTTCAGTGTCCAGTTTGGCCAAAAATTGTAAACCATTATTGTGGGATCACTCAGTCGTGATAAAATCCATAGGAGGAGATACCCTACCCGATGCCTATGAGGTGGCGGTACGCATAGAGAAAAATTTGATAGATACGGGAAAGCTTCTGCCATGACTTCCAATGCCTATTTTTGCGGAAATCTTAGGCACACCACTTCGAGAAGAGTCTTCTCTGAACACTTCCATGACACAGATGATGAGCTCAGCTCCACCCCAATCTATGTATGTGTACCCTACTATGTAGTCGAGCACACTGGGTTCTTCTTCTATAGCAACATACCTTAATGATATGAAGAGCTTAATGCAGTATTTTGCTAATGAGCTAGTCCTTGTGAAGTGACAACAAGCGGCTCCCCTGAAGAAAACCACTCAGACCTACCAGGGAGGAAGGCCTTTCTATCAACATAATTCATAGAGTACATATCAAGGACCATCGGGTCGGGGAGGCCAACAAATGGTTTTTGCCAACCAAATAATTCTGGTTACCATGCCATTACAAACAACCAAGGACAACCATAGCAAGGAGTTGATCATACTACGTAAAAATAACCTGGTGGATGATGAAAATGCATGGTGTTTTCCATGCAGTGATAGTCATATGTCTCAGAATTTCCCCAGTCAAAACCTACAACAAAGAATAGCAGAGCATAGGAATAAAGGCACACAACCAAATGAAAAAGGATATGAGTTTCCAGAGATGGAGAATGCCTAATTCAGAGTGCAAATGCAGGGAATGTCCGTAGAGAAAGAGTTTGAAATTGCACATTATGAAGCACTTTTCTCTTGGATGGAAGAAGAAGATGTAGTTTTCATTAATGAAGCTTCGACGACCAACACTCTATAGGTACGATCGGACTACAACACCAGATCCAAGAAAAGACTCACCAAGGAATATGTGCCACAAGCTCTGCCTCATTTCCAGTCAGGGAAAACTTTAGTGGTGAATCTTCACCAATTGGCGAATAATAGAAATCGGGACCTCCAAAAATGGCAAATAGTGTAAGCTAAAAAGGAGACCGAATCGCCAGGTTTTTACAAAAAAATAATTTTGTCTCGATTAATTCACCATAAAAACGATGCATCATTGGAAATTATTCGCTAGTAGTTTATACCATAATTAAAAATATTAATTATATTCGCCAGTAATATTATATTCCTCCGATCAATTTTGGGGTAAGATCGCCACTAATAATAAAATACTATTTAATTTTAGGGATACTTTAGTAGCTTAGCCTTGAATATGCATTTTATCTATTACCATTGATTAGATTTTTAATCGGATGGTTGTGATTTGATTCCGTGACCTAATATGCATGTGCCTTTTCAAAGGCTTGCTGAGGCCCGAAATTTTTTTTTAATTGTGTGGTTCAAAAAAAATTTTAGGCCTCAACAAGCCTTTTAAAAGGCACATGTGTATTAGGCTGCGGAATTAACTCACAGCCATCTAATTAAATAGCTAATCGATGGTAACTTTTTTAGTTTTTATTTAGTCCACATGTGTATTATATCGCGGAATTAACTCACAGCCATCTGATTAAATAACTAATCGATGGTAACTTTTTCAGTTTTCATTCAGTCTTATTTTTAAAGTGATATTTGGAAAAAATGCTTAATCTGTGCATTGCCCCCTCAACCCCCACAAGGGGGCTCTGCCCCCTTGACCCCCACAGGGGGCGCTGCCCCTTGACCTCGCCGGTGGCTACCGCCCCCTAGCCCCTACTTCAATATTACAAAAAATAAAAATATATGGGGGAACTGCGCCAATCAACTATGCAAAATTTTAAAGGAGAGATTAGCCATTGTAATTAATCTTTTTAGTGATTATTCTATAGGATTCACTAGTGTCATTATTATTTTTACCAATTATTCATTAAGATTCGCCAAGATTTTACAACTTTTTTTAATAATGTGTATAGATTAGCTAGGAAAATTAATAGTTTTTTGAAAAAATAAGGAAGGATTCACCAGGATTTTACACCTTAGTTGAGGGGGGGTTTCTTAAAGTTATCCCTGTTTCCAGTCTTGCCAACAATCATCTCGAGAAGGACAACCTCCCCAATCAAATGTTCAGCCGACTGCTCAATCAAATCAACAACAATGGATTCCATTGTCGTCCGAAAAGTTGTTGGATAGGACATCAAACCCATTTATGAAAGATCATCTCCCTCTAAAGCCAAGAGAGATTTCTCTATTCAGAGCAAAGACTCATCTGGTCAGAATGCTCAAAGTGGTGGAGAGATTGAAGAAGGTGTCTGCTAATGTGTCTCTATGGGACATAATATCTATCCTCAAGAAAAAAGCATTGCTTCAAGAAGCATTGAAAAATAAAGAACCTAGGCCACATATGGATGAAGTTTCGTCATGTGATCTAAGTAAAGATAAAGAGCTCACATCAAAACCTCAAATTTTGAAGGCTACAACTTATACAAATGATGCAGATGAATCAAAAGAGAAAGAGGTAAGCGAGGAAAATCCCACTCCTTTTCACAACAATATGATTGACTCGGGAGCTAGTACAACAGTCATGCCAAAGCAAGTGGTTGATGCGTTAATTCTTAAGTATGAACGTTTAAAAAAGGGAATCATGTAGTTAGATGAAAAGAAGGTTCTGCCAATAGGTCGGATAAAAGATCTATCCTTAACCCTCTTTTCATGCCCAAGCCAGACAGTTTTGCAAGAGGTACTTGTAATAGACATTCCCCCGGTCTTCAAGATGTGTCTTTCTAGGGATTTTACCATGAAGTTGGGCAGATATTTGGCACTGGAGTAGTCCCATTTGATCTTTCAAACCAAGCATGGGGAAATGATGAAGATTCTTTCAGAGTCTTTGCACCCCGAACACATAGCAGATAATGCACTCCTCTATTTTGAAGTAGCACATACTTATTTTTCAAGGCAAGAGGGATATTTCATGGAAATTTTGGAAGATGAAGAAGACACAATTGAGTGGAACCTTGAAGAAGAAGTTCTCCTTAACTGGTTCATCAACTCCGACCCGTTCAAAAAAATCCATCCCACGAGACTGGGTAGTTATGTGATATTTGATGCATCTAACATGGTTCATCCAAAACTAATGAAAGATCGAGAAAGATATGATTATCTGATAGATAATTGACTATGGACCTTATAATTTGATGACACTAAATGCAAAGCCAGTTCTAGAGCAGGAGTCTAATTGTTTTCTCTGACAGGATGTAAGACCCTCAAGGCCTATAAATTCAAGTTTCTATGCTCAAATAATGATGCAGAGTATGAATTATTATCCATTGTCTATTTCTTGTTGAGTGGATGGGTGCAAAGAGGTTGCAAGTGTTTGAAAAATTGGATTTGATAGTGAGCCAAGTTTGAGGGCAAGCAGTGGGAAAAAATATGAGGATGAGGGCCTACAAACATCAGATATGGGATTTAATTGAAGGTTTTGAAAATTTCAATGTGCAAGTTATTCCTCGACCCTAGAACAGTATAGCAGATTAGATGGCTTCTTTCGGGTCACAGTTTGAGTCATTGTCCAATTCAATGTAGAGTGTCATTCACATCGTTGTTTGACTGGTGATTCCCAACAATGATTAGAATTGGAAAGTATTTGAGGATGACACCCAGATATCTACTTTTATTCAAAATTTAGAAGGAGCTTTTGATTATTCAAAACCAGAGGTTTGATCTTCTAAAGGGACGGTCATTCAACTAAAAGGCAATAAGATCCCTCGAGTTTTGATTTCCCTTGAGAATCTTCTCGACTGCAAAGATGCGAGGAATGGTAAGAAAAGGTTCACAACTGACAAAAATAATTATGATGAGTTGGATATCAAGAAAGGTAGAAAGTTGAAAGTTGAAAGAAATGTCCAGTGGGAAGACAAGGAAATGCTAAGAGACCTATGTTCTAGGTATGATAGAGTTATAGCATGGACCTATGATGATCTCAGAGCCTACTATCCTGGTATAATTTAGCATACCATTGATTTGGTAGAAGGGTCAAAACTAGTATGATAGAAGCAAAGTCCTATTAATTATAAGGTCAAAGCACTAATGGCACAAGAGCTCACTAAAATAATTGAGTCTCGAATCATTTATCCGATTAAACACTCAAGTTGGGTATCTAATCTGGTACCGCTTAGGAAGAAAAATGGTGAGATTTAGCTTTGTGTCAATTTTAGAGACCTGAATAAGGCCTCACTAAGAGATCATTATCCTTTTCCATCCATGGAGTAGATCTTGCAAACAATGGCTAGGTCAAAGATCTTCTCACTGCTTGATGATTTTTCGGGATACAACCAGGTACATGTCAAGGGAGGAGACCAGCATAAAATGTCATTTACCATCAAGTGGGGAACATTCACATATGAAAATATTCCCTTCAGACTCTCGAATTTTGACATAAATTTTCAACGGGCCATGGACATTACTTTCACAAGATTGATCAATTCAATCATTTTGTCTTATCTAGATGATCTGACCATTTTTTCAAAGTTGAAGGCTCATCATTTTGATCACCTAGAACAGGTCTTCTAGAGGTGCCAAAAGTTTGGGCTTTTTTTAAATCCCAAAAATTGTTTTTTCGGAGTACCTCAAGGTAAACTACTTGGTTTTATAGTGTCCAAGTAGGGAATTTCAATAGAATCTAAATGAGTTAAATCTATAATGGATTTTCCCTTACTAGTAAATCAAAAGGGATTACAGTCTTTCTTAGGAAATATCAATTTTGTTAGTCGATTAATTTCTAAATTTACAGGCATTGTAAGGCCCATCATGTTGATGCTAAAAAATAATTTGATGTTCAAATGGAATCACGAGGGTAAGGAAGCTTTCGAGCAGATTAAGAAGTTTATCTTTGCTGCTTTGGTACTAGCCAATCTATTTTTTTCTAAAGATTTCTTGTTATATGCATACAATGGTCAACATGGAAAATATTTTTTGCTCACTTAGAGGGATGAGAAGGATAACGGGGAGCATCTGATTGATTTTCATTCAAGAACCCTCAAAGGTTACTAAACCAAATATAGCTTTGTAGAGAAACAAGCTTTTTTCATTGTCAAGCGTCTCAAAAAGTTTCGACACCTAGTATTGGCCAATAAGATCACCATTTTGGTTGCTCATCCGAGTGTAAGAGAATACATCACTGAAGGATAAATAACCAAAAAGAGAGCCAATTGGATCACAAAGATCCTAGAGTACGACGTGGATATCAAGTCGACTAAGCTGGTGCATGAAAGAGGCTTGTGTGAATATTTTGCACAAGAGTCGAGTTTCGAACCCGACAAGGAGATTGATCAAGTCTTTTCAAATCAGTCCAAATCTGATGAATCCTAGGTGATGGATCATACACTATACATGCAAAAAAAAACCTACCCGACAACTCTCTCATTCCATAAATGAAGATACTACCGGTTGCAAGGCACTAGGTACGTATTGGTTGAATGAATTTTATTTAAAAGGAACTTTGATAGAGTATTGCTCCGATGTTTAGATAAGTGCTAGGCAGAAAGGGTTTAATCATAATTCCACAATAGTCTTGAGGGTGGAAATTTTTCTACTAAAACCACCACTTTGATAATCATGAGAGTGGGATACTATTGGCCCTCAATATTTTTTGAAGCACACCGTTTGGTGCAGAAGTGCACTAAATGCCAATTATTTGTTGGTAAGAGGAAAAATTCCACTTTTCCTTTAAGTCCCATTGTAACTAAAGAGGCTTTTGCTCAATGAGGATTATAATTTTTCAGAGTGATAAACCCTATCTCCAGTGCTCGCCATAAGTGCATCCTCATAGTGACTGATTAATTCACAAGATGGATAGAGGCTATCACCCTAAAAGGTGCTATAGAAGGTGAGATTGTTAACTTTCTAGAAGGGCTTGTGACTAGGTTTGGTTTGCAAAAGACTATCATATGCAACAATGCTTTAGCCTTTGTAGGTTCAAAGAAGTTGTATTTTTCTATCAGAAATGGAATCTACCTCAAGACCTCTTCAAATTACTACCCACAAGGGAATGGATTAGCAGAGTTGACAAATAAAAACCTAATTAGGTTAATCAAGTGCATTGGCTCTAAATGGCGAAGATAATTTCATGAACATCTACAGGCTACTTTGTCGGCAGACCAAATCATGTCGAAGAAGATCCTGAAGACATATCCCTATGATTTAGTATATGGGAAGGAAGTAGTCTTACTTGTTTAAATGGAACTCCTTGCCTTACAATTACTAAAAGCCCTAGAAATAGAGGAAAGCGGTGGAATGGAGGTACAGATAAGAAAACTCCTCAAGCTAGAGGAAGATAGAGAAAATGCTTTTGAAGCCATGGTTGGCTACCAGTAGACAGTCAAGCGATGGTTTGACAAAAATAATTTCAACCTAGATTTCTAGGAGGGAAGCCTAGTGCTAGATTATGATGAATGCACTGTAAAACTAGGGAAACACACTAAATTTGAAGAATTGTGGAAGGGCCCCTTCTAAATCAGTGTGTGTAAGGAGAAGAATGCACATGAGATAGAAGATATGACACTCTTTAAAAAAATTCACAGATATGTACCATATGTAAAAAAATTGTAAATAGATTTTTAAGTTATAGGATAGGGAATAAAATGAAGAAACAAAAGAATTATGAAAATCTGCATTACATCTATTGTATTTTCATCAAATTTATAGTATGGGATAGCCCAAGGCTCAAATTTTAACAGGAAATCTCTCTTGAGAAAAACTGAGAAAGGGTATTTGGGCAAAAGTACAAAAAAGAAAAATGGAGGCATTTTGTACAAAAAATCAAAAGACAAGCCTCCATCCATTGTTATAGGGGCTTGTTTCCTAGAATATTTTTCTTTTTCTTCTTCTTCTTCTTCTTCATAAGAAAGAAAGCAGGAAAGCAAGTAGCACAACACATGACATAGGGTGCACGAACCTCGACCTCAATCTCCGCGACCAAAGATGAAAAGATCGAAGTGATTTTTTAAGTTTTACTCGAGAGCTTCATCAATGCCATACTCCCAAAGGAGGTAGGTGGTGGCTTTCCAAGTCCATGGTGCAGAAATCACTTAGAAAAGAAAGCCAAGGCATGTCCATGCCATGATCAATGAACCACCAAAGGTACATCATGTTGGGAATGCTGACACCAGGGATGGAAACTTGCACAATTTTGTTGAGCCCCTCCAACAGAGATACGTCAAACATGCAGCGACATAGCTCTACTATCTTTGGTGAAATTCAGGTCCAACAGAGAGGCCACAAAGTGGGACAGGATGTTGCAGTTGCTTTTCATCTGGTTCTCATCTTCAATGAAGTCCATCCCAACAACCCATCAAAAAGAAATTAGCCCCATCCGGTCGCACCTCTTGACCAGATGCTTAATTCTATCAGTTGTAATCTCTGTAGTGAAGGTATATTGTGGCCTTCATGGGAGAAGATAGATAGGAGTACCTAGGCTGTCAGACATGGTTAGAGTAGTAGAGAAAAAGATAATATGTAGATAGATAAGGAGCTCGCTAAAATCTAGAGTATTACTTTTTGAATGATTATAGCCTTGAGGTGGCATAGCTATTTTTAGAAAAGACGTGTCAGTGAACTCAAATAGTGGAAAGTCTATTTTTGGTCAAACGATAATGGGAAAACATCAAAGCAACTAATGAATGGAGGATAAATCATACAAAATATCAGACATAAGGTCTCAAAATTAATTTTTGGGTGTTGGGAGTAAATGCTCACATAGACCGATCATCAACATGTATCCTTGGCCATCATCAACATCAACTAGCTCACATAAGTGAAGAGACATGGATTAACATGCTAATATCTAACAAATTAATGAGTGTGTCTTTTAAAAGGTACTTCATAACACTAAGACAAGATTGGCATAATTAAGGACACTTTCCCTAAAACAACGAGCTTATTTGTGAAAAGAGGTGGTGAAAGGAATGTACTAAATCCATTCTTGTAGATTTTTTGGCATTCCTGAGGGATACAAATTTATCACCCACATGTATCTCCTTGTTGGTAGCACTTAATGAACCAACGGTAATGATATAGCCTTAACTACACGTACTTCTTGAGGAAATTAATTACACCAAAAGGTAATTTTTTAAAAGAAAACAAAAATCAAGTGCCTGTTTCAGTGAAAAATCTTTGTAACTTTCGAAGCAGCCATGGAAGAACCATCAACAACTAGAAGAAGAGAAAAATCTACACCAAGGAGGCCCATTTTCACCAATTTCTTTGGGCGAAGATCATTTGAGAGTGCCCTAGTGTCAGACAATTGGCCCTTTGAGTTCTATAAAAAGGTGTTGATAGATATGAATGTTAAAAGAGAAGTGGTGTGAGATGTCACCAACAATATCTTCGACTCAAGGCTAGCCAAGAGCCCTAAAAATATCAGGGAAGGGGTGTTTTAGAGAATGAAAGACCATGGTACCTCTGAGGGTTTTGCCTCTCGGCTCTAGAATAGTGGTCTACCACAATTCATGATACCTGTTGTACACCCATGCTCAAAATTAGTGGATGCATGTGCTAGAAGATTTAATGAAGAAACCAAAACCATAACATGCAATAAGATTAGGGTCACAATGTTTTCTCTAGCTATATGAGAGATGTTGTGCATCCCTACCAACCAACTTGCTAAGCCATTTATTGAAGAAGATATGGAGACTTATTGGGAAAAATAAAATGAAAGAGAGGGTTTCTATTATCATGAGAAAGAGGAGAGGCTAAATAGAGGTCATTTTGTTTTTCCCTTGGCATTCAAAAAGTTACCAGATAACACATAGGATCTTTTCTCAAGGTTAGCCTAGGTTTTTGGCCTAGATGATCATAAAGAGGTCCATCATTTCCAAATGGCTTTGGCTTTGATACTCAAGCAATATCTAGAGCAGAGGTATTTTGAGTTTTCCGATTTGATAGCTACAAATATGTTACTGTAGCTACAAAATTATCAAGCTAAGTCTAGATTCACGTATTCTTCTTTCTTGGTTCACTTAATCCTACATCAAAAATTTGTTTTTCTGGAGAGAAATTTGCCTATATCTAGGTTAGATGAAGAAGGCTTAATTCAACCATTTTCTGTATGGACTTCTATCATGTCAAGAAAAAGTAGCTATTACTAGTTTGTCCATCTCTTTCTAAGATTGTTGCAAGAATTATTGTCATGATTAAATAACCACTTGTCTCCTAAATTTTTGTAATGGATAAAAATCTCATTGACCTCGGTAGATTATTTCTTTGGGGAAAGATTTTACATTTATCAGATATCATGGTTTTTTCAGAGAACCTTTTTGACTCCCTAGATTTGTGATGGCTTAGGTCTTCAGGTTGGAGGCATGCTGACAAGAAAATCTTGTTGACAACCCATATGAAAGATGAAGGAACAAAACAAAGTTATATCTACTTCCTCTCTGCATTGCAAACAAGGTAATGTTGGGGAAGCATAAAGCACAAAAAAAATTGACCAACCTGTTGGAAACTCTAGGCTTAGTCCTTATATGCAACAAATGGGATTATAATCTATCAAAGTAGCTTCTCCTAAAGCACAAGACATGAGAGAATGTGGAATCTAAGAAGAACCCAACTCAAGAGAGACTAGAATCACACATCAGCTTAGCCCTCATATTGATGAAGAGGCCAAAGTGGTTGAACTTCTATACACCACAAGTAAGGTATTAGAGGGAGGTTCCAATAAGAAAAACCCTAAAAAGATCAGATGAAACAATAGGGTGGTTGAAATAAAAAATGTAAAACTTTTGGAGGTTCCAACAAGAAATGGGAAGTACTCATAAGTTGGTTGAAGACTTTCAGCCATATGATAAACAATTCTAGGAGATTTATGATTGAGAAGATGATTTCGACAATAGCAACCCACAACCCAACCATGAATTAACTAAGGAGGACTTCCACGACATACTTCCCAACTCCAAGAGCCCGACAGAGGGAGAAGTTCTAAGAAAAAGGACTCACAAGCTATATCTTCCGCTAGTGTCCAAAGCAAAGGGAAGAGAACCCGATGGTCCCCAAGAGAATCAACCATAGAAAAATAAGGTCAAGCTTCAGTGGGATCATCTTCTAATGGGTTAGGATTCTCTAGTTTGAGTTGGATAAAGTTACGATGAGTCCAAGAACTGGACATACCTGATGTAGCTATCGAAAATCAAGAAGAAGTAGAGTTCACTCTCTAGAATGTTCAAATGGTTGTGGTTTAGGAAATTCTTTCTCCCCCTCTCCTTTTTTTTGTATATTTGGTCAATTCTTTGCCCCCACCTGTTGAAAATAATCCTCTGCCTACTGACCCTAAGTTATTAGTTTCAAATGAGCCCCCTACCATTTTTAATTTACCAAGTGATGTTCCCTTACATGCTAAGAATGCGACATATTCTTCAGCCACTATTGAGTCCTTAATCACCCTATCTAAAGCCCCCATTGAAAAATTTGAATCACCCATGTTACTTGTTACCCTAGGCCCATCCATATTTAGACAAAAATCACGTATTCCAATCGTTGCTCTTTTTCCTCCAACTAGTACTTCTAGTGCCCAATCTCAATTTGGTATCTCACCATTCTTAATGATTACTCTCTCATTTTCCTCACCACATGCCCATACATCCTAAGTTTCCACTTCTATCACTCTTGTAGTTTTCCCCCTAGTGCTTCTATGGAAACACAAAGCTTTGACTCTCCACAAACTCTTCATAAGCATTTCGATGCAACTAAGTAGGCCAGAAAAAATAGAAAGAAGAAAATAAGAGAGAAGAATGTTGATCTACAAACTGCTAAGAAGATTCAAACATGTTTTAATGAAGAATGAAATTCTCTGTGGATCACCACCATGAAGCTTCTCGCAACCTGACCCGAAGGACAAATATCAGAGCAGTGGGTTTGGATTGGAATGAGATCCATTCATGCAACAAGGTAGATTTGGCTAAGACCACTCAAAAGGTGGTATACATAAATTATGAGTGACTAGATCGAAATTTGATAAAGCATGAGAATGAGCTAGAAAATGTAAAAGAAATGGTGAACTATTTGCAGTCAGAACTTAGGGACCGAAATAATGAAATGACCTACATACTACAGGCGAAAGACCAACAAGAGGAAGCAACATGATATATTTGTTGGAAGTGGATTCACTCTGACAAGGGGCGGGGTGAATCAGAGTGAAGTAATTTTAACTTTTAACTTTCAAAGCATAATGAAACTTTTACTCATTTAACCCAAAATGACATATTTGTTTAAGAAAGTGAACATTAATACTTTAGATCAGATTGACATGAGACTTGACTAACATTTACTACCCATATTAAAAGCATTATATGATATTGTTCAATTAAAGATTTATGAACAATCCCATTGTGCTTTATAAATAGAACTATAAAAATTCATAATATGCAACTTTGACTTGCTTTTGACAAACTTCTGAGCATTCATATAATGAGCACAAAATGTAGAAGCTAATTCACTTTATGAAAGACATTTTGCATCAGATTTTCACAATCTCAATTTGCATGACAAACTTGAGCAAATTGACTTTAAACTTGTAAACAACCTTAAAGTATCAGAGCATTGGCCAACTGAATGAGCAAAATAACATAAATGACTAAAATAAGGAGTATGCAAGATAAACATAAATCACACAAATGAGAGACACAAATATTGCCGAGTGGAAAACCCTCCTGGGGTAGAAAAACCACTCCTAAAATGCCTTATTGGCTTAATTTCAAAACCACTTCTTACAATGCCTTATAGGCTGATTTCTGAGCACCAACTCAAGGAGCACCAACCCCTCATTTAGAGACAACAATCTCAAGGAGCACCAACCCCTCATTTAGAGACACCAATCTCAAGGAGCACCAACCCCTTTTATTTTTTTGAATAGTAAATCACACAATGATATAGAGGATCTCTCTATTTCTCTCTTATATATCAAGTGCCTCTTGATAGATAATATCTAAAATCCTCAAAGTTCCAAAATGAGCTTTTAGAATTTCAGCCATTGTCAAGCCTTAATTCAACTTGATTATCAACTCATATTTCAGATTTCCAATCTCAGAGCTCAACATTTTTCAATACAATCACTGTGATGTACTCACACTAGTTTTTCCCTTTTTGTTTCATACTTTTCTCATTGTTCTTCTCTCTTTTTCAATGCAATTAACCCTCTCTCATTGTTTTTATACTCTTTTCATAGATCTTCACATAAAACCAGTTAATCCCAATTTCTCTCTTTTTGTTTTTCCTTGATATTAAAGCCCTAATCTCTTTATTTTTTTCTAATTACAGATTTCATCATTACATTCAAAGAAGGTTACAACAGTAGCTCGTAAAAAGGATTTTTAGAAACAAGACAGGATTTTATCAGATTACCCACTTCTTGTCAAGCAACCTTGTCAGATGTTACAATGTTCCCGTGAGAAAGATCAACATTTTCAATTTCTTTTGACAGGAAAACCAAGCAACATGCAAATATAGAAATGAGACAGAACCCTATCATGTCGAGAAACCTGGACAGGTAGAGCTTAACCAAACAACATCAAAGCATGCATATAATGCATAAAAAATAACCACTAAAACTGTTGCAAAGCAAGGCAACTGAAACACAATGCTCTATAACCAAAATCCTTTAATCATAGTTTCAAGAGCAGTTACCAAAGATTCTAGGTAAGGATCTGAAGATTTTCGAAGATATTATGATTAACCACAAAATCAAAGTCATTATTCATTAAACTGATATGGTAACCCTTTAAAAAAATTGCAGTCAAGATTATGTGTAAACCTTTTTAGATCTGACGAAAAAAGAGAATAAACTATTTTTTGATTTTCGATTCAGTGAAGCACACTTATCTCTTTTTCACCTTGCCATAAAAGGTAACGGTTCTGCAAACCAGTTGAAAGAAAGAGTACCTAAGAATAATGATTGAGATGTTGTCAAAGATCAGTAAACCAACAACATGCATAGTGAAATGGCCAAGAGTATGATTCCATGTTGGCGGCCAAAATAGGGTTCCAAACCCTTCGTGCAAGAGAAGTGAAAATATGACCATTTGACATCCATTTCCTTACCGCTCAACCATGGGCTCCCATCTGACTACCCATGGTATAGCGGTAGCTACCTTGCAAGTTGCTAACTGCTTCCACCGCACTACTACTGTTACCCTTCTGACTACCCACGGTATAGCGGTAGCTGTCTTGCAAGCCACTAACCGCTTCCACCATACTACCATGGTTACCCTTCTAACTACCCATGGTATAGCGGTAGCTATCTTGCATGCCGCTAATCGCTTTCACTGCACTACCGCAGTCACTGGTTTAACTACCAGCGGTACTACGGTAAGACCTTTGAAGTTCGTAGCCTTACCAAAGTCAAGCATACTGACCAAAACACAACTATCGACCATGTGAAATTTTGATTAAATGATGCCTTTGCATTATTTCTACCAAATGTCGATTGCCATTGACATATGTGTTTTCAAGAATTCAAACCAAGTCACTTCCAATGTGACAAAGAAATTAATCATTTGGACCCGATTTAAATGCAAATTAGAGAACAATTTGAGTACCTTTACCCTATGTCGATTGCCACCTTATTAAGTCAAGTATACCCAAAGACTTGTGTTGACCAAGAAACCGAAACACAAGAATAGGAATGATCACATGTGTGCAAATGATCAAAAAATTGATTTCCACCATTAAAAAGCCATATATACTCAAAGTATCCAAAGCCTTGTGAAGTGTAATAAAGGCTAATTTCATGAATTTCATTCTCCCATGCCAAATACCATAAACCCAATGCAAAAGAATGAGCAATGTGTTTCTCAAAGCCCAAATTCAATATAATAACCAATGCCATATAATAAGCCAAATAATATCGAATGACTTATGAGGTATAATGAAGGCTAATGCTCAAGTTAAATTCAATATGCCTTTCACCCAAGCCAATATCAGTTGTTTAAGGAAACCCGATAGGTTTTTCTTATAACATGAAAACCATCTGCATTTTATAACTCAAGCACCAAGAACCAGAGAGAATTACCTGAAAGAGGATGGATCAAGATGATTCTAAATATGATCACCAACCATTAAAAATATCATGAAGCTAGAAACTGATCAAGCCACTATATATCAACAATGAAGTAAGTATGCCAATGTCAAAATGAATACCAAATATCAAATGTACCAATCAAATTCCACAATAAGACCAGACTAGTAAATCCTTCTGAGGCACCAACCTAGGGTAGTTTTGACATCAAGGACAAATGCCATAGAAGAAGTCAACAAACTCCCCCTTTGTCCTTGATGGAAAAAATGTTAGCCATCTAAACCACCATTTTTTCCCCATTTTTTTCACAAGGACAAAGGAAGAAGCCTGTGATATACAACAACCATTTTCTCCCCATTTTCTCCATGAAGTAGAACAATTAATCAATACTGAGCTGCAAATATAACAAGAATGCAACAAAAATTGCAGATCTAATACCATAAGCCATTATGATCACAACAACAATGACTACAAAACAATGAACCAATTCTTTCAAGAACCTTTGTTTTGATGCAAATGTAGAGGAATTCTCCTTTTAAGAACTAATAGCATGATCACTTGTTATACCAATTCGAACCTGAAATAAATAATGCCCATACAAAACTGTGACCTGTAACATAAACTAAATTCATGATCTTGAACAAACTGTAGCATAATTCTCACTATCAATTAAAAACATAAGAATTTGCGAAGGAGAAATATGAATAGGAAGCATGAATATTTTGAGAAATAAGATCTGTAAGTTGCCACAACATGAATGCCAATGGATATCAACTTAATGTCATGAATCTAAACAAATGTATCAAATTCGGGTTTGACATCCAGAGCAAACCAAAATGACTGAAAAAACCAACAACACCATAAGGATGCAAATTTGAACATCACAGTACAACCACTATCCAAGCAACATGTCAAAGATTCATAACCAAAACTACACACCAAGGCTAACTGTTCCACCTTTTGGTCATATTAAACACGATCCTCAATTGTCACCTGTAGACACACTATTATCAGTATGAATGACCATGCACAAATACATATCTTGTTGTAATGAACATATGGATAACATCAGTACCAACATATAAAAATTAAGTGCATGCCATGAAACATGTGAACCAAGAACCAACTATTCACTGTATGTACCACCCAGATTATGTAAATGTGTCATCAAATCTAGTATAGTCATCAAAGCCAGTATAGTTACCAAAGATAAGCAACCACGATAAACGTTTGAAATCCAAACAACCAATGAAACCAACTGCTAATACAATTAGAGAAGAGACAAATGATAAGAAAGTTGTGAGAGAGCAACCATAAAACTAAGCTCCCCCTATAAAGAAGCTTCAGAAAAAAATCCTTTATGATCCGTAAGACACAATTTATTTTCACAAGCTTATTGAAAATGTGCCAATTCTTCAATCAATGACTCTTTATCGTTGATACAATAACTTACTGAACATTTCTCCATGATCATAATGAAACACAATATGATGATAAAATTCATTTGTAAATGAAACACTAAAGTATACTATTACCAAACAAGATTTATATACATCAATAGGCAAGTAGATACCACTGCATTTTCAATACTTAAGGAACTGGAAGTAAGATAATTAGGCCAACACATTTTCATTGCAACTAACCTTGTTCTTCAAAATAATATATTTTACTAGAATAACACAAAGAAGCCAAATCTGTACAATACAATCCACTACATAAGTCTCAGGTCACCAAACTATTAGTATCATGTAAAATTCAATTGTCAAATGATAATATTGATCAATAGATGCATATTGAAATCTTCATCATTCAAGAATACTCAAAATTCTATCAATTTTGTTTGTCTATTCTCAAGTACACATCTACTATACCAACATAGTCAATGTCAAAAATGCCACACTAGCAACCACAACTCCAAAAAACTAATTTTATAGCAACTACTTAGTGTGTTGTCCATGTTTTCCAAGCACAACACTATAGAACTCAACATTTACCGTTAATTTTTTTCAACTAACTACCTCTATCATTCTTTCAATTAAGACCTCAACCAATTAACTATCTTAAGATGCTCTATTTCTGAAATATAATTCATATAAATCAAGGCACTGAATTTTATCAAGTTGTTGTTGGATATGGTTTCAAAGTATCGACCAAAGATGAGACAATATAACAAGATTTGATGACAAAGACAAAATGAGCACTCCTTCACTGTTCAAGCATCTTAAGGTCTCAAGTAACTCTTGAGTAACACAAACCATTACCTATTCTGATAAGTACAAAGAAAATATTGATCCTTTTGGCATAGGCAATACATTACAACAAAGCAAGATTAATAATGATTTTTCCACAAATGGTGGAGAACGTAATTGTGTTTCAAGAATATTTTACTAAGGACACTCCCAAAGAAACATAAAGCATCAACTGCTGCACCATCAATAGTCATATGATAAATCATCTTCTAACAGAATGATGAAATAAATGAACCATAGCATTAAGGCAGTTATCATCAACTCATTGTCACTGTTATTCCCAGCATAGACAATAAAACACATCTATGTCATGCATTTTGATGATAAATAGGTTATGAAACAACAAGATTCTACTACCTATTATTTGATATCAAAGGGGTTTATTCAAAATGCATTAATCATCTCCCCCTATATTCATACTGTCTTTCGAATGCTTAGTGATGATTCTTGTGCAGCATGCACAAGATTTAGTTCTTCATTTTTCTTTTCTTGATTTCTTCTCCATACTTGTATAGGCTTTGTTTTTTCCTTACTCATAGTATTCTTTTCCTTTTGTTTGAACATGTAGTCCCTAGATGGATTTATCAAAATTTTCTTACACCACTGTGCTTTGTGTCCAAACCCATTACACCTATAACATATAATAGAGTTGTCTAGACCAAAAAGAGAAGAATTTATTTTAGGCACATTGTATGAACCTCTCTTGACATATCTCTCATGATTATGAGTGTTATTCATCCAACAATTTCTTGATCTACGTCCATAAGAATTACAACAATAACAATAGCCATGAAATTGAGAGTGGTTGTACCTTATAAATGAAGATTTCTATGGTCCTTTTTTCCTAACCCATTTTTGTTATATCTGAGCAATAACAATATGGTGACCGAGATCAACCTTCAATCTTGGTGTTTTCTTGGCTGTAAATGACTTTCCATATGTAGTAGCTAAAACTGTTTCATGTTTACATTCTTCTGTAGAGCCTTGTCCAACCTCATATCCCACTCCTGTAGGATCTTTAAATCGCTTTTGTCTGCCAATCATCTCATTCAATAAATTAGTACTGCAATCAAATTTATGATTGTTATCCAGTTGAACCTTTAACAGTTTCAAGCTCTTTTCTTAATGCAACTACTTCTCCTTCAAGTTTTATACATTCAATCTTTTTAACTTCCAAATTAGAGCTTACAACATCTGCAATCCTTTTACATTCTTCAATTTCAATTTTATGACTGATAATCAAATCATCTTTAAGAGTTAGTTCTTTTAACAAAGAATCATTGTCAGAACATTTCTTTAATGAGGCAACCTAATTTTACAGTTTATTAAATTAATTCATTCTTATCTTTTAACTTGGATTCTAATCCCTCTTCAGTCTTTTTCTTATCAACCATTTGAGCTTTCAGTAATTCAATAATATTTTTATCATCATTATGAGCTTGTATTACAACTTTATTGACACTGACACTTTCCTTTAAGCAAACCTTAAGACCCTGATTTTATTTTCTAATCCTCTTAAGCTCATCTAAGGAAGCAAGAAGTTCTACCTCCAAATCAACTTCAAATTCATCACCTTCACAATCCTTTTTTCCAAATTCTTGTTCAAAGTCACTAACATTGTGATCTTCTTCACCAACTACAGGATCACTTTTAGTATTAAATGGCAGGGTTAATTCTTGAGACAAAACTTCACTGGAATTGGGAGAGGTTGATTTATCAAATTTTTCCTTAACATAAGTAGCTTTCTTTTGAACTTTGTTCCTTTTGCACTTAGCCATGATGAATACTCCACGACACACGAAAAAAAAACTTCCAAGACCAGAATCAATCCTAGGTATGGAACCTAATGCAAGACCCTATGCTCTGATACCACTTGTTGGAAATGGATTCACTCTGAGAGAGGGGCGGTGAATCAAAGTGGAGTAATTTTAACTTCTAACTTTGAAAGCATAATGAAAATTTTACTCATTTAACCCAAAGTGACAGATTTGTTTAAGCAAGTGAACAATAACACTTTAGATTAGGTTGACATGAGACTTGACTAACATTTACTACCCATATTAAACGCATCATATGATATTGTTCAATTAAAGCTTTATAAAAAATCTTGTGGTGCTTTATCAATAGTACTATAAAACTTCATAATATGCGACTTTGACTTGCTTTTGACAAACTTTTGAGCATTCATATAATGAGCACAAAATACAAAAGTTATTTCACTTTATGAAATAGATTTTGCATCACATTTGCACAATCTAAATTTGCATGAGAGACTGAGAAAATTCACTTTAAAATTTTAAACAACCTTAAAGTATCAGATAATTGACCAACTAAATGAGCACAATAACATAAATGACTGAAAGAAGGAGTATGCAAGATAAAAATAGATCACACAAATGAGAGACACATAAATTTCCAAGTGGAAAACCCTTGTGGGGTAGAAAAACCACTCCTAAATTGCCTTACTGGATTAATTTCAAAACCACTACTTACAATGCCTTATAGGCTGATTTATGAGCACCAACTCAAGGAGCACCAACCCCTCATTTAGAGACAAAAATCTCAAGGAGCACCAACCTCTCATTTAGAGACACCAATCTAAAGGAGCACCAACCCCTTTTCTATTTTCAGTAAAGCACACAATGATATAGAGGATCTCTTTGTTTCTCTCTTATCTATCAAGTGCCTCTTGACAAAGAATATCTAAAATACTCAAAGTTCCAAAATGAACTTTTAGAATTTCATCCATTGTCAAGCCTTAAGTCAACTTGATTATCAGCTCATATTTCAGATTTCCAATCTTAGAGCTCAACATTTTTCAATACAATCATTGTGATGTACTCACACTAGTTTTTCCCTTTTTGTTTCGTACTTTTCTCATTGTTCTTCTCTCTTTTTCAATGCAATTATCTCTCTCTTCATGTTTTTATACTCTTTTCATAGATCTTCACAGAAAACGTGGTAACCCCAATTTCTCTCTTTTTGTTTTTCCTTGATATTAAAGCCCTAATCTCTCTATTTTTTTCTAACTACAAATTTCATCATTACATTCAAAGAAGGTTACAATAGTAGCTCATAAGAAATATTTTCAGAAACAAGATAGGATTTTATCAGATTGCCCACTTCCTGTTGAGCAACCTTGTCAGATGTTAAAGTGTTCCTATGAGAGATCAACATTTTCAATTTCTTTTGATAGGAAAACCAAGCAGCATGCAAATATAAAAATGAGACTGAACCCAATCATGTTGAGTAGCCTGCACATGCAAAGCTTAACCAAACAACATCAAGGCATGCATATAATGCATAAAAAATAAGCACTAAAACTATTGCAAAACAAGGTAACTAAAACACAATGCTCTATAGCCGAAATCCTTTAATCATGCTTTCAAGAGCAGTTACCAAAGATTCTGAGTAAAGATCTGAAGAGTTTCGAAAGATATTATGATTACCCAAAAACTGAAAGTCATTATTCATTAAACTGATATGGTAACCCTTTAAAAAAATTGCAGTCAATATTATGTGTAAACCTTTTTAGATCTGGCCAAAAAAAAGAATAAACTGAATTTTCATTTTCGATTCAGCAAAGCACACTTATCTCTTTTTCACCTTGCGAGAAAAGGTCATGGTTCTGCAAACCAGTTGAAAGAAAGAGTACCTGAGAATAATGATGAAGATGTTGTCAAAGATTAGTAAACCAACAACATGCATAGTGAAATGGTCGAGAGTGTGATTCCATGTTGGCGGCTAGAGTAGTGTTCCAAACCTTCATGTAAGAGAAGCTAAAATATGACTATTTGACATCCGCTTCCTTACTACTCAACCGTGGGCTCCCATTTGACTACCCGCAGTATAGCGGTAGCTGCCTTACAAGCTGCTAACTGTTTCAACAGCACTATCGCGGTTACCCTTATGACTACCCATGGTATAGCAATAGCGGTCTTGCAAGCAGCTAACCACTTCCACCGCACTACCGTGGTTACCCTTATAACTACTTGCAGTATAGTGGTAGATGTCTTGCATGCCACTAACCACTTTCACTGCACTACCATGGTCATTGGCTTAACTGCCAGCGGTACTACGATAAGAGCTTTGACGTCTGCGGCCTTACCAAAGTCAAGCATGCCGACCAAAACACAAGTTTCAAATTATCAACTATTGACCATGTGAAATTTCGATTAAATGATGCCTTTGCATTATTGCTTCCAAATGTCGATTTCCATTGACATATGTGTTTTCAAAAATTCAAACCAAGTCACTTCCAATGTGACAAAGAAATTAATCATTTGGACCCGATTTAAATACAAATTAGAGAAAAATTTGAATACCTTTACCCTAGGTCGATTGCCACCTTATTAAGTCAACTATCCCCAAAGACTCATTTTGAACAAGAAACTATGAACCCTGGTTTCATACCTGCACAAATACAACAAACAATCATATTATTAGATCAATATGCAAGGTTTAAAATAAGGATTCCCCATGAAATCCATTTACAAAGATTAAACTAGGAAAATGAAGAACAGAACATGAAAGACAAGTGAAATCCTAATTTAAGCAAATGAAAACTCTTGATCCCATGGGGGAGTTGGTTCCAATTGGTGTGTCAAAATTAGCCCTTTTCCAACTCCTTTGTTGCAATGTTGATGATTGGGGATTTGATCCACTTTGTTGATGAAGAACAAGACGAGTTCTTGAGAAAACCTGCAATAACCTAGCTAAGATCTTGCATTGAGGATGAATTTGAGTAGAGTAAGTTTACTCAAGTTGTGGATGATAGAATGAGAGGAAGAGTCTCTCATTTATAGATTTCCAAAATGGAAGAGAGAGTGAAAATAAGCAATGTGGGATCATTCAACACCCAATGGCCAAGTGCCACTTGTCAAGATGTGAATGGTTGAAGGTTGAGCACATTTTGATCAATGTAAAAGTTTGAATTTTGAATTTCATGAAGTGACATGTTTAGGGGGGATGAAAGAAATGGAGTTAATGTCACTTGGCTCAATGCACAAGGACATGTTAGAGGCATTGAATGCCTTGTTGGAAGGACCAAGCCCATTTGAATTTGAATTCAAATTTGAGGGAATATTCCCTTTTGATGCCATGTTGAGAGAAAATAAGAAATTAAATAAATCAAAGTAATTGATTTATTGTGCAAGTTGCATTCTCTAGAGGATTTTAGCAATTGAGATTAAATTAATCAAGATTTGATCAATTTAATGAGAGATTAGATGATTTGACCATTTTGACTTAGATTTTAGGATTGATTTAAATCAAAATGAGAGGAAAGATTTAATGAAATAAATGATTTTGATTTATTTAACTAAGGGGGGTAATGTTAGATTAAATTAAATAATGTTTAAGTTATTCAATTTAATAAGAAGACTTTAGGGATTTAATCAAATAAAATGAATTATTTAATTAAAAGGAGTTTTATAGAATTAATTAAATAAAATTGATTTATTTAATTAACAAGAGATGATGACTTAATTAGATAAATTTTATTTATTTAATTAAGAGATGAAGAGCGATGAATCTAATCAAATATAGATTATTAGCTTAAATGACTAGCAAAGGAGATGATTCAGGATGAAATAGTGTTAGTAAATCATGATCCAGTGTGCCAGATTGAAATTGTACATTTTCCATGTCTACAAAAACCAAAACACAAGCATAGGAATGATCACATGTGTGTGAATAATCAAAAAATCAATTTCCACCATTAAAAATCCATATATACTCAAAGTATCCAAAGCCTTGTGAAGTGTAATAAAGGCTAATTTCATGCAAAGTTCACAATGTCATTCTCCCATGCCAAATACCATAAACTGAATGCAAAAGAATGAGCAATGTGTTTCTCAAAGCCCAAATTCAATATAATAACCAATGCCATATAATGTTCCAAATAATATCGAATGACTTATGAAGTATAATGAAGGCTAATGTTCAAGTTAAATTCAATATGCCTTTCACCCAAGCCAATATCAGTTAAGGAAACCCAATAGGGTTTTCTTATAACATGACAACCATCTGCATTTTATAGCTCAAGCACCAAGAACCAAAGAGAATTACCTGAAGGAGGATGGAGCAAGATGACTCTGAATATGATCACCAACCATTAACAATTTTATGAAGCTAGAAACTAATCAAGCCAATATATATCAACAATGAAGTAAGTATGCCAATGTCAAATGAATACCAAATATCAACTATGCCAATCAAATGCCATAATAAGACCAAAATGAGAAATGCTTCCAAGGCACCAACCCAGGGAAGTTTTGACATCAAGGATAAATGCCATAGACGAAGTCAACACTCTTTCTATGCTTTAAGATGAGAGGATTCATTTGTACACTGAAATAGATAGGTTGTGTAGGATGGTGAAATCTTATACATGAATTGGTATAGATTCAGCCATCCTCATAGAATAATATGAATCATTGACTCTAAATAATAATGATAACTAAGATAAAACATGCATTAGAGAAAATGAATACAACCTATTCTATGTTGGATTGGTGCCCTCCATGAAAATGTGAGAGAGCCCTTTCCCAATCCCTTTCCAAGCCAATAGACAATGAGTTGCTATGAGCTCAAGTTGCCTATAGTGTAGATGCATTCAAATTGTGTTTTAGAAATGAGAGAAGATGGCTTGCATTTATAGGAAAAGTTGATAGAAGAGAGGCCCAAATTAGGCAATGTGGGACTAAATCCCATCCAATAGGATAGAGACACTTGTCATAATGGGATTGGTCAAAGCTTGTGCAAGTTTTGGCCAATGTGCCCATTCAAATTTGAAAAATGTCAATAAATGCATGTTGTTGAGGGTTTTGGGGGGAATAATCTTTGTCCAAAAAAGTCAAAGATGAGAGTTATTGAGGGAAAATAACTCTTTTTAATAAATCAATAAATTGATTTATTGATGCAAGTGGGTGGGTTAGTTAGGAGTTTAGATTTGACTCTAGTTGAGTCAAAAGCTAGAGAATGCTAATCATGATTTAGAAGTCAATTAATTTAGATTAATTAACTTAGGGGATTTTAGGGATTTGATCAGTTTGATTTATTAAATCAAATGAGAAGAACATTAGGAACTTAATTAAATAATTTGATTTATTTAATTAAGCTTGATGAACCTTATGAAATTAATCAATAAATTGCTTTAATTGATTAATAGCAGAATTTGATGTTAGTTAGAGCGAGATATATGATGTCAGTTTTGCATGTCTACATTTTGCCCCTCTTTGAAGCAATGTACTCGTTGCATTGGTTCAAAGAATGATGTTGCCGGCATCGAAATTAAAAAATTCTTTGGTTTTTTCAGATGCCCCAGTGGAAAATAAGTAGGTTAGTACATTGCCCCCTCGAGAGATTGAGCGAAAAGATACAATTTGAGTTGGATCTCGCGACAAAGAGGTTCAAAATGGATGTATGGATGGTAATGATGATGTAAATGAGATGTTTGGAAGATGCTTAGAATAACAAATATATATTATTTTAAGCATGTTAAATGATTATGCAATGCATGTGAGATGGATGAGATGGATGATGTTGTCCTAATATGATGGTATGACATGATTATGTAGAATGAGAATATGGATGCAAGATGGATGCATTGTTAGCGTGAAAGAAGATAGAAGATTGAGAGGGATGAACCCTTAAATTCAAGAAGATGAAGAAGTCCAACAAGTCTCCTAGTCATCGAGACTTTATTGGATATGACGATGAATGATGATGATGTGTTGCTTATCTAGGGATGGGAAAAGAGCATACCTTTCTTTATGTTTGATAACACACGTAGGTGCGATGTATCAAGGTATTAAGAACCGGGATGGCGTGGCACCTAGTGTGATGGACTTTGACTCGTCAAACAGATAGGAGTACTCTTGTTCACACTTTGACAAACATAACCTTATTCAAAATGCAGTTCAGATATCATAAACATCTCAGACCAAAACATAAAAAGGCAAGCCTTCTTATGTGGTCAACAAGATACCTAAAACATCCTTCGTACAAACAAAACAAAGTATGCATGACGAAGTTATTTTACAAGAATATCCAACAAGCACAATAGATAAAAAGATAATGATCGTTGCCCCATTCCTTTCTCTCTAAACCTATTTTGTTTAGGCATCATTGAGAGGTCCTTGGAATGAGCGCAAAATAAGATAAGTCAAAAAGACCAAAATAAATTAAACAAACAAGCTAATGTTCTTCATATCGTTAGCCAAGGCTAAACTACTATGGGGTACCTGATGCTTATGTCCATCGCAAGAAAGCTTCATCCTAGGACATGTAGTGATCAGGGTTTTGGTGAGATTGATTGCATGATAAGCTATTGATACTCTGAGTTGACCAACTTTTTGACTTACTGACTTAGACTTGAGACTCTGACGATAAGGCGTTCACTTTAGAACCTGCTAAACTTGCTTCTGAATAACTCACCAAAGGGTGAAAGCGACGATGATTTATTATGAGTGATGAAAATCACGGGTGAAAGTGAGATGAAATGGATGCACCATTTTGGTTTTTTCAGATATTTTGAGGCTGTTTTTTGGAATTTTGAGATGTTTTAAATTTTTTTTTGGTATTTTCAAGATTTTACAACAAACAGACTAACTTAAAGACCTATCCTAGGGGTCTCGGGAGCTGATCCATAGATTAGCCTTGCCTACGTTATATACGTAGAGACCACGTAGTTCGACTGGTGGTGGAATGACTTGATGAAAAGATGGACAAACAGATTGCCATTTTATTGCCTAAAGGACTGACTTAAGATGCAGACTAGATGGGCAAATGGATTGCCAATGCGACGGATGCCTAAAGGACTGACCTAACCGTCTCGAGGGATGATCAAAGATCAACCTTGCCTACGTTCAAGCTCAGAGACGACGTAGTTCGACAAGGTAGAAAAAAACTGACAAGACTTAATGATGAAATTTTTGAAGATTTTCTGATATTTCGACATGTTTTTGGATTTTTGATGATTTTTCTAGATGTTTTGGATTTTTTGATAAATTTTCTAGATGTTTTTGAAAATTTTGATGGATTTTTTTAATGTTTTTGGAATTTTTGATGAATTTTGAAAAAGATCACGAGAATATACATGAATCCGATCTGATGTTGTGAGAACGTGCCCCCAGTGTGGTGTGATAGACTACTTCGATAAAGGCGGGACAGACTGACCTTTGAAATGCCAAGTAGTTCCAATGGTGGAATATAGTACAGATACCAATGCAGGCTATGGTATGGATGCGAGCGGATGAGTAGAATGCGATGGAGTGGATGAGTTGTGCAAATCCTGATAGATGGGGAAGGTGCTTTATTTACACTTGATGCCTATTTGCCAGGTTTTCACCAAGGTACTTGCCCAAAGCGCCACCGAAGTGGTTTTCACTAGAGGATGATTTTTCTCTTTACTATTTTTCAATCCTTTTCTGATTTTTTTTGTTGTCACCAAGATGCCTGTTTGCCAGGTTTTCATCGAGGTAACCATTTTTTCAGGACTTTTTCTGATTGTTTTTGTATTTTTTGGTTCTATACCTTGCAATGTTTAGGCATAAAACTTTTTGAGATGAGAGCTATTCAGAGGCTCCTGCAGAGGCTCGCCTTCTGGTGTTGCTAGTTGATATGCCCCTGATGTGTAACTTGCAATGATGACGAAAGGTCCCAGCCAGTTGGGCTCAAACTTTCCCTTTGTATCTGGATTTGGCACGTTCTTTTGGTTTTCTTTCAGCACGAGGTCACCAACTTGGAAAGTGCGTTGTCTGATCTTCTTGTTGTAGCTCCTTTTTAGGCAGTTCTGGTACACTTGTAGATGATTAAGGGCATCCATGCACCTTTCATCTAGTAATTCCAACTCATTGAGTCTTGTGACCCTGTATTCCTCATCTGTGATAAGGTTTTGCAATGATATCCTTAGTGATGGGAGCTCGATCTCAATGGGGAGTATGGTCTCTGATCCGTAGACCAAAGAGAATGGGGTGGTACCTATTGGCATGCGGATGCTGGTGCGGTAGGCCCATAAGGCAGGATTTAACTGCAGATGCCAATCATGGCTAGAGTCATTGAGTATTTTCTTGAGGATTTTCAAAATGGTTTTATTGGTGGCTTCTGCTTGGCCATTGCCTTGTGGATAATATGGAGTGGAAAAGCGATGCTTGATTTTGAATTTTTCACACAAGTCACAGACATCCTGATTCTTGAAGGGTGTCCCATTATCAAAGATAATGGATTGGGGGACACCGTACCGATAAATGAGGTAATTCAGGATAAACTTGGATATCTGCTTTCCGGTGATGTAGGTCATGGGAATTGCTTCAACCCACTTAGTGAAGTATTCGATGGTGGTGATAATGAATTTATGGCCATTGGATGAGGTGGGTGATATTTTACCAATGAGATCAAGCCCCCATTGTGAAAAGGGCCAAGGTGTAACAATAGGATGCAGTTCTTGAGCTGGTGCATGAATAAGATCTCGATGCTGTTGGCATTGCAAGCATTTTCTGACAAAATTGTGTGCCTCTTTTTCCATCGTCGGCCAGTAGTACCCTATTCTTAGCAACTTTTTAGCCAAGGTCATACCACTTGAGTGTGACCCACACGTGCCATTGTGTACCTCAGTTAGAGCAGTCAGGGCTTCCTCGGGTTTTAAACAACGTAACAGGGTTCCATCGGTACTCCTACGGAAGAGGGTCTCTCCTAGGATGACGAATCGTGAAGTCCTTTTGATGAAAGTGCGTTTTAGGTTCGGGGTGATGTCAGTGGGGAGGATTCCTAACTTTAGGTAGGTGTATATATCATGATACCAAAGATCACCAGGACCAACGAGTTCACATGCGTATTCTGACTCTGGTACCTCGAATGTGGGTACGAGAAGCTGCTCTACGAGGAATTCATGTTTCGAGACGTTACGAGGGATGTCGAGTAAGGATCCAATTGTCGCCATTGCATCAGCCGCTCTGTTGTTTGTCCTTGGTATCTGCTCAAAGGTAATGTCGATGAAAGATTCCTTGAGGCTTTCTACCACCTTCTTGTATGGTGTGAGCTTATCATCCTTGGTTTGGTATTCGCCGTTGACTTGGTTGATGATAAGTTGCGAGTCGCCATAGACTTTTAGTGCCATGATTCGCCATTGTGCTGCAATCTTGAGTCCTATGGTCAAAGCCTCATATTCTGCTATATTGTTCGTACAAGGGAATGCCAACTTGTATGATCTAGGTATGCAGTCTCCTTGCGGCGTGATGAAAAACACACCAGCTCCTGACCCATGTTGTGTGTGAGAGCCATCAAAGTATAACTTCCAGTGGTCTGTTGCATCAAGGTTAAAAAGGGACTCATCTGGGAATTCTGATATGAGTGGATTATCTGTGTAGAGGGGAGCTTCTGCCAGCTGATCCGCAATGACTTGTCCTTTTATGGCTTTTCGTTCTACATACTCGATATCATGTTCAGATAATATCATTACCCACTTAGCCATTCTACCTGTAAGTGCTGCTTTTGTCAATAGGTACTTTAGAGGGTCTATTTTGGCAATCAACTTGATTTGGTGCGCTAGCATGTAGTGTCTGAATTTCTGAGCCGCAAATACCAATGCTAGGCAAGCTTTCTCTATTGACGTGTAATTGAGCTCATGTCCCACCATTGTTCTGCTGATGTAGTAGATAGCTCGCTCGGTTCCCTTTTCATCATGTTGGGCTAAAAGGGCCCCCAAGGCGGCTGTTGTTGCAGAGATATATAGGATTAGTGATTTCCCCACAATTGGTGGCATCAATACAGGTGGTGCAAGTAGATATTCTTTTATTTTGTTGAATGCTTGCTCGCATTTGTCATCCCATCTGAAAGCTACGCCCTTGTGAAGTAGGTGTGAATAGGCAATCTGTTTATCTGCCAATTGTGCTATGAATCTTCGGATGGACTGGAGTCTTCCTTGCAATCCTCTTAGTTGTTTCAATGTTCTTGGTGGTTTCATTTCGAGGATTGCTTTTACCTTTGCAGGGTCTACCTCTATCCCTCTCATTGAAACTATGTATCCTAGCAGCTTCCCTGATTGTACCCCAAAGACACACTTCTTCGGGTTGAGTCTAACCTTATATTGTTCGAGCCTATCAAAGATAGCACTTAGAGTTGCTATATGGTCTTTTCTCTTCTTTGATTTAGCAAGTATGTCATCTACATAATCTTCGACTGTTTAGTGGATCATGTCGTGGAAGATTAATGTCATGGCTCTTTGGTAGGTAGCTCCTGCATTCTTCAACCCAATTCTAGTAGTAGGTGCCCCACGGACATGTGAATGCTGTCTTGTGTTGGTCTTCTTTTGCGATCAATATCTGATTGTACCCCGAGAAACCATCCATTAGGGAAAGCATCTCATGTCTGGCCATCATATCCACTATCATGTCAATGTTGGGTAGTGGAAAGTCATCCTTAGGACATGCTTTGTTTAGGTCTCTGAAATCAGTGCAGATGCGGATGCCCCCTTTTGGTTTTGAGACTGGTACGAGGTTAGATACCCATTCTGAATAGTCGATCGAGCATATGAAGCCAACATCCAGAAGTTTCTGTAGCTCAATCTTTACAAGCAAGGCTATTTGTGGGTGCATCTTCCTTAGCTTCTGTCTAACTAGTTTTACTCCGGGGTGAATGGCCAAATGATGCACTACTACTTCAGGATCCAGGCCTGGCATGTCTACATAGGTCCACACAAAATTTACCTTTCTCTGCTTTAGGAAAGCTGCCAATAGTTTTTCTTCTTCTTCTAGGAGGGATTCTGCATAGAAGGTAATTTGTGGTTCTGATTCTGTACCTAAGTTGACCGGGTTGCACTGTTCTGCCAATACTATTGACTTCTCCTGGTGTAGAGCAGTAGGGGGGAGATTGAATCCTTCATCCTCTGGTGCCTCAGAGAGGTTTTCACCATTGGATGCGTCCTTTATTTTTACTATTTTATGGTTAGAGAGTGCCACAGTGTGGTTTTCACTCAATAACTCCGAGCTTATTCTCGATCTTTTTCTTTTACGACTGAAGGACTCAATCGTCTCCCCATAGTATGCTTGTGTGTCTAGAGTGATATCAAATCCTGCCTTGTGATCTCCACATGGAACAGTATCCCTTAGTCCCATGAATTCCGAGACAGCCTCATCTTTTTCGAACGAGTCTAGAATCGGCGGTCCTCGTTGGTCGTGATCGATGAGTTGGGGGTACACTAAGTGGATTTGGTGTGTTTGTTGGATTGGCTCAGCAGGTGAGACACTAATCATTAGTAAGGTGGAATCTTCAAAGAGCCTAGGTAGGCCACCTATGGTGTCATCGTCATCACTGCTACTACAAACGTCAGTTATGTCAAATGTGAAGTTATCGAGAGGTAGGCCTGTGGATACGGGTAATCTAAGGTCAGTTGCCGAGACCCGAGGAGAGGACCTGACTGCCCTATTAGGAACACTTCTGCCATGCACAGTTATACTCGGAGGGGTACAGCCGAGGCCAAGGTTCTGCGCTCTTCTTTCTACAATGATGGGCTCCAACCGTCCATCACTGTTTCTTCCTAGGCTTTCATTCCTGTTATAACCCATGCCGAACATCATTTGTAACCCCTGTTTGTTTCTTCCATGGGTAGGGTGGGAGTGGGTCTTTCATCTCGATACAGAGTGTTTGTGATGTCCTCCTCGTCCACATTTTCCTGACTGAGATCCCCCCAACTATGGAATCCAGAGGGTTCTGTTCTAGTGCGGACAGGTGTTTGAGTCAATTGTGGTTGCCCATGTGATCTAGGAGATTGTGGTAACTCTCCTACAACAAAAGCATTTCTCTTCATTCTATAATCATCGCATCCATTGTCCTATATCATGTTCTTGATCTCAGATATGTTGGGGATGGTGGGTGTCTCTGTCGCAGAAGTGGAGGCGAGATTAGCTGGGTCTATGTATGAAGTGGATGGGCCTTCATCGTTTTTAGGTACTTGAGGTATTTTGTAAAACTTGGCTTCCAAGTTTTTGCAATAGGCGAAAGGTTCGGGATCCCCATATATGGTAACCTCCTCATTTTGATATGAGAACTTAATGCACTGATGATAGGTTGAGGCCACTGCCTTCATTCCATGTATCCATGGGCATCCCAGGAGAATGTTGTATGGCAAATCAAGGTCAAGAACTTGACAAGTTGTTTCCATGGTTGCTGGCCCCACTTGGATGGGGATCTTGATAGTGCCCTGAGACACTCTTTCTTGGTCATCATATGCTCTTATGGTGATACTTTTGTTTTTATTGATGGAATCCTCGACGAATCCCAATTTCTTTATAAGTTTCAGAGAACAAATATTAAGACCTGCACCACCATCTACAAGGACTCGCTTGAATTTCTTTTTATGGACTAGGATTTGGAGGTGGAGTGCGCGGTTATGAGATGGCTGCAGGGGGAAATCTTGGTCCGAAAATATGATGAGATTCGGGGTAACGATGTTACCTACCATAGCCTGAAATTGCTCTGTGTCAAGGGTAGCAGCGATGGTAGAGGCAACTAGTGCTTCATCCAGGATCTGTCAATGAGCGACAGAGATTTTTAGTAATTCCATGATGGATATTTGTGCGGGTGTTCTCTTCAGTTGGTCAATTACATTGTAATCATAGGGGACGGCCTTTGTGTTGGTAATGGGGGTCTTAGCAGGTGCCCCGGCAATGGTAACTTTTCCGCCTCGTGTGGTGACTCCACAGTCATTGTTGGTTCCCTTGATATTTATGACAGTGACCAACTCGTCGACACATCCGACTATCTCCTCGTATACTAGATTGGCACTAGCATACTTTTGTTTACCCTTATTATTCCCTTGGTTATTTCCCTGATTATGATTCGGCATCGGATTCGTGTAGATTTTTAGGTCTTGGTTTTCGGCCGACTGCTCGATGTTGATGACCTTATCCTCAATGAGGTCTTGGATGATATTCTTGAGTCTCATGCAGTTGGCGGTGGTGTGTCCTTTAACTTTGTGGAAGTCACACAAGAGATTCTCGTTGTACCATGGCGGTTTGGTCATGGGCTCTATGTATTGTTCAGAGTTAGAGATTTTGATTAGGTTTTCTTTGACCAATTTCTTCATGACAGACTCAATCGATTCGCCAAGGGCTGTGAACTTCCTCTTGGGGGGAAACTTGTTGCGGGGAGGTGGTCCTCCTTGATTACCCACATTGTTGACTTGGCTGGTGGAAGGTGTTTGTGACTGTGCTACTACCGCATTAGCCTACACATTGTTGTGGTTATGAGTTTGCGGATGATGATTTTGGGTATTTTGCTTAGGAGCACTGATAACTACCTTAGCATCGACCACACCGTCGTTCATGATATTTTTGTTCCTCGACCATGTTCGAGGTTTATCATTGTAGTTGTTGGACGGGCAGTTATCCTGCGGTGGAGTGAATGTAGGTGTGCCTCCTCGCGCAGTAAGGGCTCTTTCGATGTTGAGCGCCTTTGGAATTAGTTGATCATAAGATGTGATGCACTGCATTTTTAGGTAGAATGCCAAGTTTTCATCTGAGTTGGCTATGATGGTGCAAACTTGTTGTTCCTCTGGCATGGCCCACTTGCTCTGATTGGCCTTGGATCGCCATCTTTGCAAGAAGGATGCAAATAACTCTCCTCTTCTTTGTTAGAGTGCAGATAGTTCTTCTAAACTAACATCCGCACCCATATTAAAAGCGTAATTTTTAAGGAAAGCCTCCACAATTTCCTTGAATGTTTTAATGCCTGTGGGTAAGCGAGAAAACCATTCCATAGCTGGACCAGTCAGGCTTCGGGGGAAGAGCCACATTAGATACGTGTCATCATATGCGACTTCCATGTAGTGCACCTGAAATTCCCTGACGTGGTTTTTAGGGTTGCCCGTTCCATTGTACTTATCAAATTTGGGGATCTTGAATCCCTTTGGAAATGGTACCATGGTGAGACTTCTATCGAATGGATAAGGGCACAAGTTGCTTGGTGTCCTTGTAGTTTTTCCTGCTTGCAAGTCCAACACCTGTTGTGAGAGCAATTTGATCTGTGTTGCAACATCCTTGCTTGGGTCGGGGGGTGGGATAAATGAGTGGTGAGGTGTTGGAGGTGTTTGATGGGTGGGGAGCATACTGGTCGGTGTTTGTTGCAAGCTTGGTTGTGTGTTTAGGGCTTGTTGGTAAGCTTGCATTTGTGCCAACAATGCTTGTTGTTGATCTTGCTATTGCTGTTCCAATAGCGCTTGCTGTTGGTCCATCTGCTGTTGTTCCCATGAAGCCTGCTGTTGGTCAAGTTGTTGTTGAGCTAGTAACGCTTGTTGTTGGTCTAGCTGCTGTTTTGCCAACAATGCTTGTTGTTGGTCGAGCTGTTGTTGTGCCAATAAAGCTTGTTGTTTAGCTTGGTGTTGTGCCTGAAAGTCTTGCAGGGCTTGGTGGCAGGCTTGCAGGTGGATTGCTTGCAATTGCGCTTGGTATTGAGCTTGTGTCTTTTGTTGGGCTTGAGCTTGAGCTTGGGCTTGAGCTTGCACTTGTGCTTGTGCTTGCGCTTGTGCGGCTTGTGCTTGAGCTTGAGCTTGTGCTTGTGCTCGTGCTTGTGTGGCTTGTGCTTGAGCTTGAGCTTGTGCTTGTGCTTGCACTTGTGCGGCTTGTGCTTGGAGTGCCTTCTGGCGGGTAGCTTGTTGTGTGGCTTGCAACATAATGGAGAATGAATTGGTCGTGTTGTGCTTTGGCGGTGGGATTGGTGGTGGAGCAGGAACCATGCCAACTGTCGTGGGGGGTGGAGGGATTGTGGTTCTGACTATGACTTGGGTTGTGGGCGGGGTGGTTGATACAATTGGTCCTTGATGAGGCATGCTTTGGGAAACTTGAGGACCAATAGATGCATTAACCATGGTGACAGGAATGGTTGCGATTTGTTGTGAGGATATGGGCAAAAGAATCGGGTTCAAAGTGGTGGTCGGATTGCTTGGATTAGCAAAATTTTCGATGGTTAAAGGTGGAAGACCTATTCCAGGAGGTGATGCAGATGTGAAAGGAAGCGAGGGAAGGGATGACGCACCACTTTGGAAAGAGAAAGGATTGATAGCTTCCATCGTTCTGAGCAAACCAACTTCCTCATGCAGTGGGGGAGTTGGTATGTTCAATTGATAAGTTGGTGTGGCGTGAAATGAGGATGAACTAGCGGGATTATGAAAAGTGAGTGGGATGTAAGGGTGAAATGAGTTTTCTGGAATAAATGTAGGGGTGATGATTGTTTCTTCATTAGCCACAAGGCGGTGTTCTTGCAATTCTTGGAACATGGCACTCCCCTTGTTCACAATCGAGGAGGTTGGTGTGATGATTGAGGTGATGCAAGGTACTTCTTGATTGATGTGTGACAACGGGGATGCAACTGCACTAGTGCTTGTGTTAAGGTTGGGAGGGGGCATGTCCCCTCCTCTTTCTATTGAATTTATGCATTTGAACATAGCACTAACAATTTTATGGTTCTTAGGATTTTGAATCATTTCCATGATTTCCTCTGGTGTCATCCCTATGTCTTCATTTATGTCGTCCTCTTGATGACTCTCCTCTTGAAGATTTTGTGTTGATAAGGGAGAGTTTCTTGGGGGATTGCTTGATCCTGCTAGGTTCACTTCGATATTTAGATGATTCATGTCCATAGAAGTTGATATGTATCTAATATTCTCCATGTCCTTCTTGTGTTGAGATCTTGTTTGGACCATAAAAATAGGGATTTGTTCGATCCTAATCCTTTAAGTCCAAAAAGAGAAGAACTAGGGTATCTAAAAGATCAAAGATGGTGATGATAGTGATGGGTTAAAACGGATGAGATAAGTGAATGAAACCTTTGGAAAACTTTTTGAATGTATGTGCTAAACTTTGAAAGGGCTTTTGATTTGATTTGAATGTGATAATTTGACTAGATGCGTTAAGTCAAACAAGATTGGTTGTGAAGTTGTTTTCCCTAGGAAGTTGTGTTATCCTAAGGGAACTTGCACAAAAATGGATGAATTGACAAAGTGTGTTATGCAAATGTTTTGGAGAACTAATAGACTTTAAGAAGTTGTGTTATCTCAAAGAAAATTTGTTCAATGATTTGAGACTATGTTGGCTAAGTGTGTTAAGCCAAGATATGATGATGTTGATTTAGCCCTCTAAGTTTAGCATGATGTTTGATTCTAGGGTTCTCAAAAAGGTTTGATGATGAAATGATACTTTGATTTGATGGATGAATGAATGGGAATGACAACTTTGATCTTAAACCTTAACCTAGATGTGACTCTCTCTTTACAAAACCTAGGTGTTGAAGAACATGCTTGACTTCTTATGGGAGAAATGAAAACCTTTGAAACAATTCAAGATTTTGTTGACAATAAAATGCATATAATGTTGGATTGTTCCTTGAGGCTTTTCTATAAAAGTTATAAACCAATCTTTCCCTGAATTTGAAAAGTCTCTCAAGACGTTCCTCACGAGCTTTTAGACTAAGCTTCTTGAACTTTGGCTTTGGGATTTTGATCTTGCGGGAAATCATGTTAGAAAACACATGTGTAATCCAATTTGTCTCTTTATCTTGGTTAAATGAAGTTCTTTTTATCCAAGACACTTGCTTGCTTAGGTTTTTGAAACTATATGTCTAGTGTCCCATTCTCTTTCTCATCCCACAATGTCCTTTGTGTGGAAATCGAGGAAAATAGGGCCAAAGTTCCTTATGTTTATCCTTATTGGAAACAAATGATGATAGAATTTGCACACTTAGAAACCTCTAGGAATGTGATTCCTAGGGAAAGCAAGAGTGGGCAAGTTCGTCAATAGGTATTTGTTCCCCACAAGGTGTTTGAAATTTCAAGGTTTTTGTGTATGTTTGTTTTCCAAATGTTTTCAAGATCAAGCAATGTGTTTTTTCCAAGCACTTTCACACTCCTAGGTTGATGAGACAATACCTTGTTGGGTTCCCACTTGGATAAATCCAGCTGCGCATATCTTGTGCGAATGGCTAAATGCTTGACCACACTGGCTCCCCTCCACGGCAGTCACTTATTCGGGTCAGCCAAGCATTAGTACCCATGAATCTCCCATGGCATACTTTCCATTTCCACAACAAGACCGCATGTTATGTGAGGCGGCTTCAAAGGAAATGACCTTTTGCACCAACAAGATAGATAAGGTTTTGGCCAATTTCTAAACAAGGGGTTCTAATTTGGGCATTCCGTTCGTGGGGGATTATCCAACATTGGCGAGAGTCCATTGCTGTCCATCTCGTTGGAATAATCCTCGTGATATTGGCCTTTGTTCCAATATCCACACTTATATCCCGGGTGGAACTCGCTTGGCTTTAGCGTGTTCCCGGTTGGGTCATTCCCTTGGGTGATTACTTTTTCCCACAAGGCAGACCCTCTAAGATAAACAATAGCGAGCTAACATATCCCATTGTTCACACAACCTTCATTGAAAAACAAAGGGGAGAACCTCCGCAATCTATCGTGCTCACACTCGCATGTTTTGTTCAATTTTTAAAATGCCCAAATTGAAGTGTGGAGGCAATCTTTTATGCAACTTAGGGTCATCAAAAAGACTTTTGATTCTCAAGATTGCCGTGAAGCGCGAGAGAAGCGCATACGCCCTTTTAAATGACACTACTTTGCAAAAAAGTTTTCAAAACACAAAGTACACATGTTCAATTTTAAATTCCTCAAAGCAATTATGAGTTCGTTTTAAAAGCACCAATTGAAATGTGAAGTTGCCTTGTTCAATTTTAATCCCAAATCGAAATCTAGTGAATGTCTAAGGTTCAATTTTAACCAACTTTGAAAAGATCAAGTCATTGATTGATTTTAAGCCCAAATTGAAAAGTGAGTTAGCTAAAAACAAAAAAAAAAGGGTAGTAAATGGAAGCTCCAAGATTGTTAAAACAAGCATTAAAAAATGCTTTTCAAGTCTTCAATTCCACTCTTTTTGCCTTCGTTTTTGCTTCAACCTTCAATTTCAATCTCCAATGCCAACCTTGAATTTCAATTTAAATATTTGTCTTCAAATGTCCACTTTGATTTCAACCTATTCTATGTTGGATTGGTGCCCTCCATGAAAATGTGAGAGAGCCCTTTCCCAATCCCTTTCCAAGCCAATAGACAATGAGTTGCTATGAGCTCAAGTTGCCTATAGTGTAGATGCATTCAAATTGTGTTTTAGAAATGAGAGAAGATGGCTTGCATTTATAGGAAAAGTTGATAGAAGAGAGGCCCAAATTAGGCAATGTGGGACTAAATCCCATCCAATAGGATAGAGACACTTGTCATAATGGGATTGGTCAAAGCTTGTGCAATTTTTGGCCAATGTGCTCATTGAAATTTGAAAAATGTCAATAAATGCATGTTGTTGAGGGTTTTGGGGGGAATAATCTTTGTCCAGAAAAGTCAAAGATGAGAGTTATTGAGGGAAAATAACTCTTTTTAATAAATCAATAAATTGATTTATTGATGCAAGTGGGTGGGTTAGTAAGGAGTTTAGATTTGACTCTAGTTGAGTCAAAAGCTAGAGAATGCTAATCATGATTTAGAAGTCAATTAATTTAGATTAATTAACTTAGGGGATTTTAGGGATTTGACATTTGATTACATCAGTTTGATTTATTAAATCAAATGAGAAGAAAATTAGGAACTTAATTAAATAATTTGATTTATTTAATTAAGCTTGATGAACCTTATGAAATTAATCAATAAATTGCCTTAATTGATTAATAGCAAAATTTGATGTTAGTTAGAGTGAGATATATGATGTCAGTTTTGCATGTCTACAGGTTGAAAGGTGAACTTGTAGTTGAGCACCAATCTAGTGTAGAACACCAACGTGTTCGAGAGAGTATAAGGAAGGATCTAGACACTACCTGAACTCAGGCTTTCAATGATCTACAAAAGGCCTGAGAAGAGATTGAAAAAATGAAAGATGATAAACAATGAGCTGAGGATGCCTTTCATGCTTATAGTCAAGAGATAAAAAATATACTTTCAAAACTGGCATAAGCCCTCGAGAGAAGAGATCAACTAGAGCAAAGATTGAAAGAAAAAGAGACTGAGCTGCAAGAAGGATTGACAGCTGCAAAGAGCCCTGAAACCATTCATATAAAAATAAGGTTGGTATCCACCTATTGGGAGTGAATCATTGTCTTGCTCGCCATTCTAAAACTGAACTTACAATTCTTGAGGGATTCTTGAGAAATAAATGAAAAGGTTGTCGCGTTGGTTGACCAAAATATTTAGGAGTATGCTCCTCGATTGGTTGAATCACAAATTTTGATCCCTAATCTTTGTGTGGCGATAGATGAGGCCCTAAGAAGTGTAGGTATTATAGATCAGATGGTTGCCTCTAGTAAAGCAAGCAAATTCACTTATTGACATAAGGTGGCATCTAGGACAAATAAGAGCCAGGTGGTTTTAAATAAGAGGGTTGATGAAATCAAGAAGGATTTTAGGATCTTGTATAGTTATGAGTTGCCTCCTCTATTTTTAGCAGATGGAGATGTATTTTCAGTTGAGCAAATTACAGAAGAGGCTAGGAACAAGGTTCATAATTCAGCAGACCTTCCAGGGATGATTTTGACACCAATAGCAGATGATGTTGAGAATGAGATTGTTCAACTTTCTAATATTTATTGTCATCTGGGAGCCATTTCAGTGAGATGGGGATTTATTTCTTTCAGAGAAATCTTTGAGTTGGATCAAGCATATAAAGCCTTTTGTATCCTTTCCTGACTGACTGATGTTGACTGGGAGATGTTTCATTCCACCTTTCTTAAACTCCAAGAATGACGAGAGGTCTAGGTTCGTGCCTTTGCAAGTGAAGCCCCCTTGTGAGTTGCTAGAACTATGAAGCAAAATTTTTCCTTAGTCTATTTTTGATTTTCGACTTTATTTTTGTCTTCAGGATGATTTATGCATGAAAAGGATGTATTAACAATAGGCACGCAATGTGCCACATGGTGGCTACACATGTGTTGTTTATCACTTTTTCTTAGCTAGGCTTTAGACCACATGTCAGCTTGGCAGATGATTTCTTGAATTTTATTTTCATGAATTTGAGATTATCCACTCGTGTGACATGGCATCTCTTCATGCAAGGGAGTTTTATCTTGGGATTGTTCACCCAAAGACCATTAGAATGCATTTTTCCTTGCTATAATGAAGGGACCTAAGTCGATGCTGCCAAAGCCACTTGATCGATCAACAAGACCTTTGCCAGACTATCTTTCTTGGGTTTGAGAACTTATTAGGGCTAATCCTATTGAAATATCTAAATTATATAAATGTGGTAGTTGAAAGTTTATGAGAAGGATTCTAGCGACCTAATAAAAGATCTAGGATCGGATTTCCAGGCTATTAGGTGTGGAAATCCAACAATCATAAATTATGGATGAGGTTGGAATTTCTCTCTCCTTGGTATCTATAAATTGAGGATGAAAACATGATGAAAGGGTTCCTGAATTTTTTCTGTTGGAAAAAAGTTTCCTTAGCTTTCGTAGTTAGTAGAAATATTTTCTTACAAGTTTACAAAACACTGCTTCACTCTAGCATGTTATGTCTTTTTTATGATCAAAATATTATCAAATTGGAATCCAATCTTTATTTTAAAGTTCATTTATATTTGAATTACAATTTATTTTGAAAAAATATTTGAAATTGTGCATGATATGGTATTTGTCAATATTTCTTTCCTTATATCTTTGTTCAGAATAGAACACCATGTCCTGCTTAATCTGAATAGTTTGATTATCATATTTACATGTTGTTTGTGTATATGATTAAATTATAATATTTAGAGACTAGAATTTGTCATTGGACTTCTCCATTTTCTTTGTAGGGTTATTGTTTCTTCATGATATGCTATTTTAAGGGGAAGGGCTTATGTTTCTTTTGAATATTTTCTATTGATTCTGGAACTTTTATGTTTCATTCGGATCTTAATACACACTTCCTATAGGTCAATTGAATGACTACATATGTGATTGTATCTAACCTCTTATGTTTTTTCTCCTCCCAACAATGAAGGGATGTTGTGTTCTGTGTCTATCATATCAATCATAGAAGGAAAATCTTGGTTTTAAAATGTTGTAAAAGAATTGCCACATCACCATTTTTTATGTTTTTATGTTTTCATTTATTTCTACTCTTTTCCCAAAATCAAAGAAGAGTCATCTTTCTAGAAAAATCTCAGAGGTATTCAGTGAGGTGCACATTCTCCCCCACTTGTTGAATTTCCCATAAGACTGTAAGAGAGGTGCAAGATTTGATGATCAATAGTATACAAATAACTTTTTAAACATATTTGATGCTGGTATGTACTGGAACGTATCTAGCCTTGCAGAAAAAAAGAGGTTGAATGTTTAACTTTGGTATCAATTGGAGAATATGTAGCCCTGTAGGAAGAAAAGGGTGAATGTATAAATTAGAAAAATATAAATTTATAAAACAAAACTTGGTTATGGTTATAGGTGTGGGAATCTTTTAGGCGTGGATAGTTCCACATATGGGCTATGTATCTCCTTGCCCTTTTATTCTTGTTCGAAGGCGAACATTGTATAACTGCAAAGCAACATTTTATTTCAATCTATCAAAATACATATCACTAGCTGGATGTCTATGAAACGGTCAGAAATATAGTTCAAAAACAGTTTACAAAAATAGTAGGGGGGACAACACAATGTAGATTGCATAACACAACACTTATTAAACCATCCAATATGCCAACCAGTAAAGGTGAATGGTATGTTTTCACCATTTTGTACCTATTGAATGAGGAAACCAAGCCCACTATCGCCAACCCTTGTGCTCAAGAAAATCCATTGCTTTTGTGAAGAGGCTCAGGCATGACCTCACGAATTGCATGGATTCCTATAATACACTAAGCAAAAAATGCAATGTACAAAAGACTATATGTTTGTCAAATCAATATAGAGAAAGAACGAAACAATAGAATGCTCAAAAGAGGATTCTATAGATCAACATTATACATATACACACACACACATATAGATACATACACATACATATACATAAACATATACATATATATATATACATATACATACACATACACATACATATACATATATATACATATAGATATACATTTATATATATATACATATACATATACATATACATATACATATACTTTTTGCCCTTTGTTTATTGTTTGTAGTTATCTATGTGCATCATTGGCGTTATACTCATTACCATATGAACAATTATAGTTAAATCTTCTTTGTTCCATCACAAAAAATATGGCTAGGGTTAGTAATTTTTTTCACCTTTCCTATTCTCGATGTACTTGGCACTAAATATTATAGATGAATAGAGAAGATTTTCCTAGGTTTTTTAATGATGATATGAAGCTCACCTTTTCAACAAAGGATATTCCTAAATGTTGCCCATTGGTGAATAAGGATTGCAAAAAAATTATGAGCTTATAATTGACAAGGGAACTGTTACATAGAAAATGTCTTTTTAGTAGCTCTTTTACAATTTTCCTATTTGTCTATAATATGTAGTGCCAAATAATGCAACTTGAATTTAGAATCAAGCATAATTTTTTTATATAGATTGCTTCATTTACGATATAATTTTACCTTTGTCAAGATTAATTTAATATTCATTAGACCTAGATGCACATCTCTATTTGAAATTTTTCTTTTGGGTAATCAATCAATTGGTAGATTAATATTTAAGTATTTTAAGATACACATGCATAGAAATACATCGGAGATTTGAAGTTGTGGATTAAATAATATTTATGAAAAATATGGAAGATTAAATGATTGTCCTTTGTTAAAGTGTTATTAGTCATATATTTAATTAATAATATTTAATTAAAAAATATTCTTTAGAAAAACACTAGCCCATAATTCTAGGCATGGCATGTTCTTCATTGTGCTTATATGGCAGTAGATTATTTATTTTCTTTGTTTTTTATTTCAATATTAGTTATGATGGTGAAAGTAATTACACACAAACATATAAAAAAGTATATATCTATCCATGTGGATATAAATGTATATGTATGCATGATCACAACAAGAATAACATAGTTTCAACATTCCAATATATAAAAATATATATACAACTACTGTACATATATCTCCATTAACCATTTTTAGTACTTGAATATTATTATATGTTTTCTATTTAAGATAATACTTCTATTAAATTATTATAAATAAAAGAAAGGAATATAGAGTACGCATACAAGAACTAAAAATTCCACCATATAACAAGAATGAAGAATCATAGTGACAATATAAAAGAAAATCAATCTGGACAACACGGTAAAATCAAAAGGATTGTAGGTCAATAAATATGCAAATATATATATATATATATAGGAATAAATTATGTTAATATTTATAAAACAAAAGCCTTAACATCCCATAGTGAGCACTAAAAATGAAAAAGTAAGAGAAAATCTAGGAATTGCAGAACAACAGTCAAAGCACATGCTCGCTAGTAGAGCCTTTTTCTAGAGTAGGGGTAGATATGTTTATTGTTGGCCCATAATTGTTGTTGCACCAAAATATTGACCTATTAATGCCCGATAAAACTATCAGACTTAACGGATCCACGAGAAGTGGTTATTCCATGTCATGAATCCTAAGGGGAGCATTGAACATCTATCAACAAACTCCCCCTCAACATTACCCAAGGGGATTCGAACCTGGCACCTTTGGCTCTGATACCACTTTTTGGCCCACATTTTCCATTGCATCAAAATATCAACCTATTAATGCCTGATCCAACTTCTATAGTTAACATATCAATGTGAGATGGTTAGTCACTGTCATGAATCCCGAGGGGAGCACTGAAAATCTATCAAAATTTACTATGTCTGAAAGAAACAATTTAAACTCTGTTTCGAAATCAAGGTTTGTTTCTTTCACTATCATTGTCTTAAGCCAGTCCTCAAAATTGTAAGTCTCTTTTCTGATAAAGAAAGTAAAGATGTATGGTTTACAAACAAGGCTTTTAATAACAACAACAGGATATGTCGTAGACTTAGAGCTGTTCTAAAACATGTAGAGGTCTTTTGCTGGAATTTTTAGTAAACTAGTGGCAGCTTCATCAAAAGAAATACACCAGAGGCTACCTAAATGGACTTGTAACTTTAACTGCAGAAGATAGTAATAATTGCATTCCTCAATTTCCATTTGGAAATTATCACAAAACCAAACATCAACATGGGGCTGTGTGCATTTGATTTTGCATTGTTTTCCATTAGCCAACATAGGGCAAGCAGAATAACAAAAACACTTTGTTTTTGCAATTTGAATGCTTGCTTTAAGAATGGATTCAATAGTTTTTGGCAAGCCAAGGCATTTGTTCACGATGAGTGCAATAGTAACCCTATCATTTGAAGGATGCAACTAACGAGGTGCAAAAGAAGATGAAACTATTTGTTGTACTTGGATTGGGCCCTTTGATCTAAGAGTGTTTTCCTCGGGAATAGAAGGGTTAATGTCAAGGACTGTTGGTGTTGATGTGTTGATAACTTTCCCATTAAAGTAGCCTACATGGAAATCCTGCACAACAACTATTACTATATCACCAAAAAGGTACATCCTCTTGAAGGGATTTCCTTTTTCTTGCCAACTTGGACCCCACAAACTAACCTCAATGAAAGAAGCAGAGATATCATATAGTTTAATAGTTCTCCAAATTGTTTTGGATCCATTTTTCTGATGAAAAATTGATATGTACCCAACATGTACTAAAATTCCAATAATATAAACCAAGCTATTATCACTATAATTTTTTATGTCACTAATTGACACAAATGCAAAGATTTTTTTTGGCACAAGAATCTGATCTGCACACTATTTTATTGTTGATTTTTCATCCAAAACAATTTCAAGGTTACTATTTAATTTATTGATTTTTTTATTTCCTTCCTTGATTGATCCTATTGATTAAATAAGTTTCACCAACCTCAACTAGACCATAATTCAATTCAACAATATCATCAAAACAAGTAACACATATTTCTGTCCCCTCGCTATCTATAATATCAAAACAAAAAAGTTTCCCTTCACCTCTTTATTGCCAGAAATGGTACATCTCTCTAATATGTGTTACACGGTCTTTCAGTGTCCAAACATTTTGATAAATTTTCAAAGCTTTATTAGGGCTAAAATTTGGAAGGTTTCTTTATTGTTTAGGGGACAATTGCAAACCGAATCTAGGGGTCCATTTAGTAGGAGAAGGCGAGTCTAGCCCCAACATTTTCTATTCTTGCTTCTTGAATAGATACCTAGGGGTGTCGATGATTTGATAATTTGACTTAATCACAACTAAGCTAATTATTATTAAGGCCCTGGAGAAGAATCAAAACAATAAATTGGACACAATATTATAGGCACATACAAAGAGAGAAGATAATTTTTAAAAATAGGCAACAAGCAACACATCCCACCTTAAATCTTGTAAATTATTATAGAAGTAGTCTTTTAAACATACAAGGGACCCTATTTTCAAGGCACCTGAAAATAAAAAAATCAATGCATTTGGAAGGCAGGGTTCCTATTTGCATATGGTTTCCATTAGTAAAAACAACCTTGTATCACTCAACCTGCCCTTCATCACCACCAATTTTTTTGAAGGATAGAAATTGAAGGACCGAAGAGGTTACAACATCTCCAGCATTGATTGAACGAATTGCAAATAAAGTCAAAGTTGGTTGTTTCTTTGCATCACACAAAGACAAGTTCAATTGAGAAAAATGCACATCATTACACAAAATTGATAAATTGAGTAAGGAAAACAAAGGGTGCAAAGAGATACTTTTTATGTGTTCTAAAAGATCAATGCATATGTACTTCCACATCTATATGTTTTACTAGGGCCAACCATCTATGTATACACCTAAAGGCCAATAAAACTAGAAACATAAATACAAAAGTGTATGCAATGTATCCTTTTGTATTTGAGCATCCTAAAAGAAAAGCAACTTACAAGAAATGTTCAAATTTATCACAAGAGAGAAAGAAAACAATAACAAAAAATTTGCTGCAAGAATAAGGAAAAGGAAATATAAACTTACAGAATCAGGATCTAGAGAATGGTGGATGGCACCCTCAGAGCCAGACTTCGTAGCAGGACCTGTGGGAGGTGTAACCAAATCAATCACAAAATCAGTTTTGGGGGACTCTGGAGACCCATCCACAAAGCCCAGTCCCATAGACATAGTTCTGGAACCTTTTAGAAGGAGGCAAGGTCATAATTATAGTTGACTGATTTGTACCTCTATTTCATAATAAAAAAATAAAAACTTAATTTTTTCCAACATACAATGCCAACTACTAGACAAGTTTGAAATATTGATAATCGACCAACCATTTTACTATTTTCCATTGCAACACCTATGTAAAATGGCTTATAGATTGTGCATGATAGAAATTTTAACATAAACAATTAATAAAGCATTTATATAAAACACCCACATAAAATAACACACAAATTGTAGAGAACAACAATTTTAAACCCTTCAATCTACTAAAAAACCAACCACAAAGCCAAGTATAGGTTATTGGTACTCATTGGATTTACAAGTACTATTTAATGTGTGTTTGGTGTCAAAAAATCTAACTGGAATTTTGAATTGACAATCCAAATCTTACACATAATGCTTGTCTTGTATTAATATGTTTAGTGTGGATATTCGATCATCTGTGATCTATGTATCATTCTTAAGTGTTTTTCTAATACTCGTTTCTATTTTCTTCATCCCTTTTAATGCAAACAATAGAATATATAATAGCAAGAATGAAAATGATTAAGTACATATATGCATTGAATTTTCCCTTTATCTACACATTTAAAAAAACTCATATAACCAGATAATATCTCCATATGCACTTTCAGTGGGGGGGTTTCTAGGGGTTGTTTATAACAACATCAAGTTTTCTAATTACATGGTTTGGTGGTGGTGGAGTTGGTTGCCTCAATACACGGAAGCAGAATGGTAAGTGTTTTCTCACATGACCGTTAATGCATCCTGGCACTAGTGCACCATAGCACTATAGGAAGTCAATGCAATATTCAATGTTGTGGTATGGGAAAGTATACTCCAAAATGTGCTAGAAAATATAGCAATTAAGTTGCATTGTCGAAAGAGGCATTCTAGTCCTTTGGTATTTTCTACTCTTTCTAAATGAAAGTCTACATAAATATTAATAAAGACACCATACACATCTGTTTCGATGTACGTGTGAATATATAAATTACCATTGGATTGTCAAACAAGCTACAATGGTCTTCGTCTATATACATGGATATATATATATATATATATATATATATATATATGTGTGTGTGCCTATATGTACACTTTAAAATATAAAATACAGAATTGAATACATATTGTAGACATGCAAATCAACATCGTGCATATAAAGTTCTTCATTTAATTAAATAAATCATATTTATTTAATTAAATTTCTAATGTTCCTCATTGAATTAAATAAATCAAGGTTATTTAATTAAATTCCTAATGTTCTTCATCTAATTGGATAAATCAAACCTTATTTAATTAAATTACTAATTTTCGCATTTCTCTCATTTTGATTTAGATAAACCCCAAAAATATAAATAAAGTGTCATATCAACTAACCTTCATCTAAGTTAATCAAATCCCGATTAAATACTAACACTAATCCTCCTTTCTCTAGCTTTTGCAGCTTTCATACATGAAAATCATTTTAATTAATTGTCTAATTATCTCTATTTTCCCTCACAAGGCATATTCCCAAGGAATATTCCCTCATTAACTCCATTTCTTTGAATTTCTTGTCCAAACAAATTTCCCTCCAAAATCTCTCAAGCATATGCATTTAAAGCTATTTTTTGAATTTCAAACCTACCTAACTTCATTTACTTGCACAATCTCCAAAATGTGCTCATTCCTCCTCCAATCACATGTGGACAAGTGGCCTTCTCTCATTCAATCTTCAACTCTTGAATCTATAAATACAAGGCATTCTTCCTTCAAAATCATCTACCATCTCAAGTATTTTTCATTATCATCCACAATTTTAACATCTTTTCTATACACACATTCATCTTGCAGCATCTTCATCATAATATATGAAGCTTATCACAAGGGATTGGGAAAGGTCTCTCTTTCCACATCAAAGGAGCACCAATCCCCCTATGGGATTGAGGTTTGGTCCATTTTAGATAGGTTTACATGCTTGTATGCTTTCTTTGTGTGCTTATTATCATGTTTTATTATTTTAATGTGATCAAGAATTTCATAGGGAGCTTGATTTATCTTTGCTAATTTGACTAACTCCCTTGTGTGTGGATCATGTTGGCATGAGGTCCAAATCTGGCTCACATTTTGGTGCCCACCATGGGGCAGATATATAGTCTGTCTTTTGTTTTCGCTTGATTAAAATTTTGTAGCATTATTACATATTGTTGCAAGTATAATGCTATTGTTGTAGATTTACTATAATGATTGGAGTATTTTATTTCTTCATCCAATGCTTCTGCACGCCCAAATCATGTTATTTCAGACACTAAAAGTAATGGTACGCATTGTTTATCTAAGGTAATGTTCTTTTACCTATAATCTATTTCGAAGGACATTTTTGACAGTGGTAATGCATTATATTTTGACTGATGTATACGCGGTAATGTGTTATTTTGACTTATTTATGCCTTTTTCTTTGGCCCTTACTGTTGAGAAGAGTTGTGATAATAGATAAGTGAGGACCTATTTAGCTTTGGACAGTGATCTATTTGGATAGCGAGCTCCTCACTGTTAATTTATTCAATCTTTTTTGCATTGGATTTTATGTTTGGACAATGATCTATCTCAATGGGGATTTGAAATAATGATATATTTAATTTTTATCTTAATGATCATTATAAAATATTAGGATACATTCTGAAATGTATTGCTTGTTTCACTATGTCATGTGGATTCAGGCATTAAATAATACGTTACTAGTATTAACAAGTATATATGATGCATTACTTGAAAGGGCATTTCTTTGAGACATTATATCCAACAATTCATTTTTCATGCCCATGCCTCTCACACACGCATGTATTTCCAATCCTTGAGGTATTCTACTAAGTGGCTTGTGACCCATTGAATACAATCCATCTTTTGTGTTCTTCATTTCTTCCTATCACACTCTCATGCAATTCACTTTACATCTGCCAACTATATTTATAACATCAACCTTTGATGTATGTTCAAACTTTGTTTCATAGCTCCCATTCTAGCTTATGCATGGAAGATGTTTCCAAAGATTGTAGAATCTAGATTTCATGCTAAATGAATTTCATTTGCATGAAAGTCTCCAAATCCTCCCTCAACCGATCCATCTTTTGTGCATAGTCTGTAACCATTTCATGTTAGGAGATCACGTTTTCTCTGAGGCATTTTTTTGAACAGTTCATGTGACTTTATATGCTTTGCGTACTGTCAAATACTTCATATGACATGTCTATTCTTCTGCATATGCTCAAAATAGTTCATATGACTTGTCTATGCTCTTAATTGACCTTCTATGAAGTGGGAGGAAGGATGCGAAAAAGGTTGAGGAATTTGTCTTTACACCTACTAACTCCATTTAATTGAAAGTTTCTTGCGCCTTTTCAGCCAAATCTCTTTTGCATAGGTTTTTCCATCATTGCATTCCTAAAATGACATCTCTTTTGAGGCATTTGGCTACGAGCTATCCCATATGCTTGTCTATACATTTGGAAATTTTAAGTAGTAATTGCGCACAATACGAGCTGTTCACAATATGAGCTGTTCAAAATCGATGCTAATCTAACATGTCTTTTAATTTTTGTAGGCATTGAACTGGTGAAAGAGGCGAACAATCTAAAGTTGTTCAAAATTGATGCTAATATGACATGTCTTTTAATTTATGTAGGCATTTAAGTGGTGAAAGAGGCGTGCAATCTAAAGATATTCAAAATCTGTGTTAATCTGACATGTCTTTTAATTTATGTAGGCATTTAAGTGGTGAAAGTATTAAAGTCGGGCATTTAAATTAGAATCCCGTCATCCAGAGATTGTTTTTGTTGTTTTTTGTTGGAATAATATCATAGTTTTAAAGTTTGCATTGGAAATGATGGCAAACAAGGGATGTCATTGTTTTTCCATGCTAGGGCATTGAACTTCATATCATCATAAAAATTATAAAAGAGGATATAGTTAATGCTCATGCTCCATGTCGATGGTTGGTAAACGGGTAGGCAATGACATAAATCAGAGACAAGTAAATGTGTCAACACTTTTGTAGATTGGGATTTTCTCCCTCACCCATATATCTTCCATAGCAAAGATGTGACTGCAAAACTTCTATTCCTATACACCCAGATCTACGCATTGATTAAGGGATGGTGAGAATATCTCACCTAAATTTATGCCTTTATAATGCACAAGTCATTTAAATTTTAGAATGATTATTCTATTCACCAAATAGGGACCTAGTGTTACCAAATGGACATCTTCTTAGAGATTTTATGTCAGACAGTTAAAAGCCTTGTCTTTTGTTGATGCAAATTTTTTAGAGGTATGTAAGTTATTTGATACGTGTGAAAGGGAGTGTTTGTTTAATTTTAATTCAAGAATTAGATTAGAAGGATGAGGTGCCTTTATTATTGGCAGATTCCAGCAACAACGGCTATTTTGATTGCTAGTAGCATTCAATATTAGTTGTTGATTCAATGAAGATTTGATGCAATTCAGAGACTTCAAGAACATCCCTTGATTTTCCATTTCATAAATGACATCATATTGCTCTATAGATAATTTTGAAGCACACACTTATTTATTACATTTCAGATGATATGTTTGGTTAAGGTTGATTGATGTTATGTTTGGAGGTCACCGAGTAAAGAGTGAATGTATTCATAGAGCTTTATTTAAGGCATGGTAGCCTTGTATATTTATCATAGTAATCATTGATTAAGAATCATTTTTGATAACCTTGTCTATTTAATGTATAATTCTATAGTTTTGCAAGAGGTGCGTAAATCTTATTTATGATAACTTTGTACTATTTGTAGGTTAGCGTTGGAATTGAGCATCGGGATTGAACAAAGCAAGCAGATTGGAGTTGAAGAAAAAATGATCATTAAACATTGAAACGGGGACTTGAAAAATCATTTTTAAGTGCTAATTGTAATAATCTAGTGCTTCCATTTTTTCCTTCATTTTCTGTTTTAGGCCAACTTACTTCTTTTTGGGGTTTAAAATTATCCATTGATTTGACATATTTCAAATTGGTTAAAATTGAACCTTAAACACTTACTAGAATTTCGATGTGGGCTTAACAATTGAATAATCAACTTCACACTTCATCTTGGTGCAATAAAACGAATACATTACTACTTTTGGAATCTAAAATGAATAAGTATATTTTATGTTTTGTAATCCCATATCCAAATTAATATCATTTAAAAAGACGTATGCACTTCTCTCGCACCTCATGGCGATCTTGAGAATCAAAAGGCTTGTTTGTGATATTAAGTTGTATAAGTGATTACTTCCATATTTCAATTTGGGTTCCTAAAATCGAACAAAATCTTGTGAGTGTGAGTGGAGTACATCACGAGTGTTCTCTGTTTGTTTCTCAACAAAATGATGAGTCTAGTTTTGGGGATAGTTATGGGTAAAATCTATAGTCTATTTGCTAAAGTTGCCATGGAATTTGATATTGCATGCTGACACTTTTATTTAGTTTCTCTCAAAACATAAGACATTTCGGTTTAATTCCATTACTGCCAAGTTTAATGATATTTACCTATTATGTGAAATATCTATATTAATCTTGCATGTGGGTATTGAATGTTCTTTAAGGTAGTTATAACTATGCAATTATTATGTGTACTGACATTGCCTTGTAGACATGATTGGAAATGCTAAGTTGAGAAACATAGCCGCCAGCTGGTCATGCAGGGGAAACACACGAAGGTTAACTAAGGATGATGATAGGATATTCCCGTGTTATCCACATGTAACTGCCTAATGCCGATATTTAATGACATTGAGCAATGTAGGCGTTACCGTAGTGGTCGAGTCCATGTTTGGACATGCATGTCTGAACAGATTCTCGTGCATGTGTAACCACTCTTCCACTCTCTTTTTGCTTTCCCTAAATGGCATCCTCTCAGTTAGTGGGAGTTGAATGCCCTGTTTAGTTGTTATAAATAAGGTTTGGATCATCCTTATTTAGGAGTTGATCACCAAGCTATTGTACAAGCTAAGAGTACTACTAAACATACTCTTTTGTATTTGCACTTTCCAATGAATGAAATAAGATTCTAAGTTGAGTATCTAAGCTTAATCTAATTTTGTATTAGTTTTAGAGGATACTCATCCAAGGGGGCCCACTTGGTGAGTAATTTGTTCCTTTAGTTTAGATAGATTAGTAACATCTTTTTTTTAGTACTTAGTTAAGAATTTGGCATTGATTTTTCCTATAGCCACTAGAATTCCATTTTGTGACTAATCCTATAGCCAAAGTGGGCATACTAGTTTCTTGTTTTTTTCTTAGATTTTCATTTCTATTATGCATGTTTGGTTCAAGTTTTATTGTTGAGTGATTTTCAATATTTTTTTTTCTTATTTCCATGCAATTTACTTTCAACATTATTCTTTGTTAGTTGTAGAATGAAGATGACTACTTTGAAGTTCCTAGTGCACATACTGTGCTGACCCATTTCAAGTTCACATCCCTAGGTTGACAATTTAAATGTACCTTCATGATGGTTAAGATGGATATAAAGGTTATATGTTCAATATTTGAATCATGGTTGTAATGGCTTAGTTATTGAAATCATTGTAGGAGGCTGACATTTTTGGCACCGTTGTCGGGGATGGTGTCAAACCAGGGAGTCCTTTGGAGTCACTAATAGTTTTCCTGCTATAGTATTTCTCGAGTTTTCTCTTAGTGTTAGAATTTATGATCCACTATTTTTTCCCATCCATTCTTTGTGTGAGTTGTTTGATTCTGAGTTGATACTGCATGTATAGAAGAAGAAGAGATGCTTATGGGAGATTCCTTCCTAATAATCCAGAGCCATTTTAGCTAGTAGAACATCCAAATCTGCCCAAAAATGAAGAAGAAAAATAGCCATAACCCTTTGCTAATATATTCCATGACTTGACCAATTCTGAATTTTCCCTTGAAGATCAAAATCCTGTTGAAGAACCTTTTCTAGAATTCCATCAAGCAGGCATGGCTGATGAAAATGGAGACATGCCTAACAGGTAGAACCAACTAGCCTTTCCTTTTCCCATTGCTGAATAAAATGAAGTAGATAACCTCAAGAATATCCTTGCTTTATTCCTTCCTAAGTTCTATGGACTTGTCACAAAATATTCTAATACATTCTTGCTTGAGTTTGATATACTCTGTAGAAGTTATGACTATACCATTGATGCCCATAGACTTAATCTATTTCCTACCACTTTGAAAAAAGCTGCATTAAGATGGTTTATGAGCCTTGGTAGGAAACCTATGGTGACTTGGGAAGATATGAAGATAAAGTTCCTTGAAAAATATAAGGGTATGTGCAGGATCATCATGGAAAAACCAGGCCATTAAGTGGTAACAAAATTCAGAAAAAACAGAGTTAGACAACTTGATGTAAAAATTTGAATAAGTTATCTATATTATTTCAAAAATATGTAAGAATAGAATCTGCATAAAATTGAATGTAATTTCTAAAATACTAGGTTTATTTAAAAAAATAAAAAATCTATTTGGTGAAAATTTAAAATTTCAATGTAGTAGTACTTAAATTTCAGGTGAAAAGAAAGAAGTAGGTGTTTGTCTGACCACCCTAACCACACTAAAACGATAATATTTTTTTATAATATTTTAGATTTGAGTAGAGGACTCATGTCTCGATGTGATGCATATTTTTTTGTATTTTTTTTCAGGTAAATAATTAATTATGATTTTTTTATTACAACTTTTAAAAAATATAAAAAATCGTATGTCTGACCACCTTAACTTGGTCAAAACTTCATTAAATTCATTTTTTTTTAAAATCCTATATTATGTAAAGCATATAATGTGACACATGTTTCAGATTCAAAAAATGTGATACCGTTTGAAAGCTATAGATGTTTTTCAATTAACCTACAATCATGACTTTAGTTGTAATTCAAATAGAAAATGAATAATAATTATTTATTAAATTCAAAGTAAAGTATAATTTATATTGATAGAAAGCTGAGAATCTCATTTAAAAACCCTTTTCATTTCATCAATTTTGGGTTAAAAAAAAGTCGATAGCTACATGGGCCATCATATCACTCACATATCGCCAATTTTTGGCCCATCATGATCCTACACATACCCATAAGGAGTATTGTAGGGGTAGTGACATGAGAGGAGGTGGAATTTTTATAATGCAACAAAAGGAAGATGAGATCCTGGAGGATTTTATTTCAAGATTTTTGTTTTGTTTGCAGAAATATCCACATCATGCACTCAATAAAGACTCACAAAAGTTTCTTTTTCTTAGAGGAATTAGTGAAAGATGAACTGATGCCTTGGACCTAATGGAAATAAGGGATATCACTCAAGTCCCTTGGGAGGATATCAAGAAGTCGTGCTAGAACTATTATAGGGTAGCTTCAAAGAAAGAAAGAGCCTACCAATACTCTATAGGTAAGTCAATCACTAGTGGAGTCTCAAGGATGGAGATCACTAATCTGATGACAAATTTCAAGTAGGATATTATCAACAATCTAGCTACTCAGCTGGATACACTTCAATCTAAGAAGAAACATGAGGAGGCAGAGGCAATGCTGACAAAATATTACCCTCATTGTAGACAAAAGAAGAAGGATTGTAGATGTAAGGTGATAGCTAACATTGATAGTAAGAAGATTCCACTCAAGTTCAAACAATTGACACATATGAAGACCAAGTATATTTTGTTGCACATAAAATACCATGGGCTTCAAGACAAGGTATGCCACCAGATCCACTATCTTTTGTTGGGCCATATTTTAATTCTTATTTATCTAGTAATCAGTGGCAGCTCCCTTGTCCATCCAACTATGGAGGATATCCACCATAGTCTTGGGGTAACCCTCCAAATTCTTGGTCCAAATATCAAAATTCTTCACTTAGTGGTAACAACCTAAGGGGAATTAGCAGAAATTTCAAGGACCTTGGCAACCACCTCTAAGAAACTGGCAACAAACATCTTGATGGAGAGGCGGCCAACAATGGACAAACCAAACAAACAACTATATGCAACCATCTTCTCAACCTCAACAACCTGCTATAATTCCTCCTCTTGCTAATCCAAGTTCAAATGCTCCCAAACCTACTCAGGTACTAGCCCAACCCACACCCAATCCAAATAATAAACCACACCAATAGCCTATATATTCTACTAATCCAATTTAATTTCCTGCATATGATGTGAGTTTGAGTGACATACGTCTACGTTCATGAACTACCTTGTCAGATCCTTCCACTCCCATTATCACTAACCTTCATGTGGAAGAGCAAGAAGAATCTCTGATTGATCCTATTCAACATTGTGCACCTAAAAATCCTGAAACAGTTCCAGCCAAGCAAACAACATAAAATCCACCATTCCCCCAAAGATTGGAAGTTACCAAGCAAAAAAATGACAAGGAGGAAACCACTTTTGATATTCTAGACCAGCTAAAGAATATCTATGTTTAGATACCCCTATTCTAGGCCATAAAAGATTTTCCTATATATGGCAAGCAAATTAAGGAAGAACGCCTTAACAAGCCAGGTAGGAAAAAGAAGGACCCAAGTACAGTTCATTTAGTGGGGCAACTTGCTGACATCATGCTTTGAAAAGTAACTATCCCCAAGTAAAATGATCCAAGTAGTCTTATGGTTGAAGTTACTATAAATGGGATAAACATAAAGAATGCTTTGATTGACTTGGGTGCAACAATCAATCTAATAACTAAAGACATCATGCAACAACTGAATATTGAAAGCATGAGATCCACTCCTACTGTCCTGCAACTTGTTGATGGTTCCACTGTTAAGCCTGATAGTATAGTAGAAGACCTTGTCATAATTCTATACTCTTGGGAATATCTAGCTGACTTCATGGTTCTTTCCCCAAAGCTACACTTCACGGGTATCCCATTGTCCTTGGTAGGCTAGGGTTAACAACTGTAGATGCTTATATTGGATGTTGGTGTAGTGACATGACCATTTTTTATGGCAGGAACACAAAAAATATTGTTATTTATCCTCCTCAACCATCCCATGATGAAGATAATTCTATATTTTCACATGTTGGTGAAGAGGTCGAAGAAGTTAACTCTATAGCATAGCTCATGATGCTAGGAAGAAGTCCTTTCCTATAGCTTCAAGATGAGGATGAAGTATTATTTAGTATCATTCAAAACCATTTTTCAGATAGAAGAGCTATCACCTGATCATGTGTCTGGGTCTGTGGGCCTCATGCAAATACTTCTATCAGTTCTTCTTTATCTTCCTGCAGTCACTGTCTCTGCAGAAAGGCTTCCTGCAGCCGATGTGTCTGCAAACAAACTTCCTACAATCACTCTTCTAGCAAAAAAAATTCTTGCAGCAACAATTATGTTCCACATAATGCTACCACATGAACTTAAGGTACCATGTATTAATGAAGAAACTATGTTAGAGTTAGATACACAAGTATAGGTTTCCGAAGGAAAATATTTAAATATCAACAACAAATTGAGTGAGGGACAACATTTGACATTGGTAAATTAGCTGAAAACCCATCAAAAAGTATTTTCCTGAGATTATCATGATATGAAGGGAATAGATCCAAAAAAATTCACTCATAGGACATATATCAAAGATGATTTTACACTTGTAAGGCAGCCACAAAGGAGAATCAACTCTGCATTAAGAGAAATTATCAAAACAAAGCTGCAAAAGTTACTAGATGTAGGATTTATCTACCCTATTTTAGGCAGCCAATGGGTGTTTCCATTGGTGATTGTGCCCAAGAAGGGAGGAAAATGGTGAGTTTGTGTTGACTATAGGGAGATAAATGTTGCTACTAAGAAGGACCACTTTCCCTTTCCTTTTGTAGATCAAGTCCTAGAATATCTTGTTGAAAAGAAGTACTTTTCTTTCCTTGATAGATTCAGTGGTTACAATCATATTCAAATTGCACCAGAAGACTAGGAGAAGACAACATTCACATGTCCATGCAGGAAGTATGCCTATTCAGTACTTCCCTTTGGGTTATGCAACACACCTACAACTTTTCAGAGAGAAGTCATCAACATATTTTTAGATATCTCCCTTGACTACATGGAGATCTATATGGATGATTTTAACACCTACAGTGCTGATTTTGATGAAGCATTGTAAAATTTGAAGAAAGTCCTACAAATATGTGAAAAAAAAAATCTATTTCTAAATTGTGAGAAATGCTTCATGATGATGCAAGAAGGTGTAGTCCTTGGTCACTACATTTCACACCACGGTATTCAAGCTGACCTTGTAAAAATTGTGGTAATTTCTAATTTGCCTATACCTGTCAAACAAAAGGATGTTAGGAGTTTCTTGGGCCATGCAGGATATTATAGATATTTCATCAAATATTTTAGCAAAATGGCAACACCACTATATAATCCTATGACTAAAGACATTGAGTTCCAATGGACAGAAGGTTGTGATAAAGCATTTTTTGATTTAAAGATAGCTCTGACTCATGATCCTTTAATTAAGGGACCTAATTGAGAAATTCCATTTCAAATCCATATAGATGCCTCAGATTATGCCGTAGGATCAATCCGAGGACAGTAAGGAGCCATTGAAAATGCCATTTATTTTGTAAACAAAAACTTGCAGGGAGCTGAATTTAATTACATAGTAATAGAGAAAGAAATGTTGGTAGTAATCTATGCCCTGAACAAATTCCTGGGCACTATATAACAAGTTACTAGATCTTTTTGCACACTGATCATGCAACTATTATATATCTCATGAATAAACCCCTGATCTAAGGAAGGTTAGCCAGATGGTTGTTGTTGCTGCAGGAGTTTGACATAACTATTGTGGACAAAGCAAGGCCAACGTTGTTGCATATTTTATTTCAAGGCTAACCACATCTGAAGATAGTCAAGCCATAAATGATTCCTTTCTTTATGATCATCTATTATCCATTAGCATGTAGACCCCTTGGTATGCTGACATATCCAATTACCTTGTAATAGGGAGAGTTCCTCCTCACTTCTCTCCAAAAGAGAGAAGAGTGTTGATTGAAAAATATTTCCCTTTTTCATGGATAGTTGGATGCCTATTTTATACTGGCCCAGATCATGTTATGAGAATATGTCTGAGGCAAGATGAGACCCATGATATTATACATATATGCCATGATGAACCATGTGGAATAAAATTTGTAGCCAAGAGGACAACAATGAAATTTTTTGAACACAGGATACTATTAGCCTACACTCCATAAAGATGCAGGAAAATATATAAGGAAATCTAATAGATTCCAAAGGGTGGTTAGACCAACAAACTTAGATGAGATGCCACTCTATCCCCAAGTAGTAGTCAATCCCTTTGACAAGTGGGGATTGGACTTTGTAGGACTCGTTGACCTCCCATCAAATGGTAAGTCTTATATTTTGGTATGCACTAATTATGCAACTAAATGGGTAGAAATTAAAGTCATGAAGCATGCTAGAGACAACAAAGTTGCAGAATTTCTTTATGAAGAAATTTTCACATGGTATGGAGTCCCTAGAGAAATAGTAACTGATCAAGGAGCTCAGTTTACCTCGACACTTGTTACAACACTATTTAATGAATATAACATAAGACATAGAAATTCCACTCCTTATCACCCTCAAGCAAATGGACAAGTTGCGGTGACAAACAAAGAGATTGAGTCCATCCTAACCAAAACAGTGAATATTCATAGAAAGGATTGGGCAAACAGATTATTAGAAGCAATTTGGGCTTAAAGAACCACATGGAAGAAAACTACAACCTTTACACCTTTCGCACTTCTGTATGGGAAGATAGCCATGATGCCCATTGAATTCGAGCACAAGACTCTTAGAACTATAGTTGAATTGGGAATGGAAATTTTTGAGGCACAAAAATAAAGGATCATGTAGTTGAATGTGTTAGATGAAATGAGGAAATCATCTTTGCACCATATTGAAGTTGTGCAGAGTCAAAGAGTCAAATGGCATGATTAATTTATCAAAGAAAACACATTTCATCTAGGTGATTGGGCATTTCTTTTTGACTTGCGATATCGGGATAATGCAGGAAAATTGTAGACAAGGTGGCTAGGACCATATGAAGTTGCTGAGGTATTTCATAATGGAGTTGTGAAACTCACCACTGTTGACCGTGTCAATTTCAAATTACTAGTCAATGGGAACCATCTCAAATTGTATCAAAAGCTAGCTTCCAAAGAAGAGTTACTGCAACAGTTCATCCAACATGCAACACCCGAGCATAGTTCCTATAGCCAAGGAGTTCATGTAGCCAAAGGAAATGGACCTAGTGTCCCTCCTTCTAGCTATCTAAGGTATGTACTTGTCATAATAAATAATTCTATGTAGAATTCCATTTCTTCACCCATCCATCCATCTGTCCATCCATACCACCCTTCTCTCTCTTCCATCACTTCATTGTACCTCACACCATTCCACCTCATCATCATTAATTTATTTTTCCATGATCATTGCAATGAATCATCTATGCCATCATGTTTGTACACACTCACGTATGTGCACATTAATTGTATTCTTAATTATCTTTTAGAGCATTTCATTTAATCATTGTACATTAGTATGGATGTTCACATAATTTTTATAACTCCCCTGTCAAATCACTACTTCCATATTGCATGTGTGGACACATGTCCAAATTTAGGTAGGGGGAGGGGTAAGAAAGATGCGAATACATTGCCACATGTCAGTCCATGATTTTTTGTGTCAGCAAATCTTGCTGAGTTGATTTGAAATTTCAAATAAAAGATGGTTCGCATATGTGATTTGACACTAAATTGCCACCGCTATTTCCTTTCATCATAACTCATTTTTATTACCATTTCTTGCCATTATTAACTCTATCACAATCTTGAAATACAAATGGTAATTGATAAAAATAGAGTAAAGGAAAAATTTAGTTGACAATTCAGCTAGCAGGCGAGCAGAAAGGAGTTTTCTTACAGACGAGAGTTAAAAAAGGAAAATTTTCAAAGTTATAGATTGATTATAGACAATGGGAGGAAGAATCATTTGAAATGAGCCCTTATTTCATGATAATTGTTTGCAGGATGTACAGTTCCTAGCTGAATTTCAGAACTATGGTTGGTTGGATTATTTTATGAAACTGGATGGTTTTGATGAAGGTATTGCATTGGAGTTTTCCCAAAAAATTTCAAATAGAAAAGCCATAGTAAAAGGGTTGGAGGTCATAGAAACTGAGGAACGAATTACAAAAGTGTTAAGGTTACCAACTGAGAGTGAGCCTTACCCTATTTCTAAGAATTCCAAGATATCAAAGGCTATATTCACGATACATGGTGACCCTTTGCTCGCTATTGACAGCAAGGTACTAAAATACTCTCTCTGCCTAAGCCATGGAAGTAGGAAACCATCTAAATTATCAGACATATCACTTGTGAGGGTCGATTATCGAACCTGCATTCGGTGCATTTCAAACTATTCAGTCATATGAGGCACAAGAGGAGGGTGAATGTTCCCAATTTCCAATTCAACTTTCTCTCCATCATGGAAATGAAGACTCGAAAAAGGTAGGGACAACTATGTATCCCACCATTGTCTCATTAAATTGTTGGTTGTAAAATCTCTACATGATGCAACACCTAGAATGACTTAGGAGGATTTTGTAAAATTTGTTCAATATAGACCTAAGTAGTTGCAACCTACGGTTTCACCTCACACACATAGGTCTAGTAGAAAATTGAGCATGGTTGAAGACACCCCTGATGCTTCAACGTCTAGTGTTGAATCTAGTGTGAACCCTCCTACTAAAGAGAAGACTATAAATGTTAGTTCCTCTGATACTAATCATGAAAAATAAAATTCTCCATCAACTTCTAATGATGATGATGTTCCACTTGAAACTGTAATAAGAAAAAGGGCACAAAAGAGGGAAGCCAAAGCAAGGAAAGGAAAAACACAACCTATGCAAAAAGAGGCACCAAGTCCTAGGAAAAGAAAGGTTGGCACTATTCATCCTGTAACCAAAGAAAAACCAACTATTGATATTCCTTTGTAGAAAAAACCCAAGCTTGGTGGAACATCGTGTGAAAGCACCAAAGCTTGGTGCTCCAATGGAGTAGGAAATTGTAGAAGAAGAAAATATATTCAATCAGGCAAAAAAAATGACCCTAGTAGATCTTGTTGCAATTGTAGAAGAAGTTGAGACTCAAGAACATGAAGAAAGTCAAGAGTTCCTGTAGAAAAATGAGGAAATAGACTAGGAGTTCATGTAGAAAAACAAGGAAATAGATCAGGAATTCGTACAACATTTGCAAGAATGGGAAGAAGAGGCCCTACAACAAGAGGAAGAAAGAGAAATTGTAACTCCACAACTTGAACCGGTGGGACATCCTGAATCTATGCAGATAGTTCTATATGGGGAGCAGTTGTCCACAAAAATCCTTGTAGGAATCCATAAACCACCTGATTTTTTAGTGCATACAACAATTTTGAATTTGTGGAAATAAATACAAAGAAGAGAGGAGGAATGGAAAGAGGAAAAGAAAATATTGAAAAAGGAAATCCAAGAGAGGGATGAGATCATTGAAGAAAAAAATGAAGAGATTGTATTTTTGAAGGAAAGGGTGAGTGAAACTACAACCATGGTGCCAAAAATCCTGGAATGTAGAACCCCTACAAGGGTTTATGCTCTACACCTAAAAGAGAATTATCTCTCCTTTAAGTTGTCAACAATATAATGCTTATAAGCAAAAGGAATCCAATATTCCCTTAGCCATTAGAGTTGTATCAAGAAACCCCAAGGATATTTACATAGAACGGAGTAGAATTCGTTTCAGGCCAAGCTATGGTAACAAGATTATACCTTGGATTGAGGTGGTTTACAGTGAGTATGAGTCGAAAATAGTAGAAAAAGAGGATATTATGAGAGGATACTTGTACCAGAGATGGAACACATTAAGTGATGAGCTAAAAAACTATGAAACACATTCCATCCACAACTATGTTGTTGCAATCAAAAGAATTGAAAGATATATCTAGATTGGGAGAACAAAGGGGCGAGATTGGCTTCCTCTGACTTTTCAACTACCTACCCTCATGTGGCCTATACCAAATTTCATATTCTTCTAGTATGACATTGTTGAGGAACAAAACAGATGGAGAAGACTCAACAAGTTGGGAGGATTCTATGGGAACCTTGATTCGCCCACAATAGATATTGATGTTGGACAACTATCAGTTGCAGACTTCAGAGCCTTGACCAAGCAGAAGCATAACTTTTCCCCTACTAGAGGACCAAAAAAATGTTAGGTTGGGGGGAGTGATGAGTCTAGTTTTTGGGATAGTTATGGGTAAAATCTATAGTCTGTTTGCTGAAGTTACCATGGACTTTGATATTGCATGCTGGCACTTTTATATAGTTTCTCTCAAAACATAAGACATTTGGGTTTAATTCCATTTTTGAAAAGTTTAATCATATTTACCTATTATGTAGACTATCTATATTAATATTGCATGTGGTTAATTAATGTTCTTTAAGGTGGCTATAATTATGCAATTATTATGTGTACTAACATTTCCATGCATAAATGATTGGAAATGCTAAGTTGAGAAACACAACCGCCAGTTGGTCATGCATAAGAAATGCACAAAGGTCAACTGATGATGATGGTAGGAGATTACCATGTTAGCCTCATGTAACCACCTTATGTCAATCTTTAATGACATTGAGCAATGTGGTCGTTACCGCAGTAGTCGATTCCATGTTTGGGCATGCATGTTTGAAATGATTCCCCTGCATGTGTAGCTGCTCTTCCACTCTCTTTTCTTCTTTCCCTAAATGGCGTCGTCTCAGTTAGTGGGAGTTGACTACCCTATTTAGTTGGTATAAATAAGGTTTGGATCATCCTTCTTTAGGAGTTGATTGTAAAGCTATTGTACAAGCTGAGAATACTATCAAACATACTCTTTTATATTTACACTTTCCAATGAATGAAATAAGATTCTGATTTGAGTATCTAAGCTTAATCTAAGTTTGTATTAGTTTAGAGGATACTCATCCAAGGGGGCCCACTTGGTGCGTACTTTTTTCCTTTAGTTTAGATAGATTAGTATTAGCTTATGTTTGTTGCTTAGTTAAGAATCGATAATTGACTATTCTTGTAGCCACTAGAGTTCCATTCTCTGATTGTTCTCGCAGCCAAAGTGAGTAGAGTAATTTCATGTTAGATGCTCATATTTTTATTTCTGTTATGTATGTTTGGTACAATTTTTATTGTTGAGTGATGTTGAGCATTTTCTTTACTTATTTCCATGCAATTTAATTTCAACATTAGTCTCTCTTAGTTGTAGAATGAAGATGATTACTTTGAAGTTCCTATTGCACATACTATGTTGACCCATTTCAAGGTCATGTCCCTAGGTTGGCAATTTAAATGTACCTTCATGATGGTTAAGATGGCTATTCAGGTTAGATGTTCAATATCTGAATCAGGGGTGTAATAAATTAGTTATTGAAATCATTGTAGGAGGCCGACGCAAATATTGATTGAACTACGAATGTACTTGCTCACTTTTGTTTAACCATAGAGGGCCTGCCTGGTGGGAAAAATTAATCACCCTAGGGAATGACCTAACTGGTAACACGCTAAAACCAAATGACTTCCAACTGATATATAAGTGTTGGTACTCGAGGAAATTTTTAGTATCACAAGGATCATTCCAACAAGAAGGGCAACAATGGTCTCTTTTCGCATGGATGGTGCCCCATGAACAAATTGCTCACATTAAAACTCCTTGTTTAGAAAGGTCAAAATCCTTATCTATTTTTTTATGCAAGAATAGTCATTCTGAAGCCGTCCCACATTCTTATGACTCTTAGTAGATATGAGAAGTATGCCATGGAAGTTTCATGAGTATTGATTCTTTTCTAGCCCGAGAAGCGAGTGCACTGTAAGGGGGAGCCTATGTGGTCAAGCATCTAATCATCCACTAAGAGTAAGCCTAGTTGGATTCATCCAAGTGTAAACTCAATAAATATTTCCTCTTTTATCCTAGGATTTTGCATCACTTTGAAATCAAAATGCTTTGCTTAGATCCAAGACATTCAAAAAAATTCACAAAATCCTCAAAGTTTCAAACCCTTTAGGAGGAGAAAATACCTTTGACAAACTCCAAGTGCTCTTGCTTTCCCTAGGGATTTCATCCTTAGAGGTTTCTATGTATTTGGATTTACATCTCAATTTTATTTTACTTAAGTCAACATTAGGAAACTATTGGCTTGATTTCCTTGATTCTCTACATAATGGAATTTGTGGGATGAGAAGAAGTCAAGATATTAGACATCTAGTTTGAAAACCTAAATCAAGAATTAGTTGAGGTAAAAGAAATTCATTAATAAAGATAGAATAAATTGAACCCCACACATGTGCTTGGTATCTTTTGGTCATATGGTTTTTCATGCAAACATTGGTGTTTTGGTTTGAAATACTCTTAGGGAAAAGCATGTTCTTAATTATCTTGGTCTAGTAAACAAAGTCCTTCTTAGGTTCATTTAGGATCAAATCAAACTCTTCACCCATCCCAGAACATCAATCAAATCTCATCTCACCAACAAATCTATCAAATCTTGAAAAAATCATTCATGCTAGACTTTTGGGAAAATCCAAATCATCTTGTTTGATTAGATGTGTGTAGATGAATCATTCTCCACATATTTAGTCAAATTATCAATCCTTGTGAACAAGTATAACTCTTGATAACATCCAATATCTTGAGGTTTTAAGTTCATTATCCAAAATACAAAAAGCAATTCAAAACTAAAATCATCTTGTTTGGCTAGGAGTGTATAGATGAATCCTTCTTTACACACTTAGTCAAATTATCATCTTGTGTACAAGTCCTCTCTAGAACAACATCTAACCTCTCAGATTTTATGAGTTCACTATCTAAACCAAAATCTAATCAAGCCAAGGCCAAAATCAAATCAAACCAAACCCAAATCCAAATCAAAATCCTAAAGTCTAGAATTGATCCAAAGTTCCCAAAAGTTCAAATACACATGTCACTCACCCTTTCATCTTTCATCCCACATTGGTCCTAAATCCCTTAGAGGTCAACAAGGTCAAAACACAAGAAAACATGGAATATAAGCTCGATTTGTACATCATGAGTAATCCAAGTCAACCAAAATATCAAAGCCAATACTCACATTTGTACAATCCATGCATGGGATCTTTATCTCCTCCAAATTTCAATAATACAACAAATGTGACTTTTCCCAACTTGAATTTAGAAACACAAAACCTCTATGATATAACAAATGTGAGTTTTCCCAATCTGAATTTTGGAACACCTTTTCCTATGGTAGATTTAAATCAAAGCCAAAACTTACAAATCTATCAACCAAAAAATCAAGGCATGAGTCTTCCAAACAACATTATACCACCAAATTTGTACATGACAAATGTGATTGTACCAAATCTAAGCTTACCAAACATAAACATATCAAATCCATACTTGGTAAACATTCGGATGGATATGGTTTCAAATCCCACCAATGTTGTTCAAAATCCAAGCAATATGTTGACAAATCCATGTATTGATCCAAGTCAAGGTAACCCCATGCAAAATCAAAGTTACCTAAATCCAAGCAATGTGTTTCCCAATCACAACAATGTTCAATATTAACCAATAAAGCCATTTCTAAACATCATGCCAAATCAGAACATTGTTAAAGATTAATTTGTCCATGATTCCATGCAAACACCACAAGTATACATGGAAAATATGATTTCTCAACAACCAAGTCAACCATATAAATAATGTCAACGTCAAGTCTTGTGAAACAAAAATGCTAGACTCAAAAAACTCATTGATTAATATCACCAAGAGACATATCCACCCAAAAATTAATACACTCTTCCATTGGTTGAACCATGTCATCAAAGCATTGAGTTGTCTCCACAACCATATCAAGAAAAATATCTCCAATATCAAGAGGTTGGATATCAGCAACATCAACAACAAACCCACTCATCCCATCTCAAAGATCAATCAACACATCTCAAAGATCAATCACAACTACCCATCAATGAGCACCTTGAAGATGTTTCCATCCCCTCTGATGATCAAATCCACATATATCAAGAGTCACTTTTTAATCATGATAAAAACCCACCAACGATACCCAACAATTATCCAATTCAAGAAATGTTAAGATCATTTAATCTTATGGTTGAAAAAAATGATGATCTCTCCACCATAAATACCGAGGACAATGATCAAAATCAATCCATCAATGAACACTGTGAAGATATGTCTACCCCATCCAATGATCAAATCAATATTCATCAAGAGCCACTTTTTAGTGATCTATTTCAAGATGTGTTGACATTATTTGATCCTATTGAAATAATCCAAGATCCATTCACCGATGATCATATTGAGAATGTCTCTACATCACCTAATGAGTTAGAGGAAATATCTCAAGAATTTATTCCAAAGCATGATCAACATCTTTCACCAAAGTCTAGCAATGATACTTTCCAAAACATATTGACATCCTTTGACCCCATGGTTAAAAATACTAAAGGAATCCTCAACTCAACATTTGATCCAAATCCACTCAAAGCTCAAGAGGATATTGAGACACTTCCCATTCCTAATCAAGATATCCAAGAACCCTTTATAAGAAATCCATGCTTTGATACGAGCCCATGTCAAGAACTTGATCCAAAGCATGTCAAAAGCAATTCCGAAATTATTCAAGATCAATAATTTATATCTCAAAAATAGTACAATGATGTAATGGCCACTCTCCTATCTATACAAGATGTCACAAAATATGATCATATCCATATGGCACATGTTCCCCTATCTACCCATGAAATGCTTTCTTTGGATGGACACATAGATGATCTTCATTCAAAACAAGTCTCATACTCTTGACATCATTACCAAGGTACAAGAGTCACCTACTCTTAACATTTGTACACATGACCAAGATATAGAAAAATTTAGAGACATCAAAAATTTATCATGAATAAGGCTTCTACAAAAGTTGTGAATCAGAAACATCCTGTGGAGGCATATTATAAATAGATCATGAAGAAGTCTTCTATATAAGTTGTGAACTAGAAACATCCTATGAAATCATATCAAGAATGAATCATGAGGAATAATTTAACGTGGAAAATGAATCATCAACACCTCTTGAAAAAGCATTAAAATCTGATATTTCAAAACATCAAGCCAAAGATATCAATCAGAAAGTTATCCCACACATGGAGGATCCTATCACTTATAAACTTGGATCACTTACCTTTTTTAGGGAAATATATCTTATCAATGAAGAATTTATCACCTTTGAAGATCCACAATAGAGCAAAGAAGGATTAGCACCTTGTTTCCAAGGTAAATCATATCCTATTGCAAATAATATCTTTCAAGAGATGAATTATCAAGGCAGAGGATTAGGCCTACATGAACAAGGTATCCTAGAACCAGTGTAGATTATTGGAAATATTAAGTATCAAGGTCTTGGTTATTCAAAAATTAAGGGATCTAAACATATCGGTGATACCTCTATAAAACTGGGAGCAACTTCATCTCAAGTAAATGTCAACATAGGGAGAAAAAATAATCCTTATGATGAAACCAATGCCAATGCTACGACCCACGACATCACGAATCTTCATCCACCCATCACCCCATCTACAAATTGGGAGAAACATCAAAAGAAATATTAGAATCAAAGAATGAAGAACATTATCAGAGAAAAATAAATTTGGAAGCACAATGGACAAATCAAATACACATGGATACCAAAAAACACAAAGAAAGATTATCCCTATTGAACTCCATTAGTCAAAGAAACTATGGGCCAAAATGGAAAAGGGAAAATTATCCATCAAAGATGTCCACAAAGGAAAAATAAGGCTTCTCAAGTGACATACAAAGTTTATCAAGAATTTGGTCCGAATTCCATGGACACTTTTGTAGCCACCCATTATTGCCTATCTTCCCAAGTCTCGAGAGTCAAAGGTTCCAAACTGTCAACCAATGCATCTATTATTCCTAAACACACTCCATCCATGCCTCTACGCATGATATCCAATTCTTACATTCACCATGTATTAGCAACAACCCTTCATCATAAGGATTCAAAAGATGTAATATGGTGATGTGTGCATAAAGACAATATTAACTCTGGTATCAAAAAACTAGATCAAGAATCTAAAAAGTTGCATTCAAGTGCATGTATCTTGGAAAAGAAGCTTATTCAAGTAGGAAAATGATGGAACATTATGACAGAAGGATCTACATCGACACCACTAGGTGGTTCGGCATGAACTTAAAATCTTTCAACAAAAAATCCAAAAAAAATATAAAACTAAAAAAATTCAAAAAACTACAAAAATAAAAAAAATCATGAAAATAGTAAAGATAAAAAAATCATCCTTCAGTGAAAACCGCATTGGTGATGCTTTGGGAAAGTACCATGATGAAAAACTAGCAAACATGCATCATGTGTAGAATTGAGCATCTGCATGCGCTAGTTAAATTGGAATCATCTCATCACATCCATAATAAAGATAACATTCCCTCCATCTTATCCATAATAAATCCATTCATCCATAAACCACTTATCCAATCCACTTTCATATATCTGCATCCATCTTCCAAATTATCTTGATCTTGACACAATTTGGCACACTTTACACTTACTTATGGTAAACATCTTGGCATGAGCCATTTTCATTGATCCTATCCTACCCAATATTATCTAAGCCATGAAGCACTATCCAAATGAGCATCCTCTATTCAAACACCTTATTTTATCACAAGATAATCCTTGGAATCCTTTGCATGCTTACCATATCCATCCATCCATCTATCCAAGAATCCACCCATGTCCTTTCAAACATTGCTAGACACTAGGGGAAGATATTTACATCTTGCTTCGATAATTAATTTTTATCTATATCTTCTAACTTATGTGATGATCCGAACATTAGCAAACATGAAATCAAATAGGTCAAAACATTTGTGAGCCAAAAGCCAAATCACTAGCCCATGGAATTTTTTGGAAAGATAGTATTCCTTATCAAGCTTTATCTTTCATCAAACATCAATCCAAAATAATCAATATCAGTTGTATCTAATGTGTACTGCAATGTCACATCAAATCATCAAAACAATTTTGTTCCAAATCAAGCTTCAAAATCCTGATCAATCAAAATCCAATCAATCCATCATAATTTTGGGATATCCTTCCCAATCCTTGTGTTTTTTAACACTATCCTTGCATTTTTGTGTATCCTCAACAATTTTATCATCATCAATCTTGATTAGTCAAATCCAATCAAGCCATCATCATCTCGGGATATTCTTCCCAATCCTCGTATTGCTTAACACTATCCTTGCATTGTTGTGTATCCTAAACAATGTTATCATCACAAATCCATCAATCTGATCAATCAACCCTAGCTTCATTTTCAAAAAAATCCCAAAAAAAGCACTGATATCATCACATATCCATATCCAAATTGTCAAAATCATGTGAAAATCCAAAAGCATCCAAATCATATCAAAATCTAAAAATAGGTCAAAAAGTCAGAAAAATAAGTCAAAAACATGAAATCTGACCTACGTCGTCTTTGAGCGTAAACGTAGGAAAGGCCATCATTGATGAGCCCCTGAGACACAAAAAAAAATAAAAATCATAAATCTCAAAAAAACCAAAAGACAATTTAGAAAATTCGAAAATCAAAACATTCATAAAACATCTCAAAATCCCAAAAACAACCTCAAAATGTTTCAAAACACCAAAAACATCCAAATATTTGAAAAAACCCAAAATGGTGCACCTGTCTCATCTCACTCTCACCCAAAATAATGTCATTCATAATAAATCAACCTTCACCTTCACCCTTTGGCAAAGCAATCAAAAGCAAGTCTAGTAGGTTCAAAAGTGAAAACCTAATCGTCAAAGTCTCAAGTCTAGGTGAGTAAGTAAACAAGTTGGTCAACTCTTGGTATCAATAGATATGACGATGAATGATGATGATGTATTGCTTATCTAGGGATGAGAGAAGTAAAGAGCATAACTTTCCTTATGTTTTATAACACACATAGGTACGATGCATCAAGGTATAAAGAACCAGGATGGTGTTACACCTAGTGTGATGGACATTGACTCGACAAATAGATAAGATTACTCTTGTTCACACCTAACATACACAACCTTATTCAGAATGCAATTCAAATATTCTAAACATTTTAGACCAAAACATAGAAAATAAAGCCTTCCTATGTGGTCAACAAGACATCTAAAACACCTTCACTACAAACCAAACAAATCACGCCCGACCAAGTTATATTACAAGAACATCCAACAAGCCCAATAGATAAAAAGATAATGATTTTTGCCCCATTCCTTTATCTCTAAATAGTTTTGATTATGCATCATCAAAAGGTCTTCCGAATGAGCACAAAATAAGATAAGTGAAAAAGACAAAGATAAAGAAAACAAACAAGCTAATCTTTTTCATACCGCTAGCCAAGACTAAACTACAGTGATGCTTGATGTTGATATCCATTGTAGGAAGGATGCATCCTAGGACATGTTGTGATCAGGTGATATGAGATTGACTAGATGATAAGTTATTTATACCAAGAGTTGACCAACTTGTTTACTTACTGACCTAGACTTGACACTTTGGCGATTGAGCTTTTACTTTTAAACCTAGTAGACTTGCTTCCAACTAAACTACCAAAGGATGAAAATGACGATTGATTTATTATGAACAAGATTATTTTGGGTGAGAGAAAGATGAGATGGATGCCCCATTTTGGTTTTTTTTCAAATATTTGGATGTTTTTGGTGTTTTGAAATGTTTTGAGGCTATTTGTGGGATTTTGAGATTTTTTACAAACGTTTTGATTTTCAAAATTTCCAATTTTCTTTTAGTTTTTTCAAGATTCATGATTTTTTTTGGATTTTGTGTCTTGAGACTCATCAATGATGGTCTTGCCTACGTGTAAGCTCATAGACGACCTAGTTTGGATTTCATGTTTTTAAGATTTTTTTTCTGATTTTTTGACCTGTTTTTGGATTTTTGCATGATTTCAACGATTTGGATATGGAAATGTGATGATATGAGTACTTTGTTTTGGGATTTTGTTGAAAACCAAGCTAGGGTTGATTGATCAAATTGATGGATTGGTGATGATAACATTGTTGAGGATACACAACATTGCAAGGATAGTGTCAAGAAACATGAGGATTGGGAAGGATATCCCGAGATGATAATGGAATGATTGGATTTGATTGATCAAGATTTTCAATCTTTATTTGGAAGAAAATGGTTTTGATGATTTGATGTGACGCTGAAGTGTAAATTGGATGCAAATGATATTGATTTTTTGGATTAATGGTCAATGAAAGATAAAGCTTGATAAGGAACATCTTCTTGTCAAAATATGTCATGGACTAGTGATTTGGATTTTTTTCTTACAAATGCTTTGACCAATTTTGTTTCATGTTCGCCAATGTTTGGGTCACTACATAAGCTAGAGGATATAGATCAAGATTTATTCTCAAAGAAAGATGTAAATATCTGCCCCCAGTGTCTAGCAATGTTTGAAAGGCCATGGGTGGATTCTTGGATAGATGGATGGACATATGGATATGGTAAGCATTCCAAGGATGCCAAGGATTATCTTGTGATAAGATAAGTTGTTCCAATAGAGGATGTTCATTTGGATAATGCTTCAAGGCTTAGATAATGTTGGGTAGGATAGTATTAATGAAAATGCCCCATGTCAAAATGTTTACCATAAGCAAGTGTAAAGTGTATATAAAAATTTGCAGGTGGATGAAAATGGATTGGATAAATGGTCCATGGATGAATGGATTTATTATGGATGTCATAAGATTCTTTCTCCGAAGTGGCACATGTAGATTCTCGATTCTACACATGACGCATTTTTTCCAAATTTTCATCATGGTACCTATCCAAAGCACTACTGAAGTGGTTTTCACTGCAGGACAATTTTTCTCTTTATTGTTTTTCAATCCTTTTTTTGATTTTTATAGTTTTTGATATTTTTTTATTTTTTTTGCTAAAATATTTTAAGCTCATGTTGAATCACCTAGTGGTGCTGATGTAGATGCCTCTGTCATAATGTACCACGGATATCTTTCTTGATGAAGTTACTTTACCAAGATACGTGCATTTGAATGCAACTTTTGAGATTCTTGATCTGCTTTGTTGATGTCGGAGTTAACTTTGTCTTTGTGCGCACATCATAATAGAAGGCCATCTAAATCCTTATGACGAAGGGTTGTTGCCAATACATGGTCAATGTGAGAATTAGGTGGGTGATCCCACAATACTGGTTTACAATTTTTGGGCAAATTAGACACTGAACTGATTTTTTTAACTAAATCTTCACTTTTGGGCTCCTATAGCAGCTAAACCGTGAGGAATTTAAAGATGATGAAAAATAGTGATTTGTGGTGTTTTGTCTATAGATTCTAAATTATTTTTTTCATTTTTCTTTGAATCAGATTGCACTTCTTTTTCCATCTCCTTCAAAAACTAGCTTTTAAAAAAAACAACATTTTTAAGGAGTGACGCCCACCGTATACAACATATTTTTTTTTGTATTTAGGAAAAAATTCTATTTTTTTTAATATAAATTTGTAACTACGATATCTAGCACTTTAATTTAGTTTCATCGTAATTTATTAAATTATTTTTCCTTAATCAAATTATTTAGTCAAACCAATTACAATTGAAACATAGGCAGACTGTATACAACATAAGGGTATGTGCAAGATCATCATGGAAAAAATAGGCCCTTAAGTGGCAATAAAAAGACAAAAAATTAGAGTTAGACAACTTGACGTAAAAATTTGAATAATTTACCTATATTATTTCAAAAATATGTAAAAAAAGAATTTGTAGCAAATTGAATTTATTTTCTAAACTACTAGACCTTTATTTTTTTTTTTAAATCTATTTGGTGAAAATTTGAAATTTCAATGTAGTAGTATTTAAATTTCAGGGTAAAAATAAGAAGTAGGTGTTTGTCTGACCACCCTAACCACAATAAAATGATGATATTTTTTTTACAGAATTTAGATATAAGTAGATGACTCATGTCCAGATGTGATGCATATTTTTTTATAATTTTTTTCCAAGTAAATAATTAATTATGATTTTTTATTACAACTTTCAAAAAATATAAAAGCTCATCTGCCTAACCACCTTAACTTGGTCAAAAATTCATGAAATTCATTTTTTTCTATTTTAATCCTATATTATACAAAGCATAGAATGTGACACATGTTTCGGATTCAAAAAATATGATACCATTTGAAAGTTATAGATGTTTTTCAATCAGCCTATCAATCAAGAATTTATTCGTAATTCTAATAGAAAATGAATAATAATAATTTATTAAATTCAAAGTACAACATAATTTATATTGGTGGAAAGCTGAGAATCTCCCCTAAAAACCCTTTTCATTTCATAAATTTTGGGTAAAAAAAAGGTCGTCAGCCACATGGACCATCATATGGCTTACATATCGCCACTTTTTGGCCCATCATGATCCTGCACATACCCATAACTTTTTTTGTATGTATCGAAATTGAAATTTTTATTTTTAATGGATCAAGGACATCAATACCTAGCCTGAACATATTTTTTAAAATTTTATTTGGATAATCTGCTATTTTTCCACATGTGCAGAACAAAGAGCTTGATTATCGGTGAAAAACCTATGTTTAATAAAACTAAAAAAAAACATAAATAATAAAATCAAAACATATTGAAATTATATTCATTGGATAGCTCATTCTGAGGAATACCATGATCATTTGAAATAAATTTTAAACGAATTCATTTGATCCCCCAAAAGGTAAATCAAAAGTGACTTTTAATCAACATTTTGATAGGTGCAAAAGAGACTCTATTGTAGGTATGGTTTAAAACTAGCAGGGTTCTATCCAAGGGGGTTTGATCTAAGGTGGTTTGATCAAACCCTCTTAAATTTAAATCCTTATAATGGAGCTTTTTAAGGCTTAAATCATTATATTTTCTAAAAATATGTAATTTCAGCAAAAATCAGAATCTCCCAGAAATTGTAAACCAGCTTTGTGGGATAACCCAGGTATCATGTGTGGAGGCGTGGATGGTGGAGTGTGTTTAGAGATAAAATATGGATTGGTTGATAGTTTGGAACCTTTGACTCTCCAAAATTGGGAAGATGAGAAATATGGGTGGATATAGAAGTGTGCATGGAATTAGGACCAACTGCTTGATATACTTTGTGTGTCACTTGAGAAGCCTACTTTTTCCTTTATGGACATCTTTGATGGATACTTTTCCTTTTTTTATTTTTCCCCATATTTTCTTTGAATAATGGATTTTTATAGGGATAATAATTCTTTGTATTCTTTGATATCCACTTGTATTTTATTTTTCCTTCATGCTTCACTACTTCTTTTCCTTTGATGAAATTTTCTATGCTTTGATTCAAATCTTTCTTTTGATGTTGGTCCTAATTCGTGGATGGGGTGATGGTTGGATGAAGATTACTCACATGTCTTGTTGTAGTATTGGCATTGGTTTCATCATAAGGATCATTCATGATCCCTATGTTGATGTTATCTTGAGACGAAGTTTCCCCTAGTACTGAATAATCAAAACCTTGATGCTTAGGATTACCAGTAATCTACACTGGTTCTAGGATACCCTATTCATGTAGGCCTAATCCTCTACCTTAATAATTCATCTATTGAAATATTTTATTTGCAATAGGATATGATTTACCTTGGAAGCAATGTGTTAATCCTTGTCTTCTCTATCGAGTATCTTCAAAGGTGATTTCTTCTTCATTGATAAGATAATTTTCCCTAACAAAGGTAAGTGATCCAAGTTTATAAGTGATGGAATCCTCTGTAATGGGATAACTTTTTGGTTGATATCTTTGGCTTGATTTTGTGAGGTATAAAATTTAGATGCTTCTCCCAGAGGTGTTGATGATTCATTATCCATTTAAAATTATTCCTCATGATTCATTATTGATATTCTTTCACATGATGTTTTTGATTCACAACTTTTGTAGAAGTGTTTTTCATGACCCATTTGTAATATGTTTCTAGATTTTTCTATATTTTGATCCCGTGTATAAATGTTACGATTAGGAGACTCTTGTTCCTTGGTAATGATATCAAGATTATGAGACTCTTTTTTAAAGTGAAGATCATCTACATGTGCATTAGGAGTAAGTATCTTATGAGTAGATGGAGGAATATGTGCTATATGAATATGGTCATCGTTTGCGACATCTTTATAGATATGAGAGTATCCATTAGATCATTGTAGTATCCAGGAGATATGAATTCTTGATCTTGGTTAATGTTGGAATTTATTTTGACATAATTTGGATCAAGTTCTTGACATGGGTCAGTTTCAAAGGATGGATTGCTTACCAAGGGTTCTTGGACATCGTCATTAGGCATGGGAAGTGGCTTAATATCCTCCTGATCTTTGAGTGGAATTGGATCAAGTGTTAAGTTGAGGATTCCTTCAATATCCATAACCATGAGGTCGAAGGATGCCAATATGTCTTAGAAAGGACCATTGCTAGACTTTGGTTAAAGATGATGATCATGCTTTGGGGTAAAATCTTGAGATATGTCCTCTAACTCATTAGGTGATGTAGAGACACTTTCAACATAATCATTGGTTGAAGGATCACCAATTATAGGATCAAATAATGTTAACACTCCTTTGAATAGATCATTGTTGGATATTGTTGAGGGGTATTTATCATGATCAAAGAGTGACTCTTGATTTATGTTGATTTGATCATCGTATGAGGTGGAAAGATCTTCAAGGTGATCATTGATGGATAAATCTTGATCATTTCTTTCAACAACTGTGGTGAAGGGATTGTCAATTCTATTGCTAGTGATTGAATCTTCATCATTGTCCCCAATAGTTATTATATTTTGATCTATAAGGTCTTGGATGAGATTTTTGAGTCAAATACAATTTGATGTTGTGTTTCCCTTTATATTGTGATAATCACAAAGGTAATTTTCATTTTACCAAGGTGGTTTCACTATGGGCTCTTGATAATTTTCATAAATGGGGATTTTAATGAGATTTTCTTGTATCAACCATTGCATGAATGATTCAATTGGTTTCCCAAGTGGTGTGTATTTTCATTTGTTATCTTGTGATATTTGTACTTTAAACTGACCTTGTAGCGATTAATTTTGGAGATATGGTGATTGATCTTTGAGATGTGGAGGTTGGGTTTGTTGTTGATGTTGTTAATCTTGATATCCAACTTATTAAAATTAGATATATTGTTCTTGATGTGGTTGGGGACACAACACAATGCTTTGATGACATGGTTCAGCCAATGGAATAGTGTATTGATTTTGGGGTGGACATGTCTCTTGGTGATATGAATCTATTTTGGTAAGTGCAGTAATTTGATCCCACAAAATTTGATCTTGATTTTGATCTTAACACTCTTGATATAGTTTATTTGGTTGTTGATAAAGCATATTTGGAATATATTATTGTGGTGTTTGCATGGGATCGTGGAAAAATTGATTTTGGACAATGTTCTGATTTGGTGTGATGTTTAGATTTGGCATTATAGATTGACATTGAACACTGTTTTGGTTTTGAAACATATTGCCTTGATTTAGGTAACATTGATTTTGCATGAGGTTACCTTGACTTGGATCAATACATTGAGTTGTCAATATATTGCTTGGATTTTTAACAACATTGGTTTGATTTGTAAATGCATCTATCCCAATGTTCACCAAGTGTGGATTTGATACATTCATGTTTGATAATTTTGTACTTGGTATATTCACATTTGGTATGTATGGTTTGGATGGGATAATGTTGGGTTGTTGAAAAATCATGTTTGGTTGATAGATTTGTAATTTTTTACTTTTATTTAAACCTACCATAGGGAAAGGTGGTCTAGGATTCAGATTGGGAAAACTCACATTTGTAAAATTGATGTTTGGAGGAGACAATGATGCAATGTATGGATTGCATAAATGTGAGTTTCGATAATCAATTAGAATTGTGAGACTTGGATAGCTTGGTTGAATTGGATTACTCATGATGTATGAATCAAGTTTATATTCCATGTTTTTCTTGTGTTTTGACCTTGTTGCAAAAGTGAGCCTTAAAGGTGTTTAGGACCAATGATGAGATGAAAGGTGAAAGGGTGAGTGATGTGGGTGTTTGAAATTTTAGGAACTTTTGAGGAATACTAGACTTCAGGATTTTGGATTTTGATTTGGATTGGGTTTGATTTGGATAATGGAATTATAAATCCCAAGATTTTGGATGTTATCTTGGGGTAAACTTGTCCACAAAGGTGATAATTCAACTAAATTTGTGAGGAAGGATTCATCCACACACATTTATCCAAACAAAGTGATTTTGATTTTGATGGAAGGATTTACCAAAAGTCTAATATGAATTATTTTTTCCGAGGTTCCAAAATTTGTTTGTGAAATGGGATTTGATTGATGTTTAGATGGATGAAGTGTTTGATTTGATCCTAGATGAACCTAAGAGGAATTTTTTTACAAGACCAAAGTAGTGAAGAACATGATTTTTCCTAAGAGAATTTCAAACCAAAAGACCAATGTTTGCATGGAAAACCATATGACCAAAAGATGACATACACATGTGTGGGGTTCAATTGTTCTTAACTTTTCTTAATGTATTATGTTTACCACAAAAACTCTCTTGATTAGCTTTTCAAAATAAATATCTAATGTCCTAACTTCCTATCATCCCACAAATTCCATTATGTGGGAAACGAGGAAATCAAGGAAATAGTTTCTTAATGTTGAGTTTAGTGAGAGAAAATTATCATATAGATCAAATACTTAGAAGCCTCTAAGGATAAAATCCCTAGGACAAGCAATAGCACTTCAATTTTGTCAAAGGTATTTGCTGCTCCTAAAGGGTTTGAAATTTTGAGGATCTTGTGAATTTTTATTTTCAAATGTTTTGGATCCAAGTAAAGAATTTTTCTATTCTAAGAACATGCACAATCCTAGGATGAAAATAAAATATTTGTTGGGTTCTCACTTGGATAAATCCAACTACACTTACTATTAGCGGATGATTAGATGCTTGACCACACAAGCTCTACCTTATAGCGCACTCACTTCTCGGGTCAACCATGCATTAGTACCCATGAATCTCCCATGGCATACTTCTCATCTCTACTAAAAGTTGTAAGAATGTGGGTTGGCTTCAAAATGACCATTCTTGCACCAACAAGTAGTTAAAGATTTTGGCCTTTCTAAATAAAGGTTTTAATGTGGTAATTTTGTTTCCCTTTTTATCAGAATGATCCTTGTGATAGTCTAACTTTCCTTGAGTACCCACACTTATATACTAATTGGAAGTCACTTGGCTTCTAGTGTGTTACTGGTTCGGTCATTCCCTTGGGGTGAGTAATTTTTCCCACTAACGCAGGACCTCTAAGATTAAAAAAAAGCGAGCAAGCATATCTGTAGTTTTATTGATCTTTGTTGAGAAACAAAGAGAGAAAACTCACGATATACTGAACTCACACTCACAAGATTTGTTCAATTTTAAAATGCCCAATTTGAAATGTGGAGGTAATCACTTATACAACCTAATATCAAAAAAGTAAATTTTGATTCTCAAGATCTCTATAAAGCATGAGAGAAGTGCACATGTCTTTTTGATGACATTATTTTGTAAAATAGATAACAAAACATGAAAAAAAAAAATTTCATTTTAGACCTCAAAGCAGTGATGTGTTTGTTTTATAGCACCAAAATGAAGTGTGAAGTTGATTGTTCAATTTTAGACCAAATTGAAATCTAGTATGTTTATAAGGTTCAATTTTAACCAACTTGAAGATGTCAAATCAATGGTTCATTTTAAACCCCCAAAAAACAAGTGAGTTGGTCTAAAACAAGAAACAAAAGAAGAAAATGGAAGCCCTAGATTATAACAACAAACATTAAAAAATTCTTTATTTAAGTCTTAATTTCAATCTTCAAAATTCCCAACTCCAATTTGCTTGCCTTTGTTCAATTCCAATGCTCAACTCCAATGTGAACCTCCCTATCTCATCACAAATAAGATTTATTTCAATGTCAGAAGGAAGAAAGAAATATTGTGACACTTGGTATTCATATTGCAATATAATAAAAAAAACATGCATATGTTAGACCTTTATACCAATAGATTGAAGCATTAGAGTAATATTGGTTAATTAATTAGGTCAGTTATTCATTTAGTTACTTAAGCTAAACTTAGGAACATTAATAATTGATTAATTATTAAGTGTGCACACTAGGGTTTCCCTTTTAGGTCAACATTAGGGTTTCATACTTTGCTTTTATAAAGCAAATCATCTCATGTAATTTCTTAATTCTGAATATATCAATTTTCACATCTTCATGCAAAGCTCTACTTTTTTATTGTTTTTCTCTTATGTGGAAGGCCTTTTGGTTTGCATGTCTGATCTTGGTTTCTAACATAGTATTCGAGCCTTGACATGCAGCCCCTTCTAAGATTTTGGAGAAAATCATTGTAGAGTTCGTATGGGGTTCATTGAGGATTTCGTGCCTTGAGCCTATCTATATGGCTTTTTGGATCAGATTGGGATTCACCATTGGATTTAGAGCATTGGAAAAAGTCATGATTGGCTTTTATTTTTTTGATTTTGGTCATCGTTGAAGAAATCTGTGAGGGTTTCAAGCTCGATATTTTTTCCAAGCTCTGAATGTAGCTGAATTTTCAGAGCATTTTGAGCATGAACGAAGGTCATCATTGTGTTCGCAGTGGCCACAAACCCTAAGGACGCCTGTCATTTTGTCAATTTATAAGCACTTGATTCGGAAGGAAAATTTATTTTTTCTAGGGAGGTCGTACGGACTCCCCAGCACGCACTCTAAGGCATGATTTTCGAAAAAAATGCAAAAAATCAAAATCAAAATGGCCATTGGTTTTTGCGCCACTAGTTTACATGGTCACCTCTCTCGAGTAGCCATCGGGCGGCCACCAGGCACCCGTTGGTCTGCCACCACTAGGGGGCGCCTAGCCAAAACACTGTCGACTAGTTTGCAGCCCCCGTGGGCCCAATCAGAACTGACACCAGTCATATGGGGGACTGGGCGCTATGCGCCTAGCCCCCACCCAACTCCTGGCACCCTGCCCTAGTCATATTGGCAACGAGGTGCTCCACCAAATATTTTTATGTAGGGGGGGATTTTTTTTGCAGCGAAAGCCTCCAGGCTATCAATTTGTTTCTTGTGAAGTGCTGACATCAGCATGATGTCATTGGTCATACGGTCCCTCTTTGTCCCCTCCTAACCCCCGTTTTCCCTAAAGGAGCAATTTTTTTTTTTTGGCATAACTTGGGCATACGCTATCCAAATTAGGCAAATGAGATATCACAAGAAAGTTGGTTCTGAGTGTTAGAGTAATTGGACATTTACTTTATTAATTAAACAATATTTGTTTAATTATGTAAAGTTCCCTTTTACCTCTTTTTCACTTAAGCTAACATTAGCTGCGTAATAATTAATTACTTTATTAATTATTATTGTGCAAGCCTAGGGTTTTCCTTTTTAGGGTTTTCATCTATATATGGTTGAAAACTATCTTTTGTATCATTAATTCATTTTACATTTTGGGTGAATACATTGCTCCACATTCTTGAGCATTTTGTTTGTTGCTTCTCTTTGCTTCTCCTTGTAACAGGTTATTTGCTTGTAGAGGTCACTAGGCTCCTATGAAGTTGTATCTTCTTAGCTCCAACATGGTATCAGAGCTTCAGATCTGCAACTGCTTGTTCTTGTTTTGAGTTTTTTGCATTGGAAGCAAATCTAGGGTTCTAAGGTTTCTTCTTGTGGATTCAACATACTCCAAATTTTAGGTTCACTTTGGACCCTAACGGACATTGCCATTAGATTCGTAGCGCCCAAAAACCCCTAAATTGACTGTCAAATCGTCGATTTTGGTTAGAGTCGACCAGGGATGCAAAAAAAATTTAGGGTTTGGCCATATGGCCCCTGCAGCAAAAAAATAAAATTAAAAATTAAAAAAAAACAAAGGTTTTTTTAATTTTTATTTGTGTTGCCCGCACAGATCGACCGCACCATCGACGAGCCGCTCGACAGCCACGGCTCGACCACCGCCACCAGCGGCACCAACCTGTGCTCCGCCCACCACGCCGACCAGTCTGTGCATCATGCCGACCACCGCTCGGTTGCTGCTTCACCCAGCTCAGTCACCTCCACTCCCCACCGTGCTCGCCGACTCCCTCGAGCTCCGTCGAGCTCACGGGCTCCGTCGACCCCCCGAGCTCGCCAACTCCGCCGAGCTCCGCCAAGCCCACCTACACCCACCGACCTCCTGTTGGCCCTCTCCTAGCTGTGGGCAGTCACATGGGTGACCACGGGTTAACTGCCCCAGCCCCCTGGTCTGCCTAGGCGACCAGGGGCTATTGTTTTTAGCCCCAGGGTGCTAAAGGGGGTCTAATCGGGCATTTTATGCTCTCTCACAAAATCGGACATAACTGGAGCGTTTTAGCTCAATTTTTCGAACAGAAATAGGCATTGGAAATCTGGTTTCGGCACCAATCTGATGGTGCAGGTATTTGTTTAAAATTTTACTAGTTTGGATTTTTTTTTCTAGTCAAAGTGAGGTCATCTTTCTTCACTTCCGGGGTCATAGAAGGTGCAAACGGACTCTGTTTTTCAAATTCGAATAGGTGTTGGAAAGCTCTCAACATGCTCTATTCAGTGATATGATTTATTTTATCATAATTTTCACCAGGTACATGAGAATTTGTTTTGAAGTATTTTTTGCTTATGCATTGCTTCTTTCTTCTTAGTTTGTACTAGGGTTTGGGTTTATCTTTTGTGGGGGGTGTTTTTCTCTTGCTTTCTGTCATTTATATCAGAAAACTAGAACACCAAAACTCTCAAAAATACAAGCCCTTTTGCATCTTCTGTCTATTCTGAAAGATCACATAATAATAAAAAACACAAGCAAGTACAGGTGTAGGGTTTCATAGCAGACTTTTCAGTTGAGCTACTCACATCACATTACTATCACACTTGGAAGTCTCGCATGATGAGGCTACTCAGATCACGAGGGTTATGGTCTTGTTTAGATGACGTTAAGCCTCAATTGTAGTGTCCTTTTGAGATTATGCAGCACAGGAACAAAATGGATGAGGCTATGGGTTTGCTATGCATGCATGTTTCAGAGAGTTGTTTGTTTCACCTTGATGCTTTGCTCACTCCTCAAGCCAAGTGGTTGAAGTTTGAGACACTTTTTGGGGCCATTAATGAGTTCCATGCATTACAAATTGAGGTAGAACTGACTTCATTGTTACTTGATTCATTTCCCACTATTGAGAATTTTTTGAACAAGTTCAAAACTATCCGCACTATTTTATAGGGTTGTGGCAAGAAAAAGACAGATACAGAGTGCATTTACTTGATTCTTTCGAAGCTTCATGGTCCATTTCAGATATTTGCTTCCTCCTTCTACTCCACCATGGATGGTCTGGGTGCTAGTTTTACCATGCCTACCTTTGATTTGTTTTGTGAGCGTTTGTCTCAAGAACAGTCTCACCTTTCTCAGATGGATATGCTCTAAGCATCAAAGAGCAAAGAATTGGTTGCTCATTCACCGAAGGGGAAACAAAAGTAGAAATCGAGGCCCAAGAAAGATTTTGTAGGCAGTGAGCATTCCTCCAAACCGCCTCCTAAGTCTAATTCTAAACCACCATTTAATCCAAAACATGGGAAATATTCGAAGTCTGGTGAGTCTTCCTCCAAGACTAAGGAGAAATCAGGAGACACATGTAGTTTCTGTGGCAAGCAAGGCCATCCAGTTTCCAGGTGTTGGAAATGATTAGAGGCTTTAGAGGATGCCATGCAGCAGCAACACATCTCCTCACCTCAGTCTTCTTCCTCTTCCACCACAGGAAAAGGTCATGCTCTCACTGCTAGAGCATTGACCAATGGGTCCACTTGGAGTTTAGACTCTGGTGCTTCTCACCATATGACTCACACTCAGCAGTTGGTCACTTCTCTTGCCTCTTGTGGTACTTCACAGAATGCAGTGGGTGACTCTTCATAGCTTTCCGTCTTGGGTTCAGGTTTTGTCTCTTTGGATGGGGGCACTCTACAGGATGTTTTGGTTGTTCCTAACATCTCGACGAACCTCTTGTCCATTTATCAGATTTTCCAAATTGGCTCTGGTAAGACAGTTGAGTTCTCACCACATGATGTGGTTATTCAGGACCTCCATGACTTTGATTTGGTTGTGGCTATTGGTAGTGTTGATATTGCATCTTGTATTTACAAATTTGATGGATTTTCACCTTCTGAGGGTACAGGTTCATCTCTTATAGCACATGCAGATTCGGTGAGTAAGCTTTGGCATGAGCCTTTGGGCCATGTCAATTACAGATATCTTCAGCAGATGAGTACATAGGCACTAGTTCTTGGTCTTCCACAAATTTCCTGCAGTGACAGTGTTTGTCATGGTTGTGTACTTGGCAAGCATCACAGGGATCCCTTTCCGAAGGGAAGTACCACTCGTGCTTTGGCACCCTTGGAGTTGATTCATAGTGACCTCATGTCATTTCCCACTCCTTCTTTTAAGGGGCCAAGTATGTACTCACATTCATTGATGACTTCTCTAGATGCACATGGTTGTACTTTATTAAGTACAAGTCTGATGTCTTTGATTCCTTTCATGTCTTCAAGACATTTGTAGAGAACCAGTCTGGTCTTTCTATCTAGCGGATATGTACAGATAATGGGGGGGAGTATGTGAATCAGGCCTTCAGATTTTTTTGCACTGAGCATGGTTTACAGCATCAGTTTTTTGTTCCCTACACCCCTCAACAGAATGGTATTGCTGAGCGAAAGAACAAGACTTTACGGGAGATGGCTAATTGTATGATTCAATCTAGGTCCATGGATTTGTCTTTTTGGGCTGAGGTAGTCAATTGTGCCAAATATATTCAGAATCAAATGCCTCACAAGGCGATTTGACATATGACTCTTGAGGAGGCTTGGTCTCATGACAAGCCTGATATTTCAGCATTTCGAGTATTTGGTAGTGAGGCATGGGCTTTTATTCCTGATGCTCAGAGGAGAGCTATGGAGCGGAAGAGTCAACCCCTCATTTTTGTCGGCTACTGTGAGGATGTTAAGACATATAGGTTGTTTGATCCTGATTCCAGAGAGGTCCTATTTCGACAGGATGTTCAGTTTGATGAGCGCCTTCCTCCAATTGATACCCTGTCTCCAGTGTCTACTTCACTACCTACTCCACCCACTACAGCTCTTCAAGATTATTTTGAGGATGATTCTGATGAGGATATTGATGATCCCCCATCTCCACCTCCACTTGCTCCACCTCAGAGGCCCAAATGGGCTCGATTTACTATTGAGGCAGCAGGATCTATGGCTGGTGATCCTTCAGACACTCGTCGCACCTGTTCTCATACTACGGGTTCTAGTCTTTTGAGCCATGCTCTTTTAGAGGATCCTCAGAGGTTTTCAGAGGTGACAACTCACCCTGAGTGGGATAGTGCTATGGAGGAGGATTATTTTTCTTTGATGAGGAATAGTACATGGGATCTCTGTCCTCTTACTAAGGGAAAAAAGATGGTTCAGTGCCGATGGTTGTATTGCACCAAGTATGTTGTTGATGGTTCTATTGATAAGTACAAAGCACGTCTTGTTGCGAAGGGTTTCTCATAGGTTGAGGGTATTGATTACTCCGAGACATTTTCCCCTATCACCAAGATGAATTCTATTCATTTTGTACTATCACTTGCAACTTCTAGGGGATGGCTCATTTTTCAGATGGATGTGAAGTGTGCCTTCTTGCATGGTGACCTGTAGGAGGAGATCTATATGGAGCAGCCTCAGGGATTTGTTCACGATGCTTCTTTGGTTTGCAGACTTCAGCGTTCATTTTATGGTCTCAAACAGGCCCCTCGGGCTTGGTATGAGAATATGGACTCTTTTTTGCTCTCCACTAGTTTCACTCATTGTCATTCTGATCACATGGTCTATATTCAGCATCTTGAGGGTGAGATCCTGATTCTTGTGCTATATGTTGATGATCTTCTCATCACAGGTAGCTCATCCTCTATGATTTAGAATTCTCAGCTAGCCTTGATGGAGCAGTTTGAGATGACAGATCTCGGCCTTCTGCACTATTTTCTTGGTCTTCAGGTGATTCAATCTTCAGAGGGGATCTCCATTTACCAACAGAAGTATTCTCTTGATATGCTTCAGCGGTTTGGCATGCTTGATTGCAAGCCTACCCTCACACCTTTTCAGTCAGGGGTTGTTTTGACTACTACTTGCGCCACTCCTTCCATAGATTCTACACTTTATAGGTAGTTGGTTGGCAGTTTGTTGTACCTGACTCACACTCATCCTGATCTTTCCTTTGCGGTTGGTCTTGTCTCTCGATTCTCCCATGATCCTCATGAGAGTCATTGGCAAGCTGCCAAACATATTTTGAGGTACATTCAAGGCACCACTTCATATGACATTCACTAAACATCAGGGGATCCTCACATTGTTGGCTACACTCACTCAGATTGGGCTGGTGATGTCAATGATCGGAAGTCTACTTCTGGCTTTGTTTTCTATCTTGGCTTTGGTCATATCACATGGTCGTGCAAGAAGCAAATTGGTCATGCATTATCATCTACAGAGGCTAAGTACCGAGCTGTTGTGCTCGCTAGTCAGGAGATTTTATGGCTTCGTCAGTTGATGACTGAGTTTCGTTTTCCTCTTGATAGTCCCAGTATTCTTTGGTATGACAATCAGAGTGCTATACACATTTTGTGCAACCCAGTGGAGCATCATTGGACGAAGCACATTGAGCTTCATATGCATTTCATCAGATAGTTGATTCAGGATGGTTCTCTCATCTTGGAGTATATTCCCACTGCCGAGTAGGTTGCATACATCTTCACAAAACCTTTTGCATCTCCGTGCTATCTTCAGTTGTGCTCTATGCTTGGGGTGAAGGAAGTTGTCCTTGGGGGGTCTTTATGAGGCCTTCCTTCCTTCATGTTTCTTTCAGCATGTTCTTCTATCTCTTTTTGGAGAGGAGTTTTTCCCACTGGGTTTTCTCCTTTTCTTTGTTTTATAGAGATTTCTTTATACTTGGGTACTTGATCTGGCCTTGTTGCCAGGACCCATTGCTTTTGCTTTCAGTAGCTTCTTCTAGGTTTTAGCTTCTCCCTAAGTCTAGCTTAAGGGGGGGTGTTAGATTAATTGGACATTTACTTTATTAATTAAATAATATTTGTTTAATTACTTAAAGTTCCCTTTTACCTCTTTTTCACTTAAGCTAACATTAGGTGCATAATAATTAATTACTTTATTAATTATTATTGTGCAAGTCTAGGGTTTTCCTTTTTAGGGTTTTCATCTATATATGGTTGAAAACTATCTTTTGTATCATTAATTCATTTTACATTTTGGGTGAATACATTGCTCCACATTCTTGGGCATTTTTTTTGTTGCTTCTCTTTGCTTCTCCTTGTAACAGGTTATTTGCTTGTAGACATCACTGGGCTCCTATGAAGTTGTATCTTCTCAACTCCAACACTGAGTAGTATCCTGTGGTGTAGTTTATTTTTTCAGTATTTTTTTTTTTTAGCTATATTTATTGCTGTTTGAATTCAAATGTTCATTTAACAGTTTCAAGCTCATAAATTTTGGCCACGATCTCTGATTTTTGCTATCTTTATGGCATTGGAAAGGTATTGAGGAGCTCTATGTTGTTGTCTATGCACTTTTTTCTATATATATCCCAGGTTTATCATTATTCCAGATTTGGCCTAATGGGTGTTTTGGAGATTACTTGGATATTTTGGCAGTTGGGAGGGTGCAACTTGAATCTTTACACTTCATTTCAATATCACATCATTCAATAATCTACTACTGCTTCATAGATTCTAGGGTTGTTCCCGTTTGGATTTTTCGAGTGTTCTGTGGCATTGAGTTTGCTATTGCATTATTATTATTCTGATATGGTTTCTTGTAAACAGAAGTATCTTTCCTTGCTTTTTGGATTTTGGTTCCAGTTTTACTCCACAGTGTTCTTCCAGTGCTTCTTTGTAGCATGTCATCTCATTGTAGGGGGGTTTTGTCCCACTGGGTTTTTCTTCTCTACCTCATTCTTACATTTGTAAATGGGTACCTGATCAAGCCTAGTTGCTAGGACCCATCTTTGCTTTCATGCATCTCTTTTCTAGCATTTTAGCTACTTCCTAAGTTCATCTTTAGGGGGGGTGTTAGAGTAATAAGTTATTACACTTAATTAATTATATCATATTGGTTAATTAATTAAGTCACTTATTCCTTAAGTTACTTAAGCTAAACTTAGGCACATTAATAATTGATAAACTATGTATCCCACCATTGTCTCATTAAATTGTTGGTTGTAAAATCTCTACATGATGCAACACCTAGAATGACCTAGGAGGATTTTGTAAAATTTGTTCAATATAGACCTAAGGAGTTGCAACCTAGGGTTTCACCTCACACACATAGGTCTAGTAGAAAATTGAGCATGGTTGAAGACACCCCTGATGCTTCAACGTCTAGTGTTGAATCTAGTGTGAACCCTCCTACTGAAGAGAAGACTATAAATGTTAGTTCCTCTGATACTAACCATGAAAAATAAAATTCTCCATCAACTTCTAATGATGATGATGTTCCACTTGAAACTATAATAAGAAAAAGGGCACAAAAGAGGGAAGCCAAAGCAAGGAAAGGAAAAACACAACCTATGCAAAAAGAGGCACCAAGTCCTAGGAAAAGAAAGGTTGGCACTATTCATCCTGTAACCAAAGAAAAACCAACTATTGATATTCCTTTGTAGAAAAAACCCAAGCTTGGTGGAACATCGTGTGAAAGCACCAAAGCTCCAATGGAGTAGGAAAATGTAGAAGAAGAAAATATATTCGATCAGGCAAAAAAAATGACCCTAGTAGATCTTGTTGCAATTGTAGAAGAAGTTGAGACTCAAGAACATGAAGAAATTCAGGAGTTCCTATAGAAAAATGAGGAAATAGACTTGGAGTTCATGTAGAAAAACAAGGAAATAGATCAGGAATTCCTACAACATTTGCAAGAATGGGAAGAAGAGGCCCTACAACAAGAGGAAGAAAGAGAAATTGTAACTCCACAACCTGAACCAGTGGGACATCCTGAATCTATGCAGATAGTTCTATATGGGGAGCAGTTGTCCACAAAAATCCTTGTAGGAATCCATAAACCACCTGATTTTTTAGTGCATACAACAATTTTGAATTTGTGGAAATAAATACAAAGAAGAGAGGAGGAATGGAAAGAGGAAAAGGAAATCCAAGAGAGGGATGAGATCATTGAAGAAAAAAATGAAGAGATTGTATTTTTGAAGGAAAGGGTGAGTGAAACTACAACCATGGTGCCAAAAATCCTGGAATGTAGAACCCCTACAAGGGTTTATGCTCTACACCTAAAAGAGAATTATCTCTCCTTTAAGTTGTTAACAATATAATGCTTATAAGGGAAAGGAATCCAATATTCCCTTAGCCATTAGAGTTGTATCAAGAAACCCCAAGGATATTTACATAGAATGGAATAGAATTATTTTCAGGCCAAGCTATGGTAACAAGATTATGCCTTGGATTGAGGTGGTTTACCGTGAGTATGAGGTGAAAATAGTAGAAAAAGAGGATACTTGTACCAGAGATGGAACACATTAAGTGATGAGCTAAAAAACTATGAAACACATTCCATCCACAACTATGTTGTTGCAATCAAAAGAATTGAAAGATATATCTAGATTGGGAGAACAAAGGGGCGAGATTGGCTTCCTCTGACTTTTAAACTACCTACCCTCATGTGGCCTATACCAAATTTCATATTCTTCTAGTATGACATTGTTGAGGAACAAAATAGATGGAGAAGACTCAACAAGTTGGGAGGATTCTACGGGAACCTTGATTCGCCCACAATAGATATTGATGTTGGACAACTATCAGTTGCAGACTTCAGAGCCTTGACTAGGCAGAAGCATAACTCTTCCCCTACTAGAGGACCAAAAAAATGTTAGGTTGGGGGGAGTGATGAGTCTAGTTTTTGGGATAGTTATGGGTAAAATCTATAGTCTATTTGCTGAAGTTACCATGGACTTTGATATTGCATGCTGGCACTTTTATATAGTTTCTCTCAAAACATAAGACATTTGGGTTTAATTCCATTTTTTCCAAGTTTAATCATATTTACCTATTATGTAGACTATCTATATTAATATTGCATGTGGTTAATTAATGTTCTTTAAGGTGGTTATAATTATGCAATTATTATGTGTACTAACATTTCCATGCATAAATGATTGGAATTGCTAAGTTGAGAAACACAACCGCGAGTTGGTCACGCATAAGAAATGCACAAAGGTCAACTGATGATGATGATAGGAGATTACCATGTTAGCCTAATGTAACCACCTTATGTCAATCTTTAATGACATTGAGCAATGTGGTTGTTACTATAGTAGTCGATTCCATGTTTGAAACGATTCCCCTACATGTGTAACTGCTCTTCCACTCTCTTTTATTCTTTCCCTAAATGGCGTCTTCTCAATTAGTGGGAGTTGACTACCCTATTTAGTTGGTATAAATAAGGTTTGGATCATCCTTCTTTAGGAGTTGATCGTAAAGCTATTGTACAAGCTGAGAATACTATCAAACATACTCTTTTATATTTACACTTTCCAATGAATGAAATAAGATTCTGATTTGAGTATCTAAGCTTAATCTAAGTTTGTATTAGTTTAGAGGATACTCATCCAAGGGGGCCCACTTGGTGCATACTTTTTTCCTTTAGTTTAGATAGATTAGTATTAGCTTATGTTTGTTGCTTAGTTAAGAATCGGGTATTGACTATTCTTGTAGCCACTAGAGTTCCATTCTCTGATTGTTCCCCCAGCCAAAGTGAGTAGAGTAATTTCGTGTTAGATACTCATATTTTTATTTCTATTATGTATGTTTGGTACAATTTTTATTGTTGAGTGATGTTGAGAATTTTCTTTACTTATTTCCATGCAATTTAATTTCAACATTAGTCTCTCTTAGTTGTAGAATAAAGATGATTACTTTGAAGTTCCTAGTGCACATACTATGTTGACCCATTTCAAGTTCATGTCCCTAGGTTGGCAATTTAAATGTACCTTCATGATGGTTAAGATGGCTATTCAGGTTAGATGTTCAATATCTGAATCAGGTGTGTAATAGATTAGTTATTGAAATCATTGTAGGAGGCCGACGCAAATATTGATTGAACTACGAATGTACTTGCTCACTTTTGTTTAACCATAGAGGGCCTGCCTGGTGGGAAAAATTAATCACCCTAGGGAATGACCTAACTGGTAACACGCTAAAACCAAATGACTTCCAACCGATATATAAGTGTTTGTACTCGAGGAAAGTTGTAGTATCACAAGGATCATTCCAACAAGAAGGGCAACAATGGTCTCTTTTCGCATGGATGGTGCCCCATGAACAAATTGCTCACATTAAAACTCCTTGTTTAGAAAGGTCAAAATCCTTATCTATTTTTTGATGCAAGAATAGTCATTCTGAAGCCATCCTACATTCTTATGACTCTTAGTAGATATGAGAAGTATGCCATGGGAGTTTCATGAGTATTGATTCTTTTCTAACCCGAGAAGGGAGTGCACTGTAAGGGGGAGCCTGTGTGGTCAAGCATCTAATCATCCACTAAGAGTAAGCCTAGTTGGATTCATCCAAGTGTAAACTCAATAAATATTTCCTCTTTTATCCTAGGATTTTGCATCACTTTGAAATCAAAATGCTTTGCTTATATCCAAGACATTCAAAAAAATTCACAAAATCCTCAAAGTTTCAAACCCTTCAGTAGGAGAAAATATCTTTGACAAACTCCAAGTGCTCTTGCTTTCCCTAGGCATTTCATCCTTAGAGGTTTCTATGTATTTGGATTTACATCTCAATTTTATTTTTCTTAAAGTCAACATTAGGAAACTATTGGCTTGATTTCCTTGATTCTCTACATAATGGAATTTGTGGGATGAGAAGAAGTCAAGATATTAGACATCTAGTTTGAAAACCTAAATCAAGAATTAGTTGAGGTAAAAGAAATTCATTAATAAAGATAGAATAAATCGAACCCCACACATGTGCTTGGTATCTTTTGGTCATATGGTTTTTCATGCAAACATTGGTGTTTTGGTTTGAAATACTCTTAGGGAAAAGCATGTTCTTAATTATCTTGGTCTAGTAAACAAAGTCCTTCTTAGGTTCATTTAGGATCAAATCAAACTCTTCACCCATCCCAGAACATCAATCAAATCTCATCTCACCAACAAATCTATCAAATCTTGAAAAAATCATTCATGCTAGACTTTTGGGAAAATCCAAATCATCTTGTGTGATTAGATGTGTGTAGATGAATCATTCTCCACATATTTAGTCAAATTATCAATCCTTGTGAACAAGTATAACTCTTGATAACATCCAATATCTTGAGGTTCTAAGTTCATTATCCAAAATACAAAAAGCAATTCAAAACTAAAATCATCTTGTTTGGCTAGGAGTGTATAGATGAATCCTTCTTTACACACTTAGTCAAATTATCATCTCGTGTACAAGTCCTCTCTAGAACAACATCTAACCTCTCAGATTTTATGAGTTCACTGTCTAAACCAAAATCTAATCAAGCCAAGGCCAAAATCAAATCAAACCAAATCCAAATCAAAATTAAAATCCTAAAGTCTAGAATTGATCCAAAGTTTCCAAAAGTTCAAATACACATGTCACTCACCCTTTCATCTTTCATCCCACATTGGTCCTAAATCCCTTAGAGGTCAACAAGGTCAAAACACAAAAAAACATGGAATATAAGCTCGATTTGTACATCATGAGTAATCCAAGTCAACCAAAATATCAAAGCCAATACTCACATTTGTACAATCCATACATGGGATCTTTATCTCCTCCAAATTTCAATAATACAACAAATGTGACTTTTCCCAACTTGAATTTAGAAACACAAAACCTCTATGATATAACAAATGTGAGTTTTCCCAATCTGAATTTTGGAACACCTTTTCCTATGGTAGATTTAAATTAAAGCCAAAACTTACAAATCTATCAACCAAAAAATCAAGGCATGAGTCTTCCAAACAACATTATACCACCAAATTTGTACATGCCAAATGTGATTGTACCAAATCTAAGCTTACCAAACATAAACATATCAAATCCATACTTGGTAAACTTTCGGATGGATATGGTTTGAAATCCCACAAATGTTGTTCAAAATCCAAGCAATATGTTGAAAAATCCATGTATTGATCCAAGTCAAGGTAACCCCATGCAAAATCAAAGTTACCTAAATCCAAGCAATGTGTTTCCCAATCACAACAATGCTCAATATTAACCAATAAAGCCATTTCTAAACATCATACCAAATTAGAACATTGTTAAAGATTAATCTGTCCATGATTCCATGCAAACACCACAAATATACATGGAAAATATGATTTCTCAATAACCAAGTCAACCATATAAAGAATGTCAATGTCAAATATTGTGAAACAAAAATGCTAGACTCAAAAAACTCATTGATTCATATCACCAAGAGACATATCCACCCCAAAATTAATACACTCTTCCGTTGGTTAAACCATGTCATCAAAGCATTGAGTTGTCTCCACAACCATATCAAGAAAAATATCTCCAATATCAAGAGGTTGGATATCAGCAACATCAACAACAAACCCACTCATCCCATCTCGAAGATCAGTCAATGCATCTCAAAGATCAATCACAACTACCCATCAATGAGCACCTTGAAGATGTTTCCATCTCCTCTGATGATCAAATCCAGATATATCAAGAGTCACTTTTCAATCATGATAAAAACCCACCAACGATACCCAACAATTATCCAATTTAGGAAATGTTAAGATCATTTAATCTTATGGTTGAAAAAAATGATGATCTCTCCACCATAACTACCAAGGACAATGATCAAAATCAATCCATCAATGAACACTATGAAGATATGTCTACCCCATCCAATGATCAAATCAATATCCATCAAGAGCCACTTTTTAGTGATCTATTTCAAGATGTGTTGACATTATTTGATCCTATTGAAATAATCCAAGATCCATTCACCGATGATCATATTGAGAATGTCTCTACATCACCTAATGAGTTAGAGGAAATATCTCAAGAATTTATTCCAAAGCATGATCAACATCTTTCAACAAATTCTAGCAATGATACTTTCCAAAACATATTGACATCCTTTGACCCCATGGTTAAAAATACTAAAGGAATCCCCAACTCAACATTTGATCCAAATCCACTCAAAGCTCAAGAGGATATTGAGACACTTCCCATTCCTCATGAAGATATCCAAGAACCCTTTATAAGAAATCCATCCTTTGAAACGAGCCCATGTCAAGAACTTGATCCAAAGCATGTCAAAAGCAATTCTGAAATTATTCAAGATCAATAATTTATATCTCAAAAATAGTACAATGATGTAATGGCCACTCTCCTATCTATACAAGATGTCACAAAATATGATCATATCCATATGGCACATGTTCCCCCATCTACCCATGAAATGCTTTCTTTGGATGGACACATAGATGACCTTCATTCAAAACAAGTCTCATACTCTTGACATCATTACCAAGGTACAAGAGTCAACTACTCTTAACATTTGTACACATGACCAAGATATAGAAAAATTTAGAGACATCAAAAATTTATCATGAATAAGGCTTCTACAAAAGTTGTGAATCAGAAACATCCTATGGAGGCATATTATAAATAGATCATGAAGAAGTCTTCTATATAAGTTGTGAACTAGAAACATCCTATGAAATCATATCAAGAATGAATCATTAGGAATAATTTAACGTGGAAAATGAATCATCAACACCTCTTGAAAAAGCATTAAAATCTGATATTTCAAAACATCAAGCCAAAGATATCAATCAGAAAGTTATCCCACACATGGAGGATCCTATCACTTATAAACTTGGATCACTTACCTTTTTTAGGGAAATATATCTTATCAATGAAGAATTTATCACCTTTGAAGATCCACAATAGAGCAAAGAAGGATTAGCACCTTGTTTCCAAGGTAAATCATATCCTATTGCAAATAATTTTTTTCAAGAGATGAATTATCAAGGCAGAGGATTAGGCCTACATGAACAAGGTATCCTAGAACCAGTGTAGATTATTGGAAATATTAAGTATCAAGATCTTGGTTATTCAAAAATTAAGGGATTTAAACATATCAGTTATACCTCTATACAACTGGGAGCAACTTCATCTCAAGTAAATGTCAACATAGGGAGAAAAAATAATCCTTATGATGAAACCAATGCCAATGCTACGACCCACCACATCACAAATCTTCATCCACCCATCACCCCATCTACAAATTGGGAGAAACATCAAAAGAAATATTAGAATCAAAGCATGAAGAACATTATCAGAGAAAAATAAATTTGGAAGCACAATGGACAAATCAAATACACATGGATACCAAAAAACACAAAGAAAGATTATCCCTATCGAACTCCATTAGTCAAAGAAACTATGGGCCAAAATGGAAAAGGGAAAATTATCCATCAAAGATGTCCACAAAGGAAAAATAAGGCTTCTCAAGTGACATACAAAGTTTATCAAGAATTTGGTCCTAATTCCATGGACACTTTTGTATCCACCCATTATTGCCTATCTTCCCAAGTCTGGAGAGTCAAAGGTTCCAAACTGTCAACCAATGCATCTATTATTCCTAAACACACTCCATCCATGCCTCTACGCATGATATTCAATACTCACATTCACCATGTATTAGCAACAACCCTTCATCATAAGGATTCAAAAGATGTTATATGGTGATGTGTGCATAAAGACAATATTAACTCTGGTATCAACAAAGTAGATCAAGAATCTAAAAAGTTGCATTCAAGTGCATGTATCTTGGCAAAGAAGCTTATTCAAGTAGGAAACTGATGGCACATTATGACAGAAGGATCTACGTCAACACCACTAGGTGGTTCGGCATGAACTTAAAATCTTTCAACAAAAAATCCAAAAAAAATATAAAACTAAAAAAATTCAAAACTACAAAAATAAAAAAAATCATGAAAATATTAAAGATAAAAAAATCATCCTTCAGTGAAAACCACATTGGTGATGCTTTGGGAAAGTACCATGATGAAAAACTAGCAAACATGCATCATGTGTAGAATTGAGCATCTGCATGTGCTAGTTAAATTGGAATCATCTCATCACATCCATAATAAAGATAACATTCCCTCCATCTTATCCATAATAAATCCATTCATCCATAAACCACTTATCCAATCCACTTTCATATATATGCATCCATCTTCCAAATTATCTTGATCTTGACACAATTTGGTACACTTTACACTTACTTATGGTAAACATCTTGGCATGAGCCATTTTCATTGATCCTATCCTACCCAATATTATCTAAGCCATGAAGCACTATCCAAATGAGCATCCTCTGTTCAAACACCTTATTTTATCACAAGATAATCCTTGGAATCCTTTGCCTACTTACCATATCCATCCATCCATCTATCCAAGAATCCACCCATGTCCTTTCAAACATTGCTAGACACTAGGGGAAGATATTTACATCTTGCTTCGATAATTAATTTTTATCTATATCTTCTAACTTATGTGATGATCCAAACATTAGCAAACATGAAATCAAATAGGTCAAAACATTTGTGAGCCAAAAGCCAAATCACTAGCCCATGGAATTTTTTGACAAGATGGTATTCCTTATCAAGCTTTATCTTTCATCAAACATCAATCCAAAATAATCAATATTAGTTGTATCTAATGTGTATTGCAACGTCACATCAAATCATCAAAACAATTTTGTTCCAAATCAAGCTTCAAAATCCCAATCAATCAAAATCCAATCAATCCATCATAATTTTGGGATATCCTTCCCAATCCTTGTGTTTTTTAACACTATCCTTGCATTTTTGTGTATCCTCAACAATTTTATCATCATCAATCTTGATTTGTCAAATCCAATCAATCCATCATCATCTTGGGATATTCTTCCCAATCCTCGTATTGCTTAACACTATCCTTGCATTGTTGTGTATCCTCAACAATGTTATCATCACAAATCCATCAATCTCATCAATCAACCCTAGCTTCATTTTCAAAAAAATCCCCCAAAAAAGCGCTGATATCATCACATATCCATATCCAAATTGTCAAAATCATGTGAAAATCCAAAAGCATCCAAATCATATCAAAATCTAAAAACAGGTCAAAAAGTCAGAAAAATAAGTCAAAAACATGAAATCCGACCTACGTCGTCTTTGAGCGTAAACGTAGGAAAGGCCATCATTGATGAGCCCCTGAGACACCAAAAAAAATAAAAATCATAAATCTCAAAAAAACCAAAAGACAATTTAGAAAATTCGAAAATCAAAACATTCATAAAACATCTAAAAATCCCAAAAACAACCTCAAAATGTTTCAAAACACCAAAAACATCCAAATATTTGAAAAAACCCAAAATGGTGCACTTGTCTCATCTCACTCTCACCCAAAATATTGTCATTCATAATAAATGAAACTTCACCTTCACCCTTTGGCAAAGCAATTGAAAGCAAGTCTAGTAGGTTCAAAAGTGAAAACCTAATCGTCAAAGTCTCAAGTCTAGGTGAGTAAGTAAACAAGTTGGTCAACTCTTGGTATCAATAGATATGATGATGAATGATGATGATGTATTGCTTATCTAGGGATGAGAGAAGTAAAGAGCATAACTTTCCTTATGTTTTATAACACACATAGGTACGATGCATCAAGGTATAAAGAACCAGGATGGTGTTACACCTAGTGTGATGGACATTGACTCGACAAATAGATAAGATTACTCTTGTTCACACCTAACATACACAACCTTATTCAGAATGCAATTCAAAGATTGTAAACATTTCAGACCAAAACATAGAAAATAAAGCCTTCCTATGTGGTCAACAAGACATCTAAAACACCTTCACTACAAACTAAACAAATCACACTCGACCAAGTTATATTACAAGAACATCCAACAAGCCCAATAGATAAAAAGATAATGATTTTTGCCCCATTACTTTATCTCTAAATAGTTTTGATTATGCATCATCAAAAGGTCTTCGAAATGAGCACAAAATAAGATAAGTGAAAAAGACAAAGATAAAGAAAACAAACAAGCTAATCTTTTTCATACCGCTAGCCAAGACTAAACTAGAGTGATGCTTGATGTTGATATCCATTGTAGGAAGGATGCATCTTAGGACATGTTGTGATCAGGTGATATGAGATTGACTAGATGATAAGTTATTTATACCAAGAGTTGACCAACTTGTTTACTTACTGACCTAGACTTGACACTTTCGCGATTGAGCTTTTACTTTTAAACCTAGTAGACTTGCTTCCAACTAAATTACCAAAGGATGAAAATGATGATTGATTTATTATGAACAAGATTATTTTGGGTGAGAGAAAGATGAGATGGATGCCCCATTTTGGTTTTTTTTCAAATATTTGGATGTTTTTGGTGTTTTGAAATGTTTTGAGGCTATTTGTGGGATTTTGAGATTTTTTACAAACGTTTTGATTTTCAAAATTTCCAATTTTCTTTTAGTTTTTTCAAGATTCATGAATTTTTTTGGATTTTGTGTCTTAAGGGTCATCAATGATGGTCTTGCCTACGTTTAAGCTCATAGATGACCTAGTTCGGATTTCATGTTTTTGACCTTTTTTTTTTAATTTTTTGACCTATTTTCGGATTTTTGCATGATTTCGACGATTTGGATATGGAAATGTGATGATATGAGTACATTGTTTTGGGATTTTGTTGAAAACCAAGCTAGGGTTGATTGATCAGATTGATGGATTGGTGATGATAACATTGTTGAGGATACACAACATTGCAAGGATAGTGTCAAGAAACATGAGGATTGGGAAGGATATCCCGAGATGATAATGGAATGATTGGATTTGATTGATCAAGATTTTGAATCTTGATTTGGAACAAAATGGTTTTGATGATTTGATGTGACGCTGAAGTGTAAGTTGGATGCAAATGATATTGATTTTTTGGATTAATGGTCAATGAAAGATAAAGCCTGATAAGGAACATCTTCTTGTCAAAATATGTCATGGACTAGTGATTTGGATTTTTTTCTTACAAATGCTTTGACCAATTTGGTTTCATGTTCGCCAATGTTTGGGTCACCACATAAGCTAGAGGATATAGATCAAGATTTATTCTCAAAGAAAGATGTAAATATCTGCCCCTAGTGTCTAGCAATGTTTGAAAGGCCATGGGTGGATTCTTGGATAGATGGATGGACATATGATATGGTAAGCATTCCAAGGATGCCAAGGATTATCTTGTGATGAGATAAGTTGTTCCAATAGAGGATGTTCATTTGGATAATGCTTCAAGGCTTAGATAATGTTGGGTAGGATAGGATTAATGAAAATGCCCCATGTCAAAATGTTTACCATAAGCAAGTGTAAAGTGTATATAAAAATTTGCAGGTGGATGAAAATGGATTGGATAAATGGTCCATGGATGAATGGATTTATTATGGATGTCATAAGATTCTTTCTCTGAAGTGGCACATGTAGATTCTCGATTCTACACATGACACATTTTTTCCAAATTTTCATCATGGTACCTATCCAAAGCACTACTAAAGTGGTTTTCACTGCAGGACAATTTTTCTCTTTACTGTTTTTCAATCCTTTTTTTGATTTTTATATTTTTTGATATTTTTATATTTTTTTTGCTAAAATATTTTAAGCCCATGTTGAATCACCTAGTGGTGCTGATGTAGATGCCTCTGTCATAATGTGCCACTGATATCTTTCTTGATGAAGTTGCTTTGCCAAGATACGTGCATTTGAATGTAACTTTTGAGATTCTTGATCTGCTTTGTTGATGTCGGAGTTAACTTTGTCTTTGTGCGCACATTGTAATAGAAGGCCTTCTAAATCCTTATGACGAAGGGTTGTTGCCAATACATGGTCAATGTGAGAATTAGGTGGGTGATCCCACAATACTGGTTTACAATTTTTAGGCAAATTGGACACTGAACTGATTTTTTTAACTAAATCTTCACTTTCGGGCTCCTATAGCAGCTAAACCATGAGGAATTTAAAGATGATGAAAAATAGTGATTTGTGGTGTTTTGTCTATAGATTCTAAATATTTTTTTTCATTTTTCTTCGAATCAGATTGCACTTCTTTTTCCATCTCCTTCGAAAACTAGTTTTAAAAAAAAACAACATTTTTGAGGAGTGACGCCCACCGTATACAACATATTTTTTTTTGTATTTAGGAAAAAATTCTATTTTTTTTAATATAAATTTGTAACTACGATATCTAGCACTTTAATTTAGTTTCATCGTAATTTATTAAATTATTTTTCCTTAATCAAATTATTTATTCAAACCAATTACAATTGAAACATAGGCAGACTGTATACAACATAAGGGTATGTGCAAGATCATCATGGAAAAAATAGGCCCTTAAGTGGCAATAAAAAGACAAAAAATCAGAGTTAGACAACTTGACGTAAAAATTTGAATAATTTATCTATATTATTTCAAAAATATTTAAAAATAGAATTTGTAGCAAATTGAATTTATTTTCTAAACTACTAGACCTTTATTTTTATTTTTTAAATCTATTTGGTGAAAATTTGAAATTTCAATGTAGTAGTATCTAAATTTCAGGGTAAAAATAAGACGTAGGTGTCTGTCTGACCACCCTAACCACAATAAAATGATGATTTTTTTTTACAGAATTTAGATATAAGTAGATGACTCATGTCCCGATGTGATGCATATTTTTTTATAATTTTTTTCCAAGTAAATAATTAATTATGATTTTTTATTACAACTTTCAAAAAATATAAAAGCTCATCTGCCTAACCACCTTAACTTGGTCAAAAATTCATGAAATTCATTTTTTTCTATTTTAATCCTATATTATACAAAGCATAGAATGTGACACATGTTTCGGATTCAAAAAATGTGATACCATTTGAAAGTTATAGATGTTTTTCAATCAGCCTATGAATCAAGAATTTATTCGTAATTCTAATAGAAAATGAATAATAATAATTTATTAAATTCAAAGTACAATATAATTTATATTGGTGGAAATCTGAGAATCTCCCCTAAAAACCCTTTTCATTTCATAAATTTTGGGTAAAAAAAAGGTCGTCAGCCACATGGACCATCATATGGCTTACATATCGCCACTTTTTGGCCCATCATGATCCTGCACATACCCATAACTTTTTTTGTATATATCGAAATTGAAATTTTTATTTTTAATGGATCAAGGACATCAATACCTAGCCTGAACATATTTTTTAAAATTTTATTTGGATAATCTACTATTTTTCCACATGTGCAGAACAAAGAGCTTGATTATCGGTGAAAAACCTATGTTTAATAAAACTAAAAAAACACATAAATAATAAAATCAAAAAATATTAAAATTATATTCATTGGATAGCTGGTTCTGAGGAATACCATGATCATTTGAAATAAATTTTAAATGAATTCATTTGATCCCCCAAAAGGTAAATCAAAAGTGACTTTTAATCAACATTTTGATAGGTGCAAAAGAGACTCTATTGTAGGTATGGTTTAAAACTAGCAGGGTTCTATCCAAGGGGGTTTGATCTAAGGTGGTTTGATCAAACCCTCTTAAATTTAAATCCTTATAATGGAGCTTTTTAAGGCTTAAATCATTATATTTTCTAAAAATATGTAATTTCAGCAAAAATCAGAATCTCCTAGAAATTGTAAACCAGTTTTGTGGGATAACCCAGGTATCATGTGTGGAGGCGTGGATGGTGGAGTGTGTTTAGAGATAAAATATGGATTGGTTGACAGTTTGGAACCTTTCACTCTCCAAAATTGGGAAGATGAGAAATATGGGTGGATATAGAAGTGTGCATGGAATTAGGACCAACTACTTGATATACTTTGTGTGTCACTTGAGAAGCCTTCTTTTTCCTTTATGGACATCTTTGATGGATACTTTTCCCTTTTTTATTTTTCCCCATATTTTCTTTGAATAATGGATTTTTATAGGGATAATAATTCTTTGTATTCTTTGATATCCACTTGTATTTTATTTTTCCTTCATGCTTCACTACTTCTTTTCCTTTGATGACATTTTCTATGCTTTGATTCAAATCTTTCTTTTGATGTTGGTCCTAATTCGTGGATGGGGTGATGGTTGGATGAAGATTAATTACATGTCTTGTTGTAGTATTGGCATTGGTTTCATCATAAGGATCATTCATGCTCCCTATGTTGATGTTTTCTTGAGATGAAGTTTCCCCTAGTACTGAATAACCAAGACCTTGATGCTTAGGATTACCAGTAATCTACACTGGTTCTAGGATACCCTGTTCATGTAGGCCTAATCCTCTACCTTAATAATTCATCTGTTGAAATATTTTATTTGCAATAGGATATGATTTACCTTGGAAGCAATGTGTTGATCCTTGTCTTCTCTATCGAGTATCTTCAAAGGTGATTTCTTCTTCATTGATAAGATAATTTTCCCTAACAAAGGTAAGTGATCCAAGTTTATAAGTGATGGAATCCTCTGTAAATGGGATAACTTCTTGGTTGATATCTTTGGCTTGATTTTGTGAGGTATAAAATTTGGATGCTTCTCCTAGAGGTGTTGATGATTCATTATCCATGTAAAATTTTTCCTCATGATTCATTATTGATATTCTTTCACATGATGTTTCTGATTCACAACTTTTGTAGAAGTGTTTTTCATGACTCATTTCTAATATGTTTCTAGATTTTTCTATATTTTGATCCCATGTATAAATGTTACGATTAGGAGACTCTTGTTCCTTGGTAATGATATAAAGATTATGAGACTCTTTTTTTAAGTGAATATCATCTACATGTGCATTAGGAGTAAGTATCTTATGAGTAGATGGATGAATATGTGCTATATGAATATGGTCATCGTTTGCGACATCTTTATAGATATGAGAGTATCCATTAGATCATTGTAGTATCTTGGAGATATGAATTCTTGATCTTGGTTAATGTTGGAATTTATTTTGACATAATTTGGATCAAGTTCTTGACATGGGTCAGTTTCAAAGGATGGATTGCTTACCAAGGGTTCTTGGACATCATCATTAGGCATGGGAAGTGGCTTAATATCCTCCTGATCTTTGAGTGGAATTGGATTGAGTGTTAAGTTGAGGATTCCTTCAATATCCATAACCATGAGGTCGAAGGATGCCAATATGTCTTGGAAAGGACCATTGCTAGACTTTGGTTAAAGATGATGATCATGCTTTGGGGTAAAATCTTGAGATATGTCCTCTAACTCATTAGGTGATGTAGAGACACTTTCAACATGATCATTGGTTGAAGGATCACCAATTATAGGATCAAATAATGTTAACACTCCTTTTAATATATCATTGTTGGATATTATTGAGGGGTATTTATCATGATCAATGAGTGACTCTTGATTTATGTTGATTTGATCATCGTATGAGGTGGAAAGATCTTCAAGGTGATCATTGATGGTTAAATCTTGATCATTTCTTTCAAACAACTGTGGTGAAGGGATTGTCAATTCTATTGCTAGTGATTGAATCTTCATCATTGTCCCCAATAGTTATTGTATTTTGATCTATAAGGTCTTGGATGAGATTTTTGAGTCAAATACAATTTGATGTTGTGTTTCCCTTTATATTGTGATAATCACAAAGGTAATTTTCATTGTACCAAGGTGGTTTCACTATGGGCTCTTGATAATTTTCATAAATGGGGATTTTAATGAGATTTTCTTGTATCAACCATTTCATGAATGATTCAATTGGTTTCCCAAGTGGTGTGTATTTTCATTTGTTATCTTGTGAGATTTGTACTTTAAATTGACCTTGTAGCGATTAATTTTGGAGATATGGTGATTGATCTTTGAGATGTGGAGGTTGGGTTTGTTGTTGATGTTGTTAATCTTGATATCCAACTTATTGAAATTGGATATATTGTTCTTGATGTGGTTGGGGACACAACACAATGCTTTGATGACATGGTTCAACCAATGGAATAGTGTATTGATTTTGGGGTGGACATGTCTCTTGGTGATATGAATCTATTTTGGTAAGTGCAGTAATTTGATCCCACAAAATTTGATCTTGATTTTGATCTTAACACTCTTGATATAGTTTATTTGGTTGTTGATAAAGCATATTTGGAATATATTATTGTGGTGTTTGCATGGGATCGTGGAAAAATTGATTCGGGACAATATTCTGATTTGGTGTGATGTTTAGATTTGGCATTATAGATTGACATTGAATACTGTTTTGGTTTTGAAACATATTGCCTTGATTTAGGTAACTTTGATTTTGCATGAGATTACCTTGACTTGGATCAATACCTTGAGTTGTCAATATATTGCTTGGATTTTGAACAACATTGGTTTGATTTGTAAATGCATCTATCCCAATGTTCACCAAGTGTGGATTTGATACATTCATGTTTGATAATTTTGTACTTGGTATATTCACATTTGGTATGTATGGTTTGGATGGGATAATGTTGTGTTGTTGAAAAATCATGTTTGGTTGATAGATTTGTAAGTTTTGACTTTTATTTAAACCTACCATAGGGAAAGGTGGTCTAGGATTCAGATTGGGAAAACTCACATTTGTAAAATTGATGTTTGGAGGAGACAATGATGCAATGTATGGATTACATAAATGTGAGTTTCGATAATCAATTAGAATTGTGAGACTTGGATAGCTTGGTTGAATTGGATTACTCATGATGTATGAATCAAGTTTATATTCCATGTTTTTCTTGTGTTTTGACCTTGTTGCAAAAGTGAGCCTTAAAGGTGTTTAGGACCAATGATGAGATGAAAGGTGAAAGGGTGAGTGATATGGGTGTTTGAAATTTTAGGAACTTTGGAGGAATACTAGACTTCAAGATTTTGGATTTTGATTTGGATTGGGTTTGATTTGGATAATGGAATTATAAATCCCAAGATTTTGGATGTTATCTTGGGGTAAACTTGTCCACAAAGGTGATAATTCAACTAAATTTGTGAGGAAGGATTCATCCACACACATTTATCCAAACAAAGTGATTTTGATTTTGATGGAAGGATTTACCAAAAGTCTAATACGAATTATTTTTTCCGAGGTTCCAAAATTTGTTTGTGAAATGGGATTTGATTGATGTTTAGATGGATGAAGTGTTTGATTTGATCTTAGATGAACCTAAGAGGAATTTTTTTACAAGACCAAAGTAGTGAAGAACATGATTTTTCCTAAGAGAATTTCAAACCAAAAGACCAATGTTTGCATGGAAAACCATATGACCAAAAGATGACATACACATGTGTGGGGTTCAATTGTTCTTAACTTTTCTTAATGTATTCTGTTTACCACAAAAACTCTCTTGATTAGCTTTTCAAAATAAATGTCCAATGTCCTAACTTCCTATCATCCCACAAATTCCATTATGTGGGAAACGAGGAAATCAAGGAAATAGTTTCTTAATGTTGAGTTTAGTGAGAGAAAATTATCATATAGATCAAATACTTAGAAGCCTCTAAGGATAAAATCCCTAGGACAAGCAATAGCACTTCAATTTTGTCAAAGGTATTTTCTCCTCCTAAAGGGTTTGAAATTTTGAGGATCTTGTGAATTTTTATTTTCAAATGTTTTGGATCCAAGTAAAGAATTTTTCTATTCTAAGAACATGCACAATCCTAGGATGAAAATAAAATATTTGTTGGGTTCTCACTTGGATAAATCCAACTACACTTACTATTAGCTGATGATTAGATGCTTGAGCACACAAGTTCTACCTTATAGGGCACTCACTTCTCGGGTCAACCATGCATTAGTACCCATGAATCTCCCATGGCATACTTCTCATCTCTACTAAAAGTTGTAAGAATGTGGGTTGGCTTCAAAATGACCATTCTTGCACCAACAAGTAGTTAAAGATTTTGACCTTTCTAAATAAAGGTTTTAATGTGGGCATTTTGTTTCCCTTCTTATCAGAATGATCCTTGTGATACTCTAGCTTTCCTTGAGTACCCACACTTATATACCAATAGGAAGTCACTTGGCTTCTAGTGTGTTACCGGTTGGGTCATTCCCTTGGGGTGAGTAATTTTTCCCACTAACGCAGGACCTCTAAGATTAAAAAAAAGCGAGCAAGCATATCTGTAGTTTTATTGATCTTTGTTGAGAAACAAAGAGAGAAAACTCATGATATACTCCACTCACACTCACAAGATTTGTTCAATTTTAAAATGCCCAATTTGAAATGTGGAGGTAATCACTTATACAACCTAATATCATAAAAGTAAATTTTTATTCTCAAGATCTCTATAAAGCGTGAGAGAAGTGCACATGTCTTTTTGATGATATTATTTTGTAAAATAGATAACAAAACATGAAAAAATAAAAGTTCATTTTAGACCTCAAAGCAGTGATGTGTTTGTTTTATAGCATCAAAATGAAGTGTGAAGTTGATTGTTCAATTTTAGACCAAATTGAAATCTAGTATGTTTATAAGGTTCAATTTTAACCAACTTGAAGATGTCAAATCAATGGTTCATTTTAAACCCCCAAAAAACAAGTGAGTTGGTCTAAAACAGAAAACAAAAGAAGAAAATGGAAGCCCTAGATTATAACAACAAACATTAAAAAATTCTTTATTTAAGTCTTAATTTCAATCTTCAAAATTCCCAACTCCAATTTCTTGCCTTTGTTCAATTCCAATGCTCAACTCCAATGTGAACCTCCCTATCTCATCACAAATAAGATTTATTTCAATGTCAGAAGGAAGAAAGAAATATTGTGACACTTGGTATTCATATTGCAATATAATAAAAAAAACATGCATATGTTAGACCTTTATACCAATAGATTGAAGCATTAGAGTAATATTGGTTAATTAATTAGGTCAGTTATTCCTTTAGTTACTTAAGCTAAACTTAGGAACATTAAAATTGATTAATTATTAAGTGTGCACACTAGGGTTTCCCTTTTAGGTAAACATTAGGGTTTCATACTTTGCTTTTATAAAGCAAATCATCTCATGTAATTTCTTAATTCTGAATATATCAATTTTCACATCTTCATGCAAAGCTCTACTTTTTTATTGTTTTTCTCTTATGTGGAAGGCCTTTTGGTTTGCATGTCTAATCTTGGTTTCTAACATAGTATTCGAGCCTTGACATGCAGCCCCTTCTAAGATTTTGGAGAAAATCATTGTAGAGTTCGTATGGGGTTCATTGAGGATTTTGTGCCTTGAGCCTATCTATATGGCTTTTTGGATTAGATTGGGCTTCACCATTGGATTTAGAGCATTGGAAAAAGTCACGATTCGCTTTTATTTTTTTGATTTTGGTCATCGTTGAAGAAATCTGTGAGGGTTTCAAGCTCGATATTTTTTCCAAGCTCTGAAGGTAGCTGAATTTTGAGAGCATTTTGAGCACGAACGAAGGTCATCATTGTGTTCATAGCGGCCAAAAACCCTAAGGACGCCTGTCATTTTGTCAATTTATAAGCACTTGATTCAAAAGGAAATTTTTTTTTTTCTAGGGAGGTCGTATGGACTCCCCAGCACGCACTCTAAGGCATGATTTTCGAAAAAAATGCAAAAAATCAAAATCAAAATGGCCATTGGTTTTTGCGCCACTAGTTTACATGGTCACCTCTCTCGAGTAGCCATCGAGCGGCCACGAGGCACCCGCTGGTCTGCCACCACTAGGGGGCGCCTAGCCAAAGCACCGCCGACTAGTTTGCAACCCCCACGGGCCCAATCAGAACCAACACCAGTCATATGGGGGACCGGGCGCTATGCGCCTAGCCCCCACCCGACTCCTGGCACCCTGTACTGGTCATATTGGCAACGAGGTGCTCCACCAAATATTTTTATGTAGGGGGGGATTTTTTTTGCAGCGAAAGCCTCCAGGCTATCAATTTGTTTCTTGTGAAGTGCTGACATCAGCATGATGTCATTGGTCATACGGTCCCTCTTTGTCCCCTCCTAACCCCCGTTTTCCCTAAAGGAGCAATTTTTTTTTTTTGGCATAACTTGGGCATACGCTATCCAAATTAGGCAAATGAGATATCACAAGAAAGTTGGTTCTGAGTGTTAGAGTAATTGGACATTTACTTTATTAATTAAACAATATTTGTTTAATTATGTAAAGTTCCCTTTTACCTCTTTTTCACTTAAGCTAACATTAGCTGCGTAATAATTAATTACTTTATTAATTATTATTGTGCAAGCCTAGGGTTTTCCTTTTTAGGGTTTTCATCTATATATGGTTGAAAACTATCTTTTGTATCATTAATTCATTTTACATTTTGGGTGAATACATTGCTCCACATTCTTGAGCATTTTGTTTGTTGCTTCTCTTTGCTTCTCCTTGTAACAGGTTATTTGCTTGTAGAGGTCACTAGGCTCCTATGAAGTTGTATCTTCTTAGCTCCAACATGGTATCAGAGCTTCAGATCTGCAACTGCTTGTTCTTGTTTTGAGTTTTTTGCATTGGAAGCAAATCTAGGGTTCTAAGGTTTCTTCTTGTGGATTCAACATACTCCAAATTTTAGGTTCACTTTGGACCCTAACGGACATTGCCATTAGATTCGTAGCGCCCAAAAACCCCTAAATTGACTGTCAAATCGTCGATTTTGGTTAGAGTCGACCAGGGATGCAAAAAAAATTTAGGGTTTGGCCATATGGCCCCTGCAGCAAAAAAATAAAATTAAAAATTAAAAAAAAACAAAGGTTTTTTTAATTTTTATTTGTGTTGCCCGCACAGATCGACCGCACCATCGACGAGCCGCTCGACAGCCACGGCTCGACCACCGCCACCAGCGGCACCAACCTGTGCTCCGCCCACCACGCCGACCAGTCTGTGCATCATGCCGACCACCGCTCGGTTGCTGCTTCACCCAGCTCAGTCACCTCCACTCCCCACCGTGCTCGCCGACTCCCTCGAGCTCCGTCGAGCTCACGGGCTCCGTCGACCCCCCGAGCTCGCCAACTCCGCCGAGCTCCGCCAAGCCCACCTACACCCACCGACCTCCTGTTGGCCCTCTCCTAGCTGTGGGCAGTCACATGGGTGACCACGGGTTAACTGCCCCAGCCCCCTGGTCTGCCTAGGCGACCAGGGGCTATTGTTTTTAGCCCCAGGGTGCTAAAGGGGGTCTAATTAGGCATTTTATGCTCTCTCACAAAATTAGACATAACTGGACCGTTTTAGCTCGATTTTTCGAAAAAAAATAGGCATTGGAAATCTGGTTTTGGCACCAATCTGATGGTGCAGGTATTTGTTTAAAATTTTACTAGTTTGAATTTTTTTTTCCAGTCAAAGTGAGGTCATTTTTCTTCACTTCCGGGGTTATAAAAGGTGCAAACGGACTCTGTTTTTCAAATTCGAATAGGTGTTGGAAAGCTCTCAACATGCTCTATTCAGTGATATGATTTATTTTATCATAAGTTTCACTAGGTACATGAAAATTTGTTTTGAAGTATTTTTTGCTTATGCATTGCTTCTTTCTTCTTAGTTTGTACTAGGGTTTAGGTTTATCTTTTTTGGGGGGTGTTTTTCTCTTGCTTTCTGTCATTTATATCAAAAAACTAGAACACCAAAACTCTAAAAAATACAAGCCCTTTTGCATCTTCTGTCTATTCTAAAAGATCACATAATAATAAAAAACACAAGCAAGTATAGGTGTAGGGTTTCACGGCAGACTCTTCAGTTGAGCTACTCAGATCACATAACTATCACACTTGGAAGTCTCACATGATGAGGCTACTCAGATCATGAGGGTTATGGTCTTGTTTATATGACGTTCAGCCTCAATTGCAGCGTCCTTTTGAGATTATACAACACAGGAACAAGATGGATGAGGCTATGGGTTTGCTATGCATGCATGTTTCAAATAGTCTTTTGTTTCACCTTGATGCTTTTCTCACTCCTCAAGCCAAGTGGCTGAAGTTTGAGACACTTTTTGGGGCCATTAATGAGTTCCATGCATTACAAATTGAGGTAGAACTGACTTCATTGTTACTTGATTCATTTCCCACTATTGAGAATTTTTTGAACAAGTTCAAAACTATCCGCACTATTTTATAGGGTTGTGGCAAGAAAAAGACAGATACAGAGTGCATTTACTTGATTCTTTCGAAGCTTCATGGTCCATTTCAGATATTTGCTTCCTCCTTCTACTCCACCATGGATGGTCTGGGTGCTAGTTTTACCATGCCTACCTTTGATTTGTTTTGTGAGCGTTTGTCTCAAGAACAGTCTCACCTTTCTCAGATGGATATGCTCTAAGCATCAAAGAGCAAAGAATTGGTTGCTCATTCACCGAAGGGGAAACAAAAGTAGAAATCGAGGCCCAAGAAAGATTTTGTAGGCAGTGAGCATTCCTCCAAACCGCCTCCTAAGTCTGATTCTAAACCACCATTTAATCCAAAACATGGGAAATATTCGAAGTCTGGTGAGTCTTCCTCCAAGACTAAGGAGAAATCAGGAGACACTTGTAGTTTCTATGGCAAGCAAGGCCATCCAGTTTCTAGGTGTTGGAAACGATTAGAGGCTTTAGAGGATGCCATGCAGTAGCAACACATCTCCTCACCTCAGTCTTCTTCCTCTTCCACCACAGGAAAAGGTCATGCTCTCACTGCTAGAGCATTGACCAATGGGTCCACTTGGATTTTAGACTCTGGTGCTTCTCACCATATGACTCACACTCAGCAGTTGGTCACTTCTCTTGCCTCTTGTGGTACTTCACAGATTGCAGTGGGTGACTCTTCATAGCTTTCCGTCTTGGGTTTAGGTTCTGTCTCTTTGGATGGGGGCACTCTACGAGATGTTTTGGTTGTTCCTAACATCTCGATGAACCTCTTGTCCATTTATTAGATTTGCTACACTGGCTCTGGTAAGACAGTTGAGTTCTCACCACATGATGTGGTTATTCGGGACCTCCATGACTCTGATTTGGTTGTGGCTACTGGTAGTGTTGATACTGCATCTTGTCTTTACAAATTTGATGGATTTGCGCTTTCTGAGGGTACAGGTTCATCTCTTATAGCACATGCAGATTCAGTGAGTAAGCTTTGGCATGAGCGTTTGGGCCATGTCAATTACAGATATCTTCAGCAGATGAGTACATAGGCACTAGTTCTTGGTCTTCCACAGATTTCCTGCACTGACAGTGTTTATCATGGTTGTGTGCTTGGCAAGCATCACAGGGATCCCTTTCCAAAGGGAAGTACCACTCGTGCTTTGGCACCCTTGGAGTTGATTCATAGTGACCTCATGTCATTTCCCACTCCTTCTTTTCAGGGGCCAAGTATGTACTCACATTCATTGATGACTTCTCTAGACGCACATGGTTGTACTTTATTAAGTACAAGTCTGATGTCTTTGATTCCTTTCGTGTCTTCAAGACATTTGTAGAGAAGCAGTCTGGTCTTTCTATCTAGTGGATATGTACAGATAATGGGGGGGAGTATGTGAATCAGGCCTTCATATTTTTCTGCACTGAGCATGGTTTGCAACATCAGTTTTTTGTTCCCTACAACCCTCAACAGAATGGTATTGCTGAGTGAAAGAACAAGAATTTATGGGAGATGGCTAATTGTATGATTCAGTCTAGGTCCATGGATTTGTCTTTTTGGGATAAGGTAGTCAATTGTGCCAACTATATTCAGAATCGAATGCCTCACAAGGCGATTCGACATATGACTCTTGAGGAGGCTTGGTCTCATGAAAAGCTTGATATTTCATCATTTCGAGTATTTGGTAGTGAGGGATGCGCTTTTATTTCTGATGCTCAGAGGAGAGCTATGGAGCGGAAGAGTCAACCCCTCATTTTTGTTGGCTACTGTGAGGATGTTAAGACGTATAGGTTGTTTGATCCTGATTCCAGAGAGGTCCTGTTTCGACAGGATGTTCAGTTTGATGAGCTCCTTCCTCCAATTGATACCCTGTCTCCAGTGTCTACTTCACTACCTACTCCACCCACTACAGCTCTTCAAGATTATTTTGAGGATGATTCTGATGAGGATATTGATGATCCCCCATCTCCACCTCAGAGGCCCAAATGGGCTCGATTTACTATTGAGGCAGTAGTATCTATGGCCGGTGATCCTTCAGACACTCGTCGCACCTGTTCTCATACTACGGGTTCTAGTCTTTTGAGCCATGCTCTTTTAGAGGATCCTCAGAGGTTTTCAAAGGTGACAACTCACCCTGAGTGGGATAGTGCTCAGGAGGAGGAGTATTTTTCTTTGATGAGGAATAGTACATGGGATCTCTATCCTCTTACTAAGGGCAAAAAGATGGTTCAGTGCCGATGGTTGTATTGCACCAAGTATGCTGTTGATGGTTCTATTGATAAGTACAAATCACGTCTTGTTGCGAAGAGTTTCTCATAGGTTGAGGGTATTGATTACTCCGAGACATTTTCCCCTATCACCAAGATGAATTCTATTCATTTTGTACTATCACTTGCAACTTCTAGGGGATGGCTCATTTTTCAGATGGATGTGAAGTGTGCCTTCTTGCATGGTGACCTGTAGGAGGAGATCTATATGGAGCAGCCTCAGAGATTTTTTCATGATGCTTCTTTGGTTTGTAGACTTCAGCGTTCATTATATGGTCTCAAACAGGCCCCTCGGGCTTGGTATGAGAATATGGACTCTTTTTTGCTCTCCACTAGTTTCACTCATTGTCATTCTCATCACATGGTCTATATTCAACATCTTGAGGGTGAGATCGTGATTCTTGTGCTATATGTTGATGATCTTCTCATCACAGGTAGCTCATCCTCTATGATTTAGAATTCTCAGCTAGCCTTGATGGAGCAGTTTGAGATGACAGATCTCGGCCTTCTGCACTATCTTCTTGGTCTTCAGGTGATTCAATCTTCAGAGGGGATTTCCATTTACCAACAGAAGTATTCTCTTGATATGCTTCAGTGCTTTGGCATGCTTGATTGCAAGCCTGCCCTCACACCTTTTCAGTCAGGGGTTGTTTTGACTACTACTTGCGCCACTCCTTCCATAGATTCTACACTTTATAGGCAGTTGGTTGGCAGTTTGTTGTACCTGACTCACACTCATCCTGATCTTTCCTTTGCCGTTGGTTTTGTCTCTCGATTCTCCCATGATCCTCATGAGAGTCATTGGAAAGCTGCCAAGCATATTTTGGGGTACATTCAAGGCACCACTTCATATGGCATTCACTAAACATTAGGGGATCCTCACATTGTTGGCTACACTGACTCAGATTGGGCTGGTGATGTCAATGATCGAAAGTCTACTTCTGGCTTTGTTTTCTGTCTTGGCTTTGGTCGTATCACATGGTTGTGCAAGAAGCAGACTGGTCATGCATTATCATCTATAGAGGCTGAGTACCGAGCTGCTGTGCTCGCTAGTCAAGAGATTTTATGGCTTTGTCAGTTGATGACTGAGTTTGGTTTTCCTCTTGATAGTCCCAGTATTCTTTGGTTTGACAATCAGAGTGCTATACACATTTTGTGCAACCCGATGGAGCATCAGTGGACGAAGCACATTGACCTTCATATGGATTTCATCAGACAGTTGATTCAGGATGGTTCTCTCATCTTGGAGTATATTCCCATTGCCGAGTAGGTTGCATACATCTTCATGAAACCTTTTGCATCTTCGTGCTATCTTTAGTTGTGCTCTATGCTTGGGGTGAAGGAAGTTGTCCTTGGGGGCTCTTTATGAGGCCTTCCTTCCTTCATGTTTCTTTTAGCATGTTCTTCTATCTCTTTTTGGAGAGGAGTTTTTCCCACTGGGTTTTCTCCTTTTCTCCGTTTTCTAGAGATTTCTTTATACTTGGGTACCTAATCTGGCCTTGTTGCCGGGACCCATTGCTTTTGCTTTCAGTAGCTTCTTCTAGGTTTTAGCTTAAGGGGGGGTGTTAGAGTAATTGGACATTTACTTTATTAATTAAACAATATTTGTTTAATTACGTAAAGTTCCCTTTTACCTCTTTTTCACTTAAGCTAACATTAGGTGCATAATAATTAATTACTTTATTAATTATTATTGTGCAAGTCTAGGGTTTTCCTTTTTAGGGTTTTCATCTATATATGGTTGAAAACTATCTTTTGTATCATTAATTCATTTTACATTTTGGGTGAATACATTGCTCCACATTCTTGGGCATTTTTTTTGTTGCTTCTCTTTGCTTCTCCTTGTAACAGGTTATTTGCTTGTAGACATCACTGGGCTCCTATGAAGTTGTATCTTCTCAACTCCAACACTGAGTAGTATCCTGTGGTGTAGTTTATTTTTTCAGTATTTTTTTTTTTTAGCTATATTTATTGCTGTTTGAATTCAAATGTTCATTTAACAGTTTCAAGCTCATAAATTTTGGCCACGATCTCTGATTTTTGCTATCTTTATGGCATTGGAAAGGTATTGAGGAGCTCTATGTTGTTGTCTATGCACTTTTTTCTATATATATCCCAGGTTTATCATTATTCCAGATTTGGCCTAATGGGTGTTTTGGAGATTACTTGGATATTTTGGCAGTTGGGAGGGTGCAACTTGAATCTTTACACTTCATTTCAATATCACATCATTCAATAATCTACTACTGCTTCATAGATTCTAGGGTTGTTCCCGTTTGGATTTTTCGAGTGTTCTATGGCATTGAGTCTGCTATTGCATTATTATTATTCCGATATGGTTTCTTGTAAATAGAAGTATCTTTCCTTGCTTTTCGGATTTTGGTTCCAGTTTTACTCCACAGTGTTCTTCCAGTGCTTCTTTGTAGCATGTCATCTCATTGTAGGGGGGTTTTGTCCCACTGGGTTTTTCTTCTCTACCTGATTCTTACATTTGTAAATGGGTACCTGATCAAGCCTAGTTGCTAGGACCCATCTTTGCTTTCATGCATCTTTTTTCTAGCATTTTAGCTACTTCCTAAGTTCATTTTTAGGGGGGGTGTTAGAGTAATAAGTTATTACACTTAATTAATTATATCATATTGGTTAATTAATTAAGTCACTTATTCCTTAAGTTACTTAAGCTAAACTTAGGCACATTAATAATTGATTAATTATTAATTGTGCACACTAGGGTTTCCCTTTTAGGTTAATATTAGGGTTGCATACATTGCTTTTATAAAGAAAATCATCCCATGTAATTTCTTAATCTTCATGCAAAACTCTTTTTTTTTTTTTTCTCTTCTATGGAAAGCCTTTTGGTTTGCATGTCTAATCTTGGTTTCTAACTTGAAGAACCACTCATAACACCGTGGAAAGAATTATAACCAAATGAGTGAAAATTATACGTAAGAACAATATGGTAAATGTAGTTAGCTAACATAGCTACAATAATGATAAAATCTAACACCAAAAAAATTTCTTTGCATATGGGTGTTAAACATTTGTCTTGGACAACTAAATGAGGAACATTAAGTAGTCATAAAATTTCATCCTTAATCATAAAATCTCCCCATTTTGTTGATTCATTCAACAACCACTACTATTTTACTTAGTACTTAGCATTCACTTGAAGGCTAGCGCAAGTACTGTTAATTTCTCTTGAATGCCCCCGTACTTAGTAATTTCACTTGAGTGTTTGTGCAAGTACTAGTGTGGCCATTGAAATATTGTTTAAAGGAAACAAGCCTAAGGATGAACTCAATAGATAGGACGTGGGTTGGTTGGGGAAAATGAATGGTATCGCAAATAAGAAGAAGAAATGAACAAATTTAAAAGTCATGGATTTCGGTGTTCCTGGGATACATGGCCATTGTATCTCCTTCTATGGTTTGGCAATAACATAGTCACATCTTGGCAAGGGTGATTCAATTTTTTTTAATGTTGTTGGCCTCTTTTGTTGTGCTTACTATCCTTATTATGAAAATCCTTTCTTATCTCTTTAGCAGCTCCAAACTCATCTATGTTTTGCTTAGGGGTTCTATGGAATCCTTCATCTAGATAATGGCTATGGAAAGGTTAAGACAATAATCATAATGAACAAAAGAAAATAAGTAGGGCCTGGAGGAAGGTGTGAACCTAAAAGAAAAGAGATCATGGGATGCCATTTGATAGAAAAATTGTAGATTGATTCTTCACCAACAAGTAAATCTATAGAATTTCATTTTGTTGTAGCAAAGTACTCAACCTTAAATGCCTGTTGTGTTTGTGCCAATGGTCAATATAAGCTCTACAAAAATCACTTTTTTGTCTTTAATGTAGTTATACTTATATTTAACATTAGGTTATTACTTATAAGAAACTCAAATCCCCCCCAAAAAAAAAAGAGTTGGTTCTCATAAAAATCGATCCCAGGAGAAAGAGAGGGCACACAAACACAACTAATAGATCATGATTATCAGATTATTACACAAATGATAGATGGGGTTAAGCCCTTATTTCAAACTTGAAAGATTCTCTTCCAATGAAAACTCAACACTAATATAGGATTATGGTTGAAAGATGTTGAAAACATTCAAGGCCACACAATGTATGAACATTGAAGATCATGGAAAAATTTAGATAACTAAAAATCAAATTAAAAAAATGAAGCAAAACAAGAAATCAGCATGAGAAAAGGCTATTGGAAGATGTAAGTCCAATGAATGCAACCTTTTCCCACAACTTCTCTGCCTATGAAAAATATGCAATGGGTATTGCAGATAATAATTCAAACGAAAGTCACAAAGCTATCTAGTTCAATAGATGGGTATCACAGATCTCAATCGACAAAGTGAAGAGAACTTCCTTTGGCTATTTTTTGACATCAAAATGAAAATGAGAAGCAATGCAGAGGGCACACAAAATATTTGACAGAATGCCTAAAAGATACGTCTTTTCCTAGAATGTAGTGATTTGTGGGATATGCACAGAATGGAAACTTACAAACAAATGTGGTTGGCAGGAGTGAAGCCAAAAAACAACATCCTCCCTAGCTTAAAGCTGCTAGTTTTTATTTACAAATCATTTCCAAATTTGGAGATATTAAAATTTCCTATAAATGCAATGGCTTCATGACTTCTGAGAGATTCACGAAAATAAAGACTAATTTTGACAAGGATTTTCTGAAGAAACAAAGACTTTGCATGAAGTAACTTAGCACCAAATCTTTGATTTTTTAATAATCATAAACCAAAAAATATTTTCTTAAATAGAACACAAAATTAAAGCCTGAATAGAAACAAAAGATTTTACTGACTTCTTTATTGCAATAATCAATATCAAAATAGAACTACAAACTTTAATTTTCTATCTAATGCATAAAAATAAACAGAGGTGAACAAAAATAAAGATTTCATATTTCTACCCCACGGTGGGCACCAGAATGTAAGCACTGAACCTCCAAGAAATTTCTCAAATCATGACAAATGTTAGCATTAGTCAATCTAAACAAGGCAAATACAATGCTCCTATGAAATACTTGATCATGGTGTATATGCAAACAAGAAAATAAAATGATCTAAATAGCTAAATGAAAGCACATGAAAACGTGATCAAACTCTATCCCATAGTGGGACACTTGGTGCTGATTTCATGTGAAAAGGATGCCCTTTCCCACCCCCTTGATAAGCTTCAAATGATGATGAAGATGCAAGTGGCAATGCTAAAATTGTGGATGAACATGAAGTAGAAGTGCCATGAATTTATAGATTCAAGAGTTGAAGATTGAAGGATTTGGATGAATGTGGGACAAAAGATCAACCAATGAGAGAAGGCCATTTGTCCACATGTGATTGGAGGAGAATTGAGCACATTTTGAAGATTTTGCAAGTAAATGCAATTAGGTGAGTTTGAAATTTTAAAATTAGCTTTCAATGCATATGGTTGAGAGATTTTGGGGGGGAATTCGTTTGGACAAGAAATTCAAATAAATGGAGTTAATGAGGGAATATTCCTTGGGAATTTTCCCTATGATGGAAAATAGAGATAACTAGATAACTAATTAAAATGCATTCATGTGCAAGTTGCAAAAGCTAGAGAAAAGAGGATTAGTGTTAGGATTTAATTAAGATTTAATGGAGGTTAGTTGATATGACACTTTATTTAGATTTTTTAGATTTATCTAAATCAAAATAAAAAGGATGTGAACATTAGTAATTTAATTATATAAAGTTTGATTTATTCAATTAAATGAAGAACATTATAAATTTAATTAAATAAATCTGATTTATTTAATTAAATGAAGAACATTAGATGCATGATGTTAATTTTCTTGTCTACACATATATATGTTTATATATATATGTCTATGTACAATTTACAACTAGCCCAAAGGTACAAATGAACACCATGGTTGCAGTTTGTAGCAGTTTACAGAATTTCACAGTTTACAAGAGCTAAACCAAGGCAATAACAAATTTCCTTTGAAGAACACTTTGTTATCAAAAAATTCAAACAAGTGAGTAAAAAAAACATCATGAAACATATTGATACAAGACATATAGCATTCCATCAAAACAAAACAACCACGGAAAATATTTCAGATTTTTAAAAATTGAAAACAATCCTTCTTACAATAACAATAGAATAATCTATTATAGATGAGGGAAAAATAATATCATGAAACACATTGATAGAAGACAACCAATCTATATAACATTTTCATTTTGAATTCTAAATTCATAATTTCCTTGCACTCATTATTGACCACTAAGCAACATTTAGGAACACCCTTTGATGAAGAGGTAAGGCTCCACATCATCATTAAAAGCCCCGGGAAAATATTCTCTATTTTTCTATAATATTGAGCACCAAGAAATGTAGCTCGAATTTCCAATCAACGTTATAGCCTTACAACCATTTTACACAGATTATTGAGACCCATTACGTTTACAAGTTCTATTTAATGTGGGTTTACTAGCAAAGAATTTAGCTCAAATTTTGAGTTGACAAGAAAACTGTTACATAGAATGCTTGACTTGTATGAACAAGAAGATAACAAATGATGGAAAATTCAACTTTAAAATATGGATTATAGGAAAAAGAAAAAGTATAGTAATGATCAGCTTGCTATTAGGAACTAAGAAAAATAATATTATGAAGAGCACTTTGTTATCATGAACTTGAAATGGTTGAGTAAAACAGAACATTATGAAACATATTGATAGAAGACATATAACATGTGAACCATCCAAACAAAATGACCATGAAAAAAATTCTAGAATTGTAAAAGTTGGAAAAAATCCTTGTTACAAGAACAATAGAATAATTTTTCACAAGTAGCTTCAAACTCATGAGTGGAAAAGAATATCATGAAACATATTGATAATGAAATAGATGAGGGGAAAACAATTTCATGAAAGATATTGATACAAGAGAATCAATCTATGTAATAGTTGCCTTGTCAATTCTAAATTCATAATTTTTACAAGTTATTTTTAATGTGGGCATACTACCAAAGAATGTAGCTCAAATCTTCAATTCACAAGCCAAATATCACATACACTTCTTGACTTGTATGAATATGTTTTATGTGGGTTCTTGAATATCTATCATTAACCTTTGATTCCCATGCAAAATTCGATAATAAATAGTCCATCATGGGAAAATGAGGAAAGATTATCATGAAGAACAATATGTTATGAGGTACTTGGAAGAAAGGCAGAGGCAACAATTTTTAAAGTAGTCTACTATCAAACTAACACCACAATGGCTCTTTCGACAATGACACCTAATCAATATATTTTTCTCACACATTTCACGATGTATATATACATACATACATACATACACATATATATACATATATATAGACATGTATATATACACATATGTATATACACATATATATACAAATAAATATACATTTATACATCTATACAATATGCATACATATATATACATACATAAATATATACACATATATATACATATATATAAGAATAGATATACAAATATATATACAAATAGATATATATATATATACAAATAGATATACACGTATATATATACAAATACATATATTTATACATACATTTATTCTAGATTTGAGGACCATTAATTGGTGCTAAATATTATAGATATACATGTAATTTCTGAAAGACCTATTAGGAAAGTACTGAATAACCACTAGAAAGTTACTTGAAAGAGAGGGAGGGGAAACAATTTTTACAATAGTCTGCTATCAAACCAACAACACAATGGATCTTTCGACAATGCAACCTAATCAATATAGGACAATGCATTAACACTAGACTGCAAGCAAACAAATGTCATTCAACTTATACGTATCAAGGATACCAACCCCACTGCTGCCAACCCACGTAATTACAGAGCTCCACGTTGCCACAAAAAAACTTGGGCAAGTCCCTATCGATTGGAAATTCCTTGGCACCAGGAAATCCAATTCACTTCTAGGCTAATGAAAATCCTGGTGGACACATATACATATATGCACATATATACATATACGTACATATATATACATTTATAAATTTACATATACACATACATATATACATATATATATACATTTATAAATACATATACTCTAAACCCAAGATCCATTAGCTGGCGCTAAATTTTATACACAGATAGGTAAATTCTAAAAGAGCTATTAGGAAAATAGAAAAGAACCACAGGAAAATGAGAGATGATTGAAATCCAACATGAAATAGAAATTTTAAACAGGGAGAAAGAATAGCATAAAACATATTGCTCAACACAAGCAATCTATGTAACAATTGGCTTATCAATTCTAAATTGGAGCCACATTATCCAAGACTAAATAATATAGACAAATAGGGAAACTATTACAAAAACATACATACATATTTATACATATATATACACATACATATATACACATATATATACATAGATACACATATATATACATATATACACATATATATACATATATATAGACATTTATACATACATATATTTTAAATTTGAGATCTATTAGTTGGCGCTAAATATTATAGACAAATAGGAAAATTCTAAAAGAGCTATTAGGAAAATACTAAAGAACCACAGGAAAATGAGAGATGATTGAAATCCAACATTAAATATAACTTTTAACCAATGAGAAACAATAGCATAAAACATATTGATACGACACAAGCAATCTATGTAACAATTGGCTTATCAATTCTAAATTGGAGCCACATTATCTAGGACTAAATATTATAGATAAAAAGGGAAACTATTAAAAAACTATTACAAAAACATACATACATACATACATATATTCATATACACATTACTATATACATATACATATACATATATATATACATACACATGCACACACACACATATATATACAGGTATATATATTTATTTACATATGCATATATATATATATACATATGAATACATGTGTATATATACATATATATATATCTCTATACAATTCACAAATTTTGAAGCAAAACAGTTTTAAAATTATCCAATCTGCTATAAAACACACACAAAGCAACCAATCAGTACAATAATCTGCTATCAAACCAACACAACAATGCCTCTTTCAACAATACAACTTAATCAATATATTTTCTTGCACATTTCATAGCATGCTATCCAATACACACACACACAAACATATATATGTATATATATACATACATATATACATATATAGACACATATATATACTCTATGCATCTTTGGTGGTATACACATTTTGCACAATTTGTTCCTTGGTGTCTTTCTAATTGATCTAACTTTAAATCCTTACAAAGAGCATGGTGTAGATTGTGAACAATATGTGGAAATAAATGCATCAAAACATACACAAATACATATACGCATATATATATTGAAGAAAAATAAAGAAATTGTATAACACAAATAACAATAACAGTTAGAAACCATTAAACTAATGTAGACAAAATTTAATTTAGGAAGAAAAGAAACATACATCTAATTAGGTTGAATGTACATATGCATATGCATATTCATATATATATATATACATATATGCATATCTATATGTGAATGTATATATGCACATGCAATGCATCTTTAGTGGAGAGTGTAAGGAATTGAGGGTGTGGTGCATTTTTCCCTTTCTCAAAGAATGTAATTCTATTTCTTCTTATGAGTATGAATCGTTCCTTTCTTCGTTGCACCCTCCATCTAAAAAAGCTTCACTTTTTTTTATTGCATATGCATATATGTATATAAATATATGAATATATATATACATATATGCATAGACATATTAAACAATACTACAAAGTGTAACAACAAATCCACAGGCCTGAGATTCAATGTAATTGGTGAAGAAACCAACCATGCATCCAACAAAGGGCAATACAATTTATCGCAGCAAAAAAGGACACAAGAAACACACCTACGAGACTGGTGCCTGAGAATTTTATAGTAGAGTGTGGAGAGCTAGAGTTTGTTATCAAGAATTAGGAAAAACAATAACATGAAGAATAGTTTGTTATGGTGAACTTCAAACAAATGTAAAAGTATGAATATCGTGAAACATACTGATATAAGACATATAACATGTTCCATACAAAAAAAATAACCACAAGAATTAACACTTTATTATAAGTAGCTTAAAATTTATCATAAGGAGCTTCAAGCAGTCTATGTAACAGTTGTAAGAGGTATTAGCATAATACTTAAGAATCAAATGTATGCGGTTCTTTAGTGTTTTGGTAGTAGCTCTTTTACAATTTGCCTATCTATCTATGATATTTAGTGCCAAACAATGGAGCTCAAATTTATAATATATGTGTATATATGTATATATATGTATATATATGTGTATATATGTATATATCACTTATGCAAAATACCCATGTGAAATGAGCTACAAATTGTAGAGAACAATAGTTTTAAAACCCTGCAATCTGCCGCATGAGCAAGTAAATGCAATATTCAATGTTGCAGTGTGGGAAATCATAGTCCAAAATATGCAAGAAAAATATATAGATTCAATTGTACTATCGAAAGAGCCATTGTGGCACCATTAAATATTGTACACACATTGAACAATTAAATTTTGTTTTCTTAACATTTTAATACTATCCATTGAGCTTCCATGTGACAAGGACACTAACTCCACCACCACCAACCCATGTAATCACCAAGATCCACATCACCACCCCAAAAACCGGTCAAGCAACCACTGGCTAGGACATTTTCGACACTAGAAAATGAAATTAATGGTTGAGTTGACAAAGTTCCATGTGAAAACTTCAAACAAGTAGCTTGTCGGCTGGGACATCTCCCGCACTACCTATGAGTCTTAAGTGTTTATCTAATAATTGTTGTACAATATCACTATTTTGTCTATAATATTTCATGGGAAACAATGTAGCTTGAATTTTGAATTAACAAGCCAAGTATTGCATAAAACTTGTTGTTACACCTTGTCAAGACAACCAAGAATATCATGAAGAACACTTTGTTAATGGGGAGTTCAAACAACCGAGTAAAAAACAATACCTTCCTATTGGGTGGGACACCTCTGGCGCTACCTATGATTGTTAAGTGTTTTCTAAAAAAATGTTTTAGGGTAAAAGTATAAATTTGTGTCACACTTTTAGCCAACTTATCAGCACAAGTGAATTTAAGTATTTCTAACTAAAAGTATATTTTTGTCAAACATATGATCTTGTAAGATTCATTCTAGTTAAGTTAGATAGATCAACAACTTTTCCAACTTAAATTGCTGGCTAAATACATATGTAGCACCACTTTGAGGCCAATTTATTAAAATAATAGATTTATTTGGAAAAAAAAATATTTTAACAATTTCTACTCATGTAAATAATATCTTTTTAAAAATCTAAAAATACCCTTTTGTAGAGCCATAAGTCTAGTTTTCAAATATATATATATATATATATATATATATTAGTAATTAAATTCATATTAGTATTTTTCATTTTATTTTTACTAAAAGTAGGTTATCAACAAAAAATATTAGGTTGATTACCATGACAAGGAAAAATAGTGAAACTAATGAAAAAATTTGAAAAAACTATGATCCACTAGATCAAAAAATCTATATCAAGAGGGTATTTTTTTTTTTCATTTTAGATAAATAGATAATATGAAAGTTGACATCCGATGGAAACAACTATATTTTAATACACACACATTTTAATATTTATTTAAAAATATATATTTATCAAATTTAAAAAAAAAAAAATCCATGCACTAAAGTTTAAAGTTATAAATACACAGAAAAAAATTGAAGGAGAAAAAATAAAAAATTACTATATAAAGGTTGAGGTCTCCTCTGACTTCATTTTTTAGCATTTTTTTAGCAACTAAATTATATTGTCAATTTATAAAAAAAACTATATTCAAATAATTTTTATTTTTTATTTTTTAAATAAAAGAATAAAACATAGTAAAAAATAAGTATTTCATTATTTTGCATCATTTCAAAATTCAAAACATATATGTCACTTTTTAGTGATTCAAGTTTAAAATTTTGATCAATGTTGGTCGTTTCCTTTAAAAAGTGTGTCATAGCTTTGTGCTTTTACCGTTTACAATTTCCCTATTCTTCCTATAATATCTACGGGGAAATAATGTAGCTTGGATTTTCAATTGACAAACTAGCTGCCACATGGAATTTGTTGTTACACCTTGTGTAGATAGCAATAGAATCCATGGTATAGAGAATTTTTTGCTACATGTTGTCTAGACAACGATAGAATTTATGGTAAGCATGAATATGCTGCAAACTCAAATCTATACATGTATTTCACTGTAAGGCCACTTTTTCAACCCACCATAATGCATGTAGGTATTTCCTAGTATGTGGTAGCAATACACCCCTTGGCATAGTGTTCTTATGGTACACGATAGTGTTACTTGATATATACTTACATTGCTATATGATCCAATTATGTGTGATAAGCGTAAGTAGTCACTAAAGGAATAAAATAACAGGCAAGGGGCATTGATGTCACTCATGAGTTCTTATTTTGAATACCTTGATTAGGTTTGAACTATATGGCTTTTGATAACAACATTTTCTTATTGATCTATAAATATCAAACAATATTGTGTTGAGTGGGAAACACTTAGAAGAAATATTCAATTTGATTAATGATCTCGCAATAAGGTAGTAAATCATTATTTGTTTAGACTACCATGATCTTAGATTAAATATTTTATATTAATATACTTGGTTAAATAATTATTTAAGAACAATATATTTAAAATTATTTATAGTACATGATACCATAACAAATTTATTTGTGTTCAAGTAATTGCTAACAAGTACAATGCTAGATCAAGATGAAGGGGTTATTACTTAAGTTAATGAAAAGATTATTCTAGTGATTAGTAATGGTGATGGGGCATACCAATAGGAGAGAATTGGGAGCTAGAGTGTCTATTTCAATGACACTAGAAAAATTTAGGTTTCTTGATTTAATAACATGTAACAAAGTACCCTAGATGAGTTATGATTAAGGTGATTTAGTTGTTTATGAGATGTAGATTATAAATAAGTTCTTGATGCTTTTGCTATGCCATGTAATCACCTTTGTGAATTATTATGAACTATATTAATATATTGTTATTTATGAAATAAAGGAGGGCTTAAAATTTATTCAAGCAAGAAGAAATACAAAGAAGGGGCATCAAGCGGCCCTATCAAGATCCACTAAGTGATCCAACAGTTGAGACAAACCTATAGGTAATTGGTCTGTCTCACAAATATTCCAGTTTTGCATCTGGGCAGAAGCCTATTTGGCTAGACAATCCGCCACACCATTCCACTCCCTAGGGACATGAGTAAAAGTAATAGACTCCAAAGAGTCACACAAATGAAGAATCTGGTTAACCACCAGCACCAACCTCCAACTAACATCCTTAGAGTATTGATGGGTCAGCAAATGCAACACCACCTGTGAGTCCAATTCATAGATGATACGTCTCCAGCCAAGAGCACAAGCATGCTCGACAACATCCAAAATAGCTAAAGCCTCCATCAAATTATTGGTATGATGACCTTTGAACACCAAAATAAAGAAATGAACAATCCCCATGCTATCTCTGCCCACACCACCAATGCTAGTAGGACCAGGGTTACCACACAAAGACCTGTCCGTATTGATTTTCAAACTGCCTCGCAGAGGAGGACTCCACCTCCCCACCCTGTTGATCTTTCGAAGAGAGTGTTTGCATCTCTTCATCATGATCTTGTCGCATGGAGGCGGGAGATGGAGCCTAGTAAAACAATTAGCATCGACAGGAACCACGGCCTTCGAAAGGTCACACTTTGCCGAAACTGTTTCCTCCAAAGAGTGAAGAATCTTCCACCACATATGTTGGGACTCCAAAAACACGTCTTGAAAGATCCGACGATTCCTGTCCAACCAGATATGCCGAAGAATAAAGGAAGCACCAAGCACCCAAGAAACTTGAAGAAAGGAGGTTTTGATAGGGGCCTTGCTCCATCTATCAAATAACTCAACCAAAGAGGTAACATGCCAACAAGCTTGATATCCTATATATATATATATTGTTATTTATAAGTGCATTATAGTTATGTGATATCCTATATATATATATATATATGGTATTGTTTTTAACTCCATTTTATGTAATAGTGATACATATGAGATCATTATATAACGCTATTAAAGACATTAATAAATAAAATAAGTATAAGATTATTGTCACAAACTATTATTATTATTTTATTTTTACATTCCAAAAGGATGCAACTTTATTTTCAAATGAAGACAAATTCATTTATTAAATATCATAATAATTACCAAATTACCCATAGTAGAAAATATAATTTGTACCAAAAAAAAAGAAAAAAAAAAGGAGCTATTCGGCACAATCCATACCCAGTCATTAATTATACTCCTTCGGTAGAAAAAATGGACACAATCAACATTCAGCTCAGACCATGCCCTTGACCTCAAGTATGTCAGGGAGTAGTTGTAGGTTCATTTATGGGGTTGATAAATTCGCCTCTCTTCCTGTGACTTTCCTGCATAAAATTATCTTAGATTTGGTATAAATGTTGGCAATAGAGAGTTGGTGACCATAATGTTAAGTAATGGTACACCTCTTTTTTAAGTTTCTGTTGAGCATGGGCAGTGACAGTTATTTGCGAGAACCCTTTTATCAGTGAAATATTTGATTAGAAGTATGTCGTCCTAGTAGTCTAGGTATTACGACAGGCAAGCCTTATTTAATTCTTGAAACAAATCTTATCACACAATGAAGATATTGGTGTAAAATATTGCGAGCAATCATGTCTCGAGCTCAATAATCGAAGAGCTTTGACAACCCCAATATTTTGAGATATACCCCTCATCTTTTGAGGTGAAAAAGGGGCATCTCATTAATCATCTCTTGGTGGGTGAGGAAGAGCAGGATTGTGCATCTCAGGCTATTGTCAACTAACTTTTGATGGTCTTAAATTTCTAGAAATGAATCTTCAACTGGGGTGTAAAATAGAAAAGGTTAGACGCCATAAAGTGGAGAAAGAAACACAAAATGAGGGGAAAATTATCTGTTAATGGAGGAAGAAGAATGGTTAGTAGGAGTTTGGTGTGGAAGACCAAGCAGTTTCTCATCTTTGATCCACCAAAGTGAAACTTTATCAACTGTGTAAGAATGGCATGGGGATTTTTGGGCAGAATCTAGATGGCTGATAGCATGACTCAATTTGTGCATAATCTTGAGGTAAGTTACCGATCGTGGTGTTAGTGATTTTTGTGTCTTATGTTTCTGCAACCTATACACAACTAGATATTTTTACTGTTGTGTTTTATTCCATTCCAAAACAATCTAGTGCATTTCACATTTGTTTTTCAAATAGTTTGTAATTGTGGCAACTTCGTGTGATGTGAGGGTACGATTGTGAGTTGTGACTCTCAGTGCTTTGCCAAATTTTTGTGGTTATATACCAGTGGACTTTGAAGCCTTTCTATCCTTTATGATAAAATATATATGTTGATTTTGCACAAAGCAGAGTGTTTAATCCCAACAAGCTAGGTTGGTTATTCCAAATAATCAGTGAAAGATAATCTATTGTAAGATATAAATGTGTAAAAAAAAAGGGGAGTGTTTTATTTTCATTTTATATGATATTGTTTCTCTCGGTCTTTTGGTTGGCAAATCTGCAACCCCAAGAGCTTCTCTTAGAGATTTAGGAGGCAGTTTTCTATGTTCTGCATAAGAAACTTGAATGTAACTATCTGTGATCAATTTTATTTTATTATCCCTGATCAAATTTACCTTAGATCTTACATTATTATTTATTTAACATTAATAATCATTAATTATAACTATAAAAAAAAAGAGAATTGATTTCCAAGCCTTTTCAACAGATCCATTTTGTGCATATCCTGCAATCATTGCATGCCATGAGAGCGCATTTCTTTGGGGGTATTTTGTCAAACATCCCGCGTTCCTTGTCCATACGTCCACAGCGTGTAATTTGACTCAACAGCTACCAATTGCATTTGCTTGAAAGTTTCTAAAGCCTCTTCAACAAATCCCTGTTTGACATGTCCTTTAAATCATGCCGAGTATTTCTCAGTGACATCACAAACAACATAACACCAATGATGCGAAATCTGAAGAGTTATCTGGCCGCTGAAATTGAGAAGAAGAAAGACATTATAATGGGGCATTAAGAATTCAAAAAGGTAGAAATTGTAGTGGCAACTGGGGGGAATCTTCTTAGTTCCAATTTACTCAGATCTTTGTCAGGGAAAATCGTGATCAGGTAGGTTTTAATCATTTACTCGATTCTTGTTCCCCCTTTAATATATAGGAGAAGGGGTATTGTGAATTTAAACTGATCAAACTATTCCTGTTCTACAAAAGTCTTCTGTCCAGTTATCTACTTCATAATCCTTCCATTAATCTTTGATACATCGATTGTTTTCAATAGATTGTTACGATGTATGGAGGACATATTACCTTTGTTTCCTTATGCGTTTCGATTGTAGTATAATTGTCTTATGCCTTTCTCATATATTTTTCCCTTGGTCATCCAGCGCAGTGCACTCATTTTCTTGGTTAAAATATTTCCAGAAGTTTAAAATGAAGGCCATAAGAAATTCTCTAGATTGAGCTGAACCTTTGGTTTTGACTTCCTCTACAATTCATCATTAGGTCCTCGAAGGTTTCCAATTCCACTCGATAGAATTTCTCCCATTCAACTCTTCAAAGATACAAATCTTTCTTTATCATTAACGATCGAACCCATTTATTTTAATGTTGCTAAAACTGGCACTAACATATCGAGTTTTGAAATTATGGCTTTTTTAATTTTTATTATGTATCCACTGCGGCTGCATAAAGGAGGAAATACAACTGCAGGCCTTGTGACATTATTGGCTTCCATTCATTTTAAGTTTGCTGGAGAATTGCTTAGGGGATAAAAATGAAACTAACTTGCAATTCATTATAATAATATTATTAAGCCCAGAAAACTGAAGGAAGTAAACGAATAAGACTTTAGTTGTAAAAAGAGTAAGGACATTTAATGCAGTATGATATCTAGGAAGGTAATTCTCGTATCTACACATTAGGGCTCCAAAGGTACACCTCTTAATTGACACTTCCTACATATGGCTATTGATGGTAAAGAGTTTTACTTTTCATCTAGACCATAGACATTTCACTTTGGAGTTCTTGTGTGGTGACTACTTGATATTATGATAGTAATACAATTTTCTTGGGTTTGTCTCATTTTTAGTAATTCTTATCTTGTACTATTGTTATATTATACGATTATATATATATTCAGTGGATTATTGTTACATTGTTAGAGATATGCTACATAGTATTGTTGATAAAGTACAATTTGGTGTTAAGTATATATTATTTATTAAATTATTTTCCTTCGGTATGATGGAGTATATTTATTGAAATTGTTATTAAAATATCGTTTATCAAGGATTTAGTTGAGCCGCTAATAATGCGATAAATTGGATTATTGTTGTATGTCTATCAAGTTGTTTTCTTGATATGGGTTATCATTAAGGTTATCTTAATTATCATTTTGGGAGAGTAATTATCCTTGTGAAAGAACTGGTTATTAAATATATTTTTATCATATTAAACAATATAGGTAACACTTCTGGTTAGTTGGTTCATATTTTGAGTTATTATTATCATTTTTAAAGATTTAGAAGTTTAATAGCTTTTGGAATGTTGTTTTGAGATCATGATTAATAAGTATGGTCTAGATGATGTTTTTGACTTGTGAATGGATACTTGTCTTTTGTAAAAACATGCATTGATGTTTGTTCCAAAAAAATAAAATAGAATAATAGAGATCCTAGAGATAAAGAGTTCTTTTAAATTGTTATTATTATCATTGTTGTGTCATCTAGTTTCATAGTGTGGAGTAATGTTAGTGGGTTGTGATCGACATTTTTTCTGTGACACCTTTTTAACCTAGTGATTCCATCCCCCTTTGTTATCCAACTATGGGTGTGATGGTTGAAGTCAATTAGTCGAACTACGATGCCTTTGTGAATTATATACGTAGGCAAGGTCATCTGAGATGATCCCCCAAGGACTAGGTCTGGCCTCTAGGATTTGTTATCTAATTATTCTTGAGTTTACTACTAATATATGTGTGTGTGTGTGTGTGTGTGTGTGTGTGTTATTGTTGGCATGTGACCTATATAATGTTTTAGTTTAACTATGGGTTGGTTGAACTATTTAAGAGTACCTCAGTGATTTGGTTTCCACACCTCCTTTCGAATTGACTATGATGGTCTAAGAAATTTAGTTACCTAATAAAAAAAATTATAGTTTATGTTTGGTCAAAAGTTGTTTGCATTCTTATAGTGCCTATGTTGGTAGAAAACTTTGAGAGTTTTGCAAGGATAAGTGAATGAAATTTTATAGTTTGGTTTTTTCCTTAACTATTTTTTTTAGTGTTAAATTTAAGGCATTACATTCACTGACCTATTAGAAAATCACTTCAATCAAAGGAAAATAGGAGGAGTTTCAAAACCCAAATTGAAAAGAATGCTAAAACATGGAGAATAGAACATGCACACTTTGGTAATGAATAGTTTGGTATGGGGAAGTTGAAATAAGAATACCATGAATATCACTGTGTTTATAGGAAGTTCAAACAGTCGAGAAAAAAATAATACCATCCTTCCGAACGGGACATCTCTAGTGCTACCTATGATTCTCAACTATTTTTCTTATAGTTGTTTTACAATTTCCCTATTTTGTCTATAATATTTGGTGGGAAATAATGTAACTTGAATTTTGAATTGACAAGTTGTAACTCCCCGCCACGCAACCCTAGAGGAAGTTGCAAGTAACCACTTAAACAGGATAATTTTTGTTTTGCTTTGTTTAAGTACAATCAATAAGCAAGTTCACTAACAATGCCAACAACCTCTAAGGTTACGAGATAAAGGTTATAAAGAACCTCAACAGAAACATGAACTTAATCCATGACATTCATTTACTCAATAATTTAAACACATACATTCCAATAAGATACTCACATCTAGCATAAAGATAACTTTCCATTTCATTAATCCATTCATTAAACAATAAGATTACAACTCTCATTCCCCGAATGAGGTAAGTCCAATAAACATAATTACAATTACAACTTTCCACCTCGAAACAATAAAGGGGTAATAAATTACAAGAACAACTGAAAAGTAATAAAGCAAGAACTGAAACTAAATCCCACGAGCTCTCCAATTGGAAGTCTCATCCACACGAACAAGAAGATAGCCCAACAGATTTAGGTGCACACCACCCAACCAAGTGGAACCCAAAGGCCCACTCCCCATCCTAGGAGATAGTAGCAAGGAATCCTATCCAAGACCATCTACCTCTAGACATAGGCTAAAACATAACTGAACCAACTGTCACAACCAAACACATGTGCCACACAAGTACATCACAAGGTACAACTCAAGTACAACTCATATACCATGCAAGTACAACTCAAGTACAACTCTACATGGTCACATTGCTTCCAGAAATAAGTAGATCAAGTGTGATAAGAGAACCATACACGATAATCAAATACCAACTATGTTCACATCAGGTATGTTAAGGAAACTATACCCATAATCATCGAATACCAACTATGGTCACAACAGGTATGTTACGAAAACCATACCCACAACTCGCCATGAGTTACCCATTGTGGACCGTCAAGATGGTGGCCTCAACCGATCCCCGACCCTCATACTTACTAAGGTGAAAACAAAAATTGACTGTTGTCCTAGACAAAGTATCATCACATAGCTCGTCATGAGTTACCCACTGCGGATCGTCAAGATGGTGGCCTCAAACAGATCCCCGGCCCTCATACTTACTAATGCGGAGTCAAATACTTTTTGTGCAAACAAGATAGATGACCTTGCCTCTCCAGGCCTTCCCACTCATCCCAAGTCTAAACGAGCCCTTGTGTCTATGAGTGAGGCATACTTATCTTGATTAGTGAGAAGTTAGTCCTAATCTTCTAAGTATTGTTTTAGTTATCAATTGATTAAACAACTTCTGATGGTTACCCAATCTTAGCTCTTTCGGGCTCTGGCCCCTACGGAAGCCACTCTTCTACTTGACAATGCACATACCATCCAATCACCAGGGTACAAAGTGCAACAAGCCAGATATCATGACCATGCCTTTCACAGGAGGTGATATAAAATGAAACTCACTCCAACACTGGAGGCAACAAATCACATAAAAAAGTCACTCCTTACAAGGAGACACGGATCCCATAATCCACTCCTTTCATAGGAGACACAAAACATCCCCATTCGTGGAAACATGGTTAAACATAGACTAGACACCATGCACTACCCAAGGGAATTCACAACGGGTTGACATCACAAACGACAACCCCCAACCTCTAGGGTCCTCTGGAAGACTTACATATTAAAACACTTAACCCCTTTCCAAAACAAGAACATGAAGGAAATGATCACGAAAGCAATTACTAGGAAATAACTAATTTTGGATTTATTAAATCCATTCCCTGAATTAACATTTAGTAATTTATTGCATTTTTATAAACAGATTTAAAATACGTCTTTTTAGACAAGAGAGAAATTAAAACTCAATATTTTATTCTCTAATTGTTTTCAATACTTATAAAATAAACATTTATTTCAACCTTCAAGAAATAACATTTTAAAATAGATAAATGTTTCCTCTACTTGATATAATCATTTTCCAAAACAATTTTAACGTAACTTAATATCCATATTGTTTAAAAAATATATATTATTCCATCTAAATATATTGTTTCCAAAATAAATTTATCAATTTAACCATCCATCACTTTAAAATCAAATATTTATTCTACAAATAAATATTATTTTAAAATAAGATCGAAAATTCGACCATTTAACATACTATTTTAAAAGAATTTCTCCATTGAAATTTAATCATGCCAACAGTTAATTTCTCCATTTAATATATATATTCATATATATTAAAAAATAAAATAATAACAGCTATATATATTATTACTTTATATTATATTAATTTAATATAAAGTATATACATATTTTAATATTAAATTAATATAATATAAAAATAATAAACATATATATTATATTTTTTAAAAAGAACCCACTCATGTGCCTCGGGCCACACGCCAACCATTCGGGTTGGGTCGTGGTTGCCTCGGGCCATGTGCATAGCGAGGGCGGTTGTGATTGGCCAGGCACATTTTTTCTCAGGCCACGGTTTTCCTCACAGTGGGCGGCGTTTACCAGGTGCAGCCGAAGTTTGGTTGGGCAGTGGAGGCGGATGGCACGGGCGGCGCAGGTTGCAAGAACCGCAGATGTCACAGAAGGCGATGGTGGGTGGGGGTTACGGCGCGAGCGGCACTGGCAGTGCCGGCCACCAATAGTGGTGGTGGGAGGAGGAGGACGGTGGTGGACGGAGGAGGTGGGGAGTGCGCTGGGCACGGCTCCCTCCACCTGCCTCCCATAGGACATGGTGGGGGTTGAGCCCCCAGCGACCTCCCCAATGCACTTTTTTTAATTTTTTTTTTTAAATCCCTACGGGTTTAGAAATCCGCGCACACAGGGGCATTTTTTTTTAAAATTTATATCAACAGCATAATCCCCCACAAAACCAAAATTAAATATATATAATATATATGTATATAAATACATATATATATATATATAATCATATATATATATATATATATATATATATATATATATATATATATAAATACATATATATATATATATATACATATAAATACATATATATATATATATATATATATATATATATATATATATATATATATATATATATATATATATGAATACATTTAATTATCTAATTTTATGATTTGCAATTTAGATTGAGCAAATAATTTTCAAAACAATTATTTGTAGCCAAGAACACAAATTTTCTTTAAAGAAATTTATTTCCAACAAAGATTTAAAATTGAAACAAAACTTAAGATGAAGTTTCCATTATAGATCAGATCTTGAATTTTCCAAATATGATATTTAACAACAAAGTATATGTAAATGCATTTTTTTTTCAAACAATCAAATTTACAAAGAATGAACCTAGTTTTTTTTGAGTTGAGAAGATCCAAAATGGTGCTCAGCTTCCAACCTTGCTTCCAACTTCAACTCCACAATTTTTCACAACTTAAATCCAAAAACCCACAAAATTGAAAAGTTCTTCCTCTTCTAATTCAATCTTTTTCCAAAATTTTCATGATCCCCACTTGTGAAGCAAAATTCAAACATAAGGAAAAAACCCTAAAAATCCTACAACCACCCTCATAAATTTTTGAAAACATAAAATAGAAAATATCTCATTTTTCCAAGTTTGAATTCAAATTTCCTAAATTGACTTTTTAAAACATTTTATTTTATTTTCAATTCCAAACAAAATATTCATGAATTTCCAAAATGCATCATCTAATTCCTTTCAACACAAATAATTTAATTTAATTAATTAATAAAATAAATCTTAATCCAAGATTAAATCATTTTATTAATTAAATTAAATTAATTAATAAATTAAACAATGTTTCGAATTTTATATCCCAATTAATATATCAATGACTTTGAATACATAAAGCAATTAATTACCATTTTCTAACTTGGAATTAAACTGAAACGAGACAAATTGAACAATATTAAAACAACTTAACCCGACTCAGACCAGATGACACACTATGACTATGGTGATAACTTGGCATGGAAAACCTAGCTACTATCTCCCAATCAAATATTGTTGGGCATTGGACACGCTCAAACCTATGAAACCAAGTGGAGTCGATGTCCTGTACTTGTCAACCTGCGAGCAAAGAGTATATCCACATGCATATATATGTCATAATTAAAACACATAGTGAAGAGGGAATCATAGAATCGTAGGGTACTCGCAAGTGAGTGATGCAATCTGTCCCCTTCACTAATACAATATTACTAACTAACGAGTCTAACATCATTAATTCAATTATCCACTATGCTAATTTAAAGCATGTCACAATGATAACATCAGAATTAACTACTAGCACATCAAAATCTTACATTCACATTGCTTTACAGATAACGATCGAACAACAACCAAGTACCATAGCCAAGGTACTAACAAAAAATAAGGCATAACCAAATAGAACACTGTTCGATCAAAAGAGAAAAACGGAGGGGTCTTACACAAGCCAACTGTCACATAGAATTTTCTATTACACCTTGTCTAGATAGTGATAGAGTCTCTGGTAAGCAGGAATATGATGCAAACTCAAATCTATACATGCATTTAACTAATCTATTAAAAAAACACTTAACAATCAAAGGGCAATGAGAGATGTTTCAAAACCCACATTAAATAGAATGTTATAATATGGAGAATATAGCAGGAAGATTACGATAATGAGTATTTTGGTATGGAGAACTAGAAATAAGAATATCATGAAGAACACTTTGTCAATGGGAAGTTTAAACAATTGAGGAAAAAAAAACACCATGAAACATATTGATACAAAAGGAAAATAAAAATTAGAAAACACCTATTACAAAAACACATAAGAATCAGAGGAAAATCATAGATAGTCTCAAAACCACATTAAATAGAACTTTGAGATATGCAAAATAGAAGAGGAAAGTTACGATAATCAACAATTTGTTATAGGGGACTGAAAGAAAGAATATCATGAAGAGCGCATTGTTGTGGGGAACATGAAACAAACAAGGGGAAAAGAACATAATGAAACATATTCATATAAGACACTGCCATCCTATGTAGTTAACAAGCTCCACCGCCTACATCAACACATCTTACATGGGTATTTCGCATAAATGACTTGTGTATAATATTTAAAGCCAATCAATGTAGATTGAATTTACAATTAAGCTTGTGGTATTATACGCATTTTCTAGAGATTTTTGCATCATATAATTGTTTTCATAGCCTGAATAAAATAGCTATTCTCATAAAGAACTGGGTTTACATAATTGATTTCGCAAGTTGAAAATATATATGTATAAACATGGAGAAAAGAATACTTTGGTGGATTTTAACTTTTATTCTAAAATCTCTTTTATCTTTTCAACTTTATATTTATTTTCTGGCACATTTTTTAGTATACTTTCCCATATTGCAACACCCATCTAAAATGACTTACAGATTTTGAAGAACAATAATTTTAACATAAACAATAAATAAATCATTTATACAAAACATCCATGTAAAACGCCTTAAAGATTGCGGAGCAACAGTTTTAAAACCCTCCAATTTGTTATGAAACCAACACCATAATGGCAACACCCATGTAAAATGACTTATAGATTTTGAAAAAAAACAATTTTAACTTAAACAATAAATAAATAATTTATTCATAACACCCATTTCAAACGACTTATAAATTGCAAAGAGTAATAGTTTTAAAATCCTCCAATTTTCTATGAAACCAACACCACAATGGATGTTTCAATAATACAGCTTAATCAAAGTATACTTTCGCACACTATAACATTGAATATTACATTTACTTCATCCACCCCCAACCTACAACAAAAATTGAATGCATTAAAACTCTTGTGAACACACACAAACAACTATGTAATAATGAGTATAACCCCACAGTGTTCATTGAAAATTACAGCTACATCACCAGGCACTAATTTCTAATATTTCCTTTATCTTTTCCATTTATTTGTTTGAAGTTTCTGATGAAATTTTCATCAGACCATCCATGAATATGATTTGTCATGTACTAACTCTTTTACAATTTCTCTCTTTGTCTAAAATTTTAAGTGCCAGCCAATGCAACTCAATTTTTATCGATTAAGCTTGTAGCATTACACACACACACACACACACATATATATATATATGGAGAGGGTTAGAATGAAAGCAGAAAAATGTTGCAGATAAAATTAGTTTAGTGGGTGTTAACTGTTATTCTTTCTAATATCTGTTTTATTTGTTTAATTTATTTGTTTGAAGTTTTCGATAGGATTTTTATTAAGCAAGGCATGAATATATTTTGTACATGCTATTGAAAATCATTGGATTTACTAGTTCTATTTAATGTGGGCTTGGTGCCAAAGAATAAATGAAAGATGCATAGAGATAATACAAACACTAAGTGAAAGATGCACAGAGATAACTAAAACAATAAACCAAGGAAAGAAAAAAATTGCTCCTATATTAATCTACAATTTCTCCTATGTTAATTGGTATAACACCAAAGATGTACATAGATAACTAGAGTAATAAACCAACAACAAAAAATTACTAACCCTAACCATATTTTCTCACGAAAGAAAGGAGATTTAACTAAAATTTCTCCATCCATACAGAGCGATAATCTCTTTCAAATCTCCAAAATGGGTATAACACCAAAGATAAAAACATATAAAAGAAGAAATGAATAATAAATTATCTATGTAAAATACCCATATGAAATGACTTAGCATACAAATGCACAAAGATAACTAGAACAATAAACCAACGGAAAAAAAATTACTAACCCTACCCAAGTTGTTTTATGAAAGAAAGTGTGAACCCTAATTTCATACCTGCACAAACATAGCAAAAAAACACAATTTTAGATCAAATTCAAGTGAGAATCAAGGATTCCCCATGAAATCCATCTACAATGCTCAAAATAGGAAAATGAAGAAAAGATGAACAAAGAAAGAAATGAAATCCTAATTAAGCATGCAAACTCTTGATCCCATGGGGGAGTTGGTGCCAATTGATGTGTCGAAATTAGCCCTTTCTCAACTCCTTTGTAAGCTTTGATGATTTGATCCACTTGATGGTTGAATTCCTACATAACCTAGCTAAGAACTTGATAAAAAAAGATGAGAATGACTATGCTTGAAGATGGATTTGAGTATAATAAGTTTACTCAAATTGTGGATGATAGAATGAGAGGAAGAGTCTCTCATTTATAGATTTCAAATTGGAAGAATGAGTGAAATTGAGAAATGTGGGATCATTCAACATCCAATGGCCAAGTGCCATTTGTCAAGATGTGAATGGTTGAAGGTTGAGCATATTTTGATCAATGTGCAAGTTTGAATTTTGAATTTGATGAAGTGACATGTTTAGGGGGGATGAAAGAAATGGAAAGTTTAATTAAGTTAATGATGAATTTAGGAGATGTGACAGTTTAGACTTAAATTTATGAACTGATTTAAATCAAATTGAGAGGAAGGGTTTAATTAAATAAATAATTTTGATTTATTTAGCTAAAGGGGATAGTGTTAGATTAAATCAAATAATGTTTAATTTATTCAATTTAACAAGAAGACTTTAGGGATTTAATCAAATAAAATGAATTATTTAATTAAAAGGAGTTTTACAGAATTAATTAAATAAATTTGATTTATTTAATTAACAAGAGACGATGACTTAATTAGATAAAGTTAATTTATTTAATTAAGAGATGACGAGTGATGAATTTAATCAAATATAGATTATTTGATTAAATGACTAGCAAAGGAGATGATTTAGGATGAAATAGTGTTAGTAAATCAAGATCTAGTGTGCCGGATCAAAATTGTACATTTTTCGTGTCTACAAAAAGAAGATTTAACTATAATTTCTCCATCCACACAAAGCGATAATCTCTTTGAAATCTCCAAAATGGGTATAACGCCAAAGATAGAAACATATAACAAGAAGACATGAACAATAAATTAATGACCTGTGCAAAATACCCATATGAAATGACCTACCATACATATGCACAAAGATAACTAAAAGAATAAACTAACAACGAAAAAATTAGTAACCCTAACAATGTTTTTTGAAAAAAGAAAGAAGATTAAACTATAATCTCTCCATAAATGGTTGTAACACCAAAGATAGAAACATATAACAAGAAGACATGAATAATAAATTAATAATCTATGTAAAATACTCATGTAAAAGGATTTGCATATTCCAAAGAACAACACTTTTCAATGTAGCATAAAATGGTTTTGACAATACCACAATAGTTTGCTATCAAACCAACCACAAAGATTATTTTTACAATAGTCTATTATCAAACCAACATCAGAAATGATTTTTACAATAGTTTGCTATCAAACTAACACCAAGATCATTTTTTTGACAATACAACTTAATCAATGTATGCTTTCCCACACTGCAACACGCAATATTACATTTACTTCATTTTCTTGCATTTACTTCTTTCGCCCGCATCGTACAACAACTACAAAATGCATTAGCACTCCCACAAGAAAACACATACCATTCAGCTTCCGCATATCGAAGACACCAACTCCACCACCGCCAACCCACGTAATTATGAAGCTCCATGTCACCACAAAAAACCTGGTCAATTCCTTGTCGGCCGGTAAATCCCCACAACCAAAAATTCCAATTCATGACTGGGCTGATGAAAATCTTTTTAGAATCTCCACTCCCAAAGGGATAGGAGTGTTTATAATATCAATAGAAAGAGGACTACATTGGAAGAAAAGTTGAAACATAGGCTAGGAGGTGGAGCTAGCCATGTTTGCTAGATGATTCTAAATATATTCCATGTTTTGTAAAAGAGAATTCAGGACAAGATTAGTAGATGAGGTATGACTAGTGAAACACCCAACAGAACCACCAACACCCACATTGGTAGAGCCCCTAGCACTGGAACCAAATGAGGCACCCACACTAGTGCCAAAAGAGGCACCAACATTAGTATCAATAGAGGCACAGACACTAACACCAAAAATAGGGAGACTTTGAACTTCAGGAGTGGAATAACTAAAGCCCAAAGTAAACTTATTCACTTTAATAGTGCAATCTACCCAAGTACAATGTTGGTGTTAGTAGAGGGACTTGTTTCGGCTATGCACACATACACCTTGGGCATCAAGATTTAAAGCTATCTTCTAATGATCTATGATCCAACATCTTGGGTAGCACCCAAGGTAGAGTTGTAGGAGGGTACATGGGTCTCTACAATATTTACAATACCACAAAGAATCTCTACACCTCTATGATCTTTTGATAATATATCTCTTAGATTTTCAACCAGGAGAGCCAATTGGGCAAAAGTATTATCTCATACCAAGAACCCCATGAGCTCCTTGAGCCTCAAAATAAAGGAGAAAATCTTCTCTATAGGGATGTTGAGAGTAGCTCCATCTTCCAAGGAAGAAGCAAAGTTCGTGGATGAGGAAAGAGGGGTAGGAACATGAGTTGTAACTTCAATGACAAGAGGAGTATATCTGATCAAGATTCCTATAGTGAACTCTTTGAAAGTCAATCTAGAATAGGTAGGACTGAACCTCCTAGACCCCATGTCTAAATTTTGATAGCTTCTTCTAACAATGTGGTTGAACATAGTCAACTAGATCATAAAGATCATCACAACACACACTATCAACTACAAATCCTAGCATGAGAGAAGACAAATTTTAAAACTAAGAAAAAAGAGAAAGGGAAGGTTCACATCAAGTTCCCCAAAATGCGAACAATGGGGATTCACTTCTCTCAAGTCCCAAGATAAACAGGGTCTAAAGGGAGTAGATTTCCCCTAGTCACCTCAATAATAAAGCTTAAAAGAAGGGATGGAAAATGAAGGAAAAGATAGACTATGTTTTTGGGTTTTCAAGATGGAGGACTAGGAATCAAGTGAATAGACCATAGAAGTCTCAAGAAATAGAATGACTAACTCTCAACCAGAGGACGAGAGTGCAAACCATGGATATAAAAATGACATGGTGGTGTCTCTTTGGTGTGCTGGTGTCTTGTATGAACAAAGAGCAGAACCTATAAGCAAAAACACTCGAGACTTGCTAGCAACCTAAATGTTGAAATTCAACAATTTTAATAGGAAATAATAGAATGCTAGAAATACATAAAAAGACAAAGGAAGTACAACAAGGATAATACGTTAAATGAAAGATAAAATAACTAGAAGCAAAATTACAAGTACAAGGGGGTAAAAGCACAAAGCTATGTCATAGTTTCAACCATATTATTAGCAAAATTGAATTTAAGTATTTCTAACTAAAAATTAATTTTGGTCAAACATATGATCTAGTAAGATTCATTCTAGCTAACTTAGATATTTCCATAACTTTTTCAACTAAAATTGTTGGCTAAAAATATATAGAGCACCAATTTGAGTTCAATTTACCAAAACAATAAAATTATTTGAAAAACTTGAAGTTTCAATAACTCCTACTAATGTAAAAAATATTTTATTTATTTGAAAAACTTGAAGTTTCAACAACTCCTTCTAATGTAAAAAACATTTTATTAGAAATATAGAAATACCCTTTTGTAGATCCATAAGTGTAGTTTTCAAAAATATATTTATTTTAATAGTTTAATTATTATTTATATTTTATTTTTTATTTTTACTAAAAGTAGGTTATCAACATAAAATATGAGGTTTATTACCATGCCTAGGAAAAATAATAAAACTTATTAAAAAAAATTGAAAAAAATATGATTCTCTAGATAAAAGAATCTATTTCAAGATGGTATAATTTGTTTCCATTTTAGATTTAAATATTTAATATAAAAGTTGACGTTTGATGGAAATAATATTTTTTTTGATTCACACACATTTTAATATTTATTTAAAAATATATTTTTTTTTAAAAGTGGAAAATAAATATTCATCCACTAAAGTTTCAAGTTATAAATACACACAAAAAATTTGAAAGAAAAAGGTTAAAATTTACTATAAAAATTTTGACATCTCATGCAACTTCATTTTTCAGCATTTTATCAGCAACTAAATTATAGTGTTAATTTATAAAAACCTAGTTTAAAATAAATTTTTAATTTTTAAAAAAATACACATTAAATATACTAAAAAATTCACATTTTACTAGTTTACATCATTTCAAAATTCAAAACATATATGCGACTTTAAAATTTGGATTAGTGTTGGTCATCTCCTTTATAAAGTATGATAGCTTTGTGCTTTTACCCAAGGAAGAAATATGCAACTCACACTAGGTCCAACCTCCCGCAAGCTCCTCGTGAACGAGATCCTACACACACATAAATGAGAAAATGTTGGGGTTTCTTTTTCGGGCTTGCCTTCGTCAAACCCCTGCTTTAGTGTTTCCACCTCCATAGACAACCAAATAGATCATGATAGACAAATAATGATAAAGAAATTAATAGGCAAGACGTATAGAAAGAAAATAAAATAATATGCTAACTATAAGATTGATAATGGAATGAAATAAAGATTACCCTCCCCACTACAAGTTTGGAGAAGCTAAGAGGAAGAGTGAGAGCTTTGTGGATGTAAAATTATCATGCAAGAGCTATGTTGATCTTGAAACCTGCAAGAACAATGGTGTAGAGAGAATGGGAGCGATAAGAAGAGAATAGAGTGGAGGAATGAGAGTGAAGTAAGTAGAATGTGATTCTTGTTGAATGGAATGGGAATGTAGGTTCAAAATGGAAATTTGGAGGCAAAAGAGCTATTTTTGGGTGGGTCTATACTTGCAGGGGAATTACACTTCACATGTGATAGGATGTGTAATTTACCAATGTCCATTGAGCAAAAAATACGTTAGGGATGTTAGTGTGGTGCACAGATGTATGTGTGGTGTAGAAGCATCCTAGTCAAAATTCCCCCATCAACAAAAAATTTCAAGGTATAGACAGGAATGAATGGTTAGGGCGGTGGTATTTTTCATTATTGAATTATAAGGCTAAAGTAAGGTTAGGTTATGGGAAATTGCACAAGGGTGCAATTTTATGCCATAACAGAACCATACACTCCTAGTCCCGTCAACATGACTTGCACATTGTATGACCTAGAGGGGGATTATATTGTTCATGAGACTAAGTTAACTAATCAATGGACATAGAGTTGATTGATGAATATTGAAGAGTTAGAAATATAAATTATTTTAAAATGGGAATTATCTCACATTTAATTAAATAATAAAATATTATTTAATTAAATGGATGAAAGTGAGAAATATTACATTACTATTAATTAATAAACGATAATATGAGGTAAATGGTAATATTTTAATGATGAATAATGAATAATTAATGTGATTAATGATATGTGAATTATATGTCGATGACTAGGGTTAGGTGGAATAATTTAGGTATATACACTAATCTTTTTTTTGGTCAGTAAAATATATATTTTATTATTATATTATAATGTGAAAATACAAAATTGAGTAAATACATGTTTTTGAGTGACTGAAAATAGAACCCAACCACAACCCAACTGTAGAGACACCAAAATTGTAGCCCCAACCTCAAGATGTACAAGTACCAATTGGGTGTATAAACACACAATCTAAAACAAGAATCAAAATCTACACTACCCATTCCACCCACAAAGCAAAAAAAATTCAACATTCTTTAAATTTTCATGTCTACAAAGAAACCAAAACCAAAGCTAGCACAAGAAGAAGACAGAAGACAAGGGGCATTGAACTACCCCAATTCAGAATCTGCATTCACACCCGTGTCCAGGACCTTGGCCACGAGCCCTGCCATGTCCTCGCACAACACCATGACCCCTCTCGTGAAGCCCACCAACATGGTCATTTGCCCTATGATGTGCCACCATATCCGTCCATGCACTGGCCAACCTAAAACGGAAGAGGTTTGGGTTCATTTGTTCTCTAGGAATCCCAACAATGATGACCATTTCCCAATCATGCACATAATCCAAAATATATGCCCAACATTTTACGGGCCTCTACCTTCCTCTCCAAAATATTACCAGGAGCCTTGTGTAGAAGAAATTGGTGCCAATGGTAAGGCCCACCTATAAAACCAAGCCAGGCACCGTGAGTGGCAATGAAATCTCACCCTGATACAACACAAGCCAAAATATCCTCCAACCCAACCCACCACTCTAGCCTATTGCATCTCCACCCATGAGATGAAATAAAGTCCCCATGCACAAAACACTGCGGAAATATTCATATTTGTCTAGAAATAGAAGTTTGAAACCAAAAACTCAATTCCTAGGAGATCCTATACTAGAATAAGAAAGAAAGGGTCTCTCGTGGTGAAAACATTCTTCAACCTTTCTTCTAAAACAATCCCCCAAAATGCCATTTTTTGTTTCAAATCCTTGAAGGAGAGTTTTGCTTCCATTTCCCCTACAAAAACAACCCTTTGGTGTACACTAGTACAAATTTGGTAGAGATAGAAAGAATGTGCACTTTGAAAGTGAGGATGAGGATGAATTTGTCTTGAAGAGCTTGTCCTACATTCAATGCCCCTATACTGAAATGATCATAATAGTGCCGCCCTACACCAATCTACTCCTTCATGAATGAGGCTAACATTGGCCACCACCTTTTATCCCTTCTACCAAACCTCTACTACATTTGATCCAAACTGCTCGATAAATTTCACTACCATTTTAGACAGTTGATGCAATAATGTATTGCCTTCATGGTAGATCTGATAAATTTTAAAGTTTCAAAATTTGTTGAGCTTAGTTCAAATTATATTGACTATTTTATCAAGTTTATAAACTTGTGCTCTATCATTAGCAATCACATTGACAATCACCTTCAATTCCCCTTCTAGATGCAATCTTTCTACATGGAGCTTGACTGCCAAATCCACTGCTAGAAGTGCCACTTGCAGCTCCACTTCATTATGTGTACCTTCCACCAATTTCTTTGTATCAATTGCTGAAATATTACTAGTAGCATCTTGCGCAACACACCCAACACCTAAGGGCCTTAGATTTCCCTTCGACACCTTATCAAATTTTTTTTAATCCACCCCATTTCAAGTTTCCTCCATTGGACCAAAGCCCTTATACTGGTAGAGGGATGAGCCCCTAAAAACCCATTAGCGGGTACCTATATATACACTAATCTTAGTTATCTATGATTAAATTGGTTAGATTTTTCTTTCACCTTTGTGGTAGCCCAAATATTTGGATCAGTGTCATAACATTTAATTTTTATTGAAAATGTTTTTGATAAAAGGGTAAAATAGGTTTTACAGGGACCCAAAACCACAAAGTTTACAAAATAGCGAAGAGAACACCAAAGTTCCACCAAAAAGAATAGCTACTCGAGAAAAAGCCAGCAGCAAACAAGCAAAAAGGACCAAAAGGGTCAAGAAAGAAGGGACAGCAGAGAAAAAACACAGGAAGCCCCAGCCATTACTTCAGAGACCTAAGGATAGTCTCTGTCTCTGCCTCCATACCCTACGTATCTTTAACCCCCTTTTTAAAGGTTTGAACCATTTTCGGTGTTAGGGGGGCCTTGCACTTCAAGTTGGCACGGTTCTTCTGGAAATGCCACCATCCGTGTCTTGGCTTTTATCTTTTGTATCTTCTAGGTCAACCACCAGAGATCCCTGTTGGGCTTTGTCAAGATTTTCAGTCATCACATTAATAATTATAGCATTATGTCTTGCTATACGGTTGTTTTGTTCCACGATAGTTCTGATGGTATTCCTTAATCCCTCAACATCGGTATCAATGTTCCTGTTACTATGCGCCACTTCTTTCTTACCCATTTCAACAATCTTAGCACCCATTTCCTCAATCTTACTTTGCAGGGCCCAATTTTTAATTTTAAGCTCATTGATTTCAGAGAAGGTCCAATCCAGGAGTTTAGAATGGGACTCAGAATTGGTTTTAGCAAGGTAGAGATAATCAAGTGAGGGCTATTTTCCAATGTTAACAGGGGAATTATCAACAATGTGTATGTCCGATAAAGGGTCAACACAATGCTCAGAGTTGTTGGTATCAGCTTCCTCCGACTCAGAGGAATTTTCGGTGTAAGAAGCAAGGCTTTTAGGTTGGGTAGTCTTGCCAGCAGAGCTGATCTTAGGAGGAGGGCAGTCAAGCTCAGGCTCAACACAGATTTTACCCGAATCCTTAGAAGGGCCTGAATGCAAACTAGGGGCTTTTCTACTCGGGCTAGGGTTAGGCAAATACTCTGAGCCACTGGGCTCAGTATCATCACTATCATCATCAGGGTTGGTTTCCAAAGTAGCAGGGGCCGGCACATGCAGATGTTCAACAATAAGCCTAATTAACCCAGTATGAAGAATAGGAAATCTTTTGGTGTTTTTTTTATTGTCCTCCAAACTTTTCTTCAAAGAGCAGAAGAGATAATAGGGGATAGAGACCCTTACCTTGTGATGGAAATGGTTGAGGAGAGCGAAGTGGTAACCATAGGCTTTAGTAAAACACCCGTCCACAGTGATATACTCCATAATGGCCCGAAGAACCTTTCTCCATATAGATTGAATGGAGTCAACATCAAAGTAACTGTTAGCAATTCTGACCAAGCTTTGCTTTTCCTTGTCCTTTTCGGGGAATCTGATAACAGTTTCATCAGAGTAAGCCCTGTCCCTAGAAAACTTCTTCCCATTAGTGGGTAATCCCATAACTTTGGCAATAAGACTTTCATTGAGCTCCACATTCCTGCCAAATAGGGTCAAGTAACCATCATGCCAATTTTTGGCGAAGAGATTCGTAGCCTCCTGATCAGAACCATGAAGCTTCTCCAGGAAAGGAATAAGTCCTCCACTTTTAATCTTGCTCCAAACTTTAGAATTTTTCATGTGAGTTTCATAGCTGTCTGGCTCAGTTTGCTTTCTATCTCCTCCCATATCTGCTAACACAGTGAGGAAAATCCAAACACAAGCCTTTCTAAAATTGGCCCCACCAAATCTTAGAACCCACAAAGTGTGCCGAGTTAACTTGCAAATTACTCCACTGGGCTCGGTCCCATATAATCTAATGATTGTGATTGGAGAGATCCAACCTATCCTCATTAAAGGGATAACACGTCGCCTTACCATGTGATTTATCATAATTTAAGAGGGCACAAACATTAATATTTAGATCGCTATTATTTAGCTAGGTACACACTTCTTTGCTCTTAACTCCTTCATTAGCAAAAATGTCTGCAATAGCATTGGCTTCTCTATAGGCGTGTGATATTTTAACTTTTTCAAACTTGGCCAATTTCAATTTAGCTTCATCAATCCACAAGTTGATGGTCCACGAGGGTGGAGACTTGCCATGGAGGCAGTCAATTATGTTTTTAGAGTCTCCTTCAAACCATAAATTTTTAATGTTAAGACTTTGGGCTAAATTTATGATATGGTAAGCGCCAACCGCCTCCGCTAGGTGATTAGTTTGACACCCAAGAGGAGAGGCAACCACACCTATCAAGTTACCATTGAAATCCTTTATAACTCCTCCACAGCCCGCCACCCCTGGATTGCCTTTAGCCGCACCATCAAAGTTAGCTTTGATCCACCTGTTAGGCAGAAAAGTCTAGTAAACTCCCTCTCTGTCCTTTTTGGCCTTCATAGTAGATCTAGACAAATTAGGATTTATGTTCCATTCCTTAGCAACACAAAGATCATAGTTCAAATACTCCGTATACAAGGTCTTCATGTCATTCTAGGCCATGGCACTGAAGTTTTCCTTCAGAGATCTGACAATTTTATCAAAGACATAATCCATAGAGGCTTCTTTGCCCCTAAAAATTCTATTGTTGCGTTCTTTCCAGAGGGCCCAAACAATATGAGGGAAGGATAAATCCCAAAAAGATCTAAGTAAAGGATTCCTTTTCAGGGCTTTCCATTGAGAAAAGAGATCTTCAATGAACATCGGGAAAACCCAAGAAAGGTTCCATAGCCTGATAAAATTTTCCCAAAGAGAAGCAGCAAAAGAGCAATGAAGGAATAAGTGACTTACAGATTTAGCATCCATCTTACAAAGACAACATCTATTAGGGATTTGAAATCCATGTTTACATAGGTTGTCAATCGTAAGCAACTTATTTTGGAGCAAGATCCAAAAGAAGATGTTAATTTTAGGTATCAGATAATTGCACCAAGCTTTAGACCAAAAGGGAGGATGATCCAGAGAAGAGGTGAGCTTAGCAAAAGCAGAAGAAACAGAAAAATTACCAGAGGGATCATTAATCCAGACCACACGATCCTCCAGTTGCTCCGAACTAAGTCTAACAGCCAGCAACGTAGTCTGAATGGGGACCAAAACCTAACTAACTCTGCCCAAGTCCACCCAATTTCCATTCACTCTGTAATCTTTAACATAAGTTCCAAACCTAGCCTTGCAATTCTCAGCCCAATCTCTGAAGGGATTGATTTTTATCAAGGGTTCCTTAAAAAGCCATCTGTCTTCCCAAAATCTGGTCCTATTACCATTTCTCACTTGCCAACCAATGCCTTCCTCCACAATCTTTTTTCCAATAATTAAATTGTTCCAGCATATAGATCCTCTCGGAAGAAGGTGTGGGTCCTTCTTAATAATGGAAGAGCAATTATTTTCTAAATATTTGCTAGCCAGAATATCTATCCACTCCCCGGAGGAGGAGAAGATTCTCCAAATTTTCTTTGCCAAGAGGATTTTGTTAATAGTTCTGACTCTTCTTAACCCAAGTCCACCATTCTTTTTAGGTCTACAGACCAGATTCCAGTCAATTAAGGGAATTCTTTTATTTTCCTCAACACCCGACCAAAGAAATCTTTTTTGAATTTTTTCAATTGAATCAACATATTTGGCAGGAATCTTAAAGAGGCTTAGGGAATAGATAGGGAGATTCTGGAGGGAGGCTTTGAGGAGCTGAAGCTTACCAGCTTGGCTAAGCAGAGCACCTTTCCAACCCGCAAGCTTCTTACTGAATCTATCCACCAACGATATCTAGAAAGAGTCATGGGGTTTCATACTTAAAGGAAGACTCGGGTAGGTGGCAGGAAGGGACTCCACCTTACAATCCAGAATTCTGGCAATTTTGGTCTGTCAATGAGCCAGAGTATTGAAAAAGAACAGCGAGCTTTTTCTATTGTTGATCAGCTGTCCTAAAGCTCTCCCATACTTATCAAGCAGCTGTTTAATAGATTTACCTTCATACACCAATGCTTGACCCATGAGCATAGTTTCATTAATGAATTGTTGATGAGAGCACACCAAGTTGCCCGAGGAAGGTCTGAGCCCAGAGATAACATTAAATTCAACCAGCTTTTCCAGGTTCCTGCCTAAGCTTTCAACCATAATGGTAAATAAAATAGTGTAATCATAGTGAATAACTATCAAATAAATTAATATCTAGACTAATATAAGTAGTTTAATTTGGTTAAGATTAATTTATTAATGTAAGTTATTTGATATTGAAATTAAATACATGTATTGAATTGAAATAACTAAATTAAGGTTTTATATATTCTATGACGTGAATCTTAACTAATTTAAAAATATAAAAAGTATTATTATTTGATATCTAATATTAGATTATATATTAGAGAGAAAAGACTTAAATCCTAAAATAATTTTTTGTCCTTTTACATTTTTTGGATTTTGCGGGTTTTCAACTTTTTTGGGTTTTTCGGTATTGAAAGCCTATATAATAAAAATGGTGAATATTAGAAAAATATAAGGCTAAGGATATGGTATTTGTTGGGTTTTTGAATGGGGATGTTCTAATCTAACAATAATAAATCAAAAAGAACTCACCAATAATTCTAAAATTAATTAGATGGGAGTGACTTCTAGTGTGGGCCCACGAGCCAAAGGCTAGTACACTTACCTATGAATTGATAGCTAGGGATCACCAACCCATAGAAAAATTTAGTATCCCTTACCAAAGGTTGCTAAAATATTTACCACAATTAGCTATGTCTCATCACATGGAGGTATATGGGGAGTAAATTCAAGGTATGACATGCATCCCTTGTAACACGGTAAAAGAAAATTGACTGACTTAGGATTATGTTTATGATTTATCTAGAGGAAAATCTATGAAAAATAGATGATCAACAACCATGATTTTGGAGCAAGAAAAAATATCATACCATCCTTTAATGTTGTGTGTTGAATCACTAGTGGCCCCAAGGATGTGCCAAACATGACATGAATAGATTGAGATACAAATTTTTGTTCTCCCTATTTGATATACCACACCAAAACATATGGTTGAGTTCATCCTCTAGGATAAAAACTTCCCTAGAAAAATATCTTAAAAGTAAAAAATAAGAAATGGTGTTTCAAATTCTGAAGACCATTCAAGTGTTTCAGAGAGGACCATACGTGCACACCTTTAGAGATTAAAATAATTCTTTTCTTTGATTAAACAAATAAAAATTTGGTGTTATTTTAATCCCACAAAGTAGTAGTTTGAAAATACACATAAAAATATAAAGTGCATAGAAAGAAAAAGGTCTATAAATTTGTCTTTTAACAAGTGACCTACAAAACAAATACATTAGAAGTTTGATGTTTTAGCACTTTATCCTATGTAAAGGTTTGTTTGTGTGTTTTGCTCTTTGATACTGAAAGGAATATGTATTTAAAGATCAATTGAAAACTAAGTAGACCATTATAATCCTTGGAAATTTTTGATAAAATTAAAAAAAATCACCAAAAGATGATAATGTATGTGAAAGATATGCTAGTTTGAAATTTCAAAGGGAAACACTCACTTTTAATTATTATACTCGATTGTTGAGAGTTGATATGAAAAGTACATCTATACCAATGCTTTCATCTTGGAACAAACTTTTTGATGCCTACAAGAAGTTGAAAAATTCTTAAGTATCACAAAATTTATAAGCATTTTCTATAGGTAGATGCTTTAGCGAGTCACATACAAAGGAGTTAAGAGTTTGGCCCCATTGGGCTTAGTGCTTGGTCCCTAGTGAGACTAGGGACTAATTGGGAGTTGAAAAATAAAAATAAAAAGGGGTATGATTTAGTGGAATAGCCCTTGTGATCATAAGCCATGTGAGACTATGACAAGTGACTAAGTGAATTTCTAGCAGGCTTATGAAAAACTCTAGTCACTCATGTGACTATACATTAAATTTTTGAATTAATAAAAAGAAAATAAGGAAAAATTGAATTTTCCTTCGTGTAAGTCATAGGTGGGAGAACATATAATATACACATTAAATGACTATGTATTTACCATATAATGTTTTACATAATGTAAGAATGCATAGTGAAAGGTTGTATAAATACAACACAATATGATGTGTATACATCATAAATATGAGCATGGGTACTATATATATATATATGTATGTTTGAGGTTTGTATGTATATAGTACTTTACCTATGAGTATATGATACAAAAAGGGGGGTTTCTATGGTGCACACAATAGTTTTATGTGTATATGGCATATGAAAATGAATATATACATGTATGCATATACCAAAGTGTTCAACACTAGAAACTTGGGAATATAGACAAAAAAATGAGGTATACTCAACAATAGAGAGATAGAAATGAAGCTAGAATTGGAAAAAATATTATGTATATATCAATGATTAAAGCCTATGATTATGCATAACATAACATAAAACATAAAATATCAATGGTATATATATATAATGCTATAGTGTAGTAAAATGGATCCTTTGACATTTTCACACTTGTTTGGGTCCTCCTTGTGGATTTTGGCTTAATGTTGCTTTGATTTAGTTTTGTAATTTGGATAACACATTCACATTAGGTCTTGGGCCCTTATAAACTAATGGAATTTAATGGTGCCTTGCTAAATTTTTGTGATGTGTTGTAACTCATTTTCACACTTTTCTAGGGTTTTGTCAATTACTTAGCCATAATAAATATATTTTTTATCAAAATCAACCTTAATCCTACCTTATTTAGAGTGTTGTAAAGTGTTGTAACTCACTTTCAAATTTATGTAGGATTTTCATTAATAATTGGGCTTTCTTATGCTTTAATTAGCCCTATTTTACAATCCAAAAGCCTCATTTATTCCATATTTTCAAGGATACTCCTAACACTAATTAGTAACAAATCATAATGCAGGCGTTTTTGAATTCTATGGCCCAGATTTAGGGGTATGGGATTCATTCGCCACCTTGGGCGAATGGGTCCCACCTCAAAATTTTTGTCCCAAAATAAGTTTTACACCTTTCTAAGCACTTTTTAATATATTCCCAAAAAATAGGCCTAGGTGGAATCAATCACCACCTTGGGAAAATGAGTCCTGTATGGCCCAAATTCAAAATTAATTCAAATTTCCAGTGGGATTTTATTCTCCTAGATCTGATGTCTGCTTGTAGTGTTGTAATTTTGGGAATTCTTTCATAATCAAGTATAAATACGAGGTCCTTTCACTCATATTCTCACCTAGCAAGTTTAGAAGTCATATAACATTCAAGATAATTCACAAGAGAATTCAAAGGAATTCAAGGGAATATTATCAAGCATTTAAGAGAGTTCTTCAAGTGCCAATCATCATTTCAAAGATTGCATTCTTCATGTTTTTATTGTGCTAACAATTGTGATGTAGAGTTGATGATTCAAGAAAGCATTTCAAGCAAGATTAACATCATTCAAGCAAGAGTCAAGAACCATATCCATAGTATCCATTCCAAGCATATTTGTAGCACCTTATTGCTAGGGATAGGTGAGTTGCAACATTGCTATTTGTTCATTTATCATTCTGCATTCAAAGTTTCTTTCATTTCAAGGTTTAATTACCATCAAAGGGGTTTGACCAAGGCAAACCTCTATTCACTAACCCCACCACATTTTTACCTCTTCTTGTGTGTGATTTGTAGAGCTAGTTTGTAGATTTGTCAAGGAGAAAAGTTAGAGAAAATTTGTTGTTCAAATATTTTTCTGGATTAGATTCTGTTTAGGTTTTTATGATGCACAAAACTCAACACAATCTAATCTTTGAACATCTTTGAACTAGAACATGGATTGTGGAAACTTGATATCATTAATGGAGAAAATTTGTCAAATCCATAAAGTTTTCAAAGTTGTCATCAACTCTTGGAGAAGCTTGGAGAAGACCTATAGGTGGCAATTTATAGTTTCAGATTGAGGAACAAGTCAAAAAGAGCAAAGCAGATCGAGAAGAACAAAATCGGGTCCCGAACTTCCAAAATAGAAGAATTGGAATAATTCACTACAAGTGGTGAACGAATCCCATTGTATAGGCCTGACATAGATTTTCATAGATTTCGATACCCTTTTGGCTAAGACTTGTATTTGCACATTTTTCCAAAAGTAGGATTGATTCGCCTACCTTGGAAAATGAGTCCCAGACAACATTAATAGTAGATTTTCTAGAATTCTAAACCTCCATTCTACATTCTTCAGTCTACCAAGTGTACACTTTCTATCTCATAACTTTTTGTTGTATTTTGTTCATAATTCTAGGTCGTTCAAGGTTTTACATTTCACATTGTATTGCATTGTCTTTTCCAAGTTTAAACTTGGTAGTGAACCTCTCATTCGATCTCATTCACCCTTTATGACAATCATTTCACAAGATTTCAATCTCATTTGGATTGAAATATCAAGGGTTTATTCTTCAGTGAAGAGTGTGAAGATTGTTTCTCTCCTTTTATTTCCTAAACGCTAAAGGTGAAGGAGAGACCCTAAAACAAAATATTCGCCTTTTTAAATGCATATATATTCAAACATGTAAAAAAACCAAAGAAAATGTACTATATCGTCTATATAGTATGATCATATAGATTTTCTATGGTATTATTCTATGAATTTATGCAAATCCAAGAAATAAATTGTTAGAAAAACACTATTTGTTTTGTCATTTTTGCTCTCTCGACCCACCCAAACACAACTGTGATGTTTATTTCAGCTCAAAATGATTTTTTAAGAATCTGACTCTCATATCCATTAATAAACCATGTAACCTGTGAGATAAAAGAAAAAAAAAAACACTCACAAATAATAGTTTAGTAAAAAAAATTAGTGTTCACATTGGGTTCACTAGAATGTAAGAAACAAAATTCAATAGATGAAATTATAAAAAATATAAATGCATAAATAGAAGTCAAATTAAATTCCTAGTCTACAAACATCAAAAGGAAATGATATTCCACTTTTCCTTTTGATATGGATGTAATCTCAATAGCATAACACTTATAGAATAATGAGTTACCAATTTGACATAATGGACTTGTTGGTATCTAAAATTAGCAGAGTTTACAACTAGGTTTTCCTTCATAAAACAACTTCCAACATCTCTTGTAGTTTAAGAGGCTTTTCATTCTTTTTGTAAAATATTTCCTTATTAGTTTATCTTTAGAGAATTTCTTCCTCTATAACTCTACTCCTTTAAATAGGATCAATTCCTTTAAATTAGTAAAATCATGTTGTTTTCACCTCTTAGTCCTAAAGCATTGCATAATTTTTATTTACCTTCATATTTGAATGATTTTACTACATTATTAAATTTGAATTCTATGTATGTTTTATTTTCAAGGAATATTTATGAATTTTGTTCCTCTTAGTATTTTTTAAAACCCTTACCTCCATATCTATGTATAGGATTTTCTAAATGGAGACTTATGTCAGTTTCAGTGGTTTTATTTTTTCTCCATGCTACTAGGAGAAAGGAAGAAACTCATTTAATCTTAGTGTAGTAGAATATGATTAGTTTGTAGGTTTAATCTGTGTTGATTTTAATCAACATTTACATCTAGGTTTAGTAATGGACCCTTGAACTTCTTTGGAAGTTTTATCTCATTCACAAGGGTTTGACACCTTGAGATCATTCTCATTGTGTCACTATATTGTCAAACAACAAGTTCAACAAAGGGTGCAAGATTAGAATACAATAGTTTTTGACACACTCAGTGGGACTAATTTGATGAGCTATATTTCATCTTGTTGAGAGATTTCATTATAATATTGGTAGTGTATTTATTGAACACATATACAAGCACTTGTAAATTCTAATCTTTGGATTTAGAGTATTTTGATCATTTCATTCCAACAAGATCTTCTTTAAGAGGTCATTTGTAGATTATTGAACTACTAGTAATTACTTCAAGAAGAAGAAATAGAATTTTAATATCACCAACTTGAAGAACTATGGATTTAATATCACCCTCTGTAAGAGCCCAATCACTCATTTTGGTAGGCTTCCTCCACTATGGGTAATTGCTATCAATGTTTATTCGTAGTAATATAGAATATTGTTTCATTCCACCCCTGTGGTTACTCTAAGAAACTAGGTTTGTGTAACCTTTAATGGAATTATTCATTATTTTTAAAGGAGATTATATACCAATAATTATAATAAAAATATACCATATTTCATTACTAAAATAACTACGACCAATGTAGAGGATATAAAAGATATTACCAACATATTTTATATCCATAATAGTAGAGAAGACAATGTGGATATTACAATTTTAGCCACATGTTTGGAAGAAAAAGTCTTATAGTGGTATAAATGGTTGTAGCCTAATTCCATTCACAACTAGAATGAGTTTGGTGAAAGTATTTGTGAATAACTTGAAGACAATAATTTGACGACCTATCACTCATAGAACAATTAACCCAAAATAAGAAAGCTCATCATGGATCAGTATGAAAATTTCACTTCATATAAATTAAAAAACTTGGGACATGATCCTTTCCTTAGTTAAACCTTCCCCTAATCATGCATTATTCTACTACTTACTGGACATAAATAGTGATGTTATTATATAGTCAATGGGAGGAATAAATTTTCCAAAGAACTATCCCATGGAAACAAGGGTAGAAAACTATTTAATATAGGCTAGGAAGGTATCCCCAAGGCCCCAAAAATCTTTATTTCTAGAAACTACACCTATACATACCATCTAGACACCTCTAAATTTGTATTACATCAAGTAATCAGCCCAATATATATCTTGCTCCTCAAAATGAATTGTATGAAGTTAAAATCCTACTACAAAATGTTGGAAATTAATTGATGAATTTAAAGAGGTAGAAATCCCACAATAAAAGCTCTTATTAGCCCTATAACTAAGCTTACCAACCAAATAGATAACCCTACTAGGGAAATATATAAGGAAAGAATCAATGGAATTATACTAGGCCTCTAAAAAATTTTAATCTAGTTATTGAAAGTATATCAAAGTCTACTAGTCTAGTACATAATAACCTAGGTTAGAATCATGATTGGTGTTGTTGAGTGGACAGTTTAGCTTTTTGAATAAAATTAAAATATGCATGTCTCATTTTTATGGGAATCAAATCACTTTACATATTTTAAGGATGTGACTTTTTATTAGTTTTAAACTATTTAAATTTTTAATATTAATTAATTTATGAATTATTATTTTTTTTAACAAAAATATCTTGTAAAAGTAATTATAATTTTTTTATAAATAATATTTTATTCATTACTTTTGATTATTAAATGCATCTTATAATTTTAGTAGTATTTTTGTATATATAAACAAAGAAATTTTTTTTGCCTCAATATGATTAATTTTCTCTCAAATATTTAGATATTTCATTCAAAAATATAAGTGATATTTGAAATGATGTATTATATTCAAATTCTTCTTATATATAATTTCATCCAATTTACATATATTTTAAGAGTTTTAAGGTTGAATTTAAAATTAAAATTTGAATTGAATTTTCCGTGTGATGTTATTTTAATTTATTAAAATATGTTATATGTTACAAATGTAACACATATATAGGCCTTACATCAATCAATAAAAATATTTCCCATCTTAATTTTGTGTGACTTATAAAGATGTAAAAATATAATATTTTGTCTCTTAGAAGAAATAACCTCCTTAAAATTGTTAATCTATTATAATATACAATTAAAATATTTATTATAAAACTTTAATTAAAATTTTCTTAATTATGGTTGTTATTAGCACTACATATGCATGTGTTATATATAATATATATATGTTTATAAGTCTAAGTTTATTTGCAACAAAGAGGCAATTTTTTTGGATTGTTGCAATAAAAACTATTTAGATTCATGAAATGATTTAACGTATCCTTTAATTTACTAATCTACCTTCATTAATTTATTTTTCCTCCTATTTAAGATCAAATATTGTAGGGTGAAGATTTTTAGTTCTGAGAATAGAATTAGAAGAAATAGGTTGATAATTTAAGCATAAAATTATTTTATTAATTATTTTTGAGGTATAGTATTTTTTTTTCTTGAATCTTATAAACCGTTTTTTAATAGTAGAAAATGACCAAATTTATTATGCATGTCCTATTTTTATGAAAATTGAATCATAAGTATGTTTTAAGGACATGACTTGTTGATTTTAAAATATTTGATATTTTAATATTAACTATCTTCTATCCTACTAAAATATTTAATAATAAAATTGAATTAAAATAATTGCAATAAATTTTATAGATATAATATTTTGTGTATTGTTATTTTTTTTAAATGCATCTTATAATTTAATAGTACTGTCATGTGTCATGTTTATATTTATATATAAATAGGGTATATACACTAATAAAATTAATTATTAAAAATTAATTTTCATTTCAATTTGATATATATTATGGAGATCTTTTATTATTTGATTCAAAATACAATTTTTAACTTTGAAATATTATGTTATATTAAAATTCTTTCTAAATTTCATTGATTTTTTTTATTTCATTATAGAAGTTCAATTGAATTTAGGAGGGAATGTTCTACATGATTAAGACATTACAAATATGTGCTAGAAATATGCACATACATATAGATCTTAGATCAATGAATAATACTATTTTAGATTTTTTTGAGTGTGTTTCACAAAGATTTACACAAACAGAATCAATGAGACAAATTAAATATATATATATATAGAGAGAGAGAGAGAGTATATTAGATCTCTTCGAGGAAGCAAACTCGTTAAAAGCACTGCTTTATCATATGGTTTCTAGTTGCTCAAGTTCTTGAGCAGGCCAAGATAAGTTTGTATATCGTGGCGTTGAAAAAGTTTAGCCTTCCTAAAGTCGCGGGAGGAGTGAGGATCCAGCCGAATCTTTTTACCCACATGACAGTATGCCCACTGTTTCAGAAAATTTTGTTTCTCGAGGGGTGCTACTGGTTTGGGTGCATTCTCATTCAAAATAAGTCCAGGCACCTTCGTAACCAAATCGCCCTTCACTTCAACACGCAGCACTTTAACTCGAATCTCTTCCATATGATCAGCGAAGGCTCGGTTACCCACCCGCGGAGAGGCGAAGGTGAAGACTGTGACGGGTATTGAAGGCCACATCAGTCTCATATGATATGCACTGATTGTTGCGAGGGCACCTCCAATGCTGTGTCCCGTAACTGTTATGCTCAACCTTTGCCCTTGATACATTTCTAATAATCCTGTAATCCTACTCTCAATAATTTCGCTTGGGTTATAGTCACATTCGTTCTCGTCTTTGTGTATATAATACCCGAGAAATCCCTTACATATCTCAACGCCAGGGTTTGAGTTTGCGCCAGGAACTACTTCGTCTTTCCAAGGAACAACTTTGTCTTTAAGATTTTGAATCCATTCGCCTGCCTCGCTGGTCCCTCTAAACGCAACCACTATATCACGCCACCCGAGTCTCCTTATTTCAGTTTCGTCAGTGCAAACGGCTATGAAGCCAATCCAAACAATTTTCGTGCTTTTGTGCCCCAAGTAGAAGCTCGACGAGCGGACATTGGCATAAATATAATCTTCAATTTCGTAGCCGCATCCCCGCAAATTATGCGACTGGAACAGGGACTTATCGTTAAGTATTCGAGCATTGTTTTTTGCAGTGTAACACACACTTGCAAATTGACCGTATCTGAGTATCTCAGATTTGAGATTGGAATCGAAGGGGTCAAGCAGTCCTTCCCAGTAGTGGTCACCCTGTATATCTCCCCAACGATCACCAACAATGGGCTTCTGCTGCTGATCTTCTCTACTCTCCATTTTTTAGATAACTTATACTGGAACGTAAATAAAGTTATATATAGAAACTGGTGGCTTCCCTTACCTCAAATTAGAGATGAGAAATGGAATGATGGATTTATGTTATTGATATTAGAGATGAGGAATGGATTGATGGCTTTCTGTAATTGATATTAGAGATGAGGCGTACAGACTATGAGGATAATGGCCTATAAATAAGCAGAAAGCTAATGCATTCAGGAATAGTCTGCACGCTTTTAAGTAGACTTGGTCTTCTTATAATGCGAGACGCGTTTAATACTACGACTCAGTTTGCACTGGGGAACGGACTTTTCAATGGAGAATTTGGAAATTGAATTTTTTTTTTATTACGAATTCGGATGAAGAATGAATTCAAGTTTGAGAAGCCTGCCGTGTTCGAAATACATGAATATAACGCACAACCACAACTCAGTTTGCAGGGGGAAATGGGGTTGAATGAGTTTTCAACGGAGAAATTTTTAAATTGACATTTCTTATTAAGAATACAAATGAAGGAGGAATTTTAGTTTGAGAAGTACGCAGTGCTGAAAATGCATGAATATCTAAGGACATTGCCATTACTGGAATCTCTTCCCATAGTTACAAATTCGTTTTAGCTTAGAACAAACATGTTATTTTCGTTTTTTTAAAATTAAATTAAATTTATTAGAGGTTTGGTGTCACTGATAATCAATTTATTTAAATTTATTTTTATGAGAAATGGTAATCGTACCAGATTTTTGGAAGACAGATGGCTTTTTAAGGAACCCATGATAAAAATCAACTCCTTCAAAGAATGGGCTGAGAATTGCAAAGCTCGGTTTGGAACTTATTTGAAAGACTACATAGTGGATGGTAATTGGGTGGACTGGGACAATGTCAGTCAGGCTTTGGCTCCTATCCAGACTTTGTTGCTGGCTGTTAGACTTAGTTCTGAGCAGTTGAATGATCGTGCGGTTTGAATTTATGATCCCTCTGGCAACTTTTATGTGTCTTCCACCTTTGCCAGGATCACTTCTTCCTTGGATCATCCTCCCTTTTGGTCTAAAGCTTGGTTCAAACATAGAGGATTGATACTATTGTTGAAATAAATGAATTTTACTTACATAACTTGCAAGGAAATTGATTGCAACACTTCAAATATTTTTTATAATAGATGAGCATGCTACTTGATCATCTTAGTTATTGAATATTTTACATATTGAATGGATTCATGATGGACAATTTTATGGTTAGTTATATACATCATTTTCTAATGATACTTCCATTCTTATATGGTATTTGATTTGATTAATTGCATTGTAAGGTTGAAACAAATTTGAGTATGTATGCATAGGTGACACTTTCTAAATGCTTCATTATTTTGGAAATCCAAATTCTATATGTCATTGTTTCCTCTACCTATGTTAAAATTTATAACTTTGGAGCAGGGCATGACCATGGTTTGACCACACATTGCAGGATGATGGAGATTTCTCAGAATTTTTTTATCAAATACAATGGCAGGCATCAAGGTCACACCATACATGCAAAATGAAGGGATTTTGATAGATCTTGAAATTAAAAATGTTTTGAAATACATACATGCAAAACATGGGAGCAAAGACAAGGAAAGCACACTATTTGACACAAAGCCTGAAAGGAATGTGGTATAATGACTTTCTATTAATTTCTATAGCCCAACAACAGATTAATTGCACAATAAATTCACAGAAATAAATTTGATTTATAACAATTAACACAATTGGATTAATTATCAATTAATAATAGTGGAAGAAAAAAGAAAAAATTAACAATCACAAAAATAGAATAACACAAATATACCCAAGAAACTCTAGAATGGGGAAAAACCTGCAAATGTTGGATCTTCTATTCAGCCTAACAACAAAATTTTCTTTCAAAAGTACAATACAAGTTGTTATAGCAATCTTACATATATAGAGTCCAGCTGCTATACTTAGCATGCAAGAAATTTTTTTTTTTTTGCATTCTTTGGCTAAATCACACATACAATCACTCTCGGTCTTATCTCAACCTCACAAACTCAGAAAAATTCTAAGAATAAGTAACCTCACAAATCCATAAACATTCTGAGAATAAATAAAAATATTGTTGTTGCTGAAAATTCAACTTGAGTTGCTTTAAAGGAACTCCACATCCCACCTTTCGAGCTACACAAAAATCAACACTCCCTCTTAGCAAGGAAGGTGTTTTACACAACACCCAACTTGTCCTTGAAGAATTCAAACGTACTCTTCATCAAGGCCTTCATCGGGATATCTACTATTTGTTCATCTGTAGGAATGTATTCGAGCTTCACTATCCCTTTCTCCACACAATCTCTGATGAAGTGGTACTTGATCTCAATGAGCTTTGACTTTTCATGAAATACTGGATTCTTAGAAAGTTTGATACAACTCTGATTATCATAGTAAATGATTGTAGGATCTAGCTCCTGATCAAAGAGCCTAGCTAGAAGTTTTTTAAGCTAGATAGCCTCACATGTAGCCATATTGGCTGCCATATACTCAGTCTCTATAGAACTCAGTGCAACTGACTTTTTTTTTTCCTATTGTACCAAGAGACTGCTCCTGATCCCAAACTGAAACTGCACCCTGAAGTGCTCTTCCGATCAACTATACTACCTATCCAATCTGCATCGATAAACCCCTCAAGCTTCACTCCATCTTGTTGAACATACTTCAACCCATAATCAACTATGCCTCAGAGATATCTCAAAACATGTTTCATAGCTATCCAATGCACATGTTTAGGTTCTAGCATAAACTGACTAAGTGAGTTTACCGCAAAACAAATGTCTAGCATGGTGTTGACCAGATACACAAGAGAGCCTATCAATTGTCTATATAAAGTTTTTCCACTGCCTCTAATCTAGAAGCATCAATCTTCTTCCAGTTGGTCACAAGTGGCATGGTCATGGGCTTATAGTTCTCCATCCTGAATCGCTTCAAGATATCAATGGAGTACTTCCCTTGTCCAAGGAAGATCTCTCCCTCTTTCAGCCACAACTCCAATCCCAGAAAGTAGTGCATCAACCCCAAGTCCTTCATCTCAAACTCTCCTACAAGATCCTGCTTATAGTGTGCTATGAGCTCCTCTGACCCTGTGAGAAACAAGTCATCAACATACAACACCAATATGTGAAGTTTTCCCTTTACCTAGACAAAGTACAAGTTCGGATTTGCCTCACTCTTGATAAAGCCCATGCTCTACAAGTAACTATCAATATGTGAATACCACACCTTGGGAGCTTGCTTAAGACCATACAATGCTCTTTTCAACCTGCATAAATGAGAATATTTCTCGTGTGCTTCAAATCCTTCTAGTTTCTCTATGTAAATTTCTACCTCATTCACTCTGTTGAGGAAGGTTGTCTTTACATCCATCTGGTGAATCCTCCAACCCATCTGTGCTATTACAGAAATGATAGCTCTTATGGATGAGTACCTGGCTACTCAAGCAAAATTCTCATCATAGTCGACTCCTTCCTTCTGAGAAAACCCCTTAGCCATAAACCAGGCTTTGAACTTTTCCACACTATCATCTGCAACATGCTTAATCTTATACAACCATCTCGAGCCCGCCACAGACTTATCTTCTGGTCATGGTACTACCTCCCACACCCTATTCTTCATGATGGAATAATAGTCTTCCACCATAGCATCCCTTCATACTTGGTGTTGGGATGCCTCCTACAAGCTAGAAGGCTCTACTTCAATTAATTCACTCATAAATGCCACATACTCAAAATAACATCTGTGAGCCTTTCTCTGTCTAACTGAATCTTGTGGATCACCAACACATTCTTGGGCCTCTCTTAGTGTCTGCTTAGCTACACTATTTCTCCTCTTCTTGGTAATAGGAATCTGAGGTTGAGGAATTATTTGTTCCTCCTTCTGCTTGACCTGCTCACTCTACTCTCTAGCTTGTGTGACTGAAGTTTGAGGAATTTGTGTTTCCTCAGCCATAGATGATTGCTCCTCATTCATCAAGTTGCTAGACTTCTGAAGAGCCCTCTCTTCCTTGAACTTCACATCTCTGTGAACCACAGTTTTCTTGAGAGCAAGAATGTAAACCCGATAAGCCTTAGAAGTTTCACTTTACCCAACAAGGATACCCTTCTTTGTAGTAGGTTCAAACTTGGTTCTCTTCTCAATAGGAATGCGATAATACACAAGGCATCCAAAGATGCGAATGTGCCCCAAATCTGGTTTCTTACTAGTGAATGCCTCTTCAGGAGTCAACTTGCCCAACACTTTATGAGGGATCCTACTTTGCAAATACACAACTATATTGCAAGCTTCTATCCATAAGAACCAAGACAGATCTTGATCATGAAGCATGGCCTTAGTTGCACCAACTATAGCCCTATTTTTCCGTTCAACAAACCCATTTTGCTGAGGATTGTACGAAACTGTCAACTCTTTCTTGATACCTTCCTGAATACAAATTTTTTTGAAAGAATTTGAGGTATACTCGCCTCCATTATCAAACCTCAATAGCTTGATCTTCCTCCCTATTTGGTTCTCCACGAGAGCCTTAGACTCTTTGAACCTACTAAAGACTTCATCTTTATTCTTCATGAAATATATCCACGTCTTCCTAGAGAAATCATCAATGAAGGTAACATAATACTCATATCCATTCAAGGATGCAATTGACATTGGCCCACACACATTTGAGTGTATGAGATCCAAGATCTCTTATGATCTAGTGTAACTACTTGGAAAAATAGTCTTGGCATATTTCCCAAATGCACAACCTTTGCACTCCTCATGTTTTTATGTCCTCATTTTAGGCAGCCCCATCACTATTTCCAAAGGAATATTAACTTCTCCATGGTGAAGATGAGCCATCCTCCTATGCCACAATTATCCTAGCTCTTTAGAGCTACTAACCAATGCATGTGCTAGCTCAAATTGTAACTAAAACAAGCTACCATGCCTGACTCCAATCACTTTTGCAACCTTGGAATCCTTGGGACGAATATAGACTTTTCCCCTCTCAAAGGTCATGATGTAACCCTTGTCTTCCAAAGTAGAAACTAAAATTAGATTCTTTGTCATGCCAAGGGCATACAATACATCCTCCACCAACAAGGGTTTTCCAGACTCCCTCTGAAACTTGACAGTGCCAATGGTAGTTGGCATTGTCTCCAAGCTTAATATGGAAATCCAACTTCTTCTCCTCCAACTTGGTGAAACATTCTCTGACTCTTGTCATGTGGCAAGAAGCCCCACTGTCAATATACCATACCCTCTTGGCAATTGAACTTGAGAGACAGGAAATGAGTGAAAACTCATTCTCAAATCGTGATGCAAACTTGTCCACCTCTACTATAGCAGCAGCTTGCTTCTTTTTCTTGCCTTTATTTTTCTTATTTGGACATTGACTGGCATAATGACCCATCTGATGGCAGCAAACACATTTTATCTTGCTCAGATCTTTCTTTTTCCCACTCTAGGAAGAAGAACCTTTCATTTTCCCTTTATTAGACTTCTTCTTACCCTTTCTTGCAAGAGAAAGATTTTATTTGTCTTGACCCTTCTTTGTTTGATGAGAACCTTCATAGATCTCCTCCTGAACAAAATCATCCCAAAGTCTCACCGAATCAGGTAGTCAATCTTTGCTGACAACACACTTGACAAACACTTCCCAGTGCTTTGAAAAAATATTCAAGGCTATATGCACCAACTCATCTTCAGTAATCATCTCTCCAACAGTAGCCAACTCATCCTTGACCTATGTCAGTTTGGACAAGTAAGAGGTCACACTCTCGCCTTTGGACATCTTGGTATTATGGAATTTGTCCTTGAACATCATCTTACGACTCTGATAGTCACTCTAATAAAGTCTTGTGAGCATATCCCACATCTCCTTGGCCATGTCTTTCCTTGATAAATGAGGAATTATATTTTCTCTTACTCCATCCAAGATAATCCTCTGAGCCTTGGCCTCTTTGAATTCATGTGAATTTAAGGCAACAAGATCATTTGTTGGCGATGTCACTTCTGTACTAGCATAGATCCACAACCTGTTCTCCTTGAGAACAAATGTAATCCAAATCTTCCATTGCAAGAAATTAGATGCACCCTCAAGCCTGTCCTCGTATTGAACACCGGTTGCCATAGCCACAGAAGAAACTAGAGACGAAAAATCTAATTTTTTTTTCTTGAAATCTACATCACAAATCTTGGCTTTGTATTCAGAGTTTAGAGCTCTGATACCATGCTAATTTCTATAACTCAACAATAGATTAATTACACAATAAATTCATAGAAATTAATCTAATTTATAACAATTAACACAATTGGATTAATTAACAATGAATAACATCGGAAGCAAAAAAAACAAAAAAAACAATCACAAAAATACAATAACATAGATATACCCAGGAAACCTCAAAATGGGGAAAAACTTGCAAAATGTTGGATCTTCTATTCAGCGTAACAACAAAATTTTCTTTCGAAAATACAATACAAGTTTGCTACAACAATCTTACATATATAGAGCCCAACTGCTTTACTTAGCATGCAAAAAAAATAAAATTCTTCCATTCTTTGGCTAACTCACACATAAAATCACTCTTGGTCTTATCTGAACACAAACTCGAAAACATTCTAAGAATAAGTAACCTCACAAATCTGGAAACATTCTAAGAATAAATAAAAATACGGTTGTTGCTAAAAATCCAATTCGAATTACTTTAAAGAAACTCCACATCCCACCTTTCGAACTACACAAAAATCAACACTTTCTATGATTGCAAGATATGCACGAAATGGTTTTGTGGATAAGGCTTTAGAAACTGCAAGCAAATGCAATTAGGAGTAAAGTCGTGTCATATAAAGTGTGAGGACACAACAAAGGAATCGCAAAGAAGTGTAGTTGTGTGGAATGCATGATGCGCAGGCTAGAAGGCAACGATATGTTTTACAAAATGTCTCAAAGATAATATCTCATGGACCACAATGATTTGCAAGATCGCACAAAATAGATTTGTTGATAAGGCCTATGAAAATTTCAAGCATATGTTATTGACAAGTGTAAAGCCAAATACCACGACCTTGGCCATTTCTTTCCCTTCTCGTGCCAAATGAAGAGCACCAGAAAATAGTATTGCAGTGATTGCAAGAAATGTTAAAAATGGATTTGTTGGAAAGACTTTAAAAATTTTCAAGCGAATGCAATTATCAGGTGTAAAACTGATTTCTACAAACTTTTCCAGCATCCTCCTTGTCTTGTGCTATCATGAGTATTTTGAAACATCCTATAGATCCATTAAAGCTTAAAATATAGAGGAATCTCGTCAGATGTTGTAGTTACAACCAGCCCGGTTGACTTGTACGCAGAATGACAATGGCGCGAACTATATGATAGAAATCCTCAAGTAAATGTCTTCTCATGGGCACAATGATTACATGGTATATATATCAGATTTGTTATAAAGGGCATAATGGACTCTTAAACAAATGCATTTTGCAGGTGCAAATTTGAACTTAACAACTTCCAAATGATATCATCTAGTTTGTGTAATGGAAGAACTCTGGATTGGCACATGAATGGTTTGTGGTCATCATAGAATGAGGATTTAAGAGAGGAAAAAGAATAATCTAAGTATAATTTCATCTGGTTTATTATCGAGTTCCATAGAAATACAATGAATCTCTCTTAAATATGGAGATAACATGGCATATCATTATCGGTTCATAAAGGAGATAATTCTTAGCAAATGCAATCGAAGTGCACGTCTTTGAAGGTTAAAATGTTGTTGAATGTTTATTCAACGGATTATGTAATAATGTATGGGCACATTGTAATATTTGAGCTTTTTCGTTTTTATGGAGAGCCTTAGAATTGCTTATTATTTTCAGATGGAAAGATGTAAATTTTTGTGCCTTCAATTGGTCAAATGGTGAAATAATTACAAGTACAAATGGAGTTGACAAAAAGGGGTAAACAAACTTTATGGAGAAGATCATGGTGGTGAATGTGGAGTGTATTTCAACCTAAGTTTCATATGATTGTGATCAATATGTCTTCACAGAGCATGACTTGGGGAAATTTCTGGAAAAAGTAAGACTTCCTTATAGGTGTTTAGCCATCATCTCATGTATACTAGTAATTGTTAATTCAAGTATGCACCCCTATGGTAATAAATAAGTAAAATTGATTGAGTACTTGGAATCTCAAGTCAATCTTACATTATGGGGTCATGTTCACAAGTATGAGGGATTATGTCTAATGAAAAACATGTTACGTGAAACCTTTGGATAATGGTGTTGATCTTCCAATGTATGTTGGGAATGAAATTGGAATCCAAGGCTGAAAGCTAAAATGAGAACCTAGGCTCAACCATTCAATAAATTTAATCAAGATGTGGCATAGACATGTTCTCACCATCATAAGATAAAGAAGCTTTCCCATAAACATTCATGATGAACTCCCCAAAGTATGCTTCCCTATTCAAGCATTGTGGGAATCAACACTTATGGTGATAAGAAGGAAGAGCATAATACACACCTAAGAATTCTTATAGAGATTATTCTAAAGAGAAAAAATCTAGAGGAACTTGATTATATTTTATTTTTCTTTCAATATATTTTAAATGAACAAGTCTAAGAGGAAGAAGGTTGAAATAAATCATGTTGACATTGAACTATGGTTTTAACTTGGACATTGTGTGGGGTAGCATTTGAGTCCAAAATTAGAGCCATGTGGATCAACTTCTAAAGGGGCCTTAATACCTTGTTCATCATATCCACATCCTCTACCTCTATAACCATATTTATAAATAATATCAAATCCTAGTCCATAATGTGATTGTAGCTCTTGAGAAGTAAGAGGACTAGTATAAAGGGCATAATCAATATTATAAGTATCACCCTACTTTATAGAGGCATAATCATCCTTTTTAGCAGAGGTGAAAGATATTTTTGGAATATTAAAGTGGATTGCATCTACTTTTTATTCCCCAATGTAAGATTTAGTGAATTCTAAAGATCTCCAATTGTCACCAAAATATGTGTTTAGTTTAGGAGAAGAAGTAGAAGTAGACTTAGGACTTTCTTCTTTAGGGACATTCTTCTCAAGGGTATATTTTATAAGAGATACCATAGGATAAATGTCAATGCATTAGAAGATAATGAAGGAAGATAATTCTAAAATGTAGGTGTAACCAAAGCATGACCAATTGTTGTCATTTGATATAAGTGCATAGCATTAGGGTCAAACTTGATTATAACTAGTTGATTGTAAACCACAAACTTAACAAAAACATGAAGGGTAGAAGTGATCACTCTCAAAGAATGAATCCAAGGTCTACCCAAGAGAATATTATATGGTAAAGGTCTTGACATGGCATACTCTAGGGTAGGAACAATGACTAGTCCTATCTTTAAGGGAAAAATAATAGTGCCCAAAGCTTGTTGACTAGTATTATCAAAACAATGAATAAATAAAAAAGATGTAGAAAGAGAACTTGAATAAACTTTGACCTTAGGAAATAGATCAAGACTACAAACATTGAGTGTCAAATAGGTATCAATGAGAGTTTTCCTTACTCTAATATCACTAACATAAAGAATTATCATTGATGGATCTGCTTGATTTCACACTTTTGGAGGCGGGAGTTATTTTGGATAGAACATAATATTTAACAAATCCACTCAAATATGATCTATCAACATATTAATATTCAAAATCCTAGTAGAAGAAGGTAAGAGAATCTTTTGAAGAGCTTTCTGAAGCATGCCTTGATAAACTAGGTATTCTTAAGCAAGTCCCAAAGTGAGATCTTAGTGAGAGTAATAAACATTTCTTGATAAGATCATACTCAATTTTTTGCTTGACTAAAGGCTTTGATTCTTGAGGAATATTTGGTTGAGAAGGTGGTAAGGAAGCAGGTTGATCAACATTTTCTTTTTTTTTATTGACAAAAAAAAGGGTTTTACAGGGACTCGAAACCACAAAGTTTACAGACTAGGAAAAGATAGAACTTTATAGAACCCAGTAACAAGATGGTTGCACACTAGAGAGCAATATGAAAAAAAAAAACCACCAGCGAAAACCAAGCAAAAGGACAACAAAAAATTGACAACAACAAAAAACATAGCCTGACCTAACCCAGAGACTTTAAAGTCTCAACCACTTTTGCTTCTAGGTTGTCCAAATCTCGAGCCACCATCTTCAGGTCCTGTGTCTCCAAAGGGATCACATCTAGTCTTTTCTCCATGTTGGCTCTAGTTCTCTTTGAAGGGCCCGAGTCCTCCACCTTATTTTTGTTCTTCTCAATATCCAGATCCACAATTAGAAGACCCTACTGGGTGTTATCCATTTTTTCAACCAAATCTCTTAAGATTGTGGAGTTGTTTTTAACGATTTTGTGGTTATGTTCAATAGTAGCTTTCAAGGTTTCCTTGATCTTTTCAACCTCTTTTTCTAGGTTATCGCCATCCTTTAGATTTTTAGTGAAGTCAACCTCTGTCTGGAGGTAATCAGCCATAGCCATCTTCTCATCCACTATCCATAAGGCCCTAGCCGAATTTTGTTTAGCCATTTTAGCTTCCTCGATTCCCATTTTGCTAGTGATAGCCCTGTTTTAAAGATTGAGATCCTTAATCTCATGAAAATCACATTTCATAATTTTAAAATTATCAACCACTCCCTTTTTGGCTAGCGTAAGGATATCACTGTAAAAATCCCTTTTCAGTTTAAAAATAGAGTCATCGGGATTCAGTTCCACAAGAGAAACAAGTATTTTTTCTCTATCAGTGGAGTGGAAAGAGGTAGCTTGGAAAACTTCTTTCTAGAAGGTTCAACATTGTCTTCATCTAGAGAGTCCTCCGAATAGGCCACTATTTTTTCCATAGGGTGCACATCCCTCATCTTGTCCTTCTCCAGAGATGCTTCAAGAGGAGTTATTTGAGGACCAAATTTTTTATTTGAGGGCTTAGTAGAAGGAGCGTTCTTCCTTTTTTTGCTAGGAGGGGGAGTAACCTCATCAACCCAATTTGGGTCTAAACCCTTAATATCCTCCGGGTAGACTCAATGTCATAACCCTTCGAGGTCGAGGTCATGATAATATTAGAAACAACCGACATATTTTTGAAGTTCTCATTAATGAGCCAAGTAAGGCCAGCATGTAGGACCGGGTTCTTATTAGGATTTCTTCTAAACGCCTCAATACTATTGTTCAAAGAACACAAGAGGTAGTAGGGGAAATAAACCCTAACCTTATATCTAAAGTAGTTGAGTAAAACAAAGTGGTACCCATTGACTCTGGTGAATCTCCCATCCAGGGTTATATATTCCATTAGAACTCTGAGCATCTCCCTCTAAATTTTCTTGATCAACATTTTGTTTATTCCTTATAGTATTATAAGTATAAGCTACTACATTATAATAAGAAGCATTAAATTATGTATACTTTGTATAAAGATCTGGATAATCACTATTAAATGGAACACCATGAACAAAATGCACTCTCTTTGGAGAAGGAGTAGACAGTGTCACATAAATGATTGGAATCTTAGGCCTTTTAGGGGAAGTGAAGACTACAATCACTTTTATGGACTTCTTCTCTTGCAAAGAAGGAGATTCTTAGGGTGGATTTTGTATAATAGGTATTTGAGTAGAAGGCTATGCCTCTAGGAAATCATCTAGGGCATCCTCTATGATATCAAAATATTTCTCTAAGAAGGGATTATCAAATGCATTGAAATGTTAGAAAAAAAGATCTAACATGAGTCATGTTGCTCATCAAATCTTACGCTTCTGCAATAACCTTATGGGAAATTCAGTGAGTGGGGGACCAATTTGTGCCTCATTGAATGAACTCTAGGATTTTTATAGAAAGCCAACTCTTCTTTCTATTTTGGGGGAAAAGGTAGAAAGAAATGCAAAAAAATCATAAAAATGGTGATGTGCCAAAGCTTTTACAACATTTCAAACCTTAACTATTCCTTATAACTGATATGATAGACATAAAATGCAACAAACCCTTCATTGTTGGGAAGAGAATGAGCAAAAAATGCTAGACAAAGAATAGTGCAATATTTTAAATCACCCCATGGGAAGCACCCATTAAGGTCTAATTAGACATAAGAAAACTTTAAAGATTAATAAAAATATCTAAAAAATTACAAAACCCTTCTTCCTTCACATCATAATATGGAAAATGGAAAACTCTTTACAAAAAATAGAAAAGTTCAATAGACATAATGCAATTTTTGAAAGCTAGCATTCAACATAGAAGCTTAAAAACATGAAAATTAGCTATTCGAACTACTAAAGAAAAGTTAACACAATATTTTTAACATGAACGAAATATAAAATGAAACTTGACAAAGGCCATAACATGCACAATTTCAAAGGTTTCTCCCAAATATATCAAACTTCACTAATATATGAACTGAAAAACAAAGGGTAGATACCAATCCAACAATAGTTTGAATTAAAATATAACATGCCAGAGAGAATAATAGTATTATGTAAAAATATTCTACTTCTAAGAAAATATAAACTCCCTAATAGATCTATATCGTTCAAAAAGATTTTCGAAGAAAATTTTCTCTTTTTGACTTATGCTACCAGCCCCTATTTATAACCGAAAGAAGAGAGCACTACTACAAACATTCTAGAGGCAGAAATTGTCAGATGTCTGAACTTGATAGCCCACAATCCAATCTTAGATCTTGATTAGATTGTGACAATCTTCACTCATTAAGTCCCAACTGCTTCATTAATGGCTTTAGATATTTTATTGAATATAGTTGTTAGAAAACAATCATATTTTAACACATCCTGGCAAAAAATCTGATTGATCAACGAAAGAGATTGATGATGTTGACTTGAAGGTTCCAACCTAAAAGAAATATTCCCACCTTGTTCCCGACAAACTTCGCTCAAAGAGATCACACCACAAAAAATATAAACTACTTGAAGCGAATAGATGACATGTCAAGTGAGAAAGTTGTTGGTTATTTTATTAGAACCAAACTTAATCTCATTCACTATCTATGAATTTTCCACTCAATTAAATGGTAAATGTGGTGAGGATTAGCCAACAAATAAGTACTAGCTTGCTAGGCTAGACCTCTACTCTTGAGGCTCTGTGAAATCCAGGAGGGTGATCCTGACAATGTTTACATGATACTCTTATACCATTTTATACCGAACATTGAAAGAAACAGATACATTCCTATCGAATGCAAATAGACAAAATTATTTAAGGATTTGTTTGACCCTTTAATGAATTATACCTAAAGATAGGAATGAGCAGTACTTCATACCACTATATTGCAATTACAGGTCTGTCAAAATTTTTCATTAAGATTTATGTTGTTTGTCGGGTACAGGTAGACTCACTAACATCAAAGATAACCAAATAAATGGACCAGTCATTTATATATGGGTGACAAACTCATACTTGCAATAAACTGTAATACATTTGCAATGGAAATAGATATTTAAAGACTATTAATATAATGCTTTACACTATATCTAATCCATGTATCCAAAAATAGAAACTACTTAACGATCCTTAAATTTCACCTCACAAGTATATGATCTCATTTAAGCATTTACATAGCTCTTTGAACTAAAGCATAAAAGAAATCATGCATTCAACCAAAGTGATTGAGGACAAATAAAAGAACCTTGACCCCTTTATTCATAATTCAAAAGATAAAATATAGAGGAGAGAAACTAATCTAGAATGTGTAATTACCATTCATACACCATTGCTACTTTAAAACCATTAAGCCTACTACAAATATAAATTATTCCTTAGACTCAACACTAATCTATTTCTTTGTGCTTGAAATTACCAAAATTACTCTCACATGAGCTCAAAATTACTTAACCATCAAAAGGCATGTGTAATTAGCCTTGAATTCCCATTTATAGAAACATGGGAGCAACAAGCATCAAGCCAAATTACAATTAAATTTGCATTTATATTTGACATACATTTCAATTTTAATTTCAAAATTACCCTAAGACAAAAAATTCCACTTTGCAAAGTGGGGGGAAAACACATAAGACAAAAAATCTTTTTCATTTGCTAAGGAAGATACACCCACCTTCCAAAAGGAATCTTTCATTCATTGCAATAGCATCAAAATATCTTCCTTATGAGCCAAACGTGTTATCCACATGTGCACCCAATCAATAAAAATCTAAAGCATGGAAAACAATAAAATAAAGAAGACCGACCCATCCAACTCATCATTTGTGCCACCAATCTTCATGATGGGGAGAGAAATATATTTTGCAATATTTCAAAAAAATCCTAATCTACACTATTTCTAGGCTATGCATTGTTTCTCTCCCATCTATTATGCATTATGTTGTCATCCCCTTTCATAAACAGGCTCATTCTGTGAATTTCTACAACCATGTGTTGTACTCATCTTCAATGGGCCATTTTATGTCTAGAAAGGTCTACACCTTTGCATTGTTCTAAGCATACCTTGCATCAATTAAAGCTCTAGCTTCTTTAACAAATACGTCCATTCTCATTTCAACTCTAGCCATGTTGTCAATATGGGGGCTCATCATGGAGTAATCAATTACAGTTAACATCATCTTAGCCTTTGGCAGCCAGGGAAAAATTTAGTGGCGAATATTCGCCAATTGGCTAATAATAGAAATCAAGAGCTCCAAAAGTGGCGAATAGTACAAGCTAAAATGAAGACTGAATCGCCAGGGTTTTACGAAAAAATAATTTTGTCTCGATTAATTCACCATGTAAACGATGCGTCATCAAAACCGATTCGCCAATAGTTTATACAATAACTACAAATTTTAATTATATTCACCAGTAATATTATATTCCTCCGATTAATTTTGGGGCAATATCGCCACTAATAATAAATTACTATTTAATTTTAAGAATATTTTCTTTTATCTATTGCCATAGATTAGTTTTTTAATCGAACGGTTGCAGGTTGATTCCGGGCCCTAATACACATGTGCCTTTTAAAAGGCTTGTTGAGGCCCGAAATTTATTTTGGGCCACATGATTAAATCTAATTGTGTGGCCCAAAACAAATTTCAGGCCTCAACAAGCCTTTAAAAAGGTACATGTGTATTAGGGCATGAAATGAACTTGCAACCGTCCTTCGTTCTATCAGTGGTATGCCAGATAATGTTTCCCCGATGCACCATAGTTCCCCCGATATACTTTATGCATTCAATAATTCATGCCCATGGTTATAATTCATGGTTACTTTTGTTGACAACTTGACTCTATCAATATATCGGGAGAGCACCTTGGGAGTCAGCTCGATAGAGTATTGTTACACTGATTCTAGGTTGTGAGCCATTTTCATCAGGCCATCGGCGGGATTGTGATGGGGGCTCCGCCGATGAAGCATTGTTAGGCCGATGGTATTGAATTTTGTTAGGAATGGGGGAAGATCGGCCCCTCGACCTTGCCTGTATCGTGATAGGAGCACACCAAGATTCACTGGGATTCGCCACTATGATTATTATTTTTACCAATTATTCATTAAGATTCGCTAGGATTTTACAATTTTTTTAATACTGTGCATAAGATTTGCCAAGAATTTTTTTATTTTTTTTCAAATAGAAGGAAAGATTCACCAGGATTTTACACCTTCGCAGAGTGGGGGGTTTCTTAAAGTTATCCCTATTGGAAGCCATTCTCCCAACTCATGCTTCCATTTATCAAACTTGATCAACTCACCCTTATCATCTAGTATTTTAGGCATACTGTTCCCTTCGATTTCCTTGAACATTCTCAATTTGTTTTGGAGTCGCATTCCTAAATTTCTATGGAAAGTTGTAATTTCATATATTAGATGAATGGCCTGCAATATTTTAGGAACATTAGTTGGAGCTTCAGGATCTCCCTGCATCTTAAGCATCATTTCCTTAAGTGTTCCTTTTCTGGCGCTCCATTTTCTCCACTTAGTTTGAAAATCCCTCTGAACCTACAAATGTTTGATGTTAGCCTCATGGATGTTCTTGTAGGAATCCCACACATCATCATCTCTATTGACTAATTTAGTCACTCTATGGTTTATTACATCTTCAAAACTATCATTTTCCACTTTAACGGTTTCCAGTTTGGCTTTCTTTGTATTCTCCTTTTCTGATTTCAAATCTTGATTTAAATTATGAATTCTCCATGATAGGGTCTCTCTGTCCCATGTAGAAAAGTTTGAGGTTGAACTTGTTAGATATGGTAGATCCCTTTGTGTAGTAGCAAACACTTTATTATGTTCATCCATCAATTTTTTGTATCTATCCAACAAAAAGTCTTATAGTTGGCCTCTGTAATATGGGCAGTATCAACAGTTAAAATTACAGCATGCATTGTCAATTGTGCAGTTGTAGTGGTAGTTATTTGTGTAGCCCTTTTGGTAACTACTGCTCCAATCTCCTTTTCCATATATTTTATGACCTCAGGCTTCCCCATATTTGGTTTCATACACCAAATAGAAAGTGTATGCAACTTGGGGCTAAAACCTAACCCAAAAAATTTACTATCAAAAACCTCCTAAAAAAGAGAAGCATCTAGGTCTTTCCTAGTTGCATCTAGTGCAATAGAAAATGATATTTCCCATCTGGGAAATAAGAGTACCCCACTCCCTTTCACCAATGTTCTTTCCTCATCAAGTGACATGTCAGAAATTTCGTATATTATTTTATCCTCCTCCTCCTTCTCAACTTCTTGTTGTAAGTAGGGGTGAACTTTCTCTTTTGCTTCTTCAATCCTTCTTTTAATGTTAGAGCCTTCTATATGGATGAAAAAGTCTCTAAATTCTTTGGTTTTGATAAAATCATTATCACACATGAATTCATTAGAAGCCTTTATTCTGACATCATCATTCTCAACCTCATTGTATTCCCACTTTACAATCCTGCTAGGGGGAACCACTATATTCAAGGCATCATCTTTGTCTTCAGGGAATTATTGATCCACCTCCTAATCCATGGGAATGTGCTCTCTTGATACCTCTATAACTTGAGCCTTACCAATCTACTCACTTACTAAATAAGCCTCTAATAGAGTGACTACAGGTTGTCCACATATCTCTTTTGTTCACACATGGATGCCTGGAGCAGAGGATTGAGCCAACTATCTCTTCAACTGTGCATCATGGTTTTCCTTGGCCACCTTGACCTTAATATCAACTTGCTTTACTTTCTCAAAGAAATTCCTATCATTAAATTCACCAAGCATTATTTTTTCCTTCACAAATTTATCCTCTACCTCAGCATAGGAGTTGACATAGAAAGGGTTTTCCTTCAACATCTTTTATTTAGTTGCACATATCCTTCTCCATGAATTTTTCCTTTCTATAACTTCTTCATCAGAGAATAAATTTCTAATAACATCCTCATGAAAGAGGAACTCATGGTACCTTCTTGAAAACCCTCTTGCTTTTCTCTCAGCAAAGATAACCCCCTTAGGGTCATAGAACTTTATGCCTTCTTGTTTCAACCTGTAATTATTTAATAGAGAGCTGAACTTCTCAATGCCCTCCTTTGAGGTGCAAGTGAAGTATGCAAATCCACAATTAGGGTTCACAAGAGATGCCTTTCTTGTCTTTCTAAAGTGTTCATTGTCCATGGCTTCCCATTTCAACATTATTTCCATAAATGCTTATCTATTAGAAACATATATTGATAACTTGTGAGGTGGCACTAGGGTTCAATAAATTTTGGATTTTTTGTAATGGGTATGAAGATACCAATCTCCCCAATCGAACTTACATTTAGTGTCCTCGTACTCCATGAGCCTCAAAATTTCCTTGACACCTTGTGAAATTCTATTCATGGGCTTCAAACCCAACTATTCCAGCATCAAGAACTCGAAAACATTGCAAAACATAGTGTAATCAGAATGTGGACAATGCACATCCCAAATATGTGTCCACATCTGCACAAGCAACTCATTATCCATATTATCTCTTTCTCTCAATTTATATGATTTCTCATCAACTCTCTGCTCTTCCATAGCAACAAGTGCATCAACAAAGAGTAGTGTCTACATGACAATGGATGAGTTGTATCTTTCAATTTCATAAAATCCTCATGCAAATGATCAACAATGTAGGAAGCATAATTCCAAACCCTTTTCTAATACTTATGTTGAATATTGATTGCCAAGGTCATTTGGGCAATATCCATCTTAATTTTATAATTCTTATGCAAGACTTGACATAATGCGTAATTGGTATTTTTGAAATAATCTTCAAAAGTAGGGAAATCAAATGGTTCCCTCTCAAGGGGTTTGAAAGGCACACCATTCTTCTTCAAGTAATGCCTCCTATGAATAGGTAAGACACCCTTCCTATACCTAAACTTATTTTTCTCATATTCAATGTATAGCTTGCAGAAATTGATGGACTCAGAGGTAGATGGATTCAATTGAAAATCCTCCATTATCTGGCCCACTGAGATTTCTAGCATAGGAACCAAGTACAAATTTTTCTTGATTGTTCTATCTAGAGGATCATAGCACCTAGCCAATTCAAACATTAAATCTACCTCCACAAATACATTTGGGCATAACAACCTGCCTATGTCACAAGTCCATAATTTGCAAGTGGGGTGATTTATAGTCCTCCTTTTGAAAGCGTAGTGAAATAAATCCTAACCACTCTATGACAATGCTACATCACCAATCCTAGAGGCAGAGTCCTCAAAGTGAGATGTCAAAGCCCCTTCACCAATTTTTATTTTCTCCACCTTCTTAAGTTTTGTATTTGGTTCCTTAGGGGGGTCTTCTATAAACCTAGGATGATCCTTCTTTACAGTTCTTTACTTTTTAGGCCTCTCCACCACTTCAGGTTTAGGGTGGTTATCTTGGTTTTTGGATCTTTTAACCCTTCTTTGAGGAGGTTTTCTTTAATGTTTAGTAGAAGACCCATTGGGTTTAGTCATATTAATGACACAGTAAAACTAGGGTTTTGAGAAACGGGGAATTGTAGCCATAATTACATAATTCATAGGGTTTAGATTGAAAATAATTAAATTTTAACCTCTCTATCCCAAACCCTACAAACAATAATTCCCATTCCCCTTTGAACCACAAAAATGATAATTTTGATCACCAAATCTAATTGGTCACTCAATTTCCGGACTACTTGATGCATAAATTACCCACAAAAGCCAAGAAATCAACTTACCAAAGAAAGTTAGCAGATTGGTCTTTGGAATTCACCTTAATAGGAACTTTTCTTTCTTCTCTTCTTCACTCAGCTTGTTCCTCTACTAATGACAACTACAATTGTAAAAGAAAAACACTCAATAATCCTCTTTATGAATCAAAATTGGATTGCATTCACCATTAATGGTTGATAGATTTCTAGTGTGAGTGAACTGACAAGTAGTCGTTCAAGTTTAAACCCTAGCCATCGATCTATTTTTATTTAAAATAGAATCAACATGTGTCCTCAACTATCACTTCATGCTTTAATAATTAGGCCTGAAAAAAATTATGATCTACTTTGAGAAATTTCCATGTAGTCATCCACTAGCCCATAGTACATTTTGGACGTCATTGCTTATCGCAGTAATCCATTGAAGTTATGTCCAAACTTTGGTAATGAGATATGACACTTGCTGGAGAGAATATTCCTTGGCATAACCCTCATCGCTTCTCACATAAATGTGACAAGGTTGCATTTTTATTTTGATGAGGAGGACTTTCTAGTGATGCCACAACATAACCACAAGCCATCGTGCATCACTCTAACTGACTTGGAGTCGAGAGTGCTTTCGGCGATGGGAAAAACCAACGATTCAATCAAACTCTAAAAAGTGGAAAGATCACACCATTCCATTTAATACATTCCCATCACTTATCAAAGTAACTGAAAAAGGCTATGAAATAATTTTGTGATGACGTGACACAAAGAAAAGACAGTTTCCATCTCACATCGCTGAAATGGGACTGAGAAGCTGAAACATTTCAGCGATAAGCAATACAAAAAGAACACAGCCATATCGCTCATCACAGTAATCAGTCATGAATAGCAACAACCTTCGGCGACATGCAATGCAAAAGGAAACTATAGGCCCATCACTCATCACAGTAATGAACCCACTGGTAAAAACAACTTCAATGATGAGTGATCACTTAAGTGACTCAAATTTGCACGTGCAATAAGATGTTTTAAAAGAGGGGATCTCCTAGGACAATGAATGATAAGGTCTTGAAAGCCTTAAGGACATTTTCAACAAAGGATGTAAAGGCCAAACAAGGCCGAAAGATCAACTTCTTAAAATAAAGTAATATCAAGGTCCTAAGCATGTGAGAAGCTTAGTGACGAGTAGTTGGAGATCCTAACCACAAGGGACTAATCATAACATGGACCTGAATGACTCAAGTCATTTTTTACACAATCAGGAACAAGCGATAGTAGGTCAATAGATAAATAGAGAAAACGAAGAAAGGTTTGAGACAAAGGAGAAAATCCTTCAATGTAAAACAACTCCTTATATAAAGCTCTAAACCCTAGTCACAGTCGACCAAACTGACACTCAGGAAAATGCCTTCACAAACTAGTGGAACATGAAATATTTTTAGGGTTCCACCAGTTGCTCTGACTGGTGATGTATGCCTCTCACAGGCATGGTGAGATTTTAGATCTCATGGTTGAAGTAGACCAAACACAACGACACCAAAAAATAAGGACTTTCCCGAATAAGGCAAGAGAACCAGACCAAAGAAAATCAACATATATACAAAATTTATAGGACAATAAAATATACATTGAAAAGACCATATTTCAAGAGAAATATGTCTTCAAGAACTACCCATAGATTGGTAGTTCTAGAAGTTCACCTATTAAGCTTTGAAGGAAGTATGAATCTTCCCCATGTGTGTTGGATATTAGGTAAGGGGGTATGTGCAGGATCATGATGGGCCAAAAAGTGGCGATATGTAAGTGATATGATGGTCCATGTGGCTGATGACTTTTTTTTTACCCAAAATTGATGAAATGAAAAGGGTTTTTAAAGGATATTCTCATCTTTCCATCAATATAAATTATGCTTTACTTTGAATTTAATAAATAATTATTATTCATTTTCTATTTGAATTATGACTAAATTCCTGATTGATAGTTTGATTAAAAAACATCTATACCTTTCAAATGGTATTAAAATTTTTGAATCTTAAACATGCGTCACATTCTATGCTTCAAATACTATAGGATTAAAAAAATAAAAAATGAATTTCATGAAGTTTTGACCAAGTTAAGATGGTCAGACATACGAGTTTTTATATTTTTTAAAAGTTGTAATAAAAAAATCATAATTAAATATTTACTTGGAAACAAAATACAAAAAAATATGCATCACATCGAGACATGAGTCCTCTACTTATATATCCAAAATATTATAAAAAAAGATTATCATTTTATTGTGGTTAGGGTGGTCAGACAGACACCTACTTTTTTTTTCCCTGAAATTTAAGTACTACTGCATTGAAATTTCAAATTTTCACCAAATATATATTTTTTCTTTTTAAATAAATCTAGTAGTTTAGAAACTACATTCAATTTCATACAAATTATATTCTTACATATTTTTGAAATAATATAGATAACTTATTAAAAAATTTACGTCAAGTTGCCTAACTCTGATTTTCTGAATTTTCATTGCCACTTAAGAGCCTATTTTTTCCATGATGATCCTGCACAAACCCAAGGGCCTAACCAAAATGCTTCAAACTTTTCATTCCTACCCTTATCCTAAGCCCTTTCATTTCATACTAGTACCATATTTTACACTTTAAAATTTCTAGGAGAAGCTTTCTTGTCATGCAAGTGTTTGACTTGCAGTTGCATCTTTTCATTTTTGTTATGAGCTTCTCTTCTAGTTTCATCCAGTTGTACAAGATTATCAATCCTTTTTTGCATATCGTCACAAATATTCTCATCATACTCCTATATAAACTTGTACATCTTTAGCAAGTTGTTTTTTGGTAGCCTAACATCCAAACCATACACTAAACCAAATGGTGAATGATCGATAACTTTCTTCACAATAACCCTAGCAGCCCACAATGCCAACTTTAGCTTTGAGTCCTAGACCTTCTTATTATTTTCAGTCACTCTTTTAATAATCTTTGTTAGGATCTTGTTGCGAGATTCTTCCTGACCATTCCCTTGAGGATGGTAAGGGGAAGAATACAAAATTTGTATACCATGCTTCCCATAAAAACCATTGTTTTATTCTGACCTAAAGCACATAGCATTATAATAAATTATATTCTTTGGAACTCCAAACCTAATGAGAATGTTGTTCATTAGGAAGTTGATCACAAATTTACTTGTTTCCTTCTTTTTGGGGATGGCTTTCACCCACTTTGTGAAATAATCAGTTGCAATAATGATCCATGAATGCCTTCCACTAGATTTTTCTGATATTTCACCAATGAAGTCTACACCCCATTGTTGGAAAGGGGCCTAAACAAAAATATGTCTAAGTGGAAAACTCCCTGAGAACTTCAATTTTCCTACAAACCTTTGGCAAGAATCACAAGTCTTGGTAAACTTGTTGGCATTTTTAAAAACAATGGGCCACTAGAATCCTTCCCTCAAAATATTATGAGGAGTTGTCTTTTCTATGTAATGACCACCACACACTCCACTATGCATTTCTTGCAAAACATATAATGCCTACTTTCCATCCACACACTTGAGAAACCCACCATCTGGGCTTCTCCACCAAATTCATTATCAATAATTACATACTTAATGGCATGCAAATTTAGTGTTCTCTTTTCATTATCAACCATATTTGTAGGGCACTGCAAAGTTTGTAAATACTAGACAATCCTTCTGTACCAACTGTTAGAGTAATAATTTATTACGCTTAATTAATTACATCATACTGGTTAATTAATTAAGTCACTTATTCCTCTAGTTGCTTAAGCTAAACTTAGGCACATTAATAATTGATTAATTATTAAGTGTGCACACTAGGGTTTCATTTAGGGTTTCCCTTTTAGGGTTTCTTGATCTCCTTCATAAGGATTGATCTCTTTGTAATAACGAGATTCTGATAATGCATTTTACACTTTGAGGTTTGCAGATCTTTTTGTTTGAATGTCTTTTGCATGTAACAGGTTATTGCATGCAGGCGATCTTGGATTCTAACATGGTATCGAGCTCCGACCTGCACTGCCCATTCGGGATCTGAAGATATGGCTTCTTAGTGAGTTTCAAGTGCAAGGGTTTCCACAGGCATCTTTTTTGCAAGATCTGGGGGTAGCCAATTTTTCGGCACACTATGGGCTCAAACGGATGTCGCCATCGCGTTCGCAGCGCCTCAAAACCCTAGGAACGCCTGTCGTTTGGTTGATTTTGGTGAAGTTGATCTGGGAAGCAAAATTTTTTTGCCAGGGAAGCTGTACGGCCTCCCCAGCACGCGTTCCGAGACACGAAAATCGAAAAAAAATTCAAAAAAAAGTCGATCTCGGGTTTTGTGCTGGCGGCTCCAGTGCAAACGGCTCCCACCGCCCAGCGGCCACCGGCCCACCACCAGGCGGCCACCGCTTCACCGCCACCGCCATCCTCCACCGCCACTGGGCGGCGCTCAGCCCATACGCCACCTCCAGCTCTACCAGCCCTTGAGGGCTTCTCATCCTCGGCTGCCGGTCCCATGGAGAACCACTTGCTTCGCCCCAGCCCCCTGCTCTGCGCCCACGATCACATGGGTGACCAGGGGTCAAAATTTCTCTATAGGGAGGCCGATTTTTTGCGACGACGGTCTGTAGGCCGTCAAATTTATGCCCGTGAAACGCTGACGTCAGCATGACATCAGCGTCTGTACGGTGGTGTTTGTCCCCTCCTAACCCTAGTTTTCTCTAAAGAAGCAGTTTTTTCCTTTTTTGTATAACTTGGGCATACGGTATCAAAATTGGGCAAACGAGATATCGCCGGAAAGCTGGTTCTGAGCACTTTCATTTGGTACAGTTTATTTTTCAGTATTTTCTTGTTTTACTGCATTTATTGCTGGTTGAAGTTAGATGTACTTTTTATGCTTCCGAGCTCATAACTTTTTGCCACGATCTCCGATTTTCGCTATCTTTGCGGCGTTGGAAAGGTATTGAGGAGCTCTATGTTGTTGTCCATGCAATTTTTTCTGTATCTGTCACAAGTTTTTCGTTATTCCAGATTTGACCCGATGGGTGTTTTGGAGATTACTTGGATATTTTGACAGTTGGGAGAGTGCTTCTTGCATCTTTGCACTTCATTTTCAGTGATACATCATTTAATAATCGACTGCTACTTCATAGATTCTAGAGTTGTTCCCGTTTGGAGTTTTTGAGTGTTCCATGGCATCGGGTCTGCTGTTGCATCATTATGATTCCGATATGGTTTCGTGTAGATAGAAGTATCTTTCCTTGCTTGCCAGATTGCGGTTCCAGTGTTACTCTACAGTGTTCTTCCAGTGCTTCTTTGCAGCATGTCATATCATTGTAGGGGGGTTTTGTCCCACTGGGTTTTCCTCCTCTACCTCTTTCTTGCATTTGTAAATGGGTACTTGATCAGGCCTAGTTGCTGGGACCCATCTTTGCTTGCATGCATCTTATTCTAGTGTTTTAGCTTCTTCCTAAGTTCATCTTAAGGGGGGTGTTAGAGTAATAATTTATTATGCTTAATTAATTATATCATACTGGTTAATTAATTAAGTCACTTATTCCTCTAGTTGCTTAAGCTAAACTTAGGCACATTAATAATTGATTAATTATCAAGTGTGCACACTAGGGTTTCATTTAGGGTTTCCCTTTTAGGGTTTCTTGATCTCCTTCATAAGGATTGATCTCTTTGTAATAACTGAGATTCTGATAATACATTTTACACTTTGAGGTTTGCAGATCTTTTTTGTTCTGAATGTCTTTTGCATGTAACAGGTTATTGCATGCAGGCGATCTTGGATTCTAACACCAACCACACATTTTCATATCATAGATGGGTGAAACATCAACAAATTCAAGTTGATTTATTTGATTTTCTTCCAAGTTAGTCTCTACCATTAACTTAGATAGACCTTGTCCTCTAACTAACTTGGTGATCTGAAAATCAATATTGATTTCTTCGATCCTATTGGTCCCTCTACATCTCTTGCTTGTAGTTTCCTGCTAAGTGAAAATGTTCTTCACAATGTTACTTGGTACAAAATGTATGTTTATAGCTCCCATCAAATAAGTTCTAAAATTCTTCACAACCTTTACTAAATCATATGCTTATTTTTTAATCATATCATACTTGAGTTCTACAACCTATAAAGACTTGATAAAGAATGCAATGGGATGTTCAAAGCACTCATCATTTTTTTGCAACAACACTACGTCAATAGTATGGAGAAAAAAAAAACATAAAATTTGCATTAGTTTAGAACATTTAGGAGACTTCAAAACTGGAGCCTCTCTGATAGCCTGATTTATGCTTTTGAATGCTTGACTAGGCTCCTCACTCCAAACCACCTTTTCTCCCCTTTTTAACATTTTGGAGATAGGTCTTGTATTCTTTGCAAATTTTTTTAAAAACATCCTCAAGAAATTAATGTGACTAAAGAATGATTAAATACCTTTTACATTCTTTGGTTGGGGAATCTTGTCTCTAGAATCTACCCTCTTAGGTTCAATCCTCACTTTGTCCGTCGACACAATATGCCTTAATATTTTTCCTTTAGTAACTCCAAAGGCACACTTTTTCAGGTTGACTGAAATTCCATATACTATTCCCTTATGAATATCTTCTCTAAGTGCATGCAATGGTCTTCTTCTTTCTTGGAGTAAGCTATCAAATCATCTTGTAGATAGCCAATAACAAGTCAATAAAATCATAAAAGGCTACATCCATAGCTCTTTGGAAAGTAGGACTTGCATTGGTTAAACCAAATGACATCCTGACATACATATAGGTGCCCCATGGAGTTGTAAATGTAGTCTTGTACTGCTCAGACTCCTTCAATTTTACTTGGTTGTATCCAGAAAAACCATTGATCATAGATAATAGATCACATCTAGCTACTTTCTACAATATGGCTTCTGTGTTTGGCAATGGATAATTATCCTTAAATGATGATATATTAAGATTTCTAAAGTCCGCACATAATCTGATATCACCATTTTTCTTCCTAATTGGAACTAAATTAGACACCCACGAGGAATGCCTAATAGGATTTATGATGCCAAAATCCCTTAGCTTAACCAATTCCTCTTGCATTTTTAGAGCTAAGGTTGGATTGATGGGTCTTTGCTTCTTCTTGAAAGGCTTATCATTTTATTTGAGAGGAATCTCATGTTGGAATAATTCCTCTCGATATGCTTTCAGGTAATCGTACAACCAAGAAAAGACATGTCTATATTTTCTCAATAAGGCAATCAACATTGCCTTGATCTTGGGTTTCATCCTTTTTCCCATATATACCTTTTTAGGGGCATTCTCAATCCCCAAATTCACTTCTTCCAAATCCTTTAGATGGGTGGAAGTTGTTTTAACTTTTCTTTTGTCCTAATTATCAAAGACCCTCTATAATGATACAAGGCCCTTGGGGATCTTATTTGTCTTCAGTTGAATGACTCCATTTTCAAAGACTGTATTCCTTTTTAAATATTTAAGATATTGAGAGGGGGGCGAATCAGTATCTTTTAGAACTTATTGAACAAACATCTTTAATTAGTTTATTGCATAACATAGATAAGAGAAAGAACAAAACATGAAATTCTACAACACAAGGACACCAGATTTTTACGTGGAAAACCCAATGAGGGAAAAACCACGGTTAGGATTATCTCACAATATATAGTTATTTCAATACCAATTACAAAAGAGGCTCACTGTTAGATACAAAAGCTTGCTGCTTACAAGGACATACTATCCAGGAAAGGAGGCTCACTACCTATAAAAATTGCAAAAACAAAAATGGCTAACCGCCAGAATTGAACTGATGAAATTACACCACAAGTGAAGATTCAGTTCCCTTAATGCTCAAAGTATTAGTTCGTATGGAAGTAGGCTAAAATTTATCCTTCTATTTGCACACTTTTCTTATCAACACATTCACACTTGCACACACCTTCTTTGCTCGCTCACTGTTTCATCTTCAAACCAACTTGCATATATACCTAATATATTCGTACACATCAATTAGGTCGACCTAATTGGATACAATTCATATTTTCAAAAGGATAACTTGTTGGCTTCATATAAAGCTTCTCCAAAAGTAATTCACTTGTGTCATGTAAAATTATGTTAGTTGGGACCAAATCTAGGTCGAACATATAACTATAATTCATGTTAAACTATTAATTGCTTATTAGGTCAGCCATGATTAACCTAATAGAAAAAAGAAATCTCAAAAACTAATGCCAATGCATCATGAGTATGTGCAGTATCATCATGGAAAAAACAGGCCCTTAAGTGGCAAAACATTTAGAAAATCAGAGTTAGGCAACTTTACATAAAGATTTGAATAAGTTATCTATATTATTTCAAAAATATATAAGAATAGTATTTGTATAAAATTGAATGTAGTTTCTAAATTGCTAGGTTTATTACAAAACAATAAAATCTATTTGGTGAAAATTTGAAATTTCAATACAGTAGTACTTAAATTTCAGGGAAAAAATAAGAAGTAGGTGTATGTCTGACCACCCTAACCACATTAAAATGATAATATTTTTTTATAAGATTTTAGATATAAGTAGAGGACTCATGTCCTGATGTGATGCATATTTTTCTGTAATTATTTTCCAAGTAAATAATTAACTATAAAAAATTTATGACAACTTTTAAAAAATATAAAGACTCATATGTTTGACCACCTTAACTTGGTCAAAACTTAATGAAATTCAATTTTTTATTTTTTTATTTTATAGTATGCGAAGCATAGAATGTGATGCATGTTTTGGATTCAAAAAATATGATACCGTTTGAAAGCTATAGATGTTTTTCAATCAGCCTAAAAATCAGGACTTTAGTCATAATTCAATAGAAAATGAATAATAACTATTTATTAAATTCAAAGTAAAGAATAATTTATATATGTGGAAAGATAAGAATCTCCTTTAAAAACCCTTTTTGTTTCATCAATTTTGGGTAAAAAAAAGTCGTCAGCCACATACCCATCATATTGCCACTTTTTGGCCCATCATGATCCTACACATACCCTCACCCAAACATATGAACATTCAGGAATAAATACATACACGCTTCTAGTGATCAAAAGCCTTTCCCAAAACCTTAAACCACAATGATTATTAGAGAGAATGTGTGGACCAAAATATCAGATCAAATACCAGATGAGATAATCTTGATCTACACATCGATTCAAGGTACTAGACCAACATGCTAACATCAATGACAATATAGGACTGATCTTTTGCATGTTTCCAACTATCTCCCCCTTTGGCATTGATGGCAACATGTGCAAAAATTCAAATTCAAAACTTTCCTTTACTATCTCCAAAACTCTGCCAACTTTCTCTAAATCTCTCCCCCTTTTAAATCAATGGAAAAGGGGACTAAAAAGATGTAAACATGGTGACATCCAATATTCAAAAATTATAATTCATTCAAAATTTCCAAACCTCAAAACTTTCAAGTGTCCAATCTTTCAAAGTTTTTTCAAATCAGAATGACACTTTTCTTCTGAAATACCTTCTTGTACCTTTCTTTGATAACATGATATAATTTCTTTCATTCAAGTACTACAGAGTCCATTCTTGTACATATTATTTCTAATAGAGCCAATAGTGTGAAAGAAGATGACCAATCTGCAGATGAGCATTCTCTTTCACAATATTTTGTATCAAAGAGTATTCTAGAAAGATGGTCTAACCAGACCTCAACAATTTCCTTAAGAAGAAAGAAGGTCTTCACTACATCATCCCTTTGTCTTTGAACAATGATAAGTTCATCTTGTAGTTCACCAAATCTCATCCTTTTCTTTCCCTCTTTTTCATAAAAAATATCAAACTTATTTCCAATGTTGCTCACTTCAGATTCAATTGCTTCAATATTTCTTCTGAAATTATCAAATATAGCAGGCCATCAGAGGCAATACTTGTATATGTCTTAAATTTCTTTTATGCACTTCTTCATCTCCAATATAAGTTTAGATAGCCTTTGTTTTCTTTATAAAATCTCTTTTTAACCAAGGCTTCCAACTTGCGTCCTTCCAGACCTTCAAGCAACATTCTTTCTTCAACTACTTCAACTAAATTTTCTAGCAAGGAATCTGAAATTATAGATACATCAATGCCTTTACAAAGAAGATACTCAACTAGAGCATCATCAATTTTGATTTTTTGAATAGGAGAGACCGAACTCCATAACTCACCAATTTTCTTCATTTTCCCTTTAACTAGCATAGACTAGATGTCATCTGGATCAGAAGATTCAAATCCAGGAAGATATTCTTCTCCATCTTCCTTCTCTTTTAGAATAACAATGATGTTTTTAGTGATAGCTTTTCTTTTCTTTGATTCCGGAGAGAAATCACTAGTGAGAACTTCCAATTATTTTGTTTCTGAGGAAGAACCTTCCTCAAATAAACTAGACATAACTTCATCGAAGCTCATTTCTTTCCACAAAGATGAGAAAATGTTTTTACATGCACTTATTTTATTTTCCATGTTTTCCAAGTATTTGTATATCTATCTTGCAGCGGGCATCCTGGATTCCCACTTAACATCTTTCTTTCTTGATAATGAGTCCAAAGAATAGAGTACCAGACATGTAAGGACCCAAAATGGAAAGGCTATCCTTCTATCAATGACATTCATATGTTTTCAACAAGATTTTCAAGAATTAATCCGCAAATCTATCAAACTGCTTGTTCTCTTTTACAAATTTTTGCGCGAAAAACACAACAATGGTTGAAGTAGAGCTTTCTTGATTTCTAAAATAGATTTTATAATAAATTCCATATGCAACATACCTAACTGAGCAATTGGCAATAGTATCAATCAATAGTGCTTGAGAATATTTGTCCACTCCTGTTAGCTCCTTTATATCCTTTTATTTTATTGTCTTCTTTCCAGGAAGGTCTCCAATACTGCATAACCAAGTGATGGCTTCGATAGCTTCCTTTGTAATGGGATAGGATTTATCCAATACAATGCTACCATCCTTGAATTTTCTTAAAAGGAACAAGATAAATTCTTTATCATCAATCCAAGGGAATTCTCCCCACAAATGCAAGCCTAGGATTTGTAAGTTTTGTAGTTTGCTCGATTCTAGCCCTAATTCCATCTTATTTATTTTACAATGATCAAATTCATCCAACTCGACTCCCTTTAAATTTAGAGGGATATTTCCACTCAATCCTCTATTAGAAATTTTTATTATAGCTCGTAACTTCTTAAAATTCAACAAATATTTTTTCTATTGCCTTTATCTGCAACTGTGAGAGGGGAACTTAAGTTGCTTGCTTTCGAATATCCACAAGGATCTCTCGAAGTGCTCCAACTCACTGAGAAATGGTTCAAGAAATTTTTGAGTCGCTCCACAAGTCCTTCGATTTCTTTTGATCATAAAAATGGTTTGTAAAATTTCCTTTACACACCATCACTTTTCCATAACTCACATTAATTGCAAAAAACTTGACAAAATATTTCTTCCACTCTACTAAGAAAAAATTATTTTTCTTCAATTAGAACATATCCACATGCCAACATCTGACACGTTGTATTTCTAGGGGTTTTAATTGAGTTTTTGATAAAGCTCCCCCAAAGACCATGGTAGGTCTAGTTCCTAGAGGATTCATTTGCATCAGATGAGGGTACAGACACATCAATAGTCTCTGATTATTCTTTCTTTTTCTATATCTTGCTCTTTTCTTGCTAAATTTCTTCCTTGTCAATGTTTTTCACTGGTTCATCATCTTTCATTGGAGCAGACTACTTTCCTATTTACTTCTACACACCTTTCAAATATGTCTCTATTTTTTTCAATAGTAATAGACAATATTTCTCTATCTTTTTTTATTTCCATCAATCCCTATTCTACATTGATTTTCTTTATGTCCAAACACGTTACAGGTATAACAATAGCCATCAAAATATTTATTTATCCTTCCTCTATTGAATTTGTTCATCATCACCTAACTAACCATCCTTACTTGTGATCTACATTCAATATCTTTATGTCCTATCTTCTTGCATGTATACCATTGTCTGAAGAAGGGTTCAGAAAACTAATTCATCCTACTCCCACACTCAGTTTCCTTATGACCAAATTTATTACATGAAAAATAAATACCATTGAACGATGAGTACCTTTGTGCATTAGGTTTTCTAATAGGTGGTCTCCTTCCAGAGTTTCTTTTCTGCTTTCCTTTATCTTGAGTCTTTTGATTGTTCACTGGATTTGAATTTTGCATTTTTTTCACTAGCTTCATTACCTAACCCACCTTTGTCTTTAGAAGGTTTATGTCCTGCTATTAATTCATCAAGCTTGGTGGAACTTGTCTTGAAATCATCTTCACAAAGTTTTTCTTTCTCAAGTTCTTCTTTCAGATTCATCACTTCCTATTCAATTCTAGAGCAAACATCAACTTTTCTTTGTATCACTATTTTCAAGCACTCTTCAACTCTCTTCATTTCATCTATTTTCAAATTTAGTCTAGTATTCTCTTCAATTTCTTACTCACTTCTTTGTATCTTTCTTTAAAAAATTTTAACTACTCTTTCATCTTTTGGATGCATTCATTTGCTTCATCTAGATTTTCCTTTAGATCTCTATTTTCAATTTCAACCTTGTCAATATATTCAAGGGTAGTCCAGGGTTCTTCTGATCCATTTGTTCAATTTGTAGGATATCCCTCAAGTTGCTAGACATCTCTAGAGGAACTAGATCTCTTATAACAATTGTTAAATATTCAAGATACTAAGAGGGGGGCTTGAATTAGTATATTCTAATACTTATTGAAAAAACACCTTTAATTACTTTACTACATAACACATATAAGAGAAAGAACAAAACATGAAATTACACAACACAAGGATGCCAAAATTTTATGTGGAAAACCCAATGAGGGAAAAACCACGATGAGGATTAGCTCATGATATATAGTTATTTCAATACTAGTTACAAAAGAGGCTCATTGCTAGATACAAAAACTCATTGCTTAGAAGGACATACTATCTAGACAAGGAGGTTCATTGCCTACAAAAATTGTAGAAACAAAAATGGCTAACCACTAAAATTGAACTGATAAAGTTACACTACAAGTGTAGATTCAGTTCCCTTGATGCTTAGAGTATTGTTTGCATGAAAATAGGCTAAAATTCGTCCTTCTATTCACACACTTCACTTATCAACACATTCACACTCACACACACCTTCACTCGCTCACTATTTCATCTTCAAACCATCTTGCATATATACCTAATATATCTGCACACATCAATTAGGTTGGCCTAATTGGATACAATTCATATTTTTAAAAGGATAACTTTTCAGCTTCATATAGAGCTTCTCTGAAAGTAATTCAATCGTGTCATGCAAAATTATGTTAGCTAGGACCAAAGCTAGGTCACACATATAACTGTAATTCATGTTAAGGTATTAACTACTTATTAGGTCGGCCATGATTAACCTAATAGTAAAAAAAAATCTCAAAAACCAATGTTAGTGCATCACCCAAACATATGAACATCCAAGAATACATACATACATGCTTCTAGTGCTTAGAAGCATTTTCCAAAAACCTTAAATCACAATGATTACTGAAGAGAATATGTGGACCAAAATACTGGATCAAATACTAGATGATATAAGCATGATCTGCACATCGGTTCAAGGTACCAGACCAACATGGTGACATCAATGACAATATAGGACTAATATTTTGCATACTTCCAACATCCTTACCATCTATATTTTCAAAAAAGTCCCCAAATTCAATCTCTTGACTCTCATATTCATCAAAACACTTTAAAAATTTCAAAATATCTTCATCATCGTTGAAGATTTCCCAGTTATGTACATTATCAGGGATTGATGACGTTGCTTGTATCTCAACATTAGAGATACCTAAAAATGTTGTACCATCTAGTCTAAGTGCAACGTTTACAAGCAAGTCAACCACTCTGTTTTGACCTATCTCCATCTAATCAATTTTGAATGAATCAAACTACTCGATGGAATCCTAGAAAACATTTCTATATTATTTCAATCTGTTATTCTTACATACATATTTAGATCTCACTCGGAATATCACCAAATTAGAATCATCGATTACCATTAGCTTCTTTATCCCATAATTTTTAGCTAGCCTCAATCCTAGTAACAATGCCTCATACTGTGCCACATTATTTGTGTAGACAAAAGACAATGTGAAAGAAAACTTATATGTGTTTCCCCTAGGTGACACCAACAATATACCTGCCCTAAACCCTTCTTTAGAATTTATAACATCAAAATACATCTTCTAGAGTTTGTCCTTATCAGATAATCTTGTAACTTAATTATCTATGGTTTCAGGGCACCTGCCACTTCCTCTTGGTATCTCTTCCACCTTAAACTCACTAATATTAGTATCTAAAAAGAGAATCATGTCATCCTTAGGAGCATGCTCTAGCATACATGGCACTTTTGGTTCTCTAAACACTTGGACATCCTTACCATGAAAATGAAAAGTAGCATAAGACATATCACATGACATGCTATCCCCCATGGAAGCACTGGGATATCTAGCATCACCACACTCATCTTGAACTCTTTCTTTGGATATGCAACTAGTCTATAAGAAATATCATTAATTACACCAATCAAAGAACTTCCCTTGAGTCCATAGCATACCACTTTCCATGGGTATTATCCACTTTTAGTTCTAGTGCCTCCATGATCTTGGCTAGAATTATATTGTTGGATGCTCCAGAATCAATGATACAAATTTTCAAAAAATTTCCCTCAACAATCAATGTGAGAAAAAATGGGTCTATCTTTCCAACATAGGCTACCACTGAATTTCCTAGAAAAATATAAGGGATCTCAGTGATTACTCCCTCAATCTCCTTTTCTTTCTTTTCCTTTTCACTCACTTTGGGTGGAATGAACACCACTAATTCATTACAGGCTATAGTAGCACCATTGATAAGGGCTACTACCTTTTGTTTGTGTTCATCAATTCTCATCATCTAAAGCAAAGGGACATAAAATTTTACTTGACTAAGCAACTGAAACATATCCATAGGAGTATATTTAGGAAAATCAATTGGGACCATACCTTGCTTTGTACTTCTCTCCTTCTATTGATCCTTTGTTGTTTCAACTATAGGCTTGACATCCTTTCTTGCAGATGATAATTTTTCTTTTGCACTTTTGTATTTACAGTAGGGGACTTGGGCTTACCATCTATTTTTGGTTTATCAACTTTTTTAGCCAAAATTTTGTCTCTTACTTTCCTTGGCCCTAAGTCCTTCCCCTTTTCTATTAGATCTTTGCTCTTTTCCTTTCACATTTTTCTCCTTGATAAAGAGACTAGTAGGACTACCTTGGTCACCACCCACTATTCTATTCCTTAAATTATATGAACCTCTAGCTTGAGCAGCCAAGGCCATTGTATATCTTGCAATTTCTTCATCTAAATGCATCTTTAGAGACACATTATCTTTAGATGCCTCCACTACATACACTTAATTATCACTATCCTCATCTTCATTAGAGATAAATTGTTGGTGATATGTATTTCTGATATGCCTTTGGTTGTCCACATCTATTTCATGAGACTCTAGATCGAACAAAAACTCATTGTTAGAAAAATTAGATCAGTCCATGATCATATTCACTTCAAAATCATCCTCATTAGACTGATCATATGCTTCAGTCATAACTTATTCAACCTCAACCAACTATGCAATTGCACATTGGTGAGAAGAATGTGGAGTCTGAAAAACCATGCACTAAGGGGTCTCATCAACAAAATTGTTTGATTTTTTCTGCAAAGGATGCAAAGGAACCTTGTTTTGAGAATTCTTTTGATTGTTAGGAATGGGCTTCCCATTATGCCAATTTTTTTTATATGGGTGATCTTGTAGTCAAGGAGGTCTCTCATTCTTAGGATAGTTGGAATTTTCATTTCATAGACATTCTTCTTTCCTTGCAATTCTTTTACTTAGATCCTTCATGGTGCTAGTAAACTTGTCAATCTTATCCTCAAGAGAACCTCCCTTTGCACTAGAGTTTTTATCCTATCTCTTTGATTTTTTGAGGATTTTCACATCATACCTTCTCCCAACCTTACCAATTGCTCTGCAAATATTGTCAATATGGATGGCCATCTTATAATCCTCTCTCAAGGTCTGAGGGTTTTTATCTAGTAGGTGATAGCTCATCTTTCCATCAAAAGCATTGTAATAGTTCACTAGGTATACATTATCATTTAATTTTAAATGGGGAGGTAACTAATTCATGGCCTTTTGAAATCTCACATTGAAATCAATTACAACCTCGTTAGAAATTTTAATGATATTATTGAACTAATTTAGAAGAAATCTTGCATCAATTTTATCCCCATACTGATCTATGAATAGTGTCTTAAACTCCTCCCAAAAACTAATACTCTCAATAGGAAAACTTCTATACCATTCTCAAGCATCCTTAGTGAGTGACTACATGAATATATTCATCATCACATCTTCAGCTTCTACTTAAAAATCATCCATGACATTGGAAGATTCTTTGAGGTGGTCTTCACCACTTAAAACATTTTTACTAGAGAATCTAACCAAAGCAGGCCTGAATTCTTTGGGAAATGGATTAAGATAACCAAGAATCCTAGTAAAGCACAAATCTTGATATCTTTCCACTTGCATCAGCCTCTTCATAGCTCGATCTCTATGAGAATTATCAGTCTCATCATCCTCTCAGTCATTAGATTGATTCTTATCCTTACCCTTTCCATCACCACCATTACTACCACCTCCCTTCTTGTTTCAATCACCATCTTTAGAATAAGAATTCTTGTTTTTATCATTTCCTCCACCTCCACCACCATGATCTCCACCACCACCTCTACTAGTAGTGTGTCCCTTAGACTTTTTATTTTGTGTCATTGTTAGTATGTCTAGAGCTTGAAGCTACAAGACCATGTATGGAAATCTTAAGTTCCTTGCTATTTTTGCAATTATAGGTTTAATTTTAACTTTCTTCAACTCTTCATGTAGCTTGTCATTCTCCAACTACAACCTCAATATCTGATGGTTAGGAGGCACATTTGATGGAGTAGGATTAATCTTAATATTTTGGGTGGAAGTATTACTGGATATATTGGTGGATGATGTATTTGTATTTGTATTGATGTTGGTTGTTAGGGTTAGAAGGAAAATATCTAACAACTTAAATGCAGATTTGAACAATAAAATAGAGTAATAAAACACACATAGAAAACAACACAAAGAATTTAACGTGGTTCACCCAATCTAGGCTACATCCACAAAACTACAGCCATCCAATGTTTTTATTATCTAGTGCAAAACAAATTACAATATAGTGAATAATTCCATACTACAACTCTCCATCCCAACCGCTTATAACAAGCTTTTAGAAGCTTCCATAAATTAGGGTTTGCAAAGTTGACCTTTTTCTTTTTTGGTGACAACGAAAAAATGAACCGGCAAGGATACATGAAGAGTGTATAGTACTAAAAATTGTATAGTATAGCATGATCAGTCGCCACATATCAACAATATCCCACTTGGAGACTGATCAGGCTCCATACCAACACAATCTCCCACTTGGAGACTGATCCTAGACGACATCGCTGCACTTATAGCTCCCACTGGAAATAAGCACCTTGGACCCTGCTGCTCTATTATACTTGAATTCAACTTTAAAAGCCAACCAAAGCTGAAGAGGATCTCAACTTCTCCCTTATCACTTCCTTTGTAAACATATCCACTGGATTTTCATTTGTATGTATCTTTTCCAACATTACTTGTCCATCCTCCAGTACTGACGAAATGAAATGATATCTCAGTTGTATGTATTTGGATTTAGAGTGCAAGGCATAATTATTTGAAAGATGTATAGCACTTTGGCTATCTGTAAACAAGTGATTTTCAGCTTGTGTTTTTCCCAACTCTTCCATGAAGACTTGTAGCCATATCATCTCTTTTTCTGCCTCTATTGTAGCCACATACTCTGCCTCTATGGTGGATAAAGCAACCACCTTTTGCAACCGAGAAATCCAACTCACTTTTGTCCCACCAACTGTGAATACATAACCTATGGTACTCCACCTGGTATCTATATCCCCTGCCAAATTTGAGTCAACATAGCCTTTTAAATCTGTATTAGAGCCCCCAAAACATAAACATATATTGGATGTACCTCTCAAGTACTTGAGAATCCATTTTATCACATTCCAATGCTCAACTCTAGGATGAATCATATACCTCCTAATAAATACTACAACATGTGCAATATTTGGTCTTGTGCATACCATGGCATACATTAAACTGCCTATAGTTGAAGCATATGGTACCTTGGACATTTTTTCTTCCTCCTCTTGTGTCTTTGGACACATATCCTTAGTCAATTTTACATGACTAGGCAAAGTTGTGCTAACAACTTTTGCATTCTCCATATGAAATATCTACAACACCTTTTCAACATAATTAGCTTGAGATAAAAACAATTTCCTATTTTTCCTATCTCTTGTAATCTTCTTACCAAGGATTTGTTTTGCTACGCCCAAATCCTTCATAGAAAATGAATTTGCTAATTGTTGTTTTAACTCCTTTATGTGATCCATGTTAGACCCCACTACAAGCATATCATCAAAATATAAAAATAAAATAATGTAGCTATCTTCACCTAACATCTTAAAATAAACAAAATGGTTTGAATCAAACCTATTGTAGCCTTGCTCAGCCATAAAACTATCAAATTTAAAATACCATTGTTGAGGTGCTTGCTTCAAGCCATATAAACTTTTCTTCAATCTGCACACTAGTTTCTCCTTACCTTTGACCTCAAATCCTTGTGGTTGTTCCATATATATTTCCTCTTCCAAATCACCATTGTGAAAGGCATTTTTAACATCAAGTTGTCCTAAATGAAAATCTTCAACAACCACAATACTTAAAACAATACAAATAGAAGTCATTTTAAAAGCTAGAGAAAATATTTCATCAAAATCAATACCCTGTTTCTTTGCAAATCCCTTTACAACTAATTTGGCTTTAAATCTTTTCTTACCTCCATCCTCCTCTTTCACCCTATAAACCCATTTGCTTTGTAAATCCTTTTTTCCTGTAGGCAACTTGCATAATTCCCAAGTTTGATTTTCGAACAAGGATTCCATTTCTTCTTCCATTCCATTCTCCCACTGAACCTTGGTATCCACCTGCATAGCTTCATGATAACATTATGGTTCACCAGCATCAATTAATAAAATAGAAAACAAACAGGGAGAAAATATTTCTGGAGGTCTACTTATCCTTGAAGATCACCTAACATTCACTGGATTTTGTGGTATTTCTTGTTGTTGTTGCGGAGCATGAGGAACCACTGGAACATTGTTGTTTGTAATATCATCCAACACTGCATACTCCATTTTTTTCTTCTCATGTTGCTGAAATAGATCTTTGTACAACACTTTCTCATTGAATATTACATCCCTACTTCTCACAATTTTCTTATTTTCAGAATCCCAAAGCCTATAACCAAATTCATCAGTGCCATATCCAGCAAATATAAATTTCTTTGATTTTGGATCAAGCTTGGTTCTATTTTCATAATCTACATGTGCAAATGCTTCACAACCGAAGGTTTTGAGAAAATAATAAATCACCTTCTTACATATCCAAGCTTCCTCTGGAATACCACAACCCAAAGGATTAGAGGGACCTCTATTAATTAAATAAACAATAGTATTTATAGCCTCTACCCACATGTTTAAAGGCAACCCAACATGCAATCTCATAGTTCGTGCACGCTCCATTATTGTTCTATTCATGCGCTCAAGCACCCCATTTTCCTGTCGAGTCCTTGGAACTATTTTCTGCCTACGAATACCATTAGAGAAACAATAATCTTCAAAATATTTGCTGCAATACTCACCACAAATATTAGATCTAAGACATTTTAGCGTTTTACCTATCTCATTCTCAACCAAGCTTCTCCATTTTTTAAAAGTTGCAAATACATAAGATTTCTGCCTAAGGAAATAAATCCATACCTTCCTAGTTGCATCATCAATGAATGTAACATAATACTGAGAGCCACCGAGAGAAGATACCTGAGCTGGTCCCCATACATCCATATGCACAAGCTCCAATTTCTCATCTTTCTTTTGTTTCCCATCCTTTAGAAAACTAACTCTCTTTTGTTTTCCATACACACAACTTTCACATAAATACATAAAAACAAATTTTAGACCCGGTAAAACATAATTTGAATGAATTAATTTCATACCTTTTGCACTCATATGCCCAAGTCTATTATGCCATAGGGCTGATTCAAAATCCACAACAATTATCTGATTTTTTGTCTACTGAACTGCAACAACTGTTCCTGAACATTGATTTTTATCTGCAATAGCTAAAGTAGAAGGAACAATATGACCTATACAAAGATATAAGGTACCTACTTTCACATCTTTTTCTACCACTAAGGCACCTTTTGTAACCTTCCATTTTTTATCACTAAATGTAACAACACAACCTTCATCATCTAGTTGCCTTGTAAAAATTAAATTTCTTTTTTAACTTTGGAACGTAAATTACCTCATGTAGTAGCCAATGATTCCCATTCTGCAACTTAATCTTGATTCTTCCCTTTCTAACAATCTGACAGGGTTCGTTATCTCCCAAATAAACCAGCCCAAAATCCCCTTGCACATAACCAAGAAAATAATTTCAATGGGGTGTAGTATGAAATGAAGCCCCTGAATCTAACACCCAAGAATCATCAATATTGTCAAGGGAAAGAATCAAAGCATCCTCATCATATTTATTACTTACCACATTTTCCTCTTTATTTCCTTCCTTTTTGTTACCTTCTTTATTTTTTCGAGACCAACAATATTTCTTTAAATGACCTGGCTTACAATAGTACCAACAATCCCTCTTGTCTCTAGATTGAGACCTTTTGTCCCTTGATTTTCCTCATGACTTCCCACGGTTTTCAAATTTCTTTCCTCTCTCCTTTGTTCTACCCCTGCTTTCTACATTCAAAACACTGTCTAATGTGGATGTTCCACCTGAGCTTTTCCTATGAATTTCCTTGCTCGAAATAACACCAACAACATCATCAAACTTCAATGTATTTGAACTAGAAACAAAATTGCTAACAACCATTACCAATCTATTCCAACTTTCAGGCAAAGAACATAGAATCAAAAGAGCCTTAACTTCTTCATCAAAGTTTACTTTTATATAAGTTAATTGACTGGTAACCATATTAAACTCATTTAAATGATTAGTAATTGACCCACCTTCTACCATTTTCATATTAAATAAACTCTTCATAAGAAATACCTTATTTGAAGTGGAAGGATTTTCATATAACTTCGCTAGGGTTTCCATCAACTCTTGAGTTGTCTAACCTATTGTAATATTGAATGCCACCGATTGTGCTAGGCATAAATGAATATTGCCAAGTGCCTTTCTATGCAAAATATCTGAGTCCTAATCTGACATTGTTGTGGGTTTCTTGGTTTTCCCTTCCAATGGCTGCCATAAATCCTTATGATAGAGGTAGTCCTCCATCTGCATCTTCCATAACTGATAGTTCTTCCCATTGAACTTCTCAACCTTCAACTTACCCTTGGCTGCCATTGCTCCCACTTAACCATGAGACTCCCACTCAACCGTGAGACTTTCCTGTAGACGATAATAAAAAACAACCTACTCTGATACCACTTGTTAGGGTTAGAAGGCATATATCTAACATGTTAAATGCATATTTGAACAATAAATAAGAGTAATAAAACACACATAGAAAACAAGACAGAGAATTTAACGTGGTTCACCCAATCTGGGATACATCCACAAAACCGCAACCATCCAATGATATTATTATCCAGTGCAAAACATATTACAATATCGCGAATAATTCCATACTAAAACTCTCCATCCTAACTGCTTATAACAAGATTTAATAATCTTCCAAAAATTAGGGTTTACAAAGTTGGCCTTTTTCTTTTTCAATGACAAAACGAAAAATGGTGAAAAAAAAAATTCTCAGGGGTTGCCGCCCCTAAACCCTCGCCCGGGGGCTGGCTCGGCCCCGGACCCCGGCAAGGATACATGAAGAGTGTATAGTACTAAAAAGTGTATAGTATAGCATGATCAGTTGCCACATACCAACATTGGTATTGGTAGTAAAGGTATTAAAGGTAGTTTTGTTATGCTAGCCAATGAGATTTTTCCCATGATCTACAGGTTGTGATTGATTAGCAATATCAACTGGGTCTAGGGATTTGGTGGTTGCAATAGATGTATAAGTATTTTTAGTAGAGGTTCCCATTGGGATGGTTACCTTAGGAGGGATAAAACTTGTCTTAGCAGAAAATTTAGAAGCATTCTCAAAAATTTCCTTCTGGTTTGCAACTTCCTTCATATTTTCTATTCTTTACTTTCTAGAATCTCTTTCAAAGCATCTTAGTTTTAATCCTATCCAGTTTCTCCTTCAACTCCTTTTCTTTTCTCTCCCTCAATTCCTCGATCCTATGTTCTTCTTCTTCTCTAAGCCTAAACTCTTCCTCTTCTAAGGATTGCATATCTTTATCTATATCCTCTTCATCTTCTAGAACATCTCTACACTCACTCAACTGAGGGGTATAGAAAGCAAGATCGGCTAGTTTTTCTTCAAGGGATTTGTGCAACTCTACACTAGGGGATTCACCTCTTGGCTTAAAATTACCACCATTAAAGACAAATTTCCAACTCTAGGAGTTGAAGGATCTAAAAACTTTTTATTCTTTTCCCAAAACTCCCACTTATCTTCTTCTCTTGATACATAAATTTCATTTTCAAAAACCTACTCAGTGGGAAAAATTCCTTGATCTACATTAGGCACCTCAACATTATGTGCCTCTACATCAATATTTGCACTATTTACCTCATTATTTAAAGTAGGAGATGCATCAGTGGGAAATTCAATAGAATTACTTGATTCTATAATTTTCTTTACATAGGTTGGTTGCTTGTACATTGAAAGCTCTGACTCCATTTTTTTCTTAGGATGCTTCTTGATGTAGCTCTTGGTCTTCTTCATGGTGTTGAATCATCTTCTAGAATTCTCTTTCTTAATTTCTCTTTGGGAAATTATTCTTTCACTGGCATAAGAGACTTAAGATTTTCCACCCCTGAGGATACTAGGAAATAGAAATTTATCACAATTTGGAGTTGTAGTTGCAATCTCAGAGAAGACTTTGAACATAACCCAACACAAGATGGATAAATGAGCTAGAATTTGAAGCATAAAACTAGACTCGACTTATATGATGAAACTTTGAAAAAATTACTCTCCAAGCAGTGAATAACAATAAAATACTTGACTCTAACTATACTATATCTAAACTAGAGACATTGGACTAGCAATGTCCCCAAAAGAGTCACCAATCTAAACTGTTTATTTTATTAGAACCAAACTTAATCTCATTCACTATCTATGAATTTTCCACAATTCAATGGTAAATAGTGGTGAGGATTGGCCAACGAATAGGTACTAGCTTGTTAGGCTAGAACTCTATTCTTAGGGCTCTTTAAAACCTAGGAGGAGGATCCAGATAATGTTTATACGATACTTTGTGCCATTTTATCATGAACATTGAAACAAAAAAATACATTCCTATCAAACACAAATAGACAAAATTATTTAAGGGTTTGGCTGACCCTCTAATGAATTTTACATAAAGCTAGGAATGAGTAGTACTTTATACCACTATACTGCAATTACAAGTGTCACAAATTTTCATTAAGATTTATGTTCTTTTTTAGGTACGAGCATGCTCACTAACATCAAAGATAACCAAATAAATGGACCAATGCTTTATCTATGGGTGATGGAATCATACTTGCAATAAACTATAATACATTAGCAATGGAAATAGGTATTTAAAGACTATCAATATAATACTTTGCACTATATCAACCTAATGTATCTAGAAATAGAAACTACTTAATGACCTTTGAATTTCACCTCACAAATCTATGATCTTATTTAAGCATTTACTTAGATCTATTAACTATAGTAGAAACAAAACCACACATTCAACCAAAGTGATTGAAGAAAAATGAAAGAACCTTGATCCCTTTATTCATAATTTGAAAGACAAAACAAAGAGGAGAGAAACTAATCCAGGATGTGCAATTATCATTTAGACACCATTTCTACTATAAAACCATTAAGCCTATTACAAATCTGAGTTTATTCCTTAGAATCAATGCTAATCTATTTCTTTGTGCTTGAAATTACCAAAATTTCTTAACCATCAAAAAACTTGTGTAATTGGCCTTTAATTCCCATTTATAGAAACATGGGAGAGACAAGCATCAGGCCAAACTACAATTAAAGTCACATTTACATTTCAAATACATTTCAATTTTAATTTCATTCCCTTAGATAGCTATATTTTCACTTTGCAAAGTGGGGGGAAAACACATAAGATAAAAAAACATTTTCACTTGTTGAGGAAGATACACCTACCTTCCAAAAGGCATCTTTCATTCATTGCAATAGCATCAAAATATCTTCCTTATGAGCCAAATGTGTTATCCATGTGCATGCCCAATCAGAAAAACTCTAAATCATGGATATCAAAAAAAAAAAAAAGATTGACCCATCCAAGTTAGGATTTGTGCCACCTACCTTCATGATGGGGAGAGAACAATATTTTGAAATAATTCAACAAAAGCCTAATCTACACTATTTCTAGGCTATGCGTTGTTTCTCTCCCATTTTTTATTCACCATGTTGTCATGACCTTTCATACACAGGCTCATTATCTAAATTTCTACAACCATGTGTTGTACTCATCTTCAGTGGGCCATTTCATTTCTAGAAAGGTCTACACCTTTGCATTGTGCTAAGAATACCTTGCATCAATTACAACTTCGGCTTCATTAACAAATACATCCATTCTCATTTCAACTCTAGCCATGTTGTCAATATGGGGATTTGGGATGGAGTAATCAATTATAGTTAACATCATCTTAGCTTGTGGAAGCCACTCTCCCAACACATACTTCCATTTATCAAACTCCTTCAACTCAACCTTATCATATTTTATTTTAGGCATACTACACCCTTCCATTTCCCTGAACATTCTCAATTTATTTTGGAATCACATTCCTAACTTTCCATTGAAAGTTGTTATTTCATTTATCAGATCAATGGCCTACAATATTTTAGGAACATTAGTTGGAGCTTTAGGATCTCCCTACATCTTAAGAATCATTTCCTTCAGTGTTCCTACTCTAGCGCTCCATTTGCTCCACTCAATTTGAAAATCCCTCTCAACCTACAAATGTTTTATGTAAGCCTCATGGATGTTCTCATCGGAATCACACACATCATCATCTCTATTGGCCAATTTGGTCACTCTATGCTTAATTAAATCTTCAAAAATAGCATTTTCCACTTTAACTGTTTCCAGTTTGGCTTTCTTTGTATTCTCCTTTTTCTATTTTAAATATTGATGCAATTTATGAATTCTCTACGACATGGTCTCTCTCTCTCATGTAGGAAATTCTAGGGGTGAACTTGTTGGAGGTAGACCCCTTTGTGGAGTACCAAGCACTTTATTATGTTCATCCATCAATTTTTTGTATCTATCCAACAACTTCTTATAGTTGGCCTCTTTAATTAGGGCAACATCAATAGATAACTTTTGCAACATCCATTGTCAATTGTAGAGTTATAGTGGTAGTTATTTATGTATCCCTTTTGATAAGTACTACCCCAATCTCCTTTTCCATAGATTTTATGATCTCAGGCTTCCCCGTATTTGGTTCCATAGACCAAATGGAAAGTGTATGCAACTTGGGGCTAAAACCTAACCCAAAAACCTTACTATAAAAAAACTCCTTAGAAATAGAGGCATATGGCTCCTTCCTTATTTCATCTAGTGCAATAGAAGATGATATTTACCATTAGGTAAATAAGAGTACCCCACTCCCTTTCACCAATGTTCTTGCCTCATTCGGTGACATGTCAAATATTTCTTGTATTGTTTTATCCTCCTCCTTCTGAGTTTCTTCTTGTAAGGAGGGGTTAATCCTTATTTTAATGTCAGAGCCTTTTATATGGATGGAAAAGTCTCTAAATTCTCTAGTTTTGATAAAATCATCATGACACATGAAGTCATTATAGGTCTTTATTCTGACATCATCATCCTTGGCCTCATTATATTACCTCTTTAAAATCCTGCTAGGGGGAACCACTATATTCAAGGCATTATCTTTGTCTTCAAGGAATTCTTGATCCACCTCCTGCTCCATAGGAATGTGCTCTCCTGATAACTCTAGAACTTGAGCCTCACTATTCTGATCACTTGTTGAATAAGCCACTAATGGAGTTACCGCAGGTTGTCCACCTATCTCTTTTGTTCACACATGGATTCCTGGAGTAGAGGGTTGAGTCAACTAGCTCTTCAATAGTGCATCATGGTTTTCCTTGGCCACCTTGGACTTAATCTCAATCTTGCTTTACTTTTTCAAAGAAAATCCTATCAGTAAAGTCACCAAGCATTAATTTATCCTTCAAAAATTTATCCTCTACCTTGGCATAAGGGTTGACATAGAAAGGGTTTTCCTTCAACATATTTTCTTGAATTGCACATATCCTTCTCCATGCATTTTTCCTTGCTATAAATTCTCCATTAGAGGATAAATTTCTAATCACATCCTCCTAAAAGATGAACTCATGGTACCTTTCTGACAACCCTCTTGCTTTTCTCTCAGTAGAGATCACCCCCTTAGGGTCACAAAACCTTATGACTTCTTGTTTCAACATGTTATTATTTAATAGAGAGATAAACCTTACAATTCCCTCCTTTGAGGTGTAGGTGAAGTATGCAAATCCATAATTAGGGTTCACAAGAGGTGTCGTTCTTGTCTTTCTAAATTGTTCCTTGTCCATGGCATCCAATTGCCACATTATTTTCACAAATTCGGATTGTTGTATAATTGGTATGAAGGTACAAGTCTCTCAAATTGAATTTTATTTTATTATCCTCCTCATACTCCATGAGCCTCAAAATTTCCTTGACACCTTGTGAAATTCTATTCATGATCTTCAAACCCAACTGTTCCAACACTAAGAACTTGAAAACATTACAAAACATAGTGTAATTAGAATGTGGACAATGCACATCCCAAATATGTGTCCACATCTACACAGACAACTCATTGTCCATATTATCTCTTTCTCTCAATTGTATATGATTTCTCATCACCTTTCTACTCTTCCATAGCAGCAAGTGCATCAACATAGAGTAGTGTCTACATGACAATGGAGGAGTTGCATCTTTCAATTTTATCAAATCCTCATGAAAATGCTCAACAATGTAGGAAGCATAATTCCAAACCATGCTCTGATACTTATGTTGAATATCAATTTCCAAGGTCATCAAGGAAATATCCATATTAATGTCATACTTCTTATGCAATCTACTTTACATAATGCATAATTGGTATTTTTGAAATAATTTTCAAAATCTATACAATCAAATGGTTCCATCTCAAGGGGGCTAAAAGGAACACCATTATTCTTCAAGCCATGTCTGCTATGACTCGAAAAGACACCCTTCATGTACCCCAATTTATTTTTCTCATATTCATTGTATGGCTTATGGAAATTGATGGACTCAGAGGCAAATGGATTCAACTAAAAGCCTCCATTATTTGGCTCACTAATATTTCTAGCATAGGAATAAATTCCAAAAATCTCTTGATTTTTCTATCCAGAGGATCATAGCATCTGGCCAATTCAAGCATTACATCTACCTCCACAAATACATTTGGGCATACCAACTTGCCTATGTCACAATTTCATAAGTTGCAAGTGGGGTGATTAGGAGTTCTCCTTTTGAAAGCATAGTGAAACAAATACCAAACACTTTGTGGAAATGCTACATCACCAATCCTAGAGGTAGAGTCCTTAAAGTGAGATGTCAAAGCCCCTTCATATTTTTTCTTTTCCCACCTTCTTAATTTCTATAGTTGGGTCCTTAGCGGGATCTTCCATAAACCTTGGACAATCCTTCTTTACAATTCTTCACTTTTGATGCCTCTCAACCACTTTAGGTTTAGGTTGGTCATCATGTGATTTGGGTCTTCTAACCCTTTTTCTGAGTAGGTTTTCTTTTAGATTTAGTATAAGACTCGTTGGGTTCACTCATATTAACACAATAAAATGAGGGTTTCAAGAAATAGGGAATTACAACCACAATTACTTAATTCACAAGGTATAGACTAAAAATAAATAAATTTAATCCTCTCTACCCCAAACACTACAAGAAATAATTCCAATTCCCCTTTGAACCATGAAAATGATAATTTTGATGACCAATCCTAGTTGCTCACTCAAATTCAAGACTACTTGATGCACCAATTACCCATAGAGGCCAAGAAATTAACTTTCTCGAGAAAGTTTTTTGATGAATAGGAAGCTATCTATATTAAATTAAAGATAAAGATACATATTCACAAAAAAATGGTGGTTGGTAAAAAGGAACTCCCTGAGAGTCACATGGGTTGAGCCCAAAAGTCCATGATTACAAAATATAATTAAAAAAGGCCATTAAGCGGCCAGAGCAGTGTCAGTAGAGCCAAGAGGGTCTATGTCATCCATGTTCTTCCCCCATACATCCGCGGGGTCTAGAGTGATGTCAAGAAGATAATCCCAACCATCATCAACATCTTTTTCCTTCTCTTTATCTTTATCCTCACGTCGAGGCAATATTGCAAGCGCTAGATGCATAGTTGTTTTACCAATGTCTAGCCAACTAGAGATAGAAGCAGGAGGATCATTAGAGGGCCACCCAAAATCACCACCATTGCTCCCTGAAGCACCACCAAAAGGCCACCCTTGGCTAGCCCGTGATGGAGGAGAGTGGGTTCGCCAAGGATGGCGAGAATCCCGCCGAAGAGGAGGCTTAGAGTGGGGGCACATATAACCACTCTGTTGTCGGCTCTTAGAAGGCGACCGACTATGAGAAGAGGTGGGAAAATTGGGCACCCAAGCAATAGTACATGAGGCATTTCCCTAGTGGTACAACAACAGTGCAGGTGAGTGACCTCAAGTGCAACTTGGTTAGCTTGCACCTGAACCTATAAGAGCACGTCAGAGAAAATAATAGCTTTAGCATATAGAGAAACATTAATATCCATTTGAGAATGAGAAAATATGCAGGCATTTTGATCTTTCTAGATATTGAAAAATATTTCCACCCTGAAAGTGTGCCAAAGCTAGGTAAATTTGGTAGGAATTCTAGGAAAATCTCCCAGCAGAACCATATTCCAAGAGAAAGGCTTTGGTCGAAAGGGCCAAAAGAAGTCATGAATCCAAGTCCAAAGCTGTTGAACTCTAGGGAAAAACTAGAAAAGATGCTTAAACATCTCAGCTTGCCCACAAAAAGGGCAACGAGGGTCCTAGACCCCCAAGTGACAAAGCTGAGAGCTCACAGGCAAGCCTTGGAAAAGAATACACCAAGAAAAGTAGGAAAATTTCAGCTCAACACTTACAAACCAAGTGACAAAAAATCTTTGATGCTAGACAAGAGCGGGAGATTGAAGAAGTCACCTCTGGTTCAAAATTTGGATCATAGGAAAGTGTGGTGAAAGCCACCTATAACCAAGTTGAGGCTTGTAATTCTTGAAAGGGGTGTCTGGATACCACTTCCAATCTTTCCACTAGGGTTTGGTCCCACACATTCCAGCCTTATGAAGCATCTCTACAGGAAAGGCATTGACCAAACCATCATAAGTAGCATGGTCCTCAGTATGAAGCCTATACAGAGCACAAAACTTCTCCCACTGTATGATTCACAAAGTGGGTCTATGAAATAATTGATGCAGGGTCTGGATACCCTTCTTGTGGAATTTGAGTGCCTTAAGCCAAGGTGACTTAGCAAACGGTTGACCATTGTAAGCAAAAAGAGGTGACCACCAAATATTTTGTTGGTTGGGTGAAAGCCCATCATGAAAGCCAGAGCTAGCCCAACAGAACTAGGTCTTGACCGCCTCCTAGGCACGCCAAATAATTTTGGCCATAAAAGTCCCAACAATTTGAAATGGTTCCTTCATGAATAGAAGGTTTTGAAAGCCAATATCCTTCTAGGAGGGTCTATGAATGGGAAATCTTGACTGAATACAATGTCTGAAAATAATTCTCCAGGCCTCGTCCCCACACTAAAGAATTTTGACTCAATTTCCGATGAAAGGTCGTTGGAATTTTGACGAACTTTCGTCAAAAAATCGACGAAATTTGAAACGTCGATTTTTTGACCCAGTTGACGATGTTGGGTCGTAATATTGACGTTTCAAATTTCGTCGATTTTCCGATGAAATATTTTTGATGAATGGTCATTGAAATTCCAACGAACTTTCATCGGAAATTGAGTCAAAATCCTTTAGTGCCAGTAAAGTTGCAGATAATCCATTTTACACATAAAGCAGTCCCTTTCCTTTGAGTAGAGAGCAACCCAAGCCCTCCAGAATCCTTGGGAAGGAAGCAGAATTTGCAAGCAACATGGTGAAACCCTTTGTGGGATTCAGAAGAGGCCAAGATAAAATCACGGAGCAATTTTTCAAGCTTGTTGTAGGAAACTTTGGAAGGGGCCCAATAGGAGAAGTAGTAAACATGGGTAGGTGCCAGAACTTTGGAGCACACCTAAAATTTTCCCACCAAATAAAAAGGCTTGGCAATCTAGTAGGCAAGATTTTGTTCAACTCTAGATATCACAACTTGCCATAACTTAGTTAGGGATGCTTGGAAAGCTAAGGGGATGTCGAGGAATTGAAATTTTTCTCCTAGCCCAATCCACTTCCAACCATACTGTTGAAACAAAGGAGGAGTAGGCAAGATAGAATGTCTGTAGAAAAAATTTTTCTAGCATTGAATGGTAGAGCTAGAAGCAAGACAAAAAGTGTTAAGACAATCTAGGGAAACTTTAATATTTTATTCTTCCTCCAAGAGGGTGAGGAAAGAATCATCTACAAAATGGCCATTAACCAGCTGAGCCTAAAACTTAGGTAGAGAAATGCCCTTGACATGTTGTTGGGAAACCGTGTTGGCCAAAAGGTAGCCAAATCCCTTAGCAACCAACACATACAAAGAAGGGGCAACCGGGAACCCTTTCCGAATGGAATGATAGATTCCAAAGGTAGAGGATTGGCAACCATTAATTGTGATAGAAGTAGAGGCATCGGCAAAGAGCATTCGAATAGATTGAATGAAGTTAGGCTCAAATCCCAAAGCTTGTAGCATTGCAAGAATAAAAGGCCATTCAATATTGTCATAACCCTTTGCAAAGTCAATTTTGATGAACATGGCTTTTTGGTTTGAATGCCTGAACCATTCCATTCCTTCCCAAAAAACAATAATATTATCCAAAATAAACTTGGATTTGATAAACTCTGTTTTCTCCAGGCACACAATCTGAGGCAAAAGATGATGGATCTTTAGAGCTAGAGACTTGGGGATGATTTTGTAAGAGACAATAAGAAGCATGATGGGTCTCTAGCTAAAAATGTACTTCGGATGACCAAAATTAGGTATGATACAGATCTTTCTCAACACAATCCCAAAGGGCTTTGCAGAACTCATAGGGGAACCCATCAATCCCTAGGGCTTTATCATTAGCCATGGAATGGACAACCTCTTTGAGATCATCAATTGTTAACAACTAATCACAATTTTTTTCCTGAGCTGAGGAAAGCCTGTTTGGCACAACAACAAGGCAATCCTAAAGGGCTTGTTGTCGCATAGGCATGGGTTCCTATGTAGTGAAACCCTGCTCATAATAATGCACAAAGGCCTGGATAATTTCAGGCAACTCATAAAACACCTGAATTCCATCTTTAATTTTTTTAATGCTCGAGGATGAGTGCCTAGAATGCAGGGCCAAAAAAAACTCTTTGGAGACACGATCACCAACTTTAAGCCAGTGTAATCGAGCTTTGATCTATGTGCCTCTAGTAGCATAATTTTTAGCAACTTGATTTTTGTGCCTTAATTTTTCCACCCTCACTTGCAATGATGGAGAAAAAGGGTTGGCCACGAAATCCTAGCTGAGTGGAGGTCAGCGATGGTAGCCTCATAAGATGGCCAATGAAAGATAGCCAGTTGGTGCCCATAAATGTGTAGAAATTTAGCTGTGCGAGTGATAGCATCATTCCACCAAGTAATCGAGCCTGTATGATGAGCTGGCCTACACTCCAAATTCCAAAATTTGTGAATGTGGGCTAGGTGGGCTTGTGGCAGAATAAAAATGTGTTTACAAAAAAATGAGTTTTACACATGTGAGATTGTCGAGTCTCCCGTTCAATGCAAAAAGAAACATGGAATGGTCTGAAAAAGTCACATCCACTAACGGCTTAATCAAGAGAGAAGAGTTGTCAAAAGAGAAAAAATATTGAGCCAAGATCATGGCACAATCAAGGTGCTTAAATATTCTGTTAGAACGAACCCTGTAATTACACCAAGTGTGCTAGAGAGAATGAGAATGGATATGACCAATAATGGGATCAAAGAGCCCCAATTTATTGTGCATGTAAAACCATGCCTCCCTTTCGCCAGCTTCCCATCTAAATGGAAAGGTGCCATCTTTGTCAGATTTCATCTCAACCATATTGAAGTCCCCACATAGTAACTAGGTAGCAACTAGAAATTAATCAACAATCCAATGCCAAAGCAAAGAGTGTTCCACAACATCATTAGAGGCATAAACATTAATAATCCGAAATGAATGATTATCAATGTTGAGAAGGATCCATATAAGCCGATGAGTGGATCAAACCCGTAGTCGACCACACAAGAGTGCCACCATGGGGAAAAAATGGTGACAGCTCCACCATGCCTAGCATCATGAGTAGTGCAAAATATTTTACTGGTTGGCCAAATAGAGTGACAAGCCGAAGCAAGAAAAACATAATAAATTTTAACTTCTTGGAGACAAAGCACTTTAATACTAGAATAATTACGCAAGGTATCCCTTACATAATACTTTTTGGAGAGGTTTTTCAAACCTCAGACATTCCATGAGAGAAAATTCATGAATGAAACTCCTTCATTTCATCGAAATCTGGCTCCTCTTCATTCAGAGAAGAGAAATGATTCTACGAAAAAATTGGTGGAACTGACCCAATCTATATAGAAGGAGAGGAAATTCTCTACTTTTCTTTAACATATTACCCTTCTTCCCTTGGTGGAGAAGGGCTACAAGACCACCTTTGAGCTCCCAAAATGGGAGGAGAAGCATTCGACTATGCTATAATGATAGTAATAAGATGAGGCGTTTCCTTTGGCCTAGGCTATGACAAAACATTATCGGCCCCAAATTGAGCATCCTTCCCCTTTGCTAAAGGGTTTGAAATAGTTTTCACTGGTTCAGAGGCCTTCGGGGCTGACCCAAAACCAACAGACTTATTCTTGTGGTTTGCAACTGTAGTCCATTTCTCATCAAGTTTGGCAGCAGAAGCATCCACCAGATGATGCTTTTGAACATCTCATGGTGGAGAAGGTGTACGAGGCACTGCCAAAGGGAAGTCCTTGATCTTGTGGTCTGCGGACTGACACCTATAACATGTGTTGGGAATATTAAAGTAAGTAACCTTTTGGGTATGCTAGAGAGCTCCAATTTGGATATCAATGGAGTGTTTCAAATCCTTGGAAAGGTCCACTTATATAAAAACCCTTTTCTAGGGTTGAGCCTAAAAGAACCTATCTAGCTCAATGTAGATAACCCTACCCAACGAGGAAGAAATATGATTCAAAAAAGGCACATAAGGCAAGGGTAAACTAGGAAATTCAATCCAGACTGGGACCCACAACTTGGTGTCATCAAAGACAACAAAATCTCAAGTCCATGCCTAGAAAACTAACAAAGAGGACCTAACATACCAAGGGCCATGGGCTAAAATAGCTTGGACATGATTGACCTCCGCAAAGTGGTACCAAAAGAAACCCTTGGTTAAATTCTGGACCATGTCAAGGTAGAACCCATGAGGGACCCAATCTTTGCTGACCCACTCCTTAATCACACTTTCAGGGGGAGTCCTCCCAACAAAATATCCAACAAGGGTATGTTGTTCAAGCCATTGACAAGTAGAGTCAAAATTTGGTAAAGGCAAAACCACATCAGCTGGTGAATCAGAACAATTACCGCATTAAAGACTTTTGAAACAAATTTCCAAGGTCATTTGTGCAGAGGAGGAGCCATCGAGCAAAGCTGACGAACAACTAACACCAGCATGAATTGCTAGGTTAGAGCTAGTTGAAGGCATATTAAAAAAGAAAAACATACTAAATGTAGCCCTACACACAAGAAAAGAGGAGTTTTCATACGCCGTTAGCACAATATGACGCAAGAGGGGCCAAGAGAGACCGCAGACATAATCAAACCCTAGCAAAGATCATACAACTTTCATCTAGTATTGAGTATGTTATGTTACGCAAGAAATTTAGTAGGTTGTTCTTCGAAATTCACCCTACCAGAAGCTCATATTTCTTCTCTTCTTCACTCAGCTTGTTCCTCTATTCATGATGACTATAATTGTAAATGAAAAACACTCAAAAACCTCTTTATCACTCAAAATTGGAGTGCATTCACCATTAATGGTTGATAGATTACTCGCATGAGTGAACTGACAAGTAGTCATTCCAGTTTAAACCCCAGATATTCATCTCTTTTGATTTAAAATATAATCAACATATCTCCTCAACCATCACTTCATGCTTTAATAACTAGGCCTTAAAACAACAATGATTCTTTGAGAAATTTCCATGTAGCCGTCCACTAGCCCACAGTACACTTTGGACTCAATTGCTCATCGGAGTAATTCCTTCAAGTTATGTCCAAATTTCAGTGATGATCAATGACACCCACTGGAGAGAATATTCCTTGGCATAAATCTCATCACTTGTCACATAAATGTGACAAGGTTGCATTTGTATTTCAGCGAGGAGGACTTTCTAGCGATGACACAACATAACCACAAGCCATCACACATCACCGTAACTAACTTGGAGTCAAAATTGATTTCAACGATGGGAAAAACCAATGATAGTACCAAACTCTAACAAGTGGCAAGATCACACTGCTCCATTTAATACATTCCCATCACTCATCACAGTAACTGAAAAAGGCTATGAAATACTTCTGTGATGATGTGACACAAAGAAAATATAGTTTCGATCACACATTGCTTAAATGGGATTGGGAAGCTAAAGCATTTCAACAATAAGCGATGCAAAAAGAAGAGAACCATATCACTCATTGTGGTAATCAATCATTAATATAGCAACAACCTTTAGTGACATGCAATGTAAAAGAAAACCATAGGCCCATCACTCATCACAATAATGAACCTGTTGACAAAAACAACTTTAGTGATGAGTGATCACTGAAGTGACTTAAATTTGCACGTGGACTAAGATGTTTTAAAAGAGGGGATCTCCTAGTAAAATGCATGATAAGGTCTTGAAAGACTTAAGAATTTTTTTAGCAAAGGATGTAAAGGCCAAACAAGGCCAAAATATGAACCTTATAAAATAAAGTAATTTCAAGGACCTAAGCATGTGCGAAGCTTAGTGATGGGTAGCAAGAGATCCTCACCACAAGGGGCCAGTCATAACATGGACCTCAATGACTCAAGTCATTTTTTACATGATCGAGAATAGGTGACAATAGGTAAATAGATAAATAGACCAAAATAAAAAAGGTTTAAAACAAAAGAGAAAATACTTCAACGTAAAATAACTCCTCATATGAAACCCTAAACCCTAGTCACTATTGACCAAACTAAGACTTAGGAAAATTCCTTCGTAGATGAGTGGAACATGAAATTTCTCAAGGCTCCACCATGGGAAATCTCATATTTTTGAGAGTAGCTTTGAAGAAAATCCCTTCCAAGCTGACACATGCCCTGACTTATGCCCAAAAGGAAAAGGATATGTAAATAAAGCCACATAGCCACCACATGGCCAATTGCACGCATTTATGCAAGAGCAATCATCATCTTTTGGGTGTGGATTCATCCCAAAGATGAAAGGAGTAAGGGCTGAAAACCAAAAAAACATTAAAGGAAAAATTGCTTTACATTTTTGGTGACTCACAAGGGGCCTTCACTTGTGGAGGCACGAACCTAGAGCTCTAGTAATTCCTAGAGTTTGAAGAAGCTAGAGTGTTGGACTTCCCAATCCAAATCAGTGGGTTGGATGAGAGTGCATAGAATCTCGTATCCTTGATCCAACTTGAGGACTTGTTTAAAATAAAGCCCTCCCCACCTTGATGAAACAACCCCAATGTGGTAATAAAGCCGAGAAAGGGGAAGGATCTCGTTCTCGATTTCCTCAATAGTGAGCGATGGGCTTAGACCTAGAATGTTATGGAAGTCTAGATTTTGAGTTTGATTACATCTGTGATCTACTCAATTGATATAAATCCTCCATCTATTGATAAAAGGGTGGGTAATCCAAATTTGAATAGAATATTGAACTCCTTCTTGATCTCATTGACGTTCCTATTCAACACTACTTGGTGATCTTTTCTTTTTGATGCGACTTTGTGGCAGTTGATGAATCCACTTTATTTCCTTGAGGTGGCCCTTCATTCAAGAATGTTTGCATCTCCTAAATCTTCTTTCATGGCATTACATAACTTGAAGATCAAGTTTTCTGATTCCTTCTATGGCTCGGGGAGCATAAATATGCAGAATTTGGTCAACCACTGGGCCAACCTTCTTGTTTAATTCCTGAGCATCCCTCAGAAACTACAAGACTGGCTTCAGGGCATCAACTGCAACTATGATTCTTTCCCAATGTGTGGATATCAGTCTTTTCAGTATTAGGAGGATCTTAGATCCTTGTACCACAACCAATTCTTGATGGAATTGAGACTCCCTTACCTTCATGTTACCCTCCAATTGGCTATTCTCCTAGAGGGTATTTTTGAGCTTGGAGCTCAAATTCCTTACCTCTTCATCGTGAGTATGCAAAATAGATTCGATCTTTTTGATTCTCTTTGTTTTCCCTTTTTTTTTCTGCCTGGGCCTTCTAGTGATCATCGAAAGCTTGAGATCGGAAGCTATACAATTTATTTTACATGTACTCCTTTTGTTGATCTAGCATCCTTATTTCCTTTTACAATGCATTAGATACACCATTTACTCTAGTCATATCTTTGTCCATCCCCTCCTGTTTGTGTTGATATTCTACATTCATCTCACATTTAGTAGTAATCTCACCCTTCAACTTCTCTATCTTGGCATGAAGCTGATTCTACTCACTTTGGGCCTCTTTAAGAAAATTAGTTTCTTCTTGTTGTTGACTCTATAACTTCCTTATATGAGCCATCCCAAAATCCTTTCCCTTTATTTCTACTTGTAGCCTATCCACCCTGTCCTTTGCATTTTTTAACTCCGCCTTATGCTTCTTCAATTATTTTTCCAACTTCTCATAATCAGTGTAGACCACTTTCTGAGTGGCTTTAGCTAGAAAAAATTTGTCACGCAAGAGAGACTCACTTAAATCAAGGCCCATAGCTCTGATGTCATAATATTTTAGCTACATTTCTCCCTCTGGCTTGGATGCTAGTGGCTTCATGGTAGAAATCAATAGGAAATTTTTCTCCTCATTAAAACAAGTCTCAATCTTCTGAGCAGTTGGTTTTATCATGATTTTATCTACAGTTTCTATTTTCTAGCTTGTCAGGTCTGCTTCATTGCATTCAAGAGGCTTCAAATACTCTATGGGGTGTCGATACTTTGTGCAAAAATTGAAGCACCTAGAGGGAGACTCAAAAGGGTGATAGAAGGAGAAGCCTCAATTGTATGAGATGGAAGAGAGGAAAAGGGGAGTGTTATCATGTAAAGAGGAATGATGCAATATGTGGACTAAGAGGGGGAAATACCCATCAGAGTGAAAATGGAAGTGGGAGGAAAGAGAGAAATTCTCCCGAAAGTAGATGGATTTGGTGAAATTGGTAACATGGACACTTCAATATTTTTAATCGGGACCCTTGATAAGTAATTAAGGAATCAATTGTGGCTGATGCAAATGATGCTCACTGGGCACATGGGATTTCTTTAGGGGGTTCATTGTTGAATATGGTTGGGGGTTCATTCAGAATGAAAAGATCTAAATCCAAGAATGAATGAATCATTTTTTATAGACGAGGGTGGAGGAACAACTAAAGATGCAAAGGCAGAAAGGAGAGGAGGATAAAAAATTACTTGGGCTACTAAAGTTGAATATCTTGGCAGAGTAGACTCTGCCTCTTCTTCTCCTCTACTTGATGCATCAGGTCTACCTAGGTCTTGCATTCATCTCCTCTTTATATGGGCAGAAATGGTAGATTTATATCCCTTGGCATTCGATCTCACTAAAACTTGGGCTTTGGAAAGTGTAACAAATCTCTTTATAGACCAGCAGGTGTTGATGGAAGATCTAACCTATAAATCCTTCCATTTTGACCCCTTTCCCTTCCCTTTTCTTGTGTTGGCCTTTTGAGGCTAGGAAGTGTAGAGTGGGAGCTCTTCTAGTTCAATCTCCTAATCAGACTCAAGATTACTATCATAAGTTTCAGCCTCCTTATCATAAATTTGGTCAAACTTCTTATCATGCAGCTTAATATCTACATACATGGCATTGAGACATTTAATTTCTTGTCGGTACCTCCAGAAATTTTCCTTCTTTCTTTCCAACCATCCTAGACGCTTCAATTGTCTATTGAGGGACTTTCCTATGGGGAGGCTCTACTGGTACTCCACCATCTTGATATAAAATTTGAGCCATGGTGGCCAATTGGATGGTATGAAGGCTAATTTGATGTAAAAATCTGGCTTCTCCTTAGTTGGGTTCATTCTTGATTCAAAATACTCTGACCTCCTCCATTGCAAGACTTCAGGGGAAAATTGGATTGAAGAGCATGGGAAAAAATCTATGGAATTGGCCTCATGAAGTAATCCACAAACTAGTAATAATCCCATGTCTTTGAAAGTACATGGGTCCAAACTCAAATTGGTTGGTATGACCCCTTTACATCAAACTTAAACAACAACAAATTCCTTTCAATAAATTCAAAGTTTTGATGCAAGATCAAATGTACTAGAAAAGAACAATACCTAAATTTACACTAGGTGCCATAATTTCTCATTTGTTCTAGCATATTTCTAGCTATTATCTTAGTAAAATTGAAATGTTTGTATCTTTTCTGCCTCCTAAGCATGAAAGCCAAGCCCATCTAGAAATAAATTAACCCTTTCATCATCATCAGAGCCATAGATACAGGCCAACATTGTGAAAATGATGTGTACATCTAGTTTAAAATTTCTTCATAGTAGAGGGAAGAGGATTTTATTTCATTCTAGATTCTCTTTAGTTTCATCCTCATAAAAATTCAACTATTTAGTTTTGGTCGTCTAGAACTCTTCCATTATTTTGTGCTTGAATCCTTTAGCACCCCATTTTGTAGGGATACATAACATATCCTGGATGGTCATTGTGCTAATTATAACCCTTATCCTTTCCCTGATTATAACTTGAGCTTCTTTGTCTAGCCTCTTAGCACATGCATCCACCACCTTTGGACATGGGTGTACAATGGGCAACATAAATTGTGGAAAACCGCACTTCTAGAGCTATAATGCAAAACCTTCGATTCCCCCATATTTGACCATTCTTTGTAATGCCCCCTCCCTAAGGCTTTTAGGGTTCACATGCAACCTTGGGTTAAAAATATTGTCTACAAAATCGAAGACAACTTTTTTCTTAATGTGGTGGCCTGCTTGTATAGTTTTGGTATGGGAAAAATGCCACTCTTTTACCATAGGGGCATTAGCAAATGAATCCCTCCCAAAAATTTTGGTGTAGCCTAGTCTTTTAGACGAAAATCCAACCTTTCAATCAAAATATGATGCTTCCACCATTGTTGTGTTGAAAAGTTTGCAAAGAGCTTCTTTAGAGAAATGGTTGTTTGTTGTCTTTGTTACTTAGGAAATTTTTTCTTTTGGGTGCATTCAATTTTCTTGCATGTACATGTAGTAAGGTGATGTTGTTACCAATAGCTTACTAAATTTTTCCATTGAGATGATACACGTGGATTAGGGATCCATATCCCTCAAGAATGTCAACTTCATCGTGAGAATGTAATTAGTACATTCCCCTCACTAATTTTTTCACAAATAAGCTTTATATATTGGAAAGTGTCCTTTAAGTAGTGTAAGGTACTCTAAAAAGATGTGCATATTTAATTTTTAAATCCTAGCACATTAATCAACTTCTTTTCATAAAAGGGTTATCCCACAATGTTGGTTTACAATTTTTGGGAGATTCTGATTTTTGCTAAAATCACATATTTTTAGAAAATATAATGATTTAAGCTTTAAAAAGTTTTATTTGAACAATTCCAATTGAAGAGGTTTTGATCAAACCACCTTAGATGAAACCCCCTTGCATATAATCCTGCTAGTTTTAAACCATACCTTTTTTAATAGAGTCTCCTTTACACCTATCAAAATGTTGATAAAAAACCATTTTTGATTTACCTTTTGGGAGATCAAATGAATTCATTTAAATTTTTTTTTTATAACTATGTAGTCCTTATTATAAGCTTCCCAAAAAGTATAATTTTTAAATAAATTTAATTTAATTATTATATTTATTTTTTATTTCTTGTGAATGTAGGTTTTACACCAAAAATCGAGCTCTATAGTCTATACATGTGGAAAAATAGTAGACTATCAAAAAAAAATTGAAAAATATCAATGCAATAGATATTGGTATCCTTGATCCAACAAAAAAAAAAGAATTTCGATACATACAAATTTTTTATGTTGTATACAGTCTGCGTATGTCTAAGTTGTAATTGGTTTGAATTTGAAACTTGATTAAGGAAAAAATATTCACTAAAGCACTATGAAACCAAATGCAAGTACTAGATATTGTAGTTACAAATTAAATTCGAAAAAATTAAAATTTCATCCTTCCTGGAAATTTTTCTATGTTGTATATGATGAGCATCACTCCTTAAAAATAGTGTTTATTGAAAAAAACTAGTTTTCAAAGATGGAAAAAGAAGTGCAATTTGATTCCAAATTTTTTGAAAAAAATATATTTAAAATCTACAAAAAAAATTTCACAAATCACTAGTTTGCATTATCTTCAAACTCCTCACGGTTTAGCCGCTAGAGGTGCCTGAAAGTGAATATTTAGTAAGAAAAAATCAGTTCAGTGTCCAGTTTGGCAAAAAAATATAAACTAGTAATGTAGGATCACCCATAAGCAAGAAAGTTTGTATTGATGATGGCAATGGACACATGGTAGCAATTGGTACATGTGATTATTTACTCCCAATGCCTGAATTTATTTCTCAAGGCTTGGTGTTGTATTTTCCATATAATTAATTTCTTGCCCTCCAGTCACTTTTATATTTTCTCCATTTTTGTCTAATGGGAGATGGATTTTCCATTTGTTGAGCTCGTTGATGCATCTTTTCTATAAATAGCCATGCCACCTTAGCAAAAGATTCACTTGAATTAGCTCTCTAGTTAGTAAGTTTTCCTTGTTGTATCCTCTGTTTTGCTAGCCTTAGCTTGTTTGTCGCTATGACATCTGGCGTAGGTACCCCTGTTCGGCTCTTACCATGAAGGCCACAATATTCCTTCATGGGTGAGATTAGCAATGACACAATTAAGCACACAGTAAAGAAGAATGACCACCTCACTGTTGTTGCATTTAAATGGGTTCTCGACAAGGATTACGTGAAAGATGAAAACTAGTTGTGGTGCAACTCCAAAATTGTCTCCTAATTCATGGACTTCCTATTTTATTTGAACATCTCCAAGCCTTGGATAATCGAATTGTGCCACACCATGTTTGATTTTTCATATTTGGATGGGCTCGACGAGATTGTGCAAGTGGCTATCTCTGGCGGTGGCATTCTGAGTGCCATGGACCTTCACAGGCATGTTGATTATGGGGATCATGTGCCCTAGTTTCCCCTCCTCACTGAATTTCGCACCATGGACCTTGAGATTCATCGCTCGTTGTCCCAACTTGTAACCTCCTTCTTGTTGAGTGAGCATGGCATGGAGTGCATTCCTGGGCTTGACTAAAAAAATCATTTTGAATTTTTGGTATATATCCATGGTAATGAGGACTGAGTTGCATGTCATTTCAAGCCTACATGTGTTGTGTGTCAACCCCCCTTACTACCCTATTGAAGAAAGACCCAAAGAAATGCCATTTTGACTGCTTAGCATCGGATGGAGGCTTCAAACTTACTACTTTTTGTGCATTGCATCTATTTTTACTTTCTGTTGTGTAACTCTTTTTTTGTTTGTGCAAGAAGGCTTCAAGCTTCTCTCGGAGCTTTGGGCTCATATCACAGTGTAAATATTTCAATGAATATAATACTTTTCTTCTTATTCTTGTGTTATTCTTATGGCTTATTTGCAAAAAAATCATATTCTACAAAAAAAATTACATATAGTACATAACTGAGATTTTTTTAAAAATAACTTATGTGTTTAATGGAACAATTTTAGATGAATATCATTTACCGGTATATCCAAAATATTGGAATCCATGTCTTCTAGCTCATATGTGTTCTTTTCTTTGCATGTATAAATGCAGAAGGGACCCTTCCATAGTGCTTTAAATTTTGCATGTTGTCTTGGTTTTCTAGTGCACTAATCTTACTTTAGCACTAGGCTTCCCTCCTAGAAATCTAGGTTGGAGGCCTTTTTATCAAACCATCATTTGACTATCTATTGGCACCCGATCATGGCTTCATATACTTTTTCCCTATTTTCTTCAAGATTTAGGAGTTTCACCAATCTCACTTCCATTCCACTACTTTCTTCAACTTCCAATGCCTTTAATAGTTGCAATGCCAAAATTTCTATAGAAATAAGTAAAACTACCTCCTTTCCATACACTAATTCATAAGGAGAGGCCTTCAATATTTTTTGGACGTAATTCTATCAACCCATAGAGTAGCTCACAAGTGCTTGTGCCACCCCTTTTGGTGTTCTGACCTGATTTGCTTAATTAACCTAATGAAGTTCTTGTTGGTCGATTCTGCTAACCCATTTCCTTGCGGCTAATAATTTGATGAAGTCTTGAGGTAGAACCCATGCTTGAGAGTGAAATCCAACATCCCAAAACCCACAAAATCTTGTGTGTTATTAGATATGATAGTTTTTGGGAAACCAAACCTTGCTACCAACTCCTCAAGAAAATTGACAATTTCAATTTCTATAGAATTTTTGTAGAGCAACGACCTTTGTCCATCTTGTGAAATAATTCGTTGTTGTAAGTATCCACTTATGGCCAGTGTTGGAGATAGGATTTATCATCACGACAAAATCCAAACCCCATTGAGCAAAGGGTTCTTCAGTTACGATCGGGCTCAATGGCATGGCAGATTTCTTCTACTTGCCAATGAAATATTGGCACTAAGTACATTTTTCACACCATGTCATGTGCCTCGAAAAACATGGAATGCTAGTAATATCTTTCCCATATTATCTTCAGAGAATTATTTTTGGTGGAGAAATGTCTGCCCTTAGGACTGCTATGGAATTCATTCAAAAATCTTTCCGCTTGTCAAATATCTAAACAATAGAGCAGGCCACCATCATAATTTATTTTAAACAAAACCCCTCAATTAGTACATACCTGGTGCCTTGCATTCGGTAGTAACATCTTTTGTGAGGTGGAATAATGGTCAATTACTACCTCATTTGCATATATAATGTTTGATCCACCACCCACGACTTGTTAGACTCAAACTGATTTGTATAGGCATGATCGGTCTCTTCCTTTGCCAAGGAGTTGAATTCTTGTGTAAGGTATTCACAAAGACCTCTTCCCCAAACCAACTTGGTCACTCAAATTTCTACATTATATTCTAGGATCTTAGTGATATAGTTGTCCCTCTTTTCAGTTATTTTCCCTTCGGTGATATACTGTCGAACATTGGGATGGGCAACGAGGATGGTGATTTTGTTGGCTGATACCAAGTGTCATAATTTATTGAGGCTTTTAACAATAGAAAAATCCTATTTCTCAACAAAATTGTATCAAGCCTCATACCCTTTGAGAGTCCTAGAGTGGAATGCGATCAGATGCTACCCGCTAGTTTCTTAGTCTTTCTGAGTGAGCACCAAACGTATGCTATGTTGTCCATTGTAGACGTAGAGTAGGAAATATTTAAAGTATGGGTTAGCTAGCACTGGGTCTATAGAGATAGTTTTCTTTACTCACTTGAAATTCATCTTGCCTTTGGGAGTCCATTTGAACAATAGGTTTTTCTTTAACATCAGTGTGATACGTCTTGCGGTGCTAGAGAAGTCTAAAATGAATCGGCTAACGAAATTAATTTCCTCCAAAAAGGATTGTATCCCCTCTTGGTTGACTAAAAATGGTAGATCCATTATAGCTTTTACCCTTTTGGGATCTATAGCTATTCCTTCCTTTGATACCACATAATTGAGTAGCTTCCCTTGGGGCACTCCAAAAACACATTTCTTGGGATTTAAGGAAATCCCAAACTATTAGCATTTCTAGAAGACCTTTTCAAGATGATCAAAGTGATCATCCTTTGATTTTGAAAAAATGGTTAGGTCATCTAGATATATTAAGATAATCTAATTAATCAACCCCTTGAAAGTGATATCCATTACTTGCTAAAAGGTCCCACCAGTGTTGGATATCCACTTTATAGTGAACATTTTTTTATTCTTGTCTTCTTCCTTTACATAGATATAGTTATAATCCAAAACACCATCAAGAAATGAGAACATATCTGATCCAACCATGGTCTGTAGAATCTGCTAAATTGAGGGCAAAGGGTAGTGATATTTTAGCGAAGCTTTGTTCAGATCCCTAAAATCCATGAAGATTAGAATATCACACTTCTTTCTTTTCACTAGTACAAGATTAGACACCCATGTGGAATATTTTATTGGATATATGATCCTTGATTCAATTAATTTTTTGAGCTCTTGTGCCATCAATGCTTTGACTTTTGGATTCATTGCCCTTTGTTTTTGTCAGATAAGCTTTGAGCCTTCAACCAAGTCAATAGTATTCTAAATCATTCCTAGATTGTATCCTCTTAGATCATCATAGGTCCAAGCTATGACCCCATTGTATCTACAACATAGCCCTTTTATTCTCTCTTTATCCTTCTTTGGAACATCTATTGTGACATCTAACTTTCTAGAATTTTCGACATTGATATCGTCATAGTCTTTCTCAATAACAGTGAATCTTTGTTTGCTATTTCTCATGTCCTTGTATTTAAAAATATTTTCAATACAAATCAAACCTCGAGGGAGTTTATTGCATTTTAATTGGATCACGTGCCCTTCCATAGCTCTTCTAGCTTCAAAATGTGAATGGTCAGAAGCTTTTCCTAATTTATATTAAAAAAACAACAATTTGAATTTCATCCTTAAAAACTTGCCAATTTTGATCATTGTCAAGAATTGACAGTTGGACGATGATCTGCAATGCATATTTCTTCATCATTGATTCAGAAATTGGCTCAAATTTTGAACCAATGAAAGCCATCTTATCAACAATACTATTCTAGGACCAGGGGATAACCTATATGTTAAAAGCTTCAAATCTCTTAATCAAATCCCATACTCTATGTCTATAAGACTTCATTCTTACATTTTTGGTAGTCGCTTGCCCACAAACTTGGCTTAAAACCAGCTCTTAATATTTGAATGCTTGTATTCTCTTCACACCCATCTATTCAGTGAGAAACAAACCATGGACCAAGGCCTCATACTCAGCATCATTATTTTAGCATGGTAACTGGAAACAAAAAGCTTTGAGGTTCTCTGATCCACTTGGGGAGACCAATCAGACACCTGCTCTATAACTGACATTGTATTTGGTGCCATCAAAATATAATGTCCATAGACTATTTTTGCTCAGTCCACTAGGTTCTTCTTGTTCTTTCACCAATTTTGGGAAGAGTTGGTCATCATCGAAGATCACATAGGTGCCTAATTTGGTAGCATGGAAGTTCCCAAATGGGTCAGAGTTAATAAAATGATTGAGGAGAACCTCATCTTCAGCATTCCAATCACTCATGTTCTCCTCGTCTTCTAACATTTCTCCATAATATGTATCCCTTTTTGAGAAGGAGGTATCTGTTGCTTAAAAGAATAGGACTACATTGTTTGCTATATGTTTCGGATGCAAGGATTCAAAAAATATCTTCATCTTTTCCCCATGCATGATCTATAATATCAGATGAGACAAATCAAGTTCTAAATAACTGCCAAGATTTGTTGTAAAGTCCCTTGAAAGGCACATCCCAAATACTAGGGGGATGTCTATCCAAACTATTTCTTGTGTGATTGTTTGTCTTGGACACAAGAAGAGGGTCAAAGATATATCCTTGATGCGATCGAAAATCAAAACCTTCTTTCCATCTAATTACATGATCACTTTCTCAAGAGGCTCATACTTTATTTTCAAGGTATCGACCACTTGTTTAGGCATGATTGTAGCACTAGCTCCTGAATCAATCATGTTGTTGTGTAAAAGTTTATCTCCCACAATAAGTGTTAAAAATAAAGGTGTGGGCTTTGGCTTGCTTACCTCTTTCACCTTTTTATTGTCTGTGATGTTCACATATGTCGTGATTCTCAAAGATTGGGGGTCTGACGTGGGCTCTTTGTCTTTAATTTGATCGCATGGTGGAATTGCATCCATCCATGGTGTTTTTTCTTCCTTCTTTAATGCTTCCTAGAGCAACGTCTTTTGTTTTGGAATCGATATAATGTCCCATAGAGATACGTTAGTGGGTTCCTTATTCAACTGTTTAACCATGTTGAGCATTCTAACTGGTGGGACCTTGCATTTGCACAATGGTATCTCTTTCATCTTCGGGAGAGGCCAATTCAACATGGGTGGTCTCGATGCTTTATCTATTTCCTTATCTAGAAATGGTGGAGCTTGTGACTATTGGGTGGGTCAATCCTATGCAACTTTCTTTTCTTAAGGTTGTGGACACTATGGAGCTTGTTGCACATATTCTCTAGTGAACCTTCTTTTGGACCTTATGTTGTACTCTGATTGTACTTGTGGGGCGTTAGTCATTAGAGCATCATTTACAAATAATGCATCTTCTTCTTCCATCCAAGAGAAGATCACTTGGTCTAGTGTGATATCCAATTCTTGTTCTAAGGACATCCCTTGTGTTTTCGATCTAAAGTAGACATTCTCCATTTTGGGAGACTGATATTCTTCTATGTTTGAGAACATGCCTTAGCGTCCTTTCTCCGCTATCTTTTGCTAAATATTTTCCCTTTGAAAATTCTGAGGTATATGACTATCATTACATGGGAAGCACCATGCATTCTCATCCTCCTCCAAGTTGTTCTAGCCTAGGACTAAATCTTTGCTTGGACTATTTTTGATGGTCTAAAGCGGCATGGTAACCGAGACTATCTGGTTTGTAGGTGCTAGTTTCTCACTTCCTCCTTTTTGAGCTCCTTGATATATGTTGTGTTGGTAAGATGTTCTTCCTCCTTGATTGGTCCGCATGGGAGTCTTCAAAGTTACTACTTCTTGTCATCAAATGAGGACTAGCTCATTCATAAAGGACCACATGCAATTCTTCATATCATTGGAATTTTTTTCTAATGAAGAGGATCCTAATGTGCTTGGTTGTGCATCGGGGTATATGTACGTGGATGGTGGTATAGTTGACGTGGTTTCTTGTGGAGTGGAGGCACTCAAAGTTTCTTCTTCTCAGGGACCACCAAAGATTTCCATGAACAATGGCATCAACAAACATGGTGGAAGCTTCATGGCATTGATTAGACCATTTTATATGTGCATAGCTAGATCCTATGTGTTGTGCAGAATATCTCCTCCGATAGACTACACCATGACCATGATATCCAAATTGAAAGCCTTTAGATAAAACATGAATGCCACAATGGACGAAGGCCTGGCGGTCACATGAATTCTTTGTTAGGTTTTGTGAAACCTAGTGTTGAAGTTTCTCATGGCCTCTTGTAGGACCCTTTTGATTGTGATTAATTGCTACAAAAATGAGGAGTGATCTCCTTTTTCAGAGAAGCACTCAAAAAAATTCTCTCTGAGTTGGTCTGAAGAGTAGATAAAACTAGAAAGCTAAGACCTATACCAATCCTAGGATTTTCCTCTACTATATCTTGGAGATGTGTGGAGGTGGTCTTGGTATGCTCCCCAGAAAACTTTGGGACGGCCTTAAGAGCATTGGTGAGTATGGTAGGCCATACATCTAGGGGTATAGGTGGTTGTAGCATACTATTTCTGTCCCAGATTATGAAATTTATAGGAGCAGTGGCACATAGATGAGTAATTGAAAATAGATTCCTATGGATAGGGTATACAAGTATTCTGGTTTGGAAAGTTCAGCCTACTAGTAGAGTAGATAAAGCTTTGGATTGTGGGCTAACACTTCTTTCCCTTTTGCTTCTTACAAGTGATACGAAACCTGTAAGTCTTCTTTTCCTTGATATAGAGGCATGTAACTAGGAGTACTAGAAATTGCCTCTTGAAGATGCTCTTATTTGGATTCTAGCCATAAAATTTCCAACCTATTTTCTTGGTCTGATTTAGGAAATATTTCTAACTTCTAATGAGATGTTCAAAAAACTTGAGTCCCTCTAGGCATGCCATAAAAAGAACTGATGATCATCAAATCTTATGCTTCTTCGACAACCTTATGGGAAATTCAGTGAGTGGGGCACCAATTTGCACCTCACTGAATGACCTCCAAGATTTTTATAGAAATCTGACTCTTTTTTCTATTTTGGGGGAAAAGGTGGAAAGAAATGTGAAAAAAACATAAAAATTGTGATCTTCCAAATCTTTTACAACATTTCAAACCTTAACTATTCCTTATAACTGATATGGTAGACAAAGAATGTCGTAGACCCTTCATTGTTGGGAATAAAATGATTAATAAAGGCTAGAGAAAGAACACTATAGTATTTCAAATCTCCCCTTGGGAAGCAACCATTAAGGTCCAATAAAACATAAGAGAAGTTTAAATATTAATAGAAATATCCAAAAACTTACAGTACCCTTCTTGCTTCATAGCATAATATGGAAAATGACAAACTCTTTACAAAAAATGGAAAAGTTCAATAGACATAATCCAATTTCTGAAAGCTAGCATTCAACATAGAAGCTTAACAACATGAAAATTATCTATCCAAACTACCAAATAAAAATTAACACAATGTTTTTAACATGAATTAAATATAAAAATAAACTTGGCAAAGGCCATAGCGTGCACAATTTCAAAGATTTCTCCAAAATAGATCAAACTTCAATAATATATGAACTCAAAAACAAAGGTTAGATACCAATCCAATGATAGTTTGAATTAAAATATAACATGTAAGAGAGAATATAATTATTCTATAAAACCTTCTACTTATGAGAAAATATAAACTCCCTAATAGATCTATATCCTTCAAAAATATTTTTGAAGCAAATTTTCTAACTTTTTGACTTATGTTGCCAACCCCTATTTATAATCAAAAGAAGAGAGCACCGCTACAAAAATTCTAGAAGAAGAAACTTCTAGATTACTAAACCTCATAGCCCACAATTTGACCTTAGATCTTGATTATATCATGAAAATATTCACTCATTAAGTCCCAATTGCTTCATTAATGGCTTTAGATATTTTAGTGAAGATAGATGTTAGAAAATAATTGGATTTTAGCACATCCTAGAAAAAATCTAATCGATCAACCGTAGAGATTGATGATGTTGACTCGAAGGTTCCACCCTGAAAGAAAGACACTCATCATGTTCTAAAAAAACTCCACCCAAAGAGATCGCACCACAAAGAATACAAACTACCCATAGTGAATAGATGATGTGTCAAGCGAGGAATTAATCTCAGATTTGTGAGAACTTAGCTTCAAATAAAATCCCCATCAAGCTGACACATGCCCCAAATTACACTTGAAAGGAAAATGATATGTAAATAAAGTCGTGCAATGACCACATGGTGCATTGTACGCCTTTATGTAGGAGCATTCTTCATATTTTTGGCATGGATTCATCCCGAAGCTAAAAAGAGTAAGGGTTGAAAACCAAAAAATGATTAAATGAAAAATTGCTTTACAAGTCCTTCATTTCGAGTTCACCAAAATGTAGAGGGAATTTTCTAATCTAGAGTTGTAGTGTAGAAAATTGTACTCCCTTCTTGGAGATGGTACAATTTCACACTTAATTTGGACCTATTTTAGTACCCTACATTCATGACCCTTTAAACCATCATTAATAGATCCCTAAGACCCTTTTTTTTGGATCCCAAGGCTTATTTTAGTTGAAATCTTGACAAAATCAACAAAGGCATTTAATTTTCTAATAACCCAACATTGGCCCACCTCAAAAAGCTAGGGTGGGACTCATACTCCACCTTGGGCATATAAGTAGGTACCCCTAGGTGAGATCCATATGCCACAAGTGGTGTATGAGTCCTGTGTGGCCCCTTTTTAGGGTTTAAGTGAGAAATTTAGGCTTTAAATTTAAATTTTTGGTTGATGTCAACATTTGGGATCTAATAAATAGTAAATTAGATTAAGTGCCTATATATAAAAGGTTCTAAATCATTATTTTCATCTAGAAAGAGCAATTCAAGATATGAGCATTCATAATATCAACTTGAGCACTCGCACATATTTTCACAAGAGCATTCAAGAACAAGGAGTAAGAAAAGTTGAAGTCTTGGAGCAGCATTATAGTGTTTTTGTAGGTCTTCAAGCTCACTTTCATTCAATATATAACATTTTCAAGGATTGATAATGGTTTCCTATAGGGAATCATGATGGATTCTAGGTTGGGGAGATACAACTAGCCATCAAAGCAAGGCTAATGACTTGTTTCCTAAGTGATTCCATCCTCCATTATCATTTTAATTTCTACCTAAAGGAAGGTACATACACTATTATGTCTTATTACGGTGATTAGAGATCTCCCAAAGTGAGTCATCATCTTTATATTTCGTTCTTGCATCTTATTATATCACATTAGAACAAGGTTTCATTGCATTTTAGATCTCCTAATCTTAGATGCACTTAATCTTAGGGCTTGCAATCACATTTACTTTCAAGATCTATCATTTCTATCAAGGTTTAATTAATAAACTAGGGGTTTGACCAAGGAAAACCCCCCATAAAAAAACCAACACAATATTATGTTTTGTAGGTCTTGTAATAGGTCTAGATTGGGAGACCAAGTTTGGAAGAAAGAGCAGAGATAGGAGAAAAAATTTAGATATTAACTTTCTAAAAAATAAAAAATGAGATAGATACACCCCTTATGGCGTATGAGTTATGGTATAGCACTTTTTCTTAGTTTCAGAGGATTTAGACTTGTCACTATGAAATTTTAATTTTTTCCTAGAAACCCTAAACTGGGACTAAATCACCCCTACTAGCATTTGAGTCTCACTATGCATTCAAAGTTAGTATTTAAAGGATTTTAAGCCTTCATTCAAGCCTCTTTAGTTTCTAGGTGCACCTCTGTACTTTCTCAATTTACTATTCTAATTTGAGTTTATTTCTAGGTCATTTACTTTAGTTTTGCATATCATTTACATTTATAGTATTTTCAATCATTAGCTTGGTGCTAAACCCCCTTAGTATCTTTAATCATACCCTAGGACACCTTATTGCATATCCCTTTCCCTTATTCCATCCTTGGATTGAGCTCTCTAAGGTTTTCTTGAGTGAAACTTGAAGGAAATAGGTGGAAAGGTCCTAAACTCTAGTTCCATCTTCCAAAAGATTGGAGCCCCCCATCTTTCTTCATTTCATTTTGGTGAACCTACCCTTTAGAACACCTTATTTTATAATTTAGAGTGCATCATAGTCCTATATCTAGCTTTCATTAACTTTGGATTAGGTCTTGCATTAGTTAATTTGCATCTAGGGTTTCTAAATCTTGCATTAGTGAAAGTGCATATGAATTGCATTTTTTGCATCTTGCATCATTGAATTTCATTTGAAATCTATAATTTCACTTAGTCTAGACATCACAAAATCCAAAAAACCTAACATTCACTCAATTTTTTTTAAAATTTGTGAAAAAATCCTAATCTGGGACTCATATGCCCCTCTGGGTGATTTAGTCCCAGTATAGGTGTTTTTTCTTGATTTTTGGGTATTTTGTGTTGATTTTTTATTAGTATTTGAACCCCTAAAAACCTTGACTAGGACTCATATGCCCCTCTGGGTGATTTAGTCTTGTGTCAGATTTGAAACTGCATTTTACAACATTGAAAACCTTGTTTATGTGTTTTAGTTTTTTGTTGTTAGATTTTTGTTGTAGTTTATTGAGTTTTTGTTTCATGCATTCGATTAGATCTAGCTTAATTTATATTCATTTCAATTGTGGATAAAATTAAATTGTTGTACTTTTTATTCCTAGCATTAGTTCATAGTTCAATTAGATTAGATTACATTTGACATTCATTAGAAAACAAGACCAAAAACACCTATAAACCAATGAACCACTTGGAGAAAGCATAGTTATTTGAGTATGTCAAATATATTTTTCCAAGTTAACCTAACCCTCAAGCCTTTTATTAGTGATGACTACGAAATGTTAGATGAAGCCCATAAGGATTTCATCTCACAAGGTTCATCCACTAAGGCTTGTTACAACAAATTGAAATAAAGATAGGTTAATGTCATCCAACCTCAAGCTAAAAAAAACCCATTTTCACCCTTGAACCACCTAAGAACAATGTTTTTCAAAAATAAAGTTATAATACCATTTCACATACATATTACATTAGAAACAATCTACAACCAAACCAACCAACTCCAACATCCTTACCTTTTCCTAACCTCATCTTGCGTAGTTCTCCTCATTTGCCTTTGAATAGTGAGAAAGAGTATGATCTTTTGGAACAACTTAAGAATACTCTTGCAAAGATATCCCTATGGGACCTAATTCAGAATTCACCTATCATACTATGCTTCAAACCACCTTTCAACAAGTTGAGGTTCCCTCTAGTACAAATACAAATGATGTGGCAACTCTAATTCAATGAATGCATGTGATTAACATAGACATTACTTTTCATCAACATGAGCTACCTCCTTTGGAAATTAGAAATAAAAATGATTCCTTCATGATAATAGCTATCTATAATAGGTTGGGAATAAAAATAACCCTTGTTGATAATGGCTTTTCCCTTAATGTGTGTAGTGTGACACTTTTGGATAGACTTGGCGTGTATAAATCACCAATTGAACCTAACTCATTGATTGAAGGATTTGACAATGTAGAAAAGCAACCACTTGGTGTGATTACTTGGCCTATTATAGTTGGAAAGGCTACAGTACAAACTCCTATTCATGTCATTCTTGATAATATTTCATATAATTTTCTTTTAGGAAGACCTTAGATTCATGAGATGTATGAAATGCCTTCAACTCTTAATCGTATCATGAAGTACGTCTATAACAATAAAGTATACCAAATTGAAATAGACCCCGAGCTTTAAAGTTCCTTACAATTTGAAAAATGAATGACAAGTCCTCTAAAAACATTAATTCCAACATCGAACATATAACCTATGAATGAAGACAAACAAGAGATGGAAAAAGTGTGAAATTTATTGGAAGATGATCTGGGTTCCTTAGACTTCATACCTTCAATTATGGGAGAATACATAATCACAACAAAATAAACTAAAAAAAATAGCAACCAATGGTAATGTCAACATAGAATTCAAAAGAAAACTCACAAGCATATATCCCATCCACTCTAGAAGAGGACACAAGTTATACAAAAAACTTTGATGAGATAGATTATCAACAACCACCAAACCTGAAAGAAATGGAGAAACTTTATGGAAGAGGTTATGAGCTTATGAAACAACTTGGTTATAGTGGAAAAGGATGTGGAAAGAAAGAGCAAGGAATCCGTGTTCCTATAGATCCTAATACAAACAAAAAGTGGTTTGGGGTATTGTCCTTCTAAGATAGCACAAGAAAAGAAAAGACCTTCGTTGAACAATGAGACTACGATGTGTAACCCTAAAATAACTCTCACCTTGAAGCATCCTAAATTTATTGATACAACTTGTGAAGCATCATTGGAATACTTTGAAAATGATGAACCCTTGAAATAAATTCTAGGAGTTTATGATAAGTCATTTACTCCTCTTAAAAATAAACAGGTTATATGTGCTATGATTAGTGCTAAGCAACAAGATGGAGAAAAAGAAAGTAATGAGATTGATAAAGACAATGAAGAATACACTCTCAAATTCTTGAAACAAATAGCACTTCCTTTGGGAGATACAATTAAAACATACTAATGGATATCACTAATAAGGAGAAATTTATTAATATAGGAAAGTTCCTTGATGAAGATGAACAAGAAGACCATGCAACTTTACTTCATGACTTTCCTAAACTTTTTGCTTGGACTTATTTAGATATGTTGGGAATTGATGCTAAGATAGTGACACACAACATAGTCCTTCCCAAAAATGCTAAACCAGTTAGACAAAAGATATGAAAGATGACTCCTAAGATAGCCTTATTCATTAAGGCAAAGATTGAGAAACTTCTCAAATCTAGTTTTATATGACCTATAGATTATTCTCCTTGGATCTCAAACATCGTTGTAGTCGCAAAACCTGATAATCATATTAGGATGTGTACAGACTTTCATGATTTAAATAAAACATCGTTAAAGGATGAGTTTCCTCTTCCTAATATTGACATGATAATGGAATTGACTATGAGATATGTTATTTTTTGTCATTCATGGATGGATTTTCTGGATATAATCAAATCTTTATCAACCCTCAAGATCAATACAAAAAAAAAATTACTATAGCTCAGGGAACATTTTGTTGGCTAGTCATGAATTTCTTATTGAAGGAAGAAGGTGCAACATATCAATGAGCTATTACATTGAATTTCATGATTACATACATAAGATTTGGGAAGATTACGTTGATGATATTCGAGCCAAATATATAACTTGACAAGACAATGTGAATATCCTTCAAAACATATTTGAGTGAATATGAAAATATATACGATTAAACCTAAAAAAGTGTGTCTTTGGTATAGATAGTGGAAAACTTGTAGGTTTTATCATATCTCACAGAGGAATTGAGCTGGACATGAAGAAAATTGATGCTATAGTTAACATGCCACCCCCTTGAAACATTTCTCAATTGTGAACTTTACAAGGAAGAATTTAGGTTATCCATGGTTTTGTAGCATCCCTAGCAGACTGGACATTACCTTTTATGCATCTTCTTTAGAAAGAGGTTCAATTTAATTGGAATAATGATTGTAAACAAGCTTTAGAGAGTTTGAAAGATTATCTTTCTACTCCACCTATTTTGCAACCCACTATGCAAGACAAAATATTCAACCTTTATATAGTAGCATCAATCCATGCTCTCGCAATATTGTTGGCTCAAGAAGACGAAAATGGTAATGAACACCTTGTTTATTACATTAGCCAAACTCTGATTTATTATGAAACACAATGCACAATGATAAACAAACAAACTTTGGATCTTGTATTTTCTATTAATAGATTGATACACTACTTATTAAACACTGAAATACATGTCATGAATTTTTTTGATCCTTTAAAACATCTTTTCACTAAAAAAAATTTATTAGGATGCTTAGCTAAGTGTATTTTGTTGTTAACTGATTTTGACCTTAAGTTTGTCTCACAAAAAACAATTAGAGGACAAGCCATGACCAACCAATTAGTTGATGTTCCCTCTCCCCTTGCATTACCTAATAATGATTCATTCCTTCATGATATTGTGTTGACGATTGAACTTGATATATCAGAGGTATACTTTGACGGCTCTAAGTGTACAACAGGCTTCAACACAGGGGTTATAATAGTCCCACCTGAAGAAGAGCATATTCATTTGTCTTATCACTTGAACTTCTTATGCACGAACAACACAATAGAGTATGAAGCATTAATTACTAGATTATGTGTTGCTTTAACTCTTGTATCCCAAGACATAAGGATATTTGGTGATTCATAATTAGTCATTAAGAAAATAAACAAAACATATCAACTGAAATATGAAAAATTATCAAAATATAAGGATCTCACAATGACTAGACTATTAGAAAGATTTGATTCATTTACCATTGATAACATCCCATGAAAAGGAAATCGACATTCGAATACAATGGTGAGTGAAGCTTCCCTTATATCTCCTCAAGATCCTTCAAAATATTTCACATTCATTATTCATACAATTATGAAACAATCAATAGAAATTAAAGTCGAAGAATTTTTATCAAACACCCTAGAAAGCTCTAGTGAATGGTACACTCCAATATTTAATTATTTAAAAGAAGGTACCTTTGCTGGGCCAATAACTAAGAATATTCGAGCCCACCTTCAAAAACTTGTTTTTGGATATATAATCCTTGCTGACATATTGTATAGAAGGTCATTTGATGGTCTCTTAATTAGATGTCTTAAACAATCCCAAATCCTCATAGCACTTACAAAAGCTCATGTGGGTGCTTGTGGAGGCCATTTTAGAGGAAGATCATTAGTTCAAAATTTAATCCACATAGGATACTATTGGAGGAATATGGAAAAATATTTCTTTGAATATGCTAAGAAATGTCATAAATGTAAAGAGAATAGAAATTTGATTCATGCTCCTACTTTTTAACTTCATGCCCAAGTGCCTATTTGGCCATTTTCGATATAGGGTTTGGATCTTATTGGAAAAATCTCACCACCTTCCTCCACCAGACATACATTCATAATTACCGCAATAGATTATTTCACGAAATGGGTAGAAGAAATTCCTCTTCGTTCAACAACTACCGATGTAATATGTCATTTCATATTGGAACAAATTATTGCTCACTTTGGACTTCCTTCCACATTAGTTTCAGACAATGGGGACACAATTTAAGAATAATGATGTGAAGAACTTCTTAGATACATTCAACATTCAACATCATTTTCCAACACCCTACTACCCACAATCTAATGGCCAAGCTAAAGCAAATAATAAGACTCTTGACCAAGTCTTAAGGAAGATAGTAAGTAAACATAATAAGGATTGACACACATAGTTGACATATGTGTTATGGGCTTATTGTACTAGTATGATAACATCAACTAGAAATACTCCCTATAACCTTGTCTATGGTGCCGAGGCAATAATGCCCTTGGAGTTAGAGATTCCTTCATTAAGAATTTCTCTTCAAGGACTTATTGATAACAATAGTTATAAAGAATAATGATTTCATTAGCTTGAAATGTTTGATGAATAGTGAATTAATGCTCTTGAGTATCTCCAAGATTACTCTAGAAGAATGCAATGTAGTTACAATGATAATGTCATCCATCATGCATTTACTAAAGGTGATTTGTGTTATTTGAGAATCAATGTAATGTCAATTCTACCCTGATTGAAAAAGGAAAGTTTAGTCATAATTGGTTAGGACCATACATAATTGATGAAAATTATGGGTCTGGGGCATACACATTAATAGAAATGGATGGTACACCTCCTGAAGAACCTATTAGTGTCGCACATTTATGTCAGTATTATGTATAATCTCCTTGAATAGTATGAATGATAAATCAGTGGTGTTAGAGTTAGTAGATAAAATTATATGTTCTCTCGCATTGCTTCATTCTTGATAAACAATCGTTTGTGTGTCTTGAACACTAAAGTAACTATTTAATTTATTTTTAGATGGCTACTTTAGGTTTCATTCTATTCAAGTTAATAATGTATGTTGTTTTGGATTAGATCCTTTTATGCATTTAATGTTCTTTAACTAGATCATAGGTGCATTTAATTTAGCATAACATACTTAATAATAATGTTGCATCTAAGAGAAAATTGAGATAGTTTTAATTAGATCACATAAATCATGTTAGATCATGAAGAAATTTACTAAATAGTTCTACAAATATTATTTGATAAATCGCACTGTCATCTAACTTAAACACATAAGCATAAAAAATCAACCATAAAATGATCATATATATATATATATATATATCATCAAAACGTTTTAGTACATGTCATAGAATATAAAATGCTAGTGTCACTTGTGGTTACCAGATCCCTCAAGACTTGGTGATCACATCCTTCAAGAGATGATATTACACGATTGTGAACTAATAAGAGAGTCCAATGCATATTGTAGGCCTCCTGATTGTCCAATAGTTGCAGCCTCCCATTCGACGACCTCTAAGTGCTCTTGCTCTATGCGGTCTCTATCCACCTCCAGCTTAGCAACCTCTGCATGAAGTATCTCAACCTCCGTTGGATCTTGATATGACCAAAGCTTCTTATATGCATCCTGTAGTGCTGACACATCACCCTCAACTTGATTAGCATGTCTAGTATCGCCCTTGTATGATTCTCTCAACCTCACAAAAGGCTCAAATAGATTTGGATGCTACTCCATGATAAGTGGGTGCATATAGTTTGTGTTGATATCCTTTTCTTTGAGTTAAGGAGGTACTATCTCTATGGCCTCTCATTGGTAGAAATCCCACAAATCTCTCATGCACCCTATAAGATAGAAATCATAAAGCTAATCAGTATGTATCATGATATATATATATGTGTGTGTGTGTGTGTGTGTGTGTGTGTTTGTGTAAATTAAAAGCATAATAATGAAATAATAAAAATAATCATAAATAATATGTCACACCTAGATTTCTAGATGACTGTGTAAAAATAACCTCATCCTACGTAGGAGGAATAGAATATGTGATAGCCTCTCCATGCTCATAAGTGTTGGCACTGACTATGATATAGTAACACAGGTGGGAGATAAATCTCTCCCCTCGTGGGCAACTAGACCCACCCTATTGTGTCACTTCCCTCACTCATCAACTAGCCCTCATCGTCCTCCTCCTCCTCTCCTCCTCCTCCTCCTCCTCCTCCTCCTCCTCCCCCCCTTCTCCTCATAGTTTGATTTCTCCTCCTCATCATAGTCCTCCTCTACCTCATCTACAAATAATTATACAAGCTTGATCCATGTATCCTCACCTGTCTCCTCCTCCTCATCCCTCTAATCTAGAAGAGGCCTCATAAATCCTATAAGCTGATCCATAGGAAATACTTGAGATGGTCATGTTGTGGCCCACCACTCTTCATATTCATCTATAGCACTGATGTCACCAACATTGGAAATTGGGGGAATTTCGAGATCTGAGTCATCTGCGTCACTCTAGAGATGACATCATCGATTATGAGTTACCTCATATCTCTTGGCCTCCAAGCACTCCACATTGATCGCTTATACAATGGTTGTGGTACTAGTGGCACCTATACCTATCTGAATTGTCTCATGAAATGATTGTAGTACAATAGTCTTACTATATAATTGTGCCTCCCTAGTAAAAACATGTCCCTCTACATCCTCCTCAATTGTCGAGTCTCATCTAGCCATTTTGGTAATAGCTATTAGGGTCTAAACAAGATCTCTTGATCTAGTCAGTTAAATCTGACTCTCTAGAAAGGAAAATACCCATATTACCATGCCCATCTTATTGGATAACTAAAGGAATGTGGATATCCTAGAGTGCATATAGACTAAAACCTTGTTAGCCTCGTGCATTTGATATGCTCTAGACACCAAACCTACAATAGTGTATAATGCACCATTCTCTTGACCTCATGATAAGTGAATCATCCCAAATAATAATATGAATGTGCAAGCATTTTGTGACCTTGTACAGAGTTAGCCACCAAAAACATATACTAAAAGGGAAAAATGATTCCCCAAAGAGGCTCCTAGGGTTTTTCACCTAGGAGCTCTAGATTGAGAAATGGCTCTCTTCCACCTAATGATATGTTTTTCTGGTAGGTTCATTCAAAGATAAGGGTTTGGATTGGGTTTTGTTGTGTGTGATGAAGTGTTTCTAAATGTTTTAAAGTAATGAAACTAAACTAACTATGAAATGTAAAGTAATATAAATCTAAACTACATGCAATGTATATTAAATGACCTAAATGTATGTAAATTGGAAAGAAACAAGAAATAATAGAAGTGGTGGACTTGGGTATTGAAAGTTGTAGATGAGGGGATTTAGAATGTTCTAGTTTTTTTTTGAAATCTGTAGAGGGACACTTACGCCAGAATGGGAAACCTAGTCCTTCTGTCGGGAAAATCTACCAGAGTGGGTTTCTATTAAAAGGGTATCCAGAATGTTAAAATCCGTGAATAATTGGTTCAGAGGGACTAGGTTGCCACTATTGGTGACCTAGTCTTCTTCTAGATTTTTGAGAATTTGGAAGTAGAGATTGGATCCTTCTATTTGCACTTTAGTTCCTGATAGGTGTCTTGTTCAGATTCTGCAAAAAATGGGTTGAAAGAGGTCTCGAAGCTTCAACTAGGGCTTTGTTGAATTTAATGAATTTGATGGATTCACAACACCTTCTTGACACCTTTCTTCTTTACAAACCTACATACAAAAGCCTACAAAACATGCCTGAAAAGAGAAGGAAAGGGTTAGGGTTAGAGATTGGGGGTTTGCCTTAGTCAAACCCCTTTGATGATAATCAAATCCAAATGAGAAATGAAAGTAAATGGTGATTTGAATGACAAAGAAAATAAAAACACTTACCAAACCCTTAGTTGAAGATCTCTACAACATGCAAGAACCAGCTCCAATGGAGGTTGCTTATGATGCCTTGTGCTTGATTGCTTTCTTGGGAAGTTTGAGTGTAAGAGTGCCTGTGAAGATGAAAATGAGCTAAAGGGGGGAGGGTAAGAGAGGCAAAACAAGATGAAAACCATTATTTATACAATATTCCCTAATTTCCCTAAAATTTCACTTGATAGGCCGACCTGGGGTTGTGGAGGAAAATTCTCGTTAGGCTTTTGTCTTAAATTTTAAATTTATGCCAAAAGGGACTAGGTCGCCCAAGGTGGCGACCTAGTCCATTTGGGAAAATTCAAGTGGTGGTCAGGAATAAAATGGTGATTAATAATGTTTATCAGACTTTCCTCTCAAAACACACTTAATTCGGGCCTAAAGGTACATTAAGGGGACAAATTAAAATAAGAAAAGGGTTAAATTATGATGATAAGCCTAGGAAAGTGTGAAAATGCATTACAACACTTTACAATACTTTGTCATAAGGCTTGGAAAAGTGGGAAGATGTGTTACAACACTTCACAACACCTTAGTAAAATGCCATTATATTGTTGTTGAATTACAAGCCTTCAAGACTAAATCAAGGCAAAACAAGGCCAAAATTAGTGAAACAATGTCAAATACTACACTTTTTGGTAACAAATTTAGCTCCCACTTTAGTGAGAGGATTAACTTGCTTCAAACTCACACTAAAGTAGTTGAGTCATGCATATCAAGAGGGATCCAATGTATTCATGCTAGTAAAATGAGATGAAATCAATCAAGAGGGATGATCAAGCCCCCAGGATAAAGATCCCATGGAAAACCAAACATAAGCACAAGAGATCACACAAGAAGTGATGTGAGAGAGTGAAGGGAGAAGAAAGAGGGTCGAATCAAGCTTCAATTGTTTGTCCAGCTAGTTGTGGATCAAATCTAGGTTGTTTGTCTGAAAATAAAGAGGGTGCTCACTCTAGGTCGACAAGACTTTCGATTTTTTGTTGGGTGAGAATGCCAAAAAGGGTGAGAAACATATGCTTGGTTGGTATGCACTCACACATGCACAAAGGTGGCTATGGGGAAAGTTGTACCGCTAGTTGGGCTTCCTGCTCAACCATACCAAGGTTATACCTCCTGATGACTTTGATAAGGCACCACTAAAGACAAGGGTTGTGGTTCATAAGACAAGCAAAGCCTTAGATTCTTAGAACTCATGAACAAGTGTAAGATGGCACCACAGGCATGCAAGTTGTGTTATGCAAGGTGGCCCTGTATGCATGAATGCAAAAGTGCAAAATGCAAAAAGAGTGTTCAAAGGATTCTTGTTTAACTCATATGAGGTCTTTGACTTAGGGAACATTGTTTCTAATGTCTCCAAAAGAGGACCAATCAAAGGATAAAAGATTCAAAACTTAGGGGATGTAGTACATTGTATCAAGCCACTAAGAGGAATGCAATATGCTAAGATAAGTCACTTTCATGAAGGACATTATATGCAATGTCATCCACCAATTGAGAGACTCATCGTATGAAGTGATAAGGCTGCACAAAAACAAAGAAAAAGAAAAATAAATGTGAAATGAATGATGCCAATGTATGCCCCCACTTTAAAGGAATTTCTACACACTGTACTATCAGAAATTTCTGTAAAGTAGAAGAGGGTATGAGAGGATTAGTATGTCACATGCGATCTAACTTAAGACATGCCATCCACATCCCAACCTAGCTCTTGTATGTTCATGAGAGGTTAATTCCAAGTCAAAAGAGGAAATTTCAAGTGACATATGCAGACAAGGCTAACGAACCCCTTGCCCCCACTTCGTGCAAGGAAAAGGTGAGTTGAATAGGACAAAGGTATGTATGAGGGAGAGGAATTAGGTGCCCCCATTGAAGGGAGAGCACCCAGCTTTTTGAGGTGTTTGAAGTTTATTGTTTGAAGAAAATGGAGAGGAGGGAGGTGACCCTAAATATTTCTTGAAAGAGTATGATATGTCAGTGTGCATCATATGTACATTGAATCCATGTCTAGGAGGGAGATTGTATCTGATATCATAACAATATTCCAAGTTAAATGAAGGGGTTGTATGCTTCTGAGAAGCATTGGTTTCTATACAAGATCACAAATCCTTTTTAGTGTTATGTGTTGTTCCTCCATGAGGGATGGATGAGATATAGCCCCCATCACCACCATGGGGTAATTTTTTTGATGTAGAACCAAGTTGAGCATATAAAACATAGGGTTGTTTTAGTGTAGGTTGTGAGATTTCACACTCTCCTATAAAGGGAGGCGTAAGACCCCAATCATTAATAGAATTTGTATCTGAAAATGAATTGTTTGTATAGGACTCTTTGGACCAAGAGGGTGAGAGTCTGAAATTTGTATCAAAAGGAGGTGTAGAATCTAACAACCCTAAATGATCATGAAAGAGTTTTGTTTTAGGTGAAGGATTAGCCTCAACATGGATAAGTTTTGATCTAGGGATTAAAGGATTAGGGGAGTTGGAAATGTTCTGATTATTTGATGCATAGCTTTGTTCATCTGCATCAACCACGTGTATATTTTGTTATTGTACTCAAATTTCATTGTATGATGAAGCATAGAGGGGAATCCTTTCATAGAATCAATCCATGGTCTCCCTAGGAGAATATTGTATGGAAGGCATTTGTGCATGATATGGATAGAGGTAGGCAACACTACAGGTCCGACCACAATAGGTAATGTGATCATCCCTAGTGGTTGCCTATTAATGTTTTTAAAGCCACGAATATGAACATCATTAAGTTGAATAATATTTTTGTCCATGCCAATTTTATTGAGGAGGTCCATGCTACAAACATTAATTTCTGCTCCATTTTCTATGAGAGTGTGTCAGACTAGAGTGTTATTAATGATCACCTTTATCATCAAGGGATCATTCTTGTTTTGAATCTCAAGTGAGGGTAAGTCATGTTTAGAGAATTTGATTTCAGATTGGGTTACTTGCATGGGATGAGAGTGGGATCTTACATTGTTCGATTTTATGTAGGATTCGATCTCCTCCATATGTATTTGCACCATTTCTTGAAATAAAATTTTGAATGTCGATGGAAGTTGAATAAGTTCTCATACAACTATATCAGCAGGAGCCTTTTTAAGGTACTCAACACTAGGGACTCTAAGTTGAGAAAGGGGTAATGGCATAGGATTTGTGTGTGATCCCCTATATGTTTGAGTCACTAAGTTACAAATTAGTGGCTACAAAAAATTGTTATGAGTAGATTGCATCATGGATTTCAAGATATCTCTTAGTTTTTTATGTGATTCACTAGTGGGAGGAGACTTACGAGGCTCATTAATTAAAGGAGATCCCACTTGTGTATTCATAACTTCAAGAATCTTGTCTTTATTGGTATGATTTTTTTCTGAAGGGGATACTAATGTCACTTGATTATCTTCTCCTAGGGAAGGTTTAGTGTTTGGAGGATAGTTTTCAAGGTTCACACATTAAAATTTTAGAAATTTTCAATGAAAATACATATGCAAAAAATGCAAGCTGAGTTTTTCACTAATGCATTATTTTATAAACCCTAGGATGTAAGCACTGCAAAATCTTGATCCAATGCAAGATTTTTCCTAAGATGTAATGGTAAAATCAGAAGATTAATAAGTGTTTTCATGTCGGTTTCACCAAAATAAACCGCCAAAAACATATACTAAAAGGGAAAGAGGATTCCCCAAATAGGCTCCTAGGGTTTTTCACCTAGGAGCTCTAGATTGAGAAATGACTCTCTTCCACCTAATGATATGATTTTTGGTTAGGTTCATTCAAAGATAAGGGTTTGCATTGGGTTGTGTTTTTTGTGATGAAGTGTGTCTAAATGTTTTAAAGTAATCAAACTAAACTAACTATGAAATGTAAACTAATATAAATCTAAACTACATGCAATGTATATTAAATTACCCAAATGTATGTAAACTAGAAAGAAACTAGAAATAACATAAGTGGTGCACCTGGGTATTAAAACTTGTAGATGAGGGGCTCTAGAATGTTTTGGTATTTATCTAAAATCTGCAGAGGGATACTTATGCCAAAATGGGTGACCTAGTCCTTCTACCGAGAAAATCTACCAGAGTGGGTTTCTGTCAAAAGGGTATCCATAAATGTTAAAATTCGTGAAAAATTGGTTCAAAGGGACTAGGTCGCCATTGTTGGGAAACTAGTCCTGTTCTAGATTTCTAAGAATCTAGAAGTAGATATTGGAGCCTTTGGTCTACACTTTGGTTCCTGATAGGTTTCTTGTTTAGATTCTATAAAAAGCAAGCTGAAAGAGGTCTTGAAGCTTCAACTAGGGCTTTGTTGACTTGAATGACTTTTATGTGTTAACAACACCTTCTTGACACCTTTCTCCTTTACAAACTTGCATACAAAAACCTACAAAACACACCTGAAAAGAGAAGGAATGGGTTAGGGTTAGAGATTAGGGGTTTTCCTTAGTCAAACCCCTTTGATGATAATCAAATGCAAATGAGAAATGAAAGGAAATGATTATTTGAATGGGAAAGAAAATACAAACAATTACCAAACCATTAGTTGAAGATGTTTGCAACATGCAAGAACCAAATCCAATGGAGGTTGCTTGTCATGCCTTGTGTTTGATTGCTTTCTTGGTAAGTTTGAGTGCGAGAGTGCTTGTGAAGATTTGTGTTAAGATGGGTGGTGATAGGGTCAGGACCGAGGCCAACAACTATCAAAAATTTCTTAGGGGCCCTATTGTGTCACACATATACATGGAGGGGGGTTTGGAGCCCCTATTAGAAAGTCTAATGGGTCATGATGAAAATATGTTGTCGTAGTTTGTTGGATTCTAGAGTGATAGGAGAGTTATTATGGGAGGAATTTTTTTTGAGGTTAATGAGGAGGTGATAGCTAAGGTGATGAGCCTTTCCTACAATAGAAAGAAGTATGTAAGAAGCGCACGAAAACTTAGGACCTTGAGAGCCTCAAAACCTTCTTTAGGGACAATGAGAAGTGGATTAAGAAGGAGTTGGGATTTTATAGAGAGGCGCTTCCTAAACCATGGTATAAGGTGTGTTTAGCTCTCATGAAATATATTACTTTGGAGGGTAGATTTAAGGTTTTTTACTTTTATCATCTACCATCACTCAACCACTCACATCATAGAATGCTCCTTAGATTTTCTTTATTTTTTTTACCTTGCTTGAAAGTTGGAGAAAAGAATCCCTTGAAGTTGATGCTCCAAACCCTAACCAACCACCTCCTCTGCCTCTTCACTAGGGCCTCATTCTTTGGCTCTACAATTTCTATTTATCCCTATTCCCCCATAAACACATCTTTGTTGTTTGTGTGGAAGAATTGGAAACACCTAATGTATCCACTAAGAAACACTCCCCCCCTACTTCAGGGTATGTACAGGATCATCATGGAAAAAATAGGCCCTTAAGTGGCAATGAAAATTTAGAAAATCAGAGTTAGGCAACTTGACGTAAAAATTTGAATAAGTTATCTATATTATTTCAACGACATATAAGAATAGAATCTGTAGAAAATTGAATCTACTTTCTAAACTACTAGGTTTATTTTATTTTTTTTAAATCTATTTGGTGAAAATTTGAAATTTCAATGCAGTAGTACTTAAATTTCAGGGAAAAAATAACTAGGTGTTTGTCTGATCACCCTAACCACAATAAAATGATAATATTTTAGATATAAGTAGAGGACTCATATCCTGGTGTGATGCATATTTTTTAGTAATTTCTTTCAAAGTAAATAATTAATTATGATTTTTTATTACAACTTTTTAAAAATATAAAAACTCGTATGTCTAACCACCTTAACTTGGTCAAAACTTAATGAAATTCAGTTTATTTTTTAATCCTCTAGTATGTGAAGCATAGAATGTGATGCACGTTTCAGATTCAAAAAATGTGATATCGTTTGAAAGCTATAGATTTTTTTCAATCAGCCTATCAATTAGGACTTTAGTTGTAATTCAAATAGAAAATGAATAATAATTATTTATTAAATTCAAAGTAAAGCATAATTTATATTGGTGTAAAGTTGAGAATCTCCTTTAAAAACCCTTTTCATTTCATCAATTTTGGGTAAGCATATGTTGTCAGCCACATAGGCCATCATATCACTTACATATCACCACTTTTTGGCCCATAATGATCCTACACATACCCTTTTGTTAGTCCCAAGAGAAACACCACCCTCTAGACAGTGAACCCCATGAGGTACCTAAACCAACACCCCCAACAAAAAATAAAGGGAGGTCAGTTTGGCCCATTCCAAGGTTGTGGCTAGACTGTGTGAGCTTAAGAACACCCCCACCATGTTGGACAATAGTCCAATGACAAAGAAGAAGGGTAAAAAAGACACTATGAGGGAAAGAGTATTGCATAAGATAATTCTAAAGGTGACACTGTTGTGGCTACAAGTATCAACATGGGTATGGAGAAAACAAGCATCAAGAGGTCTCACATATTGGTAAATAACAAGAGAGAGATATTGGTGGATGAAATTTCTAGCAACTCGAAGTGGATTGGTGGTAGAGAAGAATGTAAGAAGAAAATTTTTTAGGAGGAAGAGGAGTTCATGGAAGGTCCTAGCCACTTCTTAGACTTGAACATAATGCTTCGAGAGGACTCCACCCAATCTTTGGATCCTAGGTCCATAGAGGAAGAGTGACAAGGAATAGGACATCAACAAGCTATGAGAGCGGGTGGAGAAACTTGAATGAAAGTTCACAAGGCTCACACATTTCACCATTAAGATCATTCATGACCTACCAATCTCACTAATGTCATCAAGGAGGAAGTGGACAAGAAGAGTTAGGGTGAGGGTCCTAATTGGGTCGGGGATGATTTTTTAAATCTCCTCATTCAGAGATGTGTAGCCAATTAGTGGGTTGGTCTGTGTGTCTCTATTATCTTTTTGGTTTCTATTGTTTTTAGTTTGGTCTTTATAATGTACTATTGAACTTGGTCTCTTTTTGTCGTTCAAGCTCATGGTATAATGGGTACTACACCCAGTAAACGCAACTTATCTAATCAGAAACAAATATGATATTTTGAAACATGTTTTCTTTCTTAACCTGCACTTTATATAATGACTCAACCATCATAGTACACACTATGCAAAACACACTTTGTTTTAAGCTACAATTCACAATAATACCAACCCATCTCGTTATCATCCATGTATATTCAGGTATGTAATTCAAATGGAAACAACATCATTATTCCTAGCACTAGGACAATACAATACACTTCTTCTTGGTTGAAGATTCAAAGTATCACGTGTTTTAGAAACCCTATCAAATGTAGGATAGAAAACATGCTATATTTTGAAACCTATAATTTTTCATACCCAACACATAGTTGTCAAATGTTGTTGTTATTTCATAGGTAGATAGACATATGTATAGTTACAAATATTTTATAACAAATAGAAGCTTTCCAAGCATATTGTCTTTTTTAACTCGCACTTTATATAATGGGGTAACCTTCATAGTACACACTATGCAAAACACACTGCATGTTTTAATATGTAGTTAACAATGACACCAACCCTTGAGGTTATAATTCATGTATGTTCAATTTTGAAATTTAAATAGAAAAAATAATTATTGATGGTTCTAATAAAATAAAATACACTTCTTCTCAATTGAGGATTCAAATCATTGTATGTTTTAGAAACCTTGCCAGATGTTGGTTGCAAAACACATGTGGGGTGATCCCACAAAGCTGGTTTACAATTTATGAGAGGAACTGATTTTTGCTAAAATCACATATTTTTAGAAAATAGAATGATTTAAGCCTTTAAAAATTCCATTTTAAGGATTCCAATTGAAGAGGGTTTGATTAGAGCACCTTAGATCAAACCCCCTTGGATAGAACCTCTCTAGTTTTAAACCATGCCTATAAATGAGTCTCCTTTACACCTATTAAAATGCTGATAAAAAATAACTTTTGATTTACCTTTCGGGGGATCAAATGAATTTATTTAAAATTTATTTCAGATTATTATGGTAGTCCTCAAAAATATCTATCCCATGAATATAATTTTAATATGTTTTGGTTTTATTATGTATGTGTTTTTTTAGTTTTATTAAACATAGGTTTTTCACCAAAAATCAAGCTCTTTGTTTTGCACATGTGGAAAAATAGAAAATTATCAAAATAATTTTTTTTAAAATATTTTGTTGCTGGGTATTGATGTCCTCGATCCATTAAAAAAAAAAAAATTGAATTTCGATACATACAAAAAAAGTTATGTTGTATACAGTCTGCCTATGTCTGAATTGCAATTGGTTTGACTTCGAAACTCTAATAAGGAAAAACTATTCAATAAAAAACTATCAGACCAAATGAAAGTGCTAGATATCATAGTTAAAAATCTAAATTCAAAAAAATTAGAATTTTATCCTTCATACAAAAAAATTTGTGTTGTATACAGTGAGCGTCACTTTTTAAAAATGTTGTTTTCTGAAAAAAACCAATTTTTGTGGGAGATGGAAAAAGAAGTGCAATATTATTCCAAAAAATTTGAAAATTTTTTTTTTTAGAATCTATAGACAAAATGCAACGAGACTTTAGTTTGCATCATCTTCAAATTCCTCATGGTTTAGCCATTATAGGTGCCTGAATGTGAAGATTTAGTTAAAAATAATAATTTCAGTGTCCAGTTTGGCCAAAAATTGTAAACCACTATTGTGGGATCACCCTGTGTCATATTTTGAAAATTGTAATTTTTCATACCCAACACATAGTTATCAAATGTTGTTTTTATTTCATATGTAGAAAAAAATATGTATAGTTGTGGACATGTATTATAACAGATATGAGTTTTCTAAACATGTTTTCTTTGTTAACTTTCACTTTATATAATGGAGAAACCTTCATAGTACACATTGCATGTTTTAAGTTGTAGTTCACAAAGACACCAACCCATGTGGTTATCATCTATGTATATATATGTCTATAATTAAAATAGAAAAAACATCATTATTCCTAGTACTAGAAAAATACAATATGCTTCTCCTCAATTGAGGATTCAAAGCACCGTGTGTTTTGGAAACCCCAAGTCAAATGCAGGTTACGAAACATGTCATATTTTAAACCTACAATTTTTCATATCCAATACATAATTGTCAAATGTTGTTATTTCATATGTAGACAAACATATCTATAGTTATATATGTATATAATAAAAAATAGGAGCTTTCCAAACTTGCTATCTTTGTTAACTTGCACTTTATATATAATGGGACAACCTTCATAGTATACACTATGTATAACACACTACATGTTTTAAGATGCAATTCACGACACCAACCTTTATGGTTATGATCTATGTATATCTTTGTCTATAAATAAAATAGAAACAAGATCATTATTTCTAGTACTAGGAAAATGCAATACACTTCTCCTCAATTAAGGATTCAAATCATCATGTGTTTTGGAAACCCTATCGAATATAGGTTAAAAAACACGCCATGTTGTGATACCTACAATTTTTTATACCCAACACAAAGTTGTCAAATATAGTTATGGATTCATTATAACAAATAGGAGCTCTCCAAACATGTTTTCTTTGTTAACCTGAACTTTATATAATGAGGCAACCTTCACAATACACAATATGTATTTTAAGATGTAATTCACAATGACGCCAACCATTGTGGTTATTATCTACATATATCTTGGTTTATAATTTAAATAGAAATGACATCATTATTGCTAGTACTAGGAAAATACAATATGCTTCTCCTCAGTTGAGGATTGAAAGCACCCTATGGTTTAGAAACCCTATCCAATGTATGTTACAAAACATGCCATGTGTTATCAATTACAAACTGAAAAGTGTGCAAATGGCTCTGTGACAAGGATTTTACATTAAAAAAAAATGAATGTTTTAGTTAATAGTGATTTCAAAATGGTTATAAAGTCGGTTCCAGTTGAATTTTTTTATTCTTTCAAGTCTAGAATTTGGTTGACTTATGTGTTAAAACTGAAACTATTTGTGCATATGATGAAAGTGGACATCTTTTACATGGGAAACTCTATGTATATTAGATCTTTCTTTTCAAATAATATATGTGCATACACATTTTTATTACAGAAGGCCATATATTTGCTCATGCATAAATTTTCCATTTATGCATGACACATACATGTGATATACCTTCTTTAATAATTACATTATTTTCTTATTTGAAATGCATATTTCATTCCAAGTAAGATGTATTAAAGGAAATAATTAAAATTTATAGAAAACTAATGCATGTACTACATGACAATTTCATGATATTGCTACTAAGAACGTATTACATTTAAAATATGATTTCTTAAAAGTCAAATCTAGTTAAGATCTTGCATATGCATGTTAAGTAGAGATAGTCAAATGAAACATATGTGGAATTTGATGTAGATAGATTGATTCAGGAAACATTAGCTAGGAAAAAATATTGAAACTAGATTTATTCTTTGCAAATGTGAAAACATAGATAAGATGTATGTTATCTTAGGTTGTAGGAGGTTATCTTCTGGAATGGGTGCCAAAAATGGGCTAACAGATCTAGATAGGTTTTGTTTTTTCCAAAATCTATATTTTTAGTTGTATACAACATATGCATGGCCAAGCATTGTAGTTCATTATGTTGAATGGTCAAACTGTTATGATGTAATCTCTCTGTCATTTCCTTGTATAGAACTTACATATTCTAAATGTAGATAGAAATGCATGTAGATGTTTGGCACACACAAAATTCCACCTTGCATATTGTATCTCTTGGTAATTATTCCATGCAAGGTTGGGAATTCTTCAAGATAGGAAGAATACTGAGGAAGAATAACTTCGTGGTTGGGTGGAAAAGAGCCTGGACCATGTTCTCATCCACCAGATGTGGCGAGAGTTGAAGAAAGTCACATGAAATCCCATATTTTTTATTATTGCACTATGTATTTCATGATGTAAATTGAGTTGACTAAATGGCAAGATGACCCAATTCAAGCTTTGTAATTGTAAAATTAATATTTGGAAATTAATATTAAATATTATTTAGACATGAGATGTTATGATAAAAAATAGCTAATTGACTATGTCTTTAATTTTATTATTTTTTCATATTGATTTGTTTTTGTTTGTTAATTATGATTGACACATTACACTGTAGGAGAGGGGACATTGCCTCCTTAATTTGTTCAATCGTGCTTCCTTCACCCTTCCTATCTTTTTATTTTTGTGCTCTAAATCCCTTTATTTTATTTTATTTTAATTTATCCTTCCCATACAGCCTTCCACCATAGAAATAATTGACATGGGGATGTGACATATCATTTTCCTTCAATATTTAAAATGTAGTGATTGTAAGTTTAATTTTCTCTCCAATAAAGAGCCCACAAATTCTTATAAGTTTTTGTACATCAAAATCTTATGAATCATATTTTGAAGAAAATGAAAGACGACAAATTTCCATTGAATAAAATATATATTTTCCAATTTTATGAAAATTAAATCATTTCATATATTTCAAGAACACAACTTATTGTTAATTTTAAACTATTTAACATTTTTAATATTGAATACTTCTACCCATCACTAAAATTTTTAACAACAAGATCCTATAAAATCAATTAGAATTAATTTTATTAATTAATTTTAGTTTTTGAATGTACCATATACTTTTATCTAACATTATAATATATTATGTTTATATTTTTATATAGGATAGAGTGTATAATAATTTAAAAATTAATCCATCTCAATATAGTTTATTATCTCTAAAATATTGTATTATTCATTAAAAAATATGATTAAATATAATTTCATTGACTTTGATTATATATATATTATGTCAAAGGTGTATCCTATCTAAAAAGAGTGGGGCTGATTTCGACCATCAAAGACAATAGAAAATTCTTTTTCATATTCTATTTTCTATTTTATGTTTTCATTCACTATTAAAGCCACAAATACTCTTGCCACAATAAATGTATTTCACCATATAATCAAATACGTTTTAAAAATCATGCCACGAGTTTTACATGAAATTTATTGATTGGTAAAATATTAATATAGAAAAATCAATTGATGGAATTTTAACATATTCACTCCAAGGTCACTCCACACTCTATGTTAAATATTAGACAACACTGTTAACTTTTGTTTCCTAAAATCAAATGTTAAATTATAGTATTTGTTATTTAATAATATATACTAGTATATATACATGAAATATTAATATATATATAAAATATGTCGAGAGATATCATTATCAACGTGTCTATTGTTAATATATATATATATATATTTTTTATTAGACTACAGGAATCGGGTAGCACAACCCCCTATAAACTGCAGTGTGCCTGGTAAACTTTTTAACGTGATCGCCGGCGCTGGCACGACACGCCCTCCGGTACCACGGGGGGTGGGGAGACTAGACCTCATGACCAACCTCCTGCAACAGGAAAGATTTAGCCAACCGAGCTAGGGCCCCAACCCCTATTGTTAATATTTATTAAATATTAATATATTTATTTATTAAATTATACTAATTATACAAAAAATTAAATAAAATTAAGTATTCATTTAAAAATAATTAAAAAATTACTAATTATAATTTTAGAATAAATTATGAACTAAAATCTATCTGTAAAATCAAATTTTTTATTCTATTTTGCTTTTAATATTATTATGAAATAAAATTATACTTAAAAATGCATTTAAAAAATCATAAAATAATTTACATAGGGAAGATTTTGATTTAAATCTCTTTAATATGTTTGCAAGAGAAATCGCCACAAAATATCTTGAAAACTTAAATTTCATTATAAAAATAAATTAAATTCTAATTTCTTAAATTTATAAAATATATATTATTTCGTTTTTAAATAATTAATTAAATTGTAGTGATTATCTATACAAATGAATTAAATAAAATTTCATATTCATTTTAAATTTTGATATAAAATCAATCATTCTCTTTTATTTTATCTTCTTTTTCATGTAAATCATTTCATTTTCTAAAATTATACTTAAAAATGCATTAAATTTTTTTTTTAAATCACTTACATACGAAAGTTTTTTATTTAAATCTCTTAAATTTAAATAAGAGTAATGATTCTTCAAAAAAATCTAAGAAATAAAGGCAGATAATTAGAGTGCTAAAGATAAATAGATAAATCTCTTTGATTTATTTATTTGATCTTTTAATATTTTTTGTTTTTATTTATTTATCTATGATAAATATTTAAAAATATTTGTAATTTATTTTTTATTTCTCTTTCTCATAAAGTCCCTTTCATTTTGATTTTGATTTTTCTTTGTGGTTTATCTCTGATTTATCTTTTAAATTTTCTTTTATCAAATCTCTTTGATTTGGATTTGTATTTTTCTATTCAATTTTTTTGATTTTGATTTTGATTTTTCTTTGTGATTTTTCTTTGATTTTAATTTTCTAATGGTAAAAAGTTTGATTTGATCTTTTTGATATCATTTATGTATTAATTTGATATTTTAATTGATTTATGGTAAATAATTTCAATTCTTTGTGATTTATATTTGATTTTTCTTTAATGTATTTTTTTTACTACTGAATTGCCCTTTGGTGGGAAAATATTGTTTTCCCATTGCGTCCTTGACATAAACGGATTGTTTGTCCCAAAGATTAATATATTTCTTGTTGGTTTCAGCTTTTCAATTTAAGATGCATTTTCATTTTTTAGATTTACCTGGATTATAATTTTTGATTAAATAATCAGAGTTCAAGATTCCTACCAATTTAACTCATAAATATGTTTATCTAAAATATAATGAATACCAATCCCTGTACAAAAACATTAATAATAAAACATAAATAATTTTTACCATTTTAAATCACCAAAAAAAAACTTAACAAAGCCCCCAATAAGAATTAGTGAAATAGAAAACTTTATGTTTCTCTCAAAAATTACATTGTCATTATTGCACCATATTGCACATTACTGTTTAAGAAATAGATTTATTGTAAAGTTGAAAAGGAGTTTCTTTAACATGTGATTCTATTTTCTAAATTATTTTTTCAAGCATTCATAGCTTGGTAGTGCATATTGTTTCCACTCATCTACTAATTTCTTTTTTAAAGTTTTATTTGAAAACTTTAGTTTGCACTAATTTCTAGGCTCTATTTAGGGAGTACATATTCATGATCTTCTTTTAATTAGGGTAAAACTTTTATGTATTTTTCTAACTTTCACTTGGGACTTTAAATCTTAGTCATTGAAATTATCTCATATTTCTTGTTCATTAGAGACATATTCACCTCACTTTCAGTCACACATATTTCATATCAATAGCTTGATCAATTATTATCATGAACCTATAGTGGCAGCTTAGCATAGATTTGGGTTTTCTACCTTGACAAGTTCTCATTCTTGCTTCTTGATTTTTTTGCTTTTCATTCAATTTATATCATATATTTATTATATATACACAGTTGCATATGGTTAGGCATTCCTGTTGATATTTTTTAGCCCATGTATTTTCTTCATGTCTACTTGGTGGATGAATAGTTTAATTAAAAAAATATAACATTTTGTAAACTGAGGCAAAATTTTGTATGTACTAAGAATTAAAAGCTAATTACAATAAATTTTTGTATCATTACAACCAAACTAAAATATTTCCACAAAAAAATTTAAATAAAAAAGGTGTATAACACCCAAAGATCCAAGATTCCAGATAGCCCCACAAGGAACTCCAGGTCTCTACAATCAAAATCGGGATGGACCAAATCTATCAGCATAGATATCATAATATGTATCACTCCTACAACTATAATTAATATTACTATGACTGTGTATATGAACCAAAAATAAAAATTAATTTCTATAAAATCATCGATGCATAAAATTCATCAAATAAAACTGTAGAAAATCCAAACTTTGAAGTTGGATCAACATTGCAATGGGGAATGCTATTGAAAATGAAATATCACATAATTTTTTTCATGCCAATTATAAATTAACATTTTATGCAAACATCATTGTACCAGCACAAGGATGGAGTTGTGCTATGAACATAAACATATTTATACTTTTTGAATCTATTGCATGCAAAGCATTATGATGCACAAAAAAGTCTTTGTCAGAGTAGATAACCTGGAAAAAATTAAAAGAGAAAATTTATCCTTCTTGAAAGGAAGTCAATAGAAATCATGCAAGGCTCTTATGCCATAAAACAACATTACCAGTGCTCATATTAAATACATTGTTCTATCTTTGATGGTGGATGCATGCGATAATAGTCCCTTTCTATTTGAACCATCCAGTAGGATGGCATAGCTTAAGGGAAGGAGGGCAATGTAGGAAGAATATTTCCCATTCATTATAGTGTTGGTTGCAAAAAAATCCACAAGAGAAAAATACAAACGTTATGAAATTTTTGTAGAAAAATGATTTTATTTATACAATGCATTTTAAAAGTATCATATATACCTTAGTCTTGATTAAAAATATTCCACAAGAGGTATCTCATCTTTCTCCCTGCATATGGCTTCCCATTTCTTCATGTTCTCTCAGTTCTGTCATAGGAGTTGCAATCCATTCCTTTGTATTTATGATCATATGCCTTATAATTGCAAATCCCTATTAGAGTTGTTAGAGTTTCAAGTAAGAAAATAATATCTAGATATATTCTGATTTGGGTGTCATATTTCTCTCACCTGACATTAGAAATCCATTGAACTGCTTTCATAAAATCTGCAAGATAGAAAATGTATTTATTGATAATTAAAAAAGAAACCTCATAACCTTGGAAATCGACCTGCTTAAAAATCTGCCAGCATCAAAGCTTCAAAAGAAAACATGACTGAGCATGACCATAGGGAAGGAATCTAAAAATAATTTTGTTGTTGAGTGAATTCTTTATTATCCTCAGATCGCTTACTCTAGCCACCTAACTCATAGTTTTCTAGTTTATGAAAACAAATACAATCTTAGGTTGAAATCCTCTGGAAATAGGGTTGGATTATATCTCCTTTGCATGCATTACACCACTTATATTGTTCATCTAAATCCAATGGCATAGGATGTTGACAAGGTGCTACCACAATAGTGGTTTACAATTTATGAGAGGAACTGATTTTTGTTGAAATCGTATATTTTTAGAAAATATAATGATTTAAGCCTTATAAAGTTCCATTTTAAGGATTCCAATTGAAGAGGCTTTGATCAAACCACCTTAGATCAAACCCCCTTGGATAGAACCTCGCAAGTTTTAAACCATACACATAAATGAGTCTCCTTTACACCTATCAAAATGTTGATAAAAAATCATTTTTGATTTACCTTTTGGGGATTAAATGAATTCATTTAAAATTTATTTGAAATCATTATGGTAGTCCTCAGAATGAGCTATCCAATGAATATAATTTTATTATGTATTTGTTTTTTTAGTTTTATTAAACATAGGTTTTTCATCAAAAATGAAGGTCTTTGTTCTGTACATGTGGAAAAGTAGAAGATTATCAAAAAAAATTGAATTTCGATATATACAAAAAAAGTTGCGCATTATATGGTCATGCTATGTCTGAATTGTAATTGGTTTGACTTCAAAACTTGATTAAAGAAAAAATATTCAATAAAAAACTATCTAACCAACTGGAAGCACTCGATATCAGAGTTACAAATCTAAATTGAAAATAATTAAAATTTTATCCTTCACGAAAAAAAGTTATGCGTTATATGGTGTGTGTCACTTTTTAAAAATATTATTTTTTTTTAAAAAACCAGTTTTCATGGGAGATGGAAAAAAAGTGCAATCTAATTCCAAAAAAATTGAAAAATATAGTTTTAGAATCTACAGACAAAATGTGACAAGAGTCTAGTTTGCATCATCTCCAAATTCCTCATGGTTTAGCCACTATAGGTGCCCGAATGTGAAGATATAGTTAAAAATAATAATTTCAGTGTCGAGTTTGGCCAAAAATTGTAAACCACTATTGTAAATAATTTCAATGTCCAGTTTGGTCAAAAATGCAATCTTAGGTTGAAATCCTCTTGAAATAGGGTTAGATTATATCTCCTTAGCATGCATTACACCACTAATACTGTTCATCTAAATCCAATGGCATAGGACACTTTAGGAGGAGCAGTATGCAGTGGCTTTATAATGGAAGAATGGGGCTCCATATTCAAAGATATGTAATGGTTTAATACTGCAAAAATAATAGTTCCATTACCCTACCAATACCACCCGATACCAATGTGATTCCCTCAACTATTTGTCAAACCAAATTCAAAAACTGGAAAATAAATTTTAGATCTCTAAAATTAGCATGTTGGAAGTAGTCATTACCTTTATTTTCTTACATTCAAGATTTCTACTGCCAGGTGCACAACATAATTAGCAAGACTTTGGATTTTTTAAATGTCAATTTGAATCCCATGTATAAAAATGTACATGCTCCCTTTGTTACCATTGTAGAATGCCTCTTGGAATAACAAAATTAAAAATATATATATTTTAATGGAATAATAAGAATAATTATACATAATTTATATACAAATACATATAAATATTAAATATCAATATATTTATTATAAATATATAATTTTGTTATATAATATTATATTTATATATATATAATATATATTTCTAGAGTCACGATATGTTTGTAAAATAAAGATATATAGTCACAACAATATCTAAAATTTATACATATATAGTTAATTTATATAATAAATGTAAGGTTGTTTTCATTATATGGAAAAAAAAGGTTTTGAAGGGACCTAAAACCCTTTACAACTTTAGGCACAAAATATTGCTCAAAAGATACAACACTAGATTGCCAGCAGCATCCAAACATCCAACAACAAAAGATACAAACAATTGCTCCAAAGATAAACAAAGAAGATCAGTAGCCAAACAGTCTCAAGCCACAGTGGGAAAAGTAGAGCTAAACCACATGTGCAGCCTTCCGACCACCATAAACAAATTTAACAAGGGATTGAGAGGAATGATTATGCTTAGGGAGACCTCTCTTCCATCTTTGCACAACCATCCAAGAAAGATCATCCTTCGAAGGAATAGAGAAAGGGGAGGTCGGAGGACAAGCCACCAAAGGAAAAAGAGGAAAAGAACTAGGAGTGTCACTCCCACAATCAACAACATCAATAGGAGCAACAAGAAAACTAGCAATCCCAGTAACAACAACAAAATCATCAATAGTAACAACAACATCCCCACTAGCCATAGCAACAACTGTGGGAAAACCAACCATATTAGTAGCAACTACACACGAACCAACAACTACAGTAGAACCACCACTACCAATAGTAGCTACTGTAGGAGACCCAAGAGCAGTAGAAGCAATAGCAGAAGGTTGTTGAGAACCATCAGGAAAAGAAGTCACGACATTAGGGACCAAGTCATCATCCCCAGCATCATCAAAAGATTCACCCATAGTAAGATGCTCTTAAAGAGCATCTTTCCACCAAGTAGCATGGCTCCGATGAGATTTCTGATAGTCAATAGCCAAATGACCTGTAGAAATAAAATTCCTACAATGGAAAGGAATTCCCTCATAATCAAGAACCTGAGACCAAGGCCTAGTCCCCACCATCAAAATAACCTCCCCGGGTAAAGATTTTGAGGTATCAATATCCATAAGAATGTGGGAAAAAGTAGGATGATCATAGAAAAGAGAAGACAAATCGAACATAAGAAACCTACCAATAGCATTCCCAATAGACTCAAAGCAAGGAGTCCAAAACTGAAGGGAAAGGTTAAGAAGTCTAACCCAAGTAGGAACAACAGTAATAGATTCAGAAAGGGGGTTAAAAGAAGGGAACCAAGGCTGAAGGAAAGCAAGTGCTTTCCCCACAGCCAAACATCCCCTTCCAACACCCAAGCCCTATCCTTCTCAAATTGAAAAGTGGTCACAAAGAAACCCCTAGGTGAAGGATAGAGTTCAATCCTATCCTCAAAAATATTCCTCCAGGACTCCAAAACCCACTTGTGTAGATTTGGGAGAGAAGGCCATAAACCATTAAATTTACAAATAAGAGTAGACCGAGAGAAATAATATTCTTTATCCAACACCTCTTGCCCACAAATAATAGTAGAGGCAGAAGAAGAGCACCTTAAAGGTTTACCCTTGAAAGAGGGAAGAGAAGAAGAAGGATTAATACCAATACAACTAACCACCTTAGCAAAGGACTGAGTATCAGCAAATCCGCCAAGCATAGGTCATGAACCATTAGGCAACGGTGACCCATCAACACATGGTGAACCATTAGTAGACACCCGCAAGCCAATAACACATGGCCCAATAGGAGCAAAAACTAACCCAACAAAAGTCGACAGCACACCAGCAATCGATGGCACACCAAAAGCCAACAACACACCAGAAGCTAATGACACACCAGAAGCCAACGTCAAACCAGATGGTGAACCGAAAACTAATGACAAAGCAGAAATCGACGGTGAACCAGAGACCAACGACGCACCAGAAGCTAATGGCGCACCATCTGCAGAGAGCAAGAGGGTTTCAACAAAGAGTGGGAGAAATATTTCAACATTAAATGTAAAGTTGTTAACATAAATAAACAAATTATTTATAACTATACATAAAAACAATTAAATAATTATAATCTCAATATTTTAAATTTAACTATTTCTAAGTAATTCTTGAGAAATAATCAATTAGAATACGAATAATAATTATATATACAACATATTAATTTATTAAGTTATATTATATTAATGATAATAATTAATATTAACCTAATAAGGTTAAATTACATTTAAATTAATTGATACATTTATCATAATATAGATAATATTATTATTAACATTTAAAAAAATTATTTAATTATTTATTAAGTTAATAAGTTTATTATCTATAGTTACTTTTTATTTTTGGTTCATTTTTAAATTCTTATTTTTAGTAATATTTAGATTTTGATATATTTTGACTCTATATTTAATTTATTCTATTTTTTATTTTTAATTTAGATTTAATTTTAAGTATATCTAAATCTAATTTTTTTTTTTTATAAACTTAATATTAGATAATAAACTTATTAAGATACTAAAAAATAAAATAAAATAAATTCTAAAAAGCTAATAATAATATTATCTATATTATGGTAAATTTATTAATTAATTTAAATTTAATTTAATATTAATAAGTTAATATTAATTATTACCAAGGATATAATATAACTTAATAAATAATTAATATGTGTGTGTATCCTTATTCTAAATGATTATCTATGAGAATTATTTACTATAATTATAATGAATATAATTTAATACAGAGATAGAAAGATAGAGGTAGAGATGGGAATAAAGAGGGAGAGAGAAAAAGAGAGATTGTAAAAGATAATCAAATAGAGAGGAAAAGAGAGAAAAGGAGAGACATAGGTAGAAATAAAGTCACATAAAGAGAGTGAGGTATCAAGATAGAAAGATAAAGAGAAATAGAAAGAGACAAAGATATATATGGAGGTAGAGAGATTAAGAGATAAAGAGGGAAATGGGGTATAAATAGGGATAGCAAAAGAAGTAAGGGAGATATATATATATGTATAGAGAGAGAGAGATCTTACCCTTTCCATCTCTCCCTCTCTCTCAATATATCTATATATCTCCCTCTACCTCTCTCCATCTCTATTTATTTATCTCTCTTAATCTCTTTATCTTCATCTCTACCTCTATCTTCCTCCCCCCGCTTTATCTCTAGACATGTCTCCCTTTCTCTATCCATACATCTTTTTCCCTCTCTTTTTCCCTCTCTCTAGACATGTCTCCCTCTCTATATCCATCCATCTCTCCCCATATCTCTCTCTCCCTCTCCCTCTTTCTAGACTCTATATCTATATCTCTTTTCCTCTCTATCTCCATCTCTTAATATTTCCTATTCCATCTCTCCCTCTATCTTTATCTCATTATCAAGCTCCATCTCTCTCTACCCCTATATCTCTCCCTATCTCCCTCTATATATCACTTCCTATCTCTATCTTTATCTATTTCTTCCTCTCTCATTCTCTACTTCTCTCTCCCTCACTATATATTTATCTCTTCCATCTCTATTTATCCCTCTCCTCTCTCTCCTCTCCATTTCCATCTCCTCCTCCATCTCCATGTCTATCTTTCAATCTATCTATATCTCCTTACCCCCCTCTCTCTCAGTCTTCCACCCTCTATCTCTCCCTCTCTCCCTATTGCAAACATAACATGACCATGTTGGTAATGGAGATTGAATATCTTCTTGATTCAAAGATTTTTTCAGCCATGTTTGGATGCCTCGTTTCATTTCCGTATCTCTCTCTTTATATACTAGAAATAGAGAGGGAGACAAAGATATAAAGAGATCTCTATCTATATTTGTCTCTCTCTTACTCTCTCACTCTATCTTCATCACTACCTTTATCTTCCTCTCTCCCCTATATCTCTAGGCATGTCTCCCTCCCTCTCTCTCTAGACATGTCTCCCTCTATCCATCAATCTCTCTCCCTCACTCTCCCTCTCCCTCTTTCTTTATCTATTTGTCTCTCTATCTCTATCTCTCAATATTTCATCTTCCATCTCTCCCTCTATCTCTATCTCTATCTCATTATTTCTCCATCTCTCTCTACCCCTACATGTCTCCCTCTCTCTCCCTCTCTCTATACCTCTTCCTATCTCTATCTTTATCTATCTCTTCCTCTCTCATTCCCCACCTCTCTCTCGCTCACTATACACTTATCATTTGCATCTCTCTATGTGCCCCTTTACCTCTCCCTCTTTCTATCCCTATGTCTCCCTCTCTCTCTCTCTCCCTATTGCAAACATAACATGACCCGTTAGTAATGGAGCTTGAATAACTTCCTAATTAAGAGATTTTATTTCAATCGTGTTTGGATCCTTATAATTGAATGCATAGTTTATTTGAAGTTACCACTTCTCCAATTAGACCTTTATTGCACAAAAAACATCATTTGCTAAATGTTCTACCAATCAAACTCATACTACACATGCATGCAAAAAAAAAATCTACCACATTTTTCCCTCATTGACTTTCCACACCTCTTCGATGTACCCATTGCACACAAAGATACGATTACTAATTTAATTTAATTTAATTTCATATTAAATATTTAGCTGAATTTAAGAAGTGATATAGTTGCACTTGATTAAGACATTAAATCATTACAAATATCATTAAGATCAAGATATTTAAACTAAACTCTCCATTTTTCTCGATAAATGAAAAAAACATAACGAATATCACACATACATATAGACTTTCGATCAATCAAATAATATCTTATTCCACAAAGATTTACACAAGAATTAATGAGAGACCTAAATAGAAAAAATGTTACAAGTCATTCAGGCAAGATACTCTTTGAGTAACTGGAGATAAGTTTCTATATCGTGGCGTTGAAAATGTTTAGCCTTCCAGCTCAAGTTGTGGGAGCAGCGAGGATCCAGCCGAATCTTTCTAACCACATGACAGTATGCCCACTGTCCCAGAAATTTGTGTCCTTCAAGGCGTGCCACTGGTTTGGATGCCATTCTCATTCAAAATAAGTCCAGGCACCTTTGTAACCAAATCGCCCTTCACTTCCACACGCAGCACCTCAACTCCAATCTCTTCCATATGATCGGCGAAGGCTCGGTTACCCACCCGCGGAGAAGCGAAGGTGAAGACTTTGACGGGTATTGAAGGCCACATCAGTCTGATATCATATGCACTCAATGTTGCGAGGGCACCTCCCAAGCTGTGTCCCGTAACTGTTACGCTCAACCTTTGCCCTTTATACATTTCCAATAGCCCTCTAATCTTACCCTCAATAACGTCTCTTGGGCTGCTGTCAATTTCGTACGCGCCTCTGCCTTTATAATACCCTAGAAAACCCTTGCATATCCCGACGACAGGCTTTGTATCTGTGCCAGGCAGATCTTGCCAAGGAACTACTTTGTCTTTGAAATTTTGAATCCATTCGCTTCGTTTACTTGTTCCTCTAAACGCAACAACTACATCAAGTCGTCCGAGTCTACTTATTTCATTTTCGTCAGTGCAAACGGCAATAAAGCCAATAGGATGTCGACGGTAGGACGTCCACAAGCGAACATTGTAGAAAATATAATCCGTAATTTTGTAACCGCGTTCCTCCAAATTATTGGACTCCTCAACTATTCGATCATTGTCTATAAGACTGTAACATAAACTTGCAAAATCACCGTATCTGAGTATCTCAGATTTGAGAGTGGGATCGAAGGGATCAAGCAGGCCTTCCGAGGAGTGGTTACCCTGTATATCTCTGCAGGGATCGGCAGAAGGGAACATATTGAGGCTGCAATGCAAGTTTCCTCAAAGATGACAACCGATAATTGCCCAAACCAAAGATTGGCCTTCGTTTATATAGATTGATAAAGTTTTATTCCAATTTCGTGTAAACGTATGTAGACTTCCCTACTTTCCGAATGGAACGTGCCTGGAAGGAGAAGAAAATAATTGAGCCCACCCAATACAATGTAGTCAGAGTTACTTTTTCTGACTCAGTCTGTGTCGGGCACCTACCTAGAAATTGACATCATTGTATTTGTTGGAATGAGTTTTTCAGTTTTTGAATTCAATTATATATGTTTTTGTGTTGATATTGCGGATCACATTCAATTATCCATCATGAAAAAGAGGAACAATTGAAGTTACCTGAGTTAAGATGCACAACTACGGGATCCTCTCCCCTATTAAAAAAGAAATAATTTAAGAATATGAAACACATGAATTCTTGATAGCCGAGACCAGCCTGGATTTTACTTCTTCAAAGCTGTTAACGACTGCTCATTTTTCCTCTTTCGTGCTGGATATGCATGGATTGACTTTATCAATTTTTTTTGTTTTCTGATTATATTTCCTCGCCTTTTCTGCTAGGTGGGGCGGGCATGGGTTATTCTCCCTAAAAAAAGCGCATCTCTTAGACATAGCACCATGCCACATCCCCCCATACGGTGGCATGATGACGAGGTAAGACGGGAGGAGTAAGACGGACGGACGTTTAGTCCCATGCCATCATCGACTACCGTCACGTGCCTCGTACGTTGGGAGTTTCAAATACGATGGATTAGATTGACGTACCCGCCCACGTCGACATTTTTAAAAATAATGTTTTGAAAATCTTAAAAAAAACGTTTTAGTATTGTTTGGCTCAGTCAAAAGCTTCGTTTCATTTCGTGGAAGCTCGTAACGGACCCATGTTGTAGACGTTTGGGGGAAGAACCAAACCCCAATCCGTGTTGCAAACGTTTGGAAGGGGGAGTGAGAGCGTCTAGCAGGTATGTATATCAGTCACCAATGTTTGCCATTTTGCCATTCTACTTAGAAATTGTGAAGAAGTGAAAGAAGGGGTTGGTAAAAACGGTTTTGATTAGTCGATAGGCTATTTTGTTTGAAGCTTTCGTCGGGATTTTCGTCAATTCAGTCGTGAATTGGATTTGCCGGCGCCGGAGATGTGTGGGCCGGCAGTGACTTGACCGTTTTATTTGTGTTGACGTAGAGCTTTGTAATTACGTGGGTTGGTGGTGGTGGAGTTGGTGTCCTCGATATGTGGAAGTTGAATGGTAAGCGTTTGCTCGCAAGAGTGTTAATGCATTCTATAGTAGTTGTACGATGGGGGCAGACGAAGTAAATGCAATAGTGAGTGTTGCAGTGTGTGAAAGTATACTTTGATTAAGTTGTATTGATGAAACAACGATTGTGGTGTTGGTTTCATAGCAGACTATTGCAAAAATCGTCGCATTCGGCTCGGTGGTTGGTTTGATAGCAGACTATTCCAAAAATCGATGGCTTGTGAAGCATTTTATGCCAAATTGAAAACTATTGTTCTCTGGAATCTGTAAGTCATTTTACATGGGTATTTTGCATAAATGATTAATTTACTGTTCATGTCTTCTTATTATATGTTTCTATCTTTGGCGTTATACCAATTTTGGAGATTTGAAAGAGATTGTCGCTCTGTATGGATGGAGAAATTGCAGTTAAATCTTTTTCTTTCGTCAAAAAACATGGTTAGGGTTAGTAAGTTTTTCGCCGTTGGTTTATTGTTTTAGTTATCTTTGTGCATCTGCATGGTAAATCGTTTTACATGGGTATTTTCCATAGATGATTAATTTATTGCTCATGTCTTTTTTTAATATGTTTATATCTTTGGCGTTATACCCATTTTGGAGATTTGAAAGAGATTATTGTTCTGTATGGATAGAGAAAATGCAGTTAAATCTTCTTTCTTTCGTCAGAAAATATGGTTAGGGTTAGTAAATTTTTTGCCGTTGGTTTATTGTTTTAGTTATCTTTGTGCATCTTTGGCGTTATACCCATTAAAATAGGAGCAATTGAAGATTAATATAGGAGTAATTATTTTTTTGCCCTTGGTTTATTGTTTTAGTTATCTCTATGCATCTTTCATTTATTGTTTGTAGTTATCTATGTGTATCTTTGGCATTGCACTCATAACCGTAGGAGCAATTGTAGTTAAATCTTATTTCTTTTGTCAAAAAATATGGTTAAGGTTAGTAATTTTATCGCCCTTAGTTTGTTGTTTTAGTTATCTCTATGCATCTTTGTCGTTACACCCATTAACATAGGAGTAATTGCAGAGTAACATAGGAGTGATTGTATATATATGGAGAGGGTTAGTATGAAAATATAAACATATTGGATAAAAAATTAGTTTGGTGGTTGTTCAGTGTTTTTCTAATAGCTCTTTTACAATTTCTCTATTTGTCTATAATATTTAGTGCCGGGTGATGTAGCTCGAATTTTCAATAAAGTTTGTGGGGTTATACTCATTATTACATGGGTTTTTTGCATAGATGATTAATTTATTCTTAATGTTATTTTGTTATATGTTTCTATCTTTGGCGTTATACCCATTTTGGAGATTTCAAAGAGATTATCGCTCTTTACCGGTGGAGAAATTGCTCTTAAATCTTCTTTTTTTCCTAAAAAAAATATGATTAGGGTTAGTAATTTTTGGTTGTTCAGTGTTATTCTTAAAGCTCTTTTACAATTTCTCTATTTGTCTATAATATTTAGTGCCAAGTGATGTAGCTCGAATTTCCAATGAAGTCTGTGGAGTTATACTCATTTTCCACAGATTATTGCTACCTATTGGCTTTAGGAGTTCTATTTAATGTGGATTTGTGTTCATCTATGTTGTATGAATATGTTTCACGATATTTGTTTTTCCTAATGTGTTTGAAGCTCCCTGTAACAAACTGTTCTTCATGATATTATTTTTCCCAATTGCTCATAAGAAACTATTGATTATCATAGTTTGCGTGTTCTATTCTGCATATTTTATTCATGATATTCTTGTTTCCTAGTCTATTCAAAGGAAAATTCATAATTTTTTCCTGATCCTTATTGACAAATGAGTGATATTTAGGAACATTCTTTGTTCAAGAGGTAAGGTCCATGTCATAATAAGAATATTGAAAAATTAACAAAGAACATAGCTCGAATCTTGTATCAATATGTTTTATAATATTCTTTTTTTCCCGATCCGCTTGAAGCTCGCTGAAACAAACTATCGAGGTTTGTTTATGTAAGGGGTTGAGCTTGCTAATTATGTGGGATGGTAGTGCCATATATCAATATGTTTCATTATATTCTTTGTTCCTCATCTATTTCAACTTCCCCACAACAAACTGTTCTTTATGATATTCTTTCTTTGAGTTCCCCATAAATTCTTTCTTTCATCAAAAAATATGGTTAGGGTTAGTAATTTTATCACCCTTTGTTTATTGTTTTAGTTATCTTTGTGCACCTTTGGTGTTATACCCATTAACATAGGGGCGATTACAGATTAACGTAGGAGTAATTGCACACACACACATATATATATATATATATATATGTAGAGGGCTAGTATGCAAGCATAGGCATATTGGAGATAAAATTAGTTTAGTGGTTGTTAAGTGTTATTCTAATAGGTCTTTTACAATTTCTCTATTTGTCTATAATATTTAGTGCCAGGTAATAGGTCAAATTTTCAATAAAGCCTGTGAGGTTACACTTATTTTACACAGATTATTCATACTTATTGGCTTTAGGAGTTCTATTTAATGTGGCTCTTCGTTCATTTGTCTTGTATCAATATGTTTCATGATATTATTTTTTCCTTATGTCTTTGAAGTTCTCTGTGACAAGTTGTTCTACATGAGATTCTTTTTCCCAATTACACATAACAAATTGTTGATTGTTGTAGTTTGCCCCTTCTATTCTTCATATTTTATTCATGATATTTTCTTTAGGTTATGACAACAATTATATGATGCAATAATCTTTGCAAAATGCATATAACACCACAAACTTAATTGTAAATTTGAGCTACATTGCTTGTCATTAAATATTATAAACAAATCATTTATGCAAAATACCCATGTAGAGCGACTTGTAGAAAATAATTGTTATTCTAACACCTCTTATACAATTTTTGTACTTCTCTCCAATACATATTTATTAACAAAGAACATAGCTTGAACCTTGTATCAATATGTTTCATGATATTCGCTTTTTCCTTGATCTGCTTGAAGGTCCTTGGAAAAAACTGGTCAGGCTTGTTTATGTAGGTGTTGGAGCTTGCTAATTATGTGGGATGGCAGTGTCTTATATGAATATTATTTTTCCCTTTTCTATTTCAAGTTCTCGACAACAAACTGTTCTTCATGATATTCTTCTTTTTCAGTTCCCCGTAACAAACTGCTCATTATCATAGTTTTCCTCTTCTACTCTCCATATCTTAGAGTTCTATTTACTGTGGGTTTGAGAACACCTATCATTTTCCTTTGATTCTTAAGGTTTTTCCTAATAGGTGTTTTCCAATTTTTATTTTCCTTTTCTCTCAATATGTTTCATGGTATTTTTTTTTCTCAACTATTTGAACTTCCCCATAACAAACTATTCTTCATGATTTTATTTTTTCTAGTCCCACATACCAAACTATTCATTATCTTACTTTTCTTGTTCTATTCTGCATATTTTAATGTTCTATTTAATCTGGGTTTTGAAACATCTCTCATTTTCCTCTGATTCTTAAGTGTTTTTTTAATAGGTCAATGAAATGTATGTATAGATTTGAGTTTGCAGCATATTCTTGCTTACCAAAACTTCTATCATTATCTAGACAAGGTGTAACAACAAATTCTATGTAATAGTTGGCTTGTCAATTCAAAATCCTAGCTACATTATTTCCCACTAAATAATATAGACAAAATAGAGAAATTGAAAAACAACTATTAGAAAAATACTTAAGAATCATACATAGCATCAAAGATGTCTCGGCCATCAGGCTATTTGGCAGAAGTTTCTACCAGGATTTTCGTCAACCCAACCTCGAATTGAATTTGCCGGTGTCTGAGATGTCTCAGCTAGTGGCGACTTGACTGGGTTTTTGGGTAGCAACGTGGAGCTTGGTAATTACATGGGTTGGTGGTGGTGGAGTTGGTGTCCTCAATACGCAGAAGCTCAATGGTAACTGTTTTCTCACATGTGGTTAATGCATTCTACCGTTGTTGTATGATAGGGGTGGCCGAAGTAAATGGAATATTGAATGTTGTAGTGTGGGAAAGTATACTTTTATTAAGTTGCATTGTTAAAACAACCATTGTGGTGTTCGCTTCATACCAATTTGTACAAGTTGTTTCCCTCTTCTATTATCAATGTTTTTTTTGTGATATTCTTTTTCTGTTCATCTATTAGTTACGTTTGCTTCTTAATTGTTTTCCTAACATCTCTTACAATTGTTTCATAGAATGCTTGTCTTGCACCAATATGTTTCATGCACTTCTTTTTCCCTAATTTGTTTGAAGATGCTTATAATAACGTGTTAATTGTTGTGGTTATTTTTTTTGTATGGAACATGTTATATGTCTTATTTCAATATGTTTGATGATATTCGTAGTTCTGCATCTATTTGAATTTTGCCATAATAGACTGTTCTTCATGATTTTATGTTTTAGTTTATAATAATGGACTCTAGATCTCCCCAGGTTGTTGGACAACCCTTAGGCACTAGGCTCGTAGGTGTGTTGCTTGTTTCTTTTTTGTTGTGGGCAATTGTATTGGGCCTTTGTTGTATGCATAGTTAGGTTGTTCAACAATTACATTGAATCTTAGATCTGTGAATTTGTTGTTACACTTTGTAGCATTGTTTGATATGTCTATGGATATATGTATATGTGTATGTATATATGCATATGCAATCAAAATAGTGAAGTTCTTCTAGATGGTAGGTGCAATGAAGGAAGGAACGATGCATATGCATAAGAAAAAGCAACATCGCACTCTCTAAGAAAGGAAAAAATACACCATACCTTCCATTCATTAGACTCTCCATCGAAGATGCATTGAATATGCATAGATACATTTACATACAAATATGCATATATGTATATACATATGAATATGCATATGTACATTCAACCTAATTAGGTGTATGCTTTGTTTTTTTTCAATTAAATTATGGTTATATTAGTTTAGCGGCTCTTTAGTGTTATTGTCATCCATCTTATACAATTTCTCTATTTTTCTTCAATATATATATATGCGTATATGTATTTGTGTATGTTTTGAAGTATTGATTTCCACATACCATTCACAATCTACACCATGCTCTTTGTAAGGATTTGAAGTTAAATCAATTAGAAAGATACCAAGGAACTAATTGTATAAAATATGTATAACAACAAAGATGCACATAGTATATATATGTGTCTATATTTGTATATATATGTATATATATGTATGTATGTATATGTATATATATGTATATGTATATGTATATGTATGTGTATATGTATATATATTGGAAAGCATACTCCGAAATGGGCAAGAAAATATATTGATTAAAAGTTGCATTATCGAAAGAGGCATTGTTGTGTTGGTTTGATACTAGAGTATTGTATGAATCGCTTGCTTCATGTCCCTTTCATAGCAGATTGGAGGGTTTTAAAACTGTTCTGCTTTGAAATCTATGAGTTGTACAGATATATACATATACATATACATACATGTATACATATGTACATATATATATATATGTATGTATATGTAGATATATATATGTGTTTGTGTGTGTATGTATATATATATGTATATAATTACATGTATATGTATATATGTATATATCTATGTATATTTGTATGTATGTATGTATGTTTTTGTAAATTTATTTACAGTTTCCCTATTTGTCTATAATATTTAGTCCTAGATAATGTGGCTCTAATTTAGAATTGATAACCCAACTGTTACATAGATTGCTCGTGTTGTATCAATATGTTTTATGATATTGTTTCATCCTGTTTAAAATTTCTATTTAATGTTGGGTTTTGATCATCTCCTTTTCATGTGGTTCTTCAGTATTTTCCTAATAGCTCTTTTCAAATTTACCTATTTATCTATAATATTTAGTGCCAAATAATGGTGCTTGAATTTAGAATATATGTATGTATATATGTATATATATGTATATGTATATATATGTATATATATATGTATATATATGTATATATTTATGTATATATATGTTGAACCACCAAAAACATATGCAAACAAGGGAAAGAGGATTTCCTTTACTAGGCTCCTAAGGTTTTTCACCCTAGGAGCTCTTAGTGTAGGAATGACACTCTTTCCTCTATGTTGATATGCTTTGGGTGATTGCATTCAAAGGGTAGGATGGGGTTGATTGATGAGGGTTGTGAATGTGTGTGTAGTGTGGCTAAGTGCTGGAAATAGAATGAAAATAAATCTAACTAAAGAATGTAAATGAAATGAAAGTAAACTAATACAAACTAATCTAAACGAACCTAAATGCTTGCAAACTGAAACAAAACTAGAAGTAATAGATCTTGTGCACCTGGGTATTGGAATTTGTAGATGAGTGGTCTCAGAACCTTCTAGAAATTGTTTGAAATCTTCACAGGGACATTCCTGCCAAGTTGGGTGACCTAGTCCTCTTCCCCGAAAAACTTGTCGGAAAAGGGTATCCAAATCCACAAAAATCCCCAAAAGGTGACCTCAGAGGAACTAGGTGACCATTGTTGGCAACCTAGTCCACTTTTAAGTTTTTGAGAATCTGGAAGTGGATGTTGGAGCCTTTGGTTTGCACTCTGGTTCTCGATAAGTGTCTGGTTCAAGTTCGACGAAAATGGGTTGAAAGGGATCTCCAAGCTTCAACTAGGGCTTCGTTGACTTGAATGAAGTTGATGGTTTGAGAACACCTTCCAATCACCTCAAACCTATATACAAAAGTACCTACAAAGACACATGCAAACAAGAGACAATGATTAGGGTTAGAGAATAGGGGTTTTCCTTAGTCAAACCCCATTTTGATAATCAAATCTAAATGAGAAAACAAAGGAAGGAAAGATGATTTGAATGATGAATAAAATACCGATACTTACCAAATCCTTTGTTGGAGATGTCTACAACATGTATGAATTAGCTTCAATGGGGATTGCTAGTGTTGCCTTGTGCTTGAATTCTCGCTTAGGAAGTTTGGAGTGTGAGAGTGTTTGTCAAGAGGAGTGAGGGTGAAAAATGAGCCAAGAAGAGAGAAAAATGAGGATGAAAACCCTTATTTGTACATGCCAAACCCTAATTTTCCCAAAAATGACTTATGATATAGGCCGACCTTAGGGATTAGGGGGAAAATTATTGTTAAGAAATTGTTTTGATTTTGAACTTTATGCCTAAAAGGACTAGGTCGCCCAAAGTGGCAACCTAGTCGACTTGGGAAAATTCGAGTGGTGGTCGGGAATAAAATAGTGATTAATGAGGTTTATTAACCTTGCCTCCCGAAACACACTTTAATCAGGCCTAAAATTACATTAAGGGGACAAATTAGCATAAGAAAAGGGTTAATTTAGGGGTGATAAGCCTAGGAAAGGGTGAAAATGTCTTTCAACACTTTACAACACATTGTCATAAGGATTGGAATGATGTTAAAAGGTGTTTAGGTGAATTATGTTGAAAGTGTCTTAGAAAAGTGAGGAAATATGTTACAACACTTCACAACACCTGAGTAAAACATCATTAGGTTATTTATGAATTGCAAGCTTACAAGACTCAATCAAGGTAAAAGAAGGAAAAATCCAATTGAAAAGGCCAAAATGAGTGAAAAAGTGCCAAGGTATACACTTTTTGGTGACACATATGTATATGTATATATATGCATATATGTGTATAAATATTTATACATATGTGTGTATATATATATATATATATGTATGGGAAAGTATACTGCAAAATATGTGAGAAAATATATTGATTAGGTTGTATTGTCGAAAGACCCATTGTGGTGTTGGTTTGATAGCAGAATATTGTAAAAATTGTTGCCTCCATCTCTCTTTGAAGTACCCCATAACAAACTATTCTTCATGATACTCTTTTCCTAGTTCCCAGTGGTGGATAGTTCATTATCATAATTTGCATAGGAATCAGAGGTTAATAACAGATAATTGAGAACCCACATTAAACATATTCATACAAGTCAAGAAGTGTATGTGAGAGTTGTCTTGTGAATTTGAGAATTTGAGCTACATTCTTTGGCAGTAAACCCACATTAAATAGAACTTGTAAATGCAATGAGTAGCGATAATCTATGTAAAATGGCTATAAGGCCACAAAGTTAATTGGGGATTTGAGCTACATTAATTCACACTAAATATTATAGAGAAATAGAGAAGATTTTCCTAGGGTTTTTAATGACGACGTGGAGCTTACCTCTTCAAAAAAGGATGTTCCTAATTGTTGCTCACTAGTCAATAAGGATTGCAAAAAAAATATGAAGTTAGGATTGACAAGGCAACTATTACATTAGCAATAATCTATACAAAATATCTATAACGCTATAGACTGAATCGATAAAATTTGAGCTACATTGCCTGGCACTAAATATTCTAGAAAAATAGAGAAATTGTAAAAGAGCTGTTACATGACAAATCCTATTCACGACTGGGCTGGCGAAAATCGCGTCAAAAACTTCAAACAAATAAATTGAATAGATAAAAGAGATATTAGAAAGAATAACACTTAACACCCACCAAACTAATTTATCTCCACCATGTTTGTGGTTTCATCTGTTTGAGTATCAATATGTTTCATGATATTCTTTTCTACTCATCTATTTGAAGTTACCTATAACAAATTATTCTATTGTTCTTGTAACAAGGATTGTTTTAAATTTTTGTTGTGGTTATTTTGTTTGGATGGAACATGTTATATGTCTTGTATCAATATGTTTCATAATGTTATTTTTTACTCAACTCTTTGAAGTTCATGATAAAAAAGTGTTCTTCATGTCATATTGTTTTTCTGAGTTCCCCATAGCAAGTTGTTCATTATCACAATTTTCCTTTTCTATACTCCATATTTTAAAGTTGACTTTTTCATCATCTATTATTTTCCTATGGTTCTTACATATATTCATAATAGTTCTTTTACAATTTACCTATATTTTTCTATAGTGTTTAGTGCCAAATAATGTAGATTGAATTTAGAATTGAGAAGCCAACTCTCATATAGATTTTTTATCTTGTATCAATATGCTTCATTGTATTTTTTTTACCTAATCTATTTCAAGCTCCCTGTAACAAAGTGTTCATTGTCTTGGTTTAGCTCTTGTAAATTCTAAAATTTTGTAGACTGCTAGAAACTGCAACCATGACGTTGATTTGTACCTTTGGGTTGCTTGCAACTTTTACTTAGAAAGATGCATATACGCATATATATATGTATTGAATTCCTCATTTCATATTTAAAAATGTACATATAGGTAGATATATATCCATGTATAGAGACCAAGGCCAGTGTGCCTTGTTTGACAATCCAACAACAAATTATATATACACATGTATATCAAAACAGATGTGTATGGTATCTTTATTCATATTTATGTAGACTTTGATTTAGAAAGAGTAAAACATACCAAAGGACCACAATGCCTCTTTCAAAAATCCAACTTAATAAGTATATTTTCTCACACATTTTGGAGTATACTTTTCCATACTACAACATTGAATATATTGCATTTACTTCCTCCAGTGCCATGGTGCAATAGCACCAGGATGCATTAACCCTCATGTAAGCAAATACTTACCATTTTTCTTCCATGTATTGAGACAACCAACTCCACCACCACCAAACCACATAATTAGAAAACTCCATGATGTTATAAACAACCCCTAGAAACCCCCCCATCGGAAGTACATATGGATATATATATATATATATAGTTATATGTGTTTGTTTAAATGTGTAGACATAGGGAAAATTCGATGCATATATGTACTTAATCATTTTCATTCTTGCTATTGTATATTCTTTTGTTTGCATTAAAAAATATGAAGGAAAGAAAAACAACTATTAGAAAAACACTTAAGAATCATATGTAAATCATAGATGATCGAAAACCCACACTAAACATATTCATACAAGACAAGCAGTCTATGTAGGAATTGGATTGTCAATTCAAAATTTGAGCTACATTCTTTGGCACCAAACCCACATTAAATAGAACTTGTAAAGCTAAGGAGTAGCAATATCCTGTACTCGGATCCATGGTCGGTTTCATAGTAGATTGGAGGGTTTTTTAAAAAAAATTCTCCACAATCTGTAAGTCATTTTACATGGGTGCTTTGCATAAATTATTTATTGTTTATGTTAAAATTGTTGTGCTGTAAAATCTGTAAGTCATTTTACATGGGTGTTGCAGTTCAAAATAGTAAAATGGTTGGTAGATTATAAGTATTTCTAAGTTGTCTACCAGTTGGCATTGTATGTTGCAATAAATTAATATTTTATTTTTATTATAAAATAGAGGTGCAAATCAGTCAACTATAATTGCAACATTTCATCCCTCTAAAAGGTCTCAGAACAATGTTTATAGAATCGGGCTTTGTGGATGGGTCTCCAGAGCCCCCCAAAATTGATTTGGTGACACCTCCCATAGGTCCCACTATGGAGGCCCACTCTGAGGGTGCCATCCAATAGCCTCCAGATCCTGATTCCATAAGTTTGTAGCAATATCCTTTACTAAGTAGGAACCTTGCCTTCCAAATGCAATGAATTTTTGTTTTCAAGTGCCTTGACAATAGGGTCCCTTGTATGTTTAAAAGACTACATCTGTAGGAATGTTCAAGATTCAAGGTAGGCTACATTGTTTCTTCTCTATTTTTAAAAATTCTCTTTCTCCTTCGTATGTGCCTAATATAATGTGTCCAATATATTGTTTTTCTTCTTTCCCAAGGCCTTAATCATATTCAACTTAGTTGTGATTAAGTTTGATTGTCAAATCATTGGGACCCTTAGGTATTTATTCAGGCAGCAAGAAGAGAAAATTTTGGGGCCAAACTCACCTTCTCCTTCTAAATAGATCCCTAAATTTGGTTTGTAGTTGTCCCCTAAAAAACAAAACATCCCTATAAATGTCAGCCCTATTAAAGCTTTGAACATTTATCAAAATGTGTAGATAGTGAAAGCGCATGTAACACATATAAGAGAGATGTACCATTTCCACAAACAAAGAGGTGAAGGCCAAATTTTTAGTTTTGACATTATAGATATGGAGGGGACATAAATACATGTTACTTTTGTCTGTGATTAAAATGTGTCAGTGAGAATAAATAATCATAACTAAATACACATAATCAATGAAATGTATTACATCTAATGAAAGAGAAATAATAAAACAAACTATTATAACTTTGCATTCGAAATCATTCCATTATCTTCTATTCTTGGTGATTCTTCAATTCATGCTCTCAGAATTATTCATTGCACATGAATCTTTGAAATGGTAACCTAAGAAATGAACAACTATTATACAATGTAAACTACAATGCCTACATCCTTATATTTTTTTGTTTTTGAAGATAAATGTTGAATGTTCTATGATGGAGATGTTGATATGATCAAATGATACTAAAACTGATAATGTAAATCTAATGCTAATGTTGTATAAAAGATGCAAGAACTAGGATACTAGAATTAAAATTTCCATAATATCTCTAAATGTAAACGAAAATGCTCTCAATTTTCCCTAAGATTTCTGTAGCATAAGTTTGTCGATTCTCCTCCTTAAAAGATGTAGAAATACTCTCTATTTATAGATTTTTCAAGACTAGGAATGATGTGGCAATGATGAATGATTGAGATTGTGATCCTAAAGCATCAACAGTTGAGCATGAAGAAGTTGGAGAGAATCATGGAGGTGGTTCCCTCCAAGAAAACATTTTTCCAAGTGTTGAAGGGAATTAGAAAAAAGAAGAAGCCATGCATCCAAGGTGGTTTCAAATTTGTTGAAAGTTTGTTGATGATAATTCTCATTTTACAATTTAGAAAATTCATTTTCATGTGACACATGGTGAGGTGGCAGGTGAAGTGGAAGGAAGTTAGAAGAATATGTAGAAATGTGCCAAATTGAATTAAAAAAAAAAAAAAATTAAGTGAAGAGGGGAAATTAGCTAAATGACAAAATAGTTAATTTGAGCATTTAATTAATTTGAGATGAAAATGATTTTAGATGCTAAAGATTCAAATTTAAATGAAAGAGGGAAAATTAACTAAATAAAAAATTAGTTAATTTGTGCATTTAATTAATTTAAGAGGAAAATGATTTTAGATACGAAGAAATTTAGAAAATAAACTATATAAATAAATTTTGCAATTTATTTATAAGTAGAGGAATTAAAATTTTATTAATTAAATAACAAGTATTTAATTAATTTGTGCTCAACCCATTTTTATGTGCATACAACTTTTTTTGATGATATTGCTAAACTGCATTACGGTCAAGTTGAGGTGGGTGAAACTTTTTTAATATTAAGAGTCGGTGAAGGAAGCAAATAAAAAATTCAATAAATTAAATAGTAGCCTTGAAATTATTTTGGATGAAAAAACAACAATAAAATGGTGTGCAGATGGGATTTTTGTGCCAAAAAAAACCTTTGTATTTGTGCCAGTTAGTGATATAAGAAATTATAGTGATAATAGCTTGGTTGATATTATTGGCATTCTAGTGCATGTTGGGTACATACCAACTTTTCGTAGGAAAAATGGATCCAAAACAATCCAAAAAATTATTAAACTATATGATATATTTACTTCTTTCATCAATGTTAATTTGTGGGGCCCAAGTTGGCATGAAAAAGGTGATGCCTTGGAGTGGATGTATATTTTTGGTGATATAGTCATAGTTTTTGTGTGGGGTGGCCATGTAGGCTACTTTAAAGGTAATGTTATCAACACATGAACAATAATAGTCCTTGACATTAACCCTTCTATTCCTGAGGCAAACACTATTAGATCGAAGGGCCCAATCAAAGTAGAACAAATGGTTTCATCTTCTTCTGCACCTCGTAGGCTTCATCCTTCAAATGATAGAGTTGCTATTGCATTCCTCTTGAACAACTGCCTTGGCTTGCCAAAAACTTTTGAAGCCAGTTTTAAAGAAACCATTCAAATTGCAAAAACTGAGTCTTTTTGTTATCCTACTTGCCCCTTGTTGGTTAATGGGAAAGAATGAAAAATAAAATGCACATTCCCCCATTTTGATGTTTGGTTTTGTGATCATTGCTAGATGGAAATCGAGTAATGCAACTATCGCTATCTCTTTCAGTTAAAGTTGGAAGACCATTCAGCCAGCCTTTGGTGTATTGCTTTTGATGAAGTTGCCACTAGTTTACTGCAAATTCTAGAAAAAGACCTCTACATGTTGTAGGAAATATCTGAGTCTACAACAAATCATGTTGATGTTATTAAAGGCCTTGTTTATAAACCATACATCTTTACTGTCTTCATTAGAACAAATAGTTACAATTTTGAGGACCCGCTTAAAACAACGATTGTGAAAGCAAAAAAAGTTGATTTCAAAGCAGCGTGTAAACTATTGCTTTCAGACATAGTAAATATATCTACCCTTTCTCCACAAAAAGGCTCCACTAGCGAGCCTACACTTTGACTACACTTTTGCACTTTCCAACATTTATCCTACTCTTTTAATTTTAATGCTCACTATGGGATGTTAAGACTTCTATTTTACAAATATGAGCATAATTTATTCCTATGTTTGCATATATATATTTGCACATTCATTGACTTCTCATCCTTTTGATTTTAACATGGTTCCCATATTGTTTTTACTTTGCATTGTCACTATGATTCTTGATTCTTGTTATATGGTGGAATTTTTAGCTCTTCTACATGTATTCTAAATTCCCTTCTTCCATTTATAATCATTGAATAGAACTATTCTCTTCAATGGAAAATATATAACAATAGTCAAATGCTGAAAATGGTTAACGAAGATATCTGTGTAATACTTGTATATATATTTTTATATATTGCAATGTTGAAACCATGTTATTCCTCTTATGATCATCCCTAGATATATATTTATATCCACATGGATACATATATATTTAGTTATATGTTTGTGTGTAATTACTTTCACCATCATAACTAATATTCAAATAAAAAAAATGAAAATAAATAACATCAAAGTAATAAATTATCTACTGCTACATAAGCATTGGGAAAAATATGCCATACCTAAAGTTATGGACTGATGTATTTTTAAAAAATACTTTTTAATTTAATATTAGTAATTAAAGATATGACTAATAACTCTTTAAAATGGGACAATCCTTTAATCATCCATATTTTCATAAATATTATTTAATCCATAACTTCAATTTTGTGATGTATTTCTATGCATATGTATCTTAAAATAATTAAATAATAATCTACCAATTTATCAATTAGCCTAGAGAAAAAGGTCAAATATAGATATGCATCTAGGTCTAATAAATATAAAACTAACACAAAGGTAAAATTATATCCTACCTCAACCAATCTATATAACAGTTTGCTTGTCAATTCAAAATTCAAGCTACATTATTTGGCACTAAAAATTGTAGACAAATATGGAGACTATAAAAGAGCTATTAAAAATACATTTACTATGTAACAGTTGCCTTGTCAATTCTAAATTCATGATTTTTTTACAATCCTTATTGACCAATGAGCAATATTTAGGAACATCCTTTGTTGAAGAGGTAAGCTCCAGGTCGTCATTAATAACCTCATTAAAATGTTCTCTATTTCTCTATAATATTTAGTGCCAAGTACATGGAGAATAGAAAAGGTGAAAAAATTACTAACCCTAACCATATTTTAAACTTTATTTAAAATCACACTCTACATAAGTACGAATAAACATAGTATACATATATGTTTAGATATGCATATGTATATATACATTGTCATTTCATTCTCAAATGAGCCACAATGCTCTTCGTCTACATATAAGAATATGTATATCTGCCTATATATGTATATTTTTATATATCAATTGGGGAATTGAATACATATATATGTGCATATGTATCTGTCTATGTTTCAGGGAACTCAATACAATTTTTCTTTTTGTGTATAATATTTAGTAGCAAACAAGTGTTATTCTAATACTTGTTATACAATTCCTCTATTTGTCTTCAATGTCTACTATCAAACAATGTAGCTCAAATCTTATATCAATATGTTTCATGTTATTCTTTTTCCCTCATCTATTTCGAGCTCCCTAGAAAAAATTACTTAGGGCTTCTTATGACAGTCATGAAGCTTCCTACCTGCATACGTTTGCGGTGGTAGAGTTGGTTGCTTCGATACATGGGAGCAGAAAGGCAAGTGTTTTCCCGTGTGAGAAATTTTCATTAGAAAAGCCAACTCTTACATAGATTGCTTGTCCTGTATCAATATGTTTCATGTGGGTTTCGATCATCTATCATTTATCTCTAATCCTTAAAGTGTTTTCCTAATAGTTCTTTTACAATTTCTCTATTTTATCAAGTAGCTTGAATTTTGAATTGAGAAGCCAATGGTTATGTAGATTTCTTCTTTTGTATCAATATCTTTTATGATATTCTTTTTCCCTAATCCCCCAAAGCAAAATGTGCATTATGTATCAGTAGGCAGTCTATGTAACAATTGGCTCGTCAATTTGATGACCATTTTTACTATATTCTTCCTTAGATTGTAGTCATTTTTTTAATATAGGTAAATTTAAACTCGCATTGTGAGGCTAGATGGACCTTTCTAATTATTGTACATTGTTCTATGTATTCCATCTATCCATCTTCTTCTAGCCATCCTCAAACCCCATTATGCTAATTCTTTACCAGGATATCTATTTTTCATCAACTTGTCAGACCAAAAAAAACACTTTGATATTACAGCACTTGTTTCAAAACACCCGTGCTTCCCCAAGTTTATTATTGTGTAGTATACGATAAGAGTCCATGATATTTTCCATGGACCTTACCTGCTTTATTTTCTCGGGGGTTTGGCTAGATCCCACGAGGCTTAATGATGCCAATATGGTAGGGAGGAGAATGAGCGTGGGTTTACGTGATTATGGATGACAACCAAACATCGTTGTCATGTGCTTCTGAGAGGACACACAATTTATCAATTGCATGAAATTTTTTATCCCTAGAAGCACATGACAATGGTGTATGTTGCTCCATTCAACTAAACCATTTACAATGCCATGCTTGGCCTAGTTTTTTTTCTACATGACTACAGTTTTTGCCTTTCTAGTTATTGGTTGTTATATGTGCCCATGTTTCACAAAAAAAAATCTATTTACAACAGATAATGCTAGCCTCTTTTATTGTATATGTATATTATTTCTTTTATATTACTACATAGATATAATAGGTATTCAACAACATTAGTGTATTGTACACTATTTATTTTAAATTCTTTCATGCTCCTACTACTCGATCCAATGCATCTCATCCTTGTTAAACATGATCAACAGTGTATGTAAGTACAAAAATTTCCCATTGTCAATAGACAGATTCGGTTAACTAATTGTAAAAATTATTGATTATTTTTAGCTTCACATTGTATATATTAATTTTACCCATATACTTACTCACTTTTTATCATTCCTTTTTTATTTATCTTGCTTGTGCACTAACATACCCTTGTATTTCATTTGTAGAAACTAGGTTTAAGCATGCAAAAGGATCCGAAAACCAAGATACATTTTTCCCTTAAAGTTGCTACATCAAACAAAACACAACAATATCAGATATTCTATATGGAAACACCAGAATTTCCCCAAATTTTTTATTGTGTAATTTATGATGAAACTCCACAAAATCCCTCATGGGCGTTTCATCCTTTTCTTGCTCGAGGGTTTTGCTAGACTCCATGGGGCTTCATGATGCCAATATGGTAGGGAGGAAAACGAGTGTGGGTTTTGTGGTTTTAATTTTAATTCCATATATTTGTTGTTACATAGATTTATGTGTACTCAAATCCTTGTATACATTTAGCTTTGACAAACATACTCTATAATAACATGTTTCTCATTTTGCCTCAAAACAAGGCATACCTTCTAATTCAATTATTCTAACAATGCAAAATATGTGTATCATTTCATTGCATTGTTCTTCTAACCCATAAATCACAAGCACAAAAATGGTTTTATTCCCAAAATTATGGAGTAGCTACTACTTATAACATCTTTTTTTTGGAAAAGTCATTTGTGATGACCACTTTAGCTAATATTCAAATAAAAAATGACTTTTTTAAAGAATACTTTTTTTATTCAATGTTAGTAATAAAAGAGATGACTATACTAATGGAATGATTTTTTTTAAAGAATAATTTTATATTCAACATTAGTAATAAAAGACGTGACTAACAAGTCTTTAAAAAAGGAGAATCCTTCAATGTTTCATACCTTTCCTAGATATTGTTTAATCCACAACTTTAACTCTGTCATGTATCTATATGGATATGTATCTTAAGATAATTAAATAATAATTAATCAATTCATTGATTAACCTACACAAAAAAGGTAAAATATAGATGTGCATCTAGGTCTAGTAAATGTGAAACTAAGACAAAGCTAAAATTATAGTCTCTGAAATTTTCAACAAATTATTATTATTTAACAAATTAATTATTAAAACTTTAAATTTTATTTAATTTTTCAATTCTCTTTTTATAAGAAAAAATTTATTTTCATACCTAAAATTATTCATTGAAGTGAATTTTAAACAACTATTCTACCTAAAATTATTAAATATTAAATATTAATAATAAAAAGGTTCTTCATGATTAACTACCTCAAATTAAAATTAATGGATAGATTGAAAATAATAACATTCATTCAACATGACGTATAGTTTTATTCTAGAATTTCATAACCAATTTTCAACTGATAAATTTCCTTTCCGAAACACATAGATCATTTTCCCATTTTTATGCAAATAGTTCTTAATCTCACATTATAAGAACAGACAAGTGGACTATAACATTAGGTTTATAATTCTTTACAATGCTCAAATTAAATGAATATATATAAAATAATCTGTGTCAAAATTATCTGATTTATAATATGTTTAGGTTAGGATATTCAAATTTAACTTTGAATTCTACGTAAAGTCCAAATTCATAAGATATGTCTTCTACTATGAACTAACCTCACGTTATTTCAGATTTCCTTATTAGCACACTATCCCTTCCTTGCACCAATCAAATAATTGCAAATATTATAGATTATTATTTATCTCCAGCTGCACTCAAAAAAAAAGTTCTACTACACACTTCCCATTCAATAGCCATTTGTGATGCACCCTATCGGTTGATCATTGCATTCTTGTGCATGCAACTGCTAGTTGATATTAGAAGGAGAATGGCCTATAAATAATTAGAAAGTGTTCAGGAATAGTCTATGTTTTGTTATTATGTAGTCAGATGCGTTTAAAATTGTGACTCAATTTGCAGTGGGAAACTGGGTTGAATGACTTTCGACAGAGAATTTGTAAATTGAATTTTTTTCTGGATGAAGAAGGATTCAAGTTTCACAAGTCTATTGTGTTCAAAATACTTGAATATAATGCACAACCACAACTCAGTTTACAGGGGGAATGGGGTCGAATGAATTTTCAACATAGAAAATTGTAAATTGAAATTTCATATGATGAAGGAATTTAAGTTTGAGAAGTATGCATCTAAGAACATTGTTATGAATGGAATCTCTCCCCATAGTTACAAATTTGTTTCAATCTAGAAAAAACATGTTATACCCATTTTTTGAAAATTAAATTTATTAGAAATTTGGTGTCTCTTATCACATTATTTTGATAGTCGATGTCATTTTTTCTTCATGAATATTTGAAATTTTTAAATTTTCTATCCAACTATTTCAATTCATTTATCTATATACTACTCTAGTGGTAATCATCAAGTTGAGTCTAATAACAAAAAATTGATTGTTGTCATCAACAATTAATTTTATCCACTAGAACATATATATATTTAATTAATAATAAATAAAATACGTCAAGAGATATCCTTTCTCGGTGTATTATATATATATATATATATATATATATTAGTAGAATTTGTAGTACATGTAAGAACATAAATGAATTAGGGTTAGAGTTATGGTTAGGTTTTCAATTAGTTTTATCCATAAACTTTTACAAACAATTAAAGTTTGATGGATCGATATAGCTACTATTGAAGCTTTAAATCTTTTTTCTATTCGATGAGTACACTATTTGGTTCAGTATAAAAGTTAATTCTATTTTTCTTTTCTTAGTGAATGAGACAAGTTTCTTAATTAATGGATATTCTACATATTGAGTGGATTTGTGGTGGATAATTTATGGTTATTGATATACATAGGTTTCTTTTGATACTTCAATTCCTATATGGTATTTGGTTTGATTAATTACATTGCATGGTTGAAACAACTTTGACTATGTATGCATAGTTGTATTTTCTAAATGTTTCATTATTTGGATTATTATGTTTGTTTAATGTTGGACCATAATATTTTAATATAAAGTTAAATTTGTGGACTTCAACCAAACATATATTGCATTTAATTTTTTCTTTTCAAAAAATATTTAATTGTAATATTTAAAATCTTAAATGACTAAAATAAAGTTCATAGTCTAATATTTTTAAGTATAAATATTTTTTATAATTTTAGTTGTAACTGATAACAACTAAATTCTATTTGAAAGGAGGACTATTTGGAGACTCTATGGTAAAAAATAAAAGAGAAGAAAATATACAAGTGTTTTTGCAACTCATTTTGTTAGTATTTGACATTATGGTCTTTATGTAGTATTAATTCTAACATGTTTATGTAATCAATAAAATCTTCTCATGATATATCTTCTCATGATTGATTGTAGGATTTGTTTAGATATCTATAGGTAGAATATGTTCAATTTTAAAGGTATGATAAACTACTTTTTATTTGTTTAAATATGTCCCAAGTTTCTTGAGATATGATACTTTCCCATGCCACACAACCATAGAAAAATATTGATGTCACTAGGTTATATACTAATTCTCTTTCTTTCTTAAATTCCCAATTATAGATTTTAACATCTTTGGAGTTGTTTTCTCAGCTCAAATAAAATTTCTAGTTTTTAGTAGTAAAATTGTAACTCATTTTTTAATTAAATAAAGGTCTAGCAATATATACATATATTTTTTAATAGCCCCAACAATCTTCCTTTGTCTTATGTGTGTAGGTGTTGAAGATATTTCTTTGTTGGATGCTTCATTACTTGGGTTGTTGTAAGAATTATATTTCTCTCCTTCTCTCACATTATCATTTACATTTTACTTAGTTTACTTTACTTTATTTTAGTTCTGTTATATTCTATTACTTTATCACATTCCAAGAGTTCTTAATAGTTAGAGTAGAAGTAGTCACTTTCTTATTTTGCGTGACATTCTCTATTTTCAGTCCATACAAGACACTAACATGCCTCTAGGATGCCAGGGAATGATGTTGATGTCCATGTTCCACCTTTTCATCCTTTAGCCAAGAATTCATTAGTTTCTCTAGAAGACCTTTGTGACTTACTCAATCTGATTCTAAAACTCTTGCTTTGTTCCTTGAGGTAGTATGAGGTAGTTTCGAGTATTTCATTCCCTAGGAACCTCTTGAGAAAGAAGACGCTCATGAATAGAAAATCCCCCTTCTCTACAATGTGTTTAATTATTGGAGATCATTTAGTCTATAATTGTATAATAAATTGATGGGCTAGTATCTTTGTTATGCCCAACATAGTAGTTGATCTTCTCGAGCTATAATATGAGAAAATGTCTAAGGGAGTAGTGTGATTGGATTAAAGTCTTGTTAAAAAAACATGGCTCATTAACGAATTTAAATTGAACTTACATGTATGCCCATGATGTTTAGTTTTATAAAATAAATTTATCATATACCTTCCTTCTTTCTTTACTGCATTTCTATCTAGGGAGTTCACTAAAAGATAGGAGGTACTTTTCTTTTGATTGGTCCCACATGCTATTTAATATAGGGTATGGTATAAATTTAACCATAATGACTGATTCCATTTCAAAAGATCACATCAAACCATACACTCCTAGTCCCATCAACATGAATTACACATTGCATGAACTAGAGGGGGATTGTAGTATTCATTAGACTTCCACCCCTGTAGAAGGATTTCCTGATTGTTTGTTTGATGAATAGGGAAAATTCTTCCAATTCAATCCATATAATGAGGAAAATGAACTAGACTAGGTACCTACTTCATACATGAGGAGAACACCCCTATCCAAAACCTCATGAAGCCTTAGAAAGACACTAAAGATATGTGGCAAACATTTTTTATAGCTCAAGAAATAAAAATGGTGTTGGCACTTATGTGATACTAATGTCTCCCAATATTGAAAAGAATTACTTTTTATTTAGAATTTTAAATTTATTTATTTTACCTTCTTTAATTATAATTGTTATTACCATTATGTTTCCAAGGGTTACATATAGTCATTTTTTTATAAGTTTGAATCTCTATCTAACAAATATCCACTAAATTATGGATTGGTTGCAAGAAAAAAACTTAAAATTTGAATTTATTAGTTTACTTTCGCTTCATTTATTTTCACCCCATCTTAGAGAGACTTAAATTCATTTAATTTAGTTTATTTACTAATTTTCATTAATTTATTTATTCCTCCTATTTATGGCAGGTATTGTTGAGTAGAGAATTTAGTTTTCCAAATAGATTTAAAATATCCATGTCCCATTTTGATGAGAATCGAATCATTTTACATAATGAAATGACTTGTTATTAATTTCACACAATTTGAATATTTAATATTAATTAATTGATGAATTATTAATTTTATTAACATAATATTTTGTAAAACTAATTAAGAAAATTTTATAAATAATATGTTATTCATTACTTTTCATTTCTAAATGCATCTTATAATTTTAGCAATATTTTTGTGGCTCATGTTTATAGCCATATATAAAGAAGGGAGCAAAAAATAATTTTCATCTCAATATGATTTATTTTCTCTCAAATCACTTAATATTTCATTCAAATCATATAATTAAAATTTTAAATGATATATTATATTTAAATTTTTCTTATATGTAATTTTACCCAATTTAAATATAATTTAAATGTCTTTAAGTTGAATTTAAAATTAAAATTTTATTTGATTTTAAATGCGATGTTGCTCAAATTTATTAAAATATTATAAATAAGAGATTAACATGTTACAAATATCACAAATATATAGGTCTTACATCAGTCAATAGAAATATTTTCACCTTAATTTTGTGTAATTTATAAAGATGTAAAAATAGAATATTATGTCTCTTAGAAAAAATAACATCCTTAAAATTTAACATCGATCTATCAACAATGAGCAGGAGCTTGAGCGGTCACGGGCGGGAGAAAACGAAGTTCGAATTTCAAAGCAATGGAGGCGGATCTAGAAACGAAGCAAGATTAGATATTCGAGAGTCAAATCAGGAGCTGGAACCAAGTCAGAAGCAAGGTAAGGATGACTAGGATGATGTTGACTCTGGTGACAAAATACAGGTGGACCCTGGGGAAAGGAAAATCCGGCATCTTTCTCTGTTACTTCTCCCAACAAAAAAGTTGTGATTGTTAGTGGGGGAGTGGGACCACTGGCAGTATAGGAGGCAAATCTTGGACCTCTCTTTTCGGGGTAAAACCTAATGGTAAGTCTTCCTTCCCTCCTGTGCAAAATATCTCATCCCTTGCTAGAGGTAAGTTTTCTATTTCGATTCCTGATTTGATTATAGACCATAATATTGACTTAATGGAACGAACCCTGGTTGGGAATTTTATGGGCCCTAGACCAAATATTGAAGTGGTCAGGGAATTTGTTAAAAACAAATGGAGAACCAGTGGGAAAGTCTCTATTGCTACTCTTCCTAAGGGTTTTTTTGCTTTTGAATTTACTTGCACAGAGGATATTATGGCTATCAGAGGTGGAGGTCCTTGGGTGATAGGAAAATCGTCCCTGGCTCTTAAGAAGTGGTCTTCCCACTTGGATCTATCAGACTCTATCTTTGAGAATGTCCTAGTATGGGTTAGACTCCCAGGCCTACCCCTGGAATACTGGAGTGAAGACATCTTTCTGGGTATTGCGAGTTCTTTTGGTGAGCTCCTTTCAATTAATAATATGATAGCTACTAGAAAGAGACTAGTTTTTGTGAGGATATGTGTGGGGGTTTCTCAGGAAGCTGATTTACCCTCTTCGATTGAGATTCAATCTAAGTTGGGATCCTAGGAATAGAGCATAGAATTTGAAACCATCCCGTTTGCCTACTTCAAGTGTAGGAAATCTAGTCACTGGGTGAAAAAATGCCCTCTTAATGTAGCTGTAGAGAAAGATAAGCCAGCAGATCTGGGTAAAAAAGAATGGAAAAAAAAAAAGAATGACTCTATAGAAGTAAGGAGGGAGAATAAAGAGTAGGAGTTGGTCTTTGAAGCCAATAATCAAAAAGGACCCTCAGAGATTGAAGTGGTTTTGGAGGAAAAAGGTGAGGTCCCTTTTGAGCCTCATAACCCAATGTCTATTACCAGGGAAAGAGGCCTCATTAAGGGCACCCTAGCTATAAAAGTTGATCAGATCCTGTCTCCTTCCTTCTCCCAAATGACAGTCCCATCTGATAGAGTTGAAGAGATACCGGGTTTGGAGGATATCCCCAGTGAGGGCCTATCCTTGGTCTTGAATATCCCTCCTCTCACCCTGTTATCTATTTCCCCCCCCCTTTGGGTGTGGAACAGCTGTTGGAGACCAGCTCTATTGTTGGGGCCTCTGAATCCCTTGAAAAATAGGATTTCTCGGCTAACCTTTCCAGCAATGCTTTGTGTTGGCAAGAGAATGGTAATATGGATACTCTACCTTGGGAACAAAGACTACCAAATGAAAAGGATTGGGAATCTAGCAGAGAGACGGATAGCCAAGATGAGACTGATAAAGAAGATAATACATCAAAAAAGAAGTCTGGAAAAAATGAACATGGAAAGACCCCAAGTGGCATTTCCACCAAATCAAGAGGTAAGGCTAATTGTGGAGCACCAAAAAACTCAAGAGGTAAAAAGTCTTCAAAAAAGAAAAGAGAGCTGAATAGTTTTCAGGATATAGTGGATGGATCTCAAAAAACCATCCTGGAGTGTCTTAACTCTCTCGAAATTTAATGAAGATTATGTCCTGGAACATAAGGGGACTCAATAGCCCCCACAAGTAGGATGTTCTTCATAACTTTGTTAGAGATCAAAAACCTGATATTCTTCTGATCCAAGAAACTAAAATGTCTAAGGAGAAAATTAAAAAAATGAAACTCTTTCAACACTACTGTAACCAGGGCAATAATTCTAATGGTGCTTCGGGTGGCATTGTTACTTTTTGGAACTGCCACAACATCAAAGGTGATCCGATTTTGGAAGGTTTGAATCACATTGTTACTAGATTCACCCATATAAGAGATAACTTCAACTAGATTCAAATGAACATTTATTCTCCTAATGGCAAAGGTATGAGGAAATCTTTTTGGCTGGAATTAGCCTCCATTAGAAGGATTTTTTACAAAGAAGCTTAGATTTTTATGGGGGATTTTAACACCCACTTAATGAATGGTGAGAAATTTGGGGGATCCTAGATTAACTTAGAAAGTAAAGAGGATCTCCAAAATTTTATTGATACTCAAGGGCTAATAGACCTGGATCTTCTTGGAGCCTCCTTCACCTGGTCAAATTGCAGAAAGGGGATGGACCTCATACAGGTCAGATTAGATAGATCCCTAATTTCTAATCATTGGTATTTCAATTACTACTGTTCCCTTAAATCTCTCACTAGAATAGGTTCTGATCATTCCCCTATCAGTTTAACTACGGATCCTATTAAAAAAAAGAAGAATACCCCCTTTAGATTTGAAAAAATATGGATTTCCCATCCTGCTCTCAAAGAAGAATTAAAGAAATGGTGGAATATTAGTATTCAAGGAACTACAATGTTCAGAATTGCTAAAAAATTAAGGGAAGTGAAATGCAATCTTAAAAAATGGAAAAAGGATTCTTTTGGGAACATCTTTAAGATCAAGTCAGAACTTCAGACGGATCTGGGAACCATTCAACTCAAAATTCAGAACGAGGGTTAGTTGAATGACACTAAGGAAAAAGAGAATGAGCTCCTTACAAAAATGCATGATATTATTGGGAAGGAGGAGGAGTTCTAGAGACAAAGATCAAGAGCCCTTTGGCTGTTGGCTGGGGATAGAAACACTAGGTACTTCCACCTTTCGGCATCTAAACACAGATTTTTCAATAGAATATCTCAAATTGATGTGAATAGAACAAGTTTTGTGGAGGAAGAGGATATTAGGACATAGGCGGGCTCCTTCTTTAATCTTCTTCTCTCTGCCAGTATTGAAATAAACCAGAATGAGCAAGACCAGCTTGTGGAAGCTATACCAAGAATTATCAACCAGGAGAACAACTCTTTTATGACTGCTATCCCTACCAATGAGGATATCAAGAGGGCTATCTTTTCCTTTGATTGGAATAAAGCCCTGGGGCCCGATGGTTTTCCTTTGTTCTTCTTCCAATGGTTTTGCGAGATCGTTGAAGAAGATGTGGTTAATGCTGTTAAGGAATTTTTTGGAGCCAGATGTCTTTTAAAAGAACTAAATTCTACTTTCTTGGTCCTCGTCCCCAAGAAACCTAGAGCTGACAAATTTGAGGCTTTTAGACCTATCGGTCTTTGTAATTCTCTATACAAGATCATCTCTAAGGTCTTAACCTCTAGATTCTTACTTTTTTTGCCTTCCTTGATTTCTCCTCAACAGAATGGTTTCGTTCTTGGTAGACAAATTCTTGACTCTATTGTTTCGGTTCACAAGAACATTCACTCCCTTGTTGAATCGAAGACTGAAGGTTTCCTTTTAAAGCTTGACATTTCAAAAGCCTATGACAGAGTTGACAGAGTTGACTGGGTTTTCTTATTTAAAATCCTGAAGGCCTTCAGCTTTAATAATAGGGTGGTCCAAATGGTGGAACAACTTGTGTCCACAACTTCCATATCGGTTATGGTCAATGGTTCCCCGACTTCCTCTTTTTAGAGCTCCAAAGGTCTCAGGTAGGGTGATCCTATTTCTCTTATTTTATTCACTATTATGGTTGAAAGCTTGGGCAGGAACCTGAAAAAATTGATTGACTTTAAAGTTATCACCGGGCTCAGACCGTCCTCGGGCAATTTGGTGTGTTCTCATCAACAATTCGTTGATGATACTATGCTCATGGGTCAAGCTTCTATGTTTGAAGCTAAATCTATTAAACAACTGCTTGACAAATATGAGAGAGCTTCAGGTCAGCTGATCAACAATCAAAAAAGCTTGCTGTTCTTTTTCAATACTCTGGCTCATCGACATACCAAAATTGCCAAAATCCTAGACTGTAAGGTGGAATCCCTTCCTACCACCTACTTGGGTCTTCCTTTAAGGTTGAAACCTTCTGATGCTTTCTGGATTTCGTTGGTGGATAGATTTAGTATAAATCTTGCAGGTTGGAAAGGTGCTCTACTTAGCCAAGCTGGTAAGCTTCATCTCCTCAAAGCCTCCCTTAAGAATCTCCCTATCTATGCCTTGAGCCTCTTTAAGATCCCTGCTAAATATGTTGACACAATTGAAAAAATTCAAAAAAGATTTCTATGGTCGAATGTTGAGAAAAATAAAAGAATTGCCTTAATTGACTGGAATCTGGTCTATAGACCTAAAAAGAACAGCGAACTTGGGTTAAGAAGAATCAGATCTATTAATAAAATCCTCTTGGCTAAGCAAATTTGGAGAATTTTCTCCTCCTCCAGGGAGTGGATTGATATTATGGCTAGCAAATACCTTGATAACAATTGCTCTTCCATCATTAATAAGGACCCCCACCTTCTTCCTAAAGGATCTATATGCTGGAACAATTTAATTATTGGAAAAAAGATTGTGGAGGAAGGCATTGGATGGCAAGTGGGAAATAGGAATAGTACTAGATTTTGGGAAGACAGATGGCTTTTTAAGGAACCTCTAATAAATGTTAATCCCTTCAGAGATTGGGCTGAGAATTGCAAGGTCAGGTTTGGTACTGATGTGAAAGATTACAGAGAGAATGGTAATTGGGTGGACTTAAGCAGAGTTAGTTAGGTTTTGGCCCCCATCCAGATTACATTGCTAGTTGTTAGACCTAGCTCGGAGCAACTGGAGGACCGTGCGGTTTGGATTGATGAACCCTCTGGTAATTTTTCTATATCTTCTGCTTTTGCTAAGCTCACTTCTTCTCTGGATCATCCTCCCTTTTGGTCTAAAGCTTGGATCAATAATCTGATTCCTAAAATTAACATCTTCTTTTGGATCTTGCTTCAAAATAAGTTGCTAACGATTGACAATTTGTGTAAACGGGGATTTCAAATCCCTAATAGATGTTGTCTTTGTAAGATGGATACTGAATCTATTAATCATTTATTCCTTCACTGCTCTTTTGTTGCTTCTCTCTGGGAAAATTTTAACAGATTATGGAACCTCTCTTAGGTCTTCCCAATGCTCATTGAAGATCTTTTTTTCTCAATGGAAAGCCCTAACAAGTAATCCTTTACTCAGATTTTTTTGGGAGCTATCTTTCCCTCATATAGCTTGGGGCATCTGGAAAGAATGCAACAACAAAATTTTTAGGGGCAAATAAGCCTCTGTGGATTATGTCTCTGATAAAATAGCTAGATCTCTAAAGGAAAACCTCAGTGTCATGGCCCAAAAGGATAGGAAGAACTTGAATGCTGAGTTTTCAAACTATGATCTTTGTGTTGCTAAGGAATGGAACATAATCCCCATTCTGTCTAGCTTTACTTTTAAGGCTAAAAAGGATAGAGAGGGAGTCTACTGGACTTTTCCACCTAATGGGTGGATCAAAGCTAACTTTGATGGTGCGACTAAAGGCAATCCGGGGGCGGCGAGCTGTGGAGGAGTTATAAGGGATTCCTATGGCAACTTCATGGGTGCGATGGCCTCTTCTCTTAGCTCTCAAACTAATCACCTTGCGGAGGCGGCTCGTGCTTACCATATAATAAATTTAGCCCAAAGTCTCAATATTAAAAACTTATGGATTGAAGGAGACTCCAAAAACATAATTGACTGACTCCGTGGCAAGTCTCCTCCCTCGTGGACCATCACATCATGGATTGATGAAGCTAAATTGAAATTGGACAAGTTTGAAAAAGTTAAAATAACACATGCCTATAGAGAAGCCAATGCTGTTGCAGACTTTTTTGCTAATGAAGGAGTCAAGAGTAAAGAAGTGCATACCTGGCTTAATAATAGCGATCTTAATATTAAAGTTTGTGCCCTATTAAATTATGATAAATTACATGGTAATACATTGTGTTATCCCTTTAATGAGGACAGGTTGGATCTCTCACATCACAATCATTAGATTGTATGGGATCAAGCTCTGTTGAGTAATTTGCAAGTTTACTCTGCACGCTTTGTGGGTGCTTAAATTTGGCAAGGCCAATTTTAGAAAGGATTGTGTCTGTTTCTTCCTCACTGTGTTGGCCGATATGGGTGGGGACAAAAAGCGAACTGAGCCGGACAACTATGAAATCCATATGAAAAATGCTAAGGCTTGGGACAAGATAAAAAGTGGAGGTCTCTTCCCTTTTCTGGAGAAGCTTCATGGTTCTGATTTGGAGGCTACGAATCTCTTTGCCAAAAAATGGCATGATGGCAACCTGACTCTATTCGGTAGGAATGTGGAGCTCAACGAAGAGTTAATTGCCAAAGTTATAGGATTACCCACTGATGGGAAGAAGTTTTTTAGGGATAGGGCTTACTCTGATGAAGCTGTTATCAAATTCCCCAAAAATGACAAGGAAAAGCAAAACTTGGTCAAGATTGTGAACAGTTATTTTTATGTTGACTCCATAAAATCTATTTGGAGAAAGGTCCTTCGAGCCATCATGGAATATATCACTGTGGACGGGCATTTCACTAAAGTCTAAGGGTACCACTTCGCTCTCCTCAACCATTTCCGCCACAAGGTAAGGGTTTCTATCCCTTATTATCTCTTATGCTCTCTGAAGAAAAGTTTGGAGGACAATAAAAAGAATCCCAAAATATTTCCTATCCTTCATACTAGGTTAATTAGGCTTATTGTTGAATATCTGCATGTGCATGCCCCTGCTACCTCGGAAGCCAACCCTGATGTTGATAGTGATGATACTGAGCCCAGTGGCTCAGATTATTTGCCTAACCCTAGCCCTAGCCCAAAAGACCCTAGTTTGCATGCTGGCCTTTCCAGGGATCCAGATAAAATCCAAGTTGTGCTTGAGCCCAACTATCCTCCTCTTAAGTTCAACCCTGCAGGCAAAACTTCCCAGGCTAAAAGCCTTGTCTCTTACACCAAAGAGTCTTCCGAGCTAGAGGAAGCTGATACCAACACTTCTGAGTGTTATGTGGGCCCTGTTCCAAACATTCAAAATGTCGACAATTCCCCTGTTAACACTGGTAAAGAGCCTTCCCTTGGTTTTCTGTACCTAGCTAAAACCAACTCCGAGTCCCATTCTAAACTTTTGGAATGGACCTTCTCCGAAATCAATGAGCTTAAAATTAAAAATCTGGCCCTGCAAAGCAAGATTGAGGAAATGGGTGTCAAGATTGCGGAGTTGGGCAATAAAGATGTGGTGCACAGTAATAGGATCACTGATAATGATGTTGAGGGCCTAAGGATTAACATTAGAACCATTGCAGAAGAGAACAACTGAATTGCAAGACACAATGCTATAATAATCAATGCAATGACTGGAAAGCTTGACAAAGCCCAGCAGGGATCCTTGGTGGTTGATCTTGAAGACACTAAAGATAAAAGCCAAGAAACGGATGGAGGCATTTCTAGAAGAACCCACTCTAATTTGAAGCGAAAGGCCCCTTTAACCCCAGAAATGGTTCAAACCTTCAAGAAGGGGGTTACTGATATGCAGGTTTTGGAGGCAGAGATGGAGACTGCCCTTAGGTCTCTAAAGTAATTCAGTGTTTTCTTTTTCTTTGTCATCCTTTCCTTTCTGACCCTCCTGATCTTTTTTGCCTGCTCGTTGCTGGTTTTTTTTGGGCAGTTGCTGTTTATTGGTGGACCCTTGGTGGTCTTTTCTCTCTTTTGTAAACTTTATGGTTTTGGGTCCCTGTAAAACCCGTTTTACCCTTTTATCAAAAACATCCTTAAAATTGCTATTGTATTATAATATATAGTTAAAATATTTGTTATAAAACTTTCATTAATTTTTTCTTAATTATGATTGTTATTATCACTATGTATGTAAGTGTTATATATTGCCCTTTCCATTAAAAATATAATGTATGTTTATAAGTATAAATTTATTTGCAATAAAGAGGCAAAATTTTAGGATAATTGCATTTGCAAACTATTTAAATTCTTGAAATTATTAGCCTACTTTCATTTCATTTAATTTCAAATTTTAATGGATTATTTAATTTACTAATCTACCTTCATTAATTAGTTTTTCCTCTTATTTTAGAGTAAATGTTGTAGGGTGAAGCATTTTAGTTTTGAGAATAGAATTATAAGGAACAGATTGATAATTTAAGCATAAAGTGATTTATTTTATTAATTAATTTTGAGGTATAATAAGTTTTTGTACTAGAATCTTATAAACTATTTTTTAATAGTAGAAGAAGACCAAATTTTATATGCATGTCTTATTTTTTTATGAAAAATGATTCATACAGAACTTGACTTGTTAATTTTAAACTATTTTGAATTTTTAATATTAACTATCTTTTATCTTACTAAAATATTTTACAGTAAAATTTAATTAACATAATTGCAATACACTTTATAGATATAATATTTAACTATTGATTTTCATTTGTTAAATGCATCTTATACATTTAATAATATTATTGTGTGTCATGTTAAAATTTATATATATACAAGGGTGTATACACCAATAAAACTATAACTAATTAGACAAATTAACAAAATATAAATAAAATAGAATATTAGATTTCTTCGAGGAAGCAACCTCTTGAAAGTGCTGCTTTATTATATGGTGTTAGTTGCTAGAAGTCATTCAGGCAAGATACTCTTTGAGTAAATGGAGATAGGTTTCTATATCGTGGCGTTGAAAAAGTTTAGCCCTCAAGCTCAAGTTGGAAGGATCCAGCCGAATCTTCTTACCCACATGACAGTATGCCCACTGTCCCAGAAGTTTTTGTCCCTCAAGGCGTGCCACTGGTTTGGGTGCATTCTCATTCAAAATAAGACCAGGCACCTTTGTAATCAAATCGCCCTTCACTTCCACACGCAGGACATTAACTCCAACCTCTTTCATACGATCAGCGAAGGCTCGGTTACCCACCCGCGGAGAAGCGAAGGTGAAGACTGTGACGGGTATTGAAGGCCACATCAGTCTCATATCTTATGCACTCATTGTTGCGAGGGCACCTCCCATGCTGTGTCCTGTAACTGTTATGCTCAACCTTTGCCCTTCATACATTTCCAATAACCCGCTAATCTCACTCTTTATAATCTCCCTTGGGCTGTGGTCACATTCCTTCTTGCCTTCGTCTTTATAATACCCTAGAAACCCCTTACATATCCCGATGACAGGGTTTGAATTTGTGCCAGGAACTACGTTGTCTTCCCAAGGAACTACTTTGTCTTTAAGATTTTGAATCCATTCGCCTGGTTCGCTGGTCCCTCTAAACGCAACCACTATATCACGCCGTCCGAGTCTCCTTATTTCAGTTTCGTCAGTGCAAACGGCTATGAAGCCAATCCAATCAGCGTTCATTCTCTTGAGCCCTAAGTAGGACGTGGAGGAGCGAACATTGGCATAAATGTAAGCTTTAATTTCGTAGCCGCATCCCCGCAAATTATGAGACTCCTCGAACAGAGACTTATTGTTAAGTATTGGAGAATTGTTCTTTGCAGTGTAACATACACGTGCAAATTCACCGTATCTGAGTATCTCAGATTTGAGAGTGGAATCGAAGGGCTCAAGCAGGCCTTCCCAGGAGTTGGCGCCCTGTATATCTCCTCATCGATCGCCAACAATGGGCTTCTGCTGCTGCTCTTCTCTACCCTCCATTTTTCAGGTAACTTAAGTTATATCTATAAACTGGTGGCTTCCCTTAACTCAAATTAGAGATGAGAAATGGAATGATGAATTTATGTTATTGATAGTAGATCAGATGAGGAATGGATTGATGGCTTTCTGTAGTTGACATTAGGAGGAGAATGGCCTATAAATAAGCAGAAACTGTTCAGGAATAGTCTACGCACTGTTATTATGTAGTCAGACGCGTTTAAAAGTACGACTCAGTTTGCAGTGGGAAACTGGGTTGAATGACTTTTCGACGGAGAATTTGTAAATTGTATTTTGTTGAGGATGAAGAAGGATTCAAGTTTCACAGGTCTGCCGTGTTCAAAATACCTGAATATAACGCACAACCACAACTCAGTTTGCAGGGGGAATGGGGTCAAATGACTTTTCAACGAAGAAAATTGCAAACTGAAACTTCTTATTAAGAATTCATATGATGAAGGGATTCAAGTTTGAGAAGTACGCATCTAAGGACATTGTTATGACTGAAATTTCTCCACATAGTTACAAATTCGAACAAACATGTTATATTCTTTTCTCGAAAATTAAATTTATTAGAGGTTTGGTGTCCCTTATCACGTCATTTTTATAGTCGATCTCATTTTATTTTTCATGAATATTTGAAATTTCTGATTTGTTATTCAATTATTTCAAGTCATTTATTTATGTACTAGCACTTGCATCCCAATAAGGTGCAATACTTACGCTGATAGGCTGAGCCCACATTATTTACAACTGTGAAAAGTAATGGACGACGTGAAGAAAGCAGTGATCTATCTCACCTATGCCTCTCTACCTCTCCTTCCCTTCCTCCCCCCTTTTCTCTCCCTCTTGCTCTCTCCTTCCCTCTCTATTTCTCTCTATATCAAATATCCCTCTCTACCTATCCCTCCCTCCATTCTACCTATTTCTCTCTCTCTCTCTCTCTCTCTCTCTCTCTCACTTATTCCTCTCTACCTCTCTCCTCCCCCCTCTAATTCTCTATAACTCCCCTATCCCTCTCTACCTCTCCTTCCCTCCCTTCTCTCTCACTCTCTCTCACTCTCTCTTTCCTTCTCTACTTCTTTCTATCCCACCACTCTCTCCCTCCCTATCTCTATCTCACTTATTCCTCTCCACCTCCCTTCGTCCCTTTACTATCCTCTCTCTCTCTCTTTCTCTATCCTTCCCTCTCTACTTAGATACCCCCCTCTCTCTTTCTCTATTTCACCTATCCCTCTCTACCTCTCTCTCCCCCCTTCCCCTCTTCTCTCCCCCTCTTGCTCTCTCCTTCCCTCTCTATTTCTCTCTATATCACATATCCATCTCTACCTGTCCCTCCCTCCATCCCACCTATTTCTCTCTCACTCTCTCCTTCCCTCTCTACTTCTCTCCCTCTCTCACTTAGTCCTCTCTACCTCTCTCTCCTTCCCCCTCTAATTCTTTATATCTCCCTTATCCCTCTCTACCTCTTCCTCCCTCCCCCTCTTTCTTACTCTCTTTGGCTCTCTCTTTCCTTCTCTACTTTCTATCCCACCTCTCTCTCCCTCCCTATCTCTATCTCACTTATCCCTCTCTACCTCCCTTTGTCTCTTTACCCTCCTCTCTCTCTCTTTCTCTATCCTTCCCTCTCTACCTTCTCTCTCTACTTCTTTACCCTCCTCTCCAATTCATTCCAAAAACAACACTTCCTATACAACTTTAGTTTTTCATTTTTCTATTTGTTTATTGTTTGAATACAAATTTTATTTTTATTAAAAATTTATTATATTATTTTATTTAAAGAATCTTTTTTATTTTATTTATTATATAAATTATTTTATTTTAACTTTTTTACTATATCAATTATTATTTTTTATTTATTACATAAATTATAATTACATAAATTATTTTATAAGATACAAATTTTTGTTTTTATTAAAAATTTATTATATTATTTTATTTAAAGAATCTTTTTTATTTTATTTATTATATAAATTATTTTATTTTATTTTGTTTATTATATAAATTATTATTATTTATTTATTACATAAATTATTATATAAATATATTATTACATAAATTATTATATAAATTACTATTTATTTATTTATTTTATTTATTATATAAATTATTTATTATAATATTTTTTTTCCCTGCAACTTGCTTAGATTGCATGACTTAAATGTGCTCTTATGGAGTAAAAGTAGTTTTATATGTAGTGGACAATTTTATTATAATTAATGACTTACTTCAATTCCACGGCTGCTAGCCTTTCGAAATCCCAATAAATTGTCACGTGACAAAAATGTGGTATTAAAAAATAACCGAGCAGTATTTTCGGATTTAGGAGGATTTTTTTATAAGTAGAAGTTACATCGAAGTATGGTAAAATTTGTAAAGTTTCCAATGTATTTACTTTTGTTAAAGCCACTTTATTCATTGGTAAATTTGACATGAGGTGGAATTGGATGAAAATAGGCGCATGTGCAAATATTAATATTTTAATGAGGCAACCAAACATTTTGGTTTTTATTATGGTTTTGCCCAATAAAAAGGAGGCCACGTAACGTATTTGAACTTCACCGAACTTTACTTTTTAAGCTTGTACGCGGATTCCAAGGGGGGCTATTTTTCCAATTTTATTTATTTTAACGCTGCTGTGAAATTCGTGGGGTTCCCGCCGGCGTCAGACTGCTGGAAATGCCGGTGGGGTTCCCCCACATATAATAGCCTATCGGCTAATTATTTAGTGGTAATCATTAAATTGAGTTTAGTAAAAAAAAATGATTGTTGTCATCTATAATTAATTTTATTAATAAATATTTACAAACGAATGAGGTTTAATGGATCGATAGAGTTACTATTGAACCTTTAAATCATTTTGCTATTAGATGAGTACGTTATTTGGTTGTGTGTAAAAGTTAATTTTATTTTTCTTCTTTCAGTATATGAGATGAGTTTCTTAGTTATTGTATATTCTACATATTGAGTGGATTCATGATGGATAATTTTATGATTAGTGATATATATCATTTTCTAATGATATTTAAATTTTTATATGATATTTGATTTGATTAATTACATTGTGTGGTTGAAACAAATTTGAATATTTAAATGCTTCATTATTTAGATTATTAGATTTGTTTAATGTTGGATGATAATATTTTAATATAAAGTTAAATTTTTGGACTTCAACCAAACATATATAATACATTTAAATTTTTCGTTTTAGAAATCATCTATTTATAAGATTAAAAATCTTAAATGACTAAAATAATTTAATTAATAGCCTAATATTTTAAAGTATATATATTTTTTATTTTAATTGTAACTAATTACAATTAATTTCTATTTAAAAGAAAGACTATTTAAAAACTCTATGATAAAAGTCAAAGAAGAAGAAAATATACAAGTGTTTTTCAACTCATTTTGTAAATCTTTGACAGTATGGTCTTTATGAAATATTTTTTCTAACATGTTTATCTAATCAACAAAATCTTCTCATGATATATCTCTTGATGATTGATTGTTGTTTTGATAAGATGTGCTCATATATCTATATGTAGGATATGTTCAATTTTAAAGTTAGTTACGATAAACTACTTTTTCTTTGCTCAAATATGTCCCCAGTTGCTTGAGATATGACACTTTCCCACTCTGCAAAACCATAGAGAACGATTGATGTACTGAAAACTGAATTGAATTTTATAAATGAACTAAATAGATCATCTTTTCTTCTAGGTCATCAACCAACTTCACTCTTTGTTCTAGTTTTTCATTTCTTTTATTAATCTCATCAAACAAATTTTAACTTTTCTTCAAGCTCTTTATTCTTTTCGTTCAGTTTGCACGATTCCTTCACCTGTCAATTATGTACTTCTTCCACAAACTTTAACCTATCTTGTAGCTCTTCAATTGCCCCTGTATAATCACTAATTTCATTTAAAATTTTACTTTCCTTCTCTCATTTCTTTTCTTAATTTTGTCAATTCTTTTTCTAAAAGATCTTTTTCACATTTTAAACTTGTATTTTCTTTCTTCACCTTTATTAATTCTTCTTCTAAATTATTTGTTTTCTCTTTCTTTACTCTTATCAGCTTTTCCCATTGAAATATAAACAAATTAAACTCACTTGATACTTCTTTCTCAACACACTTGATGAATACAACCAGAAACTAGAATAACAATAAGCTCTCAAATCTTGATAACAGCAAAAATTAATCAATTACCTCCTTGCCATGCAAAATTCAGTCTCATTCACTATATTCACTGTGATCTCCAAACTCTTTGTTTTTGCCAGCGTGCACAAAATTTTCAGACTATGGTCTTCAAAAAAAAAAAATCATTTTGCCAGTCAACGATCTACTTAACAGCTTCACACACTTCTACAACTTAGTTCTCCTTGACAGTGACAATTTGTCTTGACAACGATACCTATGTCTTCACTAGCTGCATACTCTATGGATAGACTTCTTGATAGCAGCTCAAAATATTCCTTGAAATCTCTAACGAACCATACTTTGGACAGCGATCTCTTGACTTGCTTGGCAGCTCAAATTTGTGGCTCTTCAAGAGATTAAGATCTCCTTCTAACTGCGGGAGTTATTCACATCTGAGATTTTCCTCACTATCTGGAACAACAACTTCAGGCGGTGGTTAATACTCCTTAGCAGCGCCTTTCAAACTATGATAATCCTTTCCAAAACTCCTCCTCCTCTCAGATCTGCAACAACCGCTCCAACGACATTTTGTTGACATCTCTCGCTTTTGCAGTCTCCCTGGATCGGTCTGCTCCGATACCAATCTGATGGGAGTGGATGGACATGGATCAAACACATAAACACATAAAAGATAACACACACACAGTTAACTCATAATTTTTTTTTTGTGCTATGGCACATTTCTATTAACCACTTGAATCCATTACATCCATTATGATCTCTTGATCAGTTGGACACTTAATTCCTAATCGATTACACTATGCCTCTTTATAGAGATCTTGGAACATTCCAGAATACAAAGCAATAAAGATTCTTGACTTCAGACACAGTGATTAATTTCCTTATGGCTTCTTTCAATCAAACCTCAGTGAACTTCTACCAGTAATCTCTAACAATAGCGATGGATTTTGAACAGGAAAAACTTTATAACATTTTTAATACAGCCTAAATGGACTTCAACCATCTGATCTAAAAAATAGAGTCAATAAAACAAAGAAAAAATGGAGTAAAATAGGGTGCTCAAACTGCTACAACAACAAAGTTCTTTTATTCAACTTCTCTCTTATTCGGCCTTCTCAACTCCTATCTTCAACAATCTAGCTCTGCCCTTCAAACTTGACAGTCTAGCTCTGATACCACTTTGATGGTGAGTAGAGGAGACAATATATTCATAAATGTTCTATTGCACTGAATGTATTTTTTATTGTCTAAACAAGAAAATTACAGCTGTCTCATTATATAGAGGTCTTTGGCTTATTCGAGGAACAGGTAAACAAAAGTAAATTGAAGTAAATCTAAACTCATCCCACTGCTCAAATATTTTTCTTGCATGATAGATTGAAATCATTTCTAACATCTCTGGATCTTTTTCCCTTCAACTCTGTCTAACTCATCCCACTACTACGATAGTCTTTCAAACTTTGATCTTCAAATCTTCATAACTTCAAACTGGAAGTCCTCTCTCTATCTATATCTTTCCACTTTGCATGATATCTTACAAGACCTTGGAACATCTTTTGATTTCTAACTTCTTTGCCATTTGAAGATTTGCACTTGAACAAATTTTTCAATACACCTGTAATTTGTTGCCAATTCGATCCAAAACTCCATCCACAATCCATTTTCATACAACCTGTCATAGAGTCCTTCCATTTTCTATTCCAACATGTCTTTTCAGAATGGTTCTTCAAGCCACATATGCTACATGGATGTAGATATCAACACAACTCTTCTCTATGTCCTTCCCTATTACAATGGGAACATTGAATACAATGCAATTTTTAAAATAAATTTCCTTGTACATGTATCATTTCCCTTGCAATATACCCAAGACCTTCAAATTTTGGTCTCATAAAAAATTCAATCAGCTCTTTGATTCCTTGCTCATACTTTCCTAGTCCTTGTCCTTTATAACACATTCTTTTCATTATTCTCAAACCAAAAAAAAATTCATGACAATTAACATGATTTGTAGGCACACTATCTCTTCATTATTGAATCCTTTATCAAAATACCTTCAGCTCCATCATATAAATTAACTGATTCAACAACTGAACTACACAAATCTTCAGTACCATATGAAGCATCAAATATTGATGGCTTTGACTTCAAAAAGTCATTATGTTCTTTCAATTTTGTTATTTCTTCCTTCTGTAAAATTTTTTATTCTCCTACCCTCTTTATCTTTTCTTCTAAATCTTCATTTTTCATCTTCACTTCATCAAGTATCTTCAATATTCTTTCTAGCTCTTCATTTTTCTTTTTCACTTTCTCTAATTCTTTTTCCAGACTTTCATTCTCACACAAATAATCACATCTTTCTTTTCCAAATTTCTTTAAACTTGCTATCAATTCTAAATTACACCTTTTAAGTTTCACCAATTCATCTTGTAAACCATCTTTCTCATTTATTAAACTTTCATTTTATTTTTTGACCTTTTTCCCAATCTTTCCCATTGAAACACTAATTTATACGTACCTTTTTTAAAATTGCAATTGATTGTGATTCTGTTACAAAAATTGTTAGAATAAAGCAGCGATTTCTCTATGTGAGGAGATAAAAATCTGCAAGATTGTTTTTGTAATTCTAAATTTAGGACTACGTAGGATTTCTTAGTTTTATTTTTAAAGTTGTTTTCTTACAACTATTTTTGTTTTCTCCCCTCTTCGTTTTTCCTTCAGACCTCTATAAACCTGAGGCGTTTGTATTCAATTTATATAAAAAGAAAATAAAGTTAGTTTTAATATTGTTTTAGCAAATCAGTGTTCTTTATTTTTTAGTTTTTGTCTTTGCCTTTCTAGTAGATAATTGGTATCAAGCCAATATGGGCAAATTTGTATGCAGAAAGTAGAAGTCACAGTTTGAATATTTTGATTGTTGTAACAAATTGGTTCAGACAATGGCAATACGCACTAATATTTCTCAGCCCCAAATTCCTATTTTCACTGGTAATAATTATGATTTTTAGGCAATTAAGATGAAAACATTGTTCTATTCACAAGATGTTTGGAATTAGCTAGAAAATGGTTTTGGAGAACCGCGAGATCAGGCATTAACACAATGAGAAAAAGATCAACTTAAAGACAAAAATAAAAAGGTTGCAAAAGATTTATTTTTAACTCAGCAAGCAATGGATGAGTCCATATTTCCTAGATTTGTAGTAGAAACAAGATCCAAAAGAGCATGGGAGATTTTCGAGATAGCTTATCAAGGTATTACAAAGGCTAAAGTGACTAAACTACAGTCTCTTAGAAGAAGTTTATAAAATTTGCAAATGAATGAATTTGAATCGATAGACCAATTTATGAGTAAGGTCATGAATATTGTAAATCAAATTAGACTTAATGGAGAATATTTAGAATAGAAGATCATAGAAAATATTCTCAGGATTTTACACAGTAAATTCAATTCTATAGTTGTAGCAATTGAGGAATCCAAGGATTTGACATAATTATCAATCGATGAATTAATTGGATCTTTGTTAAAACATGAGTCTAGAATGAGTATAAATAACAATACTTCTATTGAGAATTATTTCAAGTCTTAGGTATCATCTGATAGAGGAAGAGGAAGGTGAAGCTTCAAAGGCAAAGGCAGAGGTAGAGGTAGAGGTGGTAGAAGTGATTCAAATCAAAGTGAAAAGAATAATCTAGATAAAGGTGAAAGGAATAATCAAAACTAAAACAATAGAGGATGTGGAAACAATCATTCCAATCAAAATTCACAAAGGTTTGATAAATCTAATATTTAGTCTTATTATTGCAAAAAATATGGACATTATGCTTATGAATGTAGAAAGAAACAAGGAGATATAGATAAACAGAATGCAAATCACACAAATGAGTCTGAAATTTTGTTCATCACATGTCATGTTGCTCAAGAGAGCACTAGACATATTTTTTTTCTGGATAGTGGATGCAGTAACCATATGACAGGGAATAAAGACTTGTTTTCTAGTATTTATGATTCTATAAGGTTTGAAGTGAAATTGGGAAATGATAATATAGTGGTTGTAATGGGTAAAGGAGTAATAAATATTTTGACAAGAAATGGTGAAAGAAATTTTATTCTTGATGTTTATTCTACACCTGGACTAAAGCATAATTTGATGAGTGTGGGACAACTAGTGCAAAAGTGGAGATGACTAAGAATTGAATGTTCCCCATTCAAATTAAGTGTGCCCACGGAGAAGAAGAAGCTAATTTCAAGATTGTTTTGTTAGATCAATCATGGATATGACATTTGAGGTATGGACATTTACATTTTGGAGGTTTAAGTTTGCTACAAAAGAAACAAATGGTAAAAGGATTTCCATCTATAGAGTAGCTAGTGAATTCATGTGAGAGTTGTATTTTGGAAAAACAACATAGAGAGAGTTTTCTTGTAGGAACCTCTTATAGAGAAAGGGAATTATTGGAGATAGTTCATAGTCACATATGTGGACCAATGCAAACTTCATCATTTGGAGGTAGTATTTATTTCCTAACCTTCATTGATGATTTTAGCAGGATGACTTGGGTATATTTTCTCAAGAAGAAGTATGAAGCATTCAATAAATTCAATGAGTTCAAGTCTATGGTGGAAAAGTAAAGTGGACAATATATAAAAGTACTCGGATTTGATAGAGGTGGTGGATTTAATTCTAATGAATTTCTAGATTTTTATAGAGATCATGGGATCAAGAAACAATTATCATGGTACACACCACAACAAAATGGTATAGCAGAGAGAAAGAGTAGAACCATAATGGAAATGGCTAGGAGCATGTTGAAGGCTAAAAAGTTGTCTAATGATTTTTGGCCAGAAGGAGTAGCTTGCACTATGTACATTTTGAATAGAAGCCCTACAAAGAATGTCAAGGAAAAAATTCCCCAGAAAGAATGGAATGGTAAGAATCATAGTGTACTTCATTTGAGAATTTTTGGATGTGTTGCATATTATTTAGTGCCATCTGAATTGAGAAGAAAATTGGATGATAAAAGTGAGAAATGTATTTTCTTTGGTTATAGTGAGCAATAAAAGGCTTATAAATTGTATAATCCCATTTCAAAGAAAGTGATTGTTAGCAAAGTTGTCAAATTTAAGGAAGAATAAGCATGGGATGGCAGCATTTACAAATCAATCACAATTGGAGCACCAATACCAGAAAATGATGAAGAGCCTGAAGAGAAAATTGTGCAAGGTGACCAATCAAATTCACAAGTAGGAAAAAATACTCCAACAAGAACTCCAAGGTATATTGTACAAGATGAATCATCTTCTCATGCAAATCATCTTACTCCCTATTCAAAAGTGATGAATTAGATCCTATTCTTGCCTCATAAAGATCAAAATATAAAGGTAAGAAAATGAGAAGTTTGAAAGAGATATATTATCAATGAGAAGATAATTTGGATTTATGCTCAAATTTTGTATTATTCTCTCATGATCCTGTGTAATTTGAAGAAGCAGTTAAGGAAGAACATTGGATTAAATCTATGGATGAAGAGATGAATTCCATTGAGAGAAATCACACATGGGAGCTTGTTAATCTACCTGAAGGTAAGGATTGTATAGGAGTCAAATGGATTTATAAAACAAAATTTAATGCAGAATGTGAAATTGAAAAACATAAGGAAAGGCTAGCAGCAAAAATATTTGCACAACATTATGGAATTGATTACAATGAAATATTTTCTCTAGTAGCTAGACTAGATACTATTAGAATGGTCCTAGAAATAGCTGCTCAGAATAATTAGAAATTATTTCAAATGGATGTCAAGTCAACTTTTCTAAATGGTTTTATAGAAGAAGTATATGTGTGTGAGAGAGGGAGACCACCCAGTGCCTGGCCCCGGGTCATGAAAGGCCAAGAGTGGAAAGGATTCCCTAACTCACCTTAGCTAAAAGGGTAGTTAGGATGAAGAGGATGAGAATGATAAGGAATATATGTCCTTCGATCACCCTCCAATCCTGAAAGCCAATAGGAGACTAGACGAGTTGACCTCTAGAGTCTGGTTCATGTCCCAGGTAGCTCTCTGTCTAAGGACAGAAGCACAGTTCTGGGATGACAATGTGATGCTCTTCCGTCTCACAAGTGCACTATTGTCCTTACGACCAGAGAACTGAAAAGACAAGATTCTAACTCGAGAAAGGGGACTATCAAGCTAGTCTAGGGGTGTTTGAAAGCGACATAATGAGATTAAAAAGAAGGAAAAGTAAATATGAATATGATGAAAGAAATGTATTACCTCCAAGTTGACAAAGATGATCTCGTAGAATGCTCTCCTCGCTAGCTTGCACCAAAATCTATCCACTTGTACACAAGGAAGGGAGAAGTTGTTGGGGTTATATAGGGGGCCTACCTTTGTCAGACCCTTGTCTTGGTGTTTCCACCTCCATGGACATCCAAGTTTGGAATAGTAGAGATAATGATAAAGGAAAGAAACTACAAGCTACATAAACACAAAACACTACAAGCAACATGTGCTTACCCAATCACAAGCAATAGGAGAGGTTAGAGGAGCTTACCGCCTCCATACAAAGTTCTCAAGGCTTGTGGAGGAGTGAATGAGAGGGACTCAAGCCTCGGTTTCCATAGTGTATGTCTTGTACTCACCCTATCAGAGTGATGGAGTGATAGATTTCTACAAATGGAGTGAATAATTATGCTAAAAATCTTGAAAATGGATAAAAATGGTGGAGAAAGGTGATTCAATATCTTGCCAAACTCTATCCAAACTTTTTCTGAAAAGGAAAATGGATGAGAGAGTGAAGATTATGAAGAGATGGATGAAAAATGACAATATTTGGGTAAGCTAGCCGAAGAGGGATGTTACTCTTCGAAGTCTAATAAAAATGTAATGCCTTTGCAGTCCTAGCCATAAGAATCTTCCAAGGACATAAGCGTGCGACACGGATGTCTACGCATCATGCAATTGTCTTTGCGTCGTGCGAGCATCTTTGATAGAAACACCCCCACCGACACACAAGCAAGGCACCAAGTGGAGTGCAAGCTACAAGCTTAAGTGGAGTTAAACCTCTTCTTTTTATTTTCTAAGGTTTTAAAGGGAAAAAAGGGGATTTTTGCTAAGGGTACAAATTCACGTTAATACAATATGAAACAACCACCAGGTTATGAATTTCATGGACATGAAGACAAGGTTTATAGATTGAAGAAGGCACTCTATGGTCTCAAACAAGCCCCAAGAGCATGGTATAGAAGAATTGATTCATACATGCAAAGTAATGGATTCAACAAAAGCAGTAGTGAGCCTACATTTTACACAAAGATCAATAAAGAATGTCACTGTTTGGTTGTGTGTTTATATGTTGATGATTTAATTTTCATTGGAAATTTTTCTCTAGAAATGTTTAAATCTGCAATGAAGAAATAATTTGAGATGACAGATTTGGTTTGATAAATTATTTTTTGGGCATTGAAGTTGTTCAATCAGATAAAGGAATTTTTATTAGTTAGTCTAAATATGCAAAACATGTGTTGAAAAGGTTTAGGATGTTTAATTGTAATCCCACATCTACTCTAGTTGCAATACGCACTAAGATTAGTAAAGAAGACAAAGGGCCAAAGGTTGATTCTATAATTTTCAAAAGACTAATTGGAAGTTTGATGTATCTTACAACTACAAGAATAGATGTCATGTATGGGGTTAGTTTGATCTCAAGAATCATGGAGTCACCAAAAGACTTCCATTGACATGTTGGGAAAATGATATTGAGATATGTGGCAGGAAGAATAGGATATGGAATCTTGTATTCCACAACTAATGAGTTTGGTTTGGTTGGTTATACTAGCAGTGATTTTGTAATCTTGTATTGCACAACTAATGATTTTGGTTTGGTTGGTTACACAAAAAATGATTTCGTAGGTAGCATTGATGATAGGAAGAGTACTTCTAGATATATCTTTCATTATGGGACAAGTGCAACCTCATGGGCATCAAAGAAGCAACCCGTAGTGACACTTTCATAGCTGAAGCAAAATATGTAGCAGCCACCTCAGCAACATGTCAACTAGTTTGGATGAGGAAATTTTGATAGTTTTATTACAAGCATAGGTGGAGCCAACTCCAATCTTCTATGACAAAAAAACAGCAATCGCTTTGTCAAAAAATCATTTTTTTCATAGGAGGAGCAAGCATATAGATACAAGATATCACTTTATGAGAGAGTTGGCGAATGATGATGAAATTCAATTGAAGTTTTGCAGATCTGAAGATCAATTAGCAGATATATTTACCAAGGTGTTAGCAAAGGATATTTTTGAGTATTTAAGAGAAAATTTGGACATTGTAAATGATGAAACTGCTAATGGTATAAATTAGGGGAGTGTTAGAATAAAGCAGTAATTTCTCCATGTGAGAAGATAAAAATCTGCAAGTTTTTTTTTGTAATTCTAAATTTAGGACTATGTATGATTTCTTAGTTTTTCTTTTAAAGCTAATTTAAAATTGTTTTAAAGCTATTTTTTACAGATATTTTTGTTTTCTCTCCTCTTCATTTTTCCTTCAAACCTCTATAAGGCTGAGGCGTTTGTATTCAATTTATATCAAAAGAAAAAAATGTTAGTTTTAATATTGCTGTAGCAAATCGCCATTCTCTATTTTTTTGTTTTTGTCTTTACCTTTCTAGAAAAAAATCAATTCTCTTTTGACTATAATTTCTTTAGGGGATGGTTTTCAAATCGATCAATTTTATTTTTCAAAACAACAATTGATTGTGATTTTGTTACAACAATTCAATTCTCTTTTGATTGCATGGGGCTTATGAAAATAGCGATCTCATCCAACTCAACAAAATTGATCTAAACAATGTCTGAGGGTGATAAATTTTCAACATTATTACAAATTCCTTCAAACATCAATTAGACTAGCGTATCCAACACAATGATCTTGCAACTTTGACTTGTTTCCATCAATATTTATTTGGTTGTCTTCATTCAATCCTTATCTGCATCAGAGCCTTGCTTCTTTGGCTATGAGAATGACCTCACCTTTGGCTTTTTATGTGATCTGATATCTTTTGAATCCTTTCTCCAACGTTAATACACCTTTATATTAGACTTGCAAAGACTCTTTCATGCATCATAAATGACTTCCTTCGGGCTGCACTAAATTTGGCGCTTACTCAAAATCTACAAACTGAAATAAAGTTTATTTCCTAGCTATCTACGATACTGTTAATGCAAATTTAAAAAACTATTAACTCCTATTTTTTCTCCACCGTCTGGACTGGGAGAAATTATAGTTTCCAACATTGGTTATATTTAGATAATTAAAACCAAGAAGTCATTCCAATCTTGAGGCTCCATGGAATTTCAAAGGCCCAATACAAAATAGAAGGATCTAGAAACATTTGATAATTGTTTCATCCTATCTTATGGTTTTCTTATTTGTTTTCCCCTCCCACTTTACCAAGAATGTGAAGAAAGACACTATTTAGGAGTGAAATTCCCCAAGGAATAGGACACACAATGAAATATTACAACAACTTTAAAATAGTATCCCAATCATTGTACCACATGAAATTGATCTTTTCCATTCTAATTTTGCACCAGCTTGTGAATTCTTACAACACATGGCCTGAAAGAGTGAATTTTCCTGCTTGATATATTATGAAATAATTGTTGAATCCTTAGAGAATTTCAACTACTTAAAATCTCAAACACTAAACTCCTTTTCTATTTGATTCATTGAAGCAATTGCAATAGTAAACATGCTTTAAAAGTCTTACTTGGGCCACCAAAAATAGCGGTCAAATCCTATGATAAGAAAAAAGCATACATAAATTGGTGCTTGGGATGTTTCAAAAACAATCACCAGAAAGAACCTTGGAAGTTTAACTAATCAATCAATCCTTCAGAGGAAGTGTGAACTAAAACAAAGAGTAGAAAATAGCGATATAAACATAGATGATTTGAAAAATATTTCAATTTCATATATATATTTCAAAGACATATAATATCAACTACCATAAAATAAACTTATGCTTTTTAATCTTTGCTCAAAAAGAAACTGAAAAATCCAACTCCTCTATTTTGATTGCTTCAAAGTGTTGCAGAAACAATTTATATTTATCTGCTTTCATTTTCATTACCTCCATACATCTATTTTTAAAACTTTCCTAAGAGCTAGGAATAAATCCAAAAAAACTAGCTAAGACCAAAACTATTCATTACATTTAATATCAAAGTCTTTTCAGCATAGATAGAGTGTGAGCACAAAGATTATGCTTTCACAAAATGGTGGCATGTGAAAGATTTGGAAATATTTAATGTTGTTGAAAGGAAATGGAACATGGTAAAGTGAATGGTAATGTTACAGAGGAGCTAATGCAAGTGGGTAGGCAATTGGGATTAATTCAAACACATAGGATGATCAACTAACATAATGCATAAAAAAACCATATAGCCTATAATAAACCTAGCATCGGCTTCACCTTCATCATATGTCACCTTTGCCAATAATTTTGCATGTCTTGTTATCATCAAGATATACTTTATCAAATCTTCCTTCTTGATAATTTCAGAACGCTTCCTAGCATGAGGTTGCATGGAATGATGCACCGGAATCCAATACCCATGAATCAACTATAACATTATTTGTTGACAAGACTAAAACACTTTCATCTTTCTTAAATGTAGTGTTAACTTCGTTTTCCTTTGATTGGTTCTACATCTTTTTAAATGAAAAACAATTATTTTTTGTATGACCTTTACCACAAAATTAACAATCTCCATTTTTCGTCCCTTGACATTGATCTTCTCGTAGATTTTGGATCTTATTATATGGTTATTTATGTCCTTTTTTTGATGTCTACCTCTATTACAAAAAATCAAGGGATCACTAGATATAGTTACTTGATTTTTCCTTCACATATATTTGCTCAAAAAAGTTTCAACATCGTCAAACTTGAGTTTCATTTTTTTGAATATCGAGGTGTTGATCACCATCACTACTCCTTCCCAACTATTGGAAAGAGAACACAATAATAAGATGGCTTTGATTTCATCATCCAAATTAATATTTACTAAAATCAATTGACTGATTAGATTGTTGAATTAATTCAAGTGATTCGACACGATTCCTACTTCCTTCATTTTCAGATTGTACAAATTTTTCATTATATAAACTTAGTTCAAAGTTGATACCATCCCATACATATTAATGAGTTTTCCCCATAATTATTTTGAGGATTTTTCTACTATGACATTCAAGAGGAAATTGTTGGATAGTGATAAAATAATCGTCACTCTCACTTTCTAGTCCAATCTCTCTCCCTCCACATTAGTCATCACAATTGGTTTCTTCGCTTTTCCTTCCAACGTGAGTGATAGATCTCCTTTAATAAGAAATGAATCTATTTGCAGCTTCCACAATCCAAAATTCTACTAAGAGAAATCTAATTTTCACTTATCTACTTCTTCCATTTTCTTCAAAAATTATCACATTTCTCCGATCGACTACTTTGCCAAGTTTTGATACCAATTGAATAATTTATTATAGATAAAATGAAACAAGATTTAAAAATAAAACTTAACCACAAAAACCAGACAAAAATACGAAGAAACAAGATTTATAGTGGTTCACCAAAAATAATTATATCCACTTTGAAGCAAAATAAATTATTTTAATAACCTCTATCTCTTAATTACATACAACAACAATACACAACACTGATTATATTATCCATTTTGGATAAATCATCGAAAAAGAATGTGAAGAGATTTGTGCAAATTGGAGAGAAATGGATGTGTCGGTTGGGCTTCAATAGCCAACACAGACACCTTTGTAACTAAATCGCACTTCACTTCCACAGGAAAAACTTTAACTCCAATCTCTTTCATATGATCAGTGAAGGCTCAGTTACCCACCCACAGAGAGGCGAAGGTGAAGACTTTGGTGGGTATTGAAGGCCACAATATTTTGATTTTATATGCACTCATTGTTGTGAGGGCACCTCACATGCTGTGTCTCATAACTGTTATGCTCATCCTTTTCCCATCATACATTTCCAACAACCCTGTAATCTTACTCGGGTAAAAGCATAAAGTTGTGTCACACTTTCAACCAACTTATTAGCATGGCTAGATTTAAGTATTTATAACTAAAACTCAATTTTGGTCAAACATATGATTTAGTAAGATTCATTCTAGCTAAGTTAGATACTTCAACAAATTTTTCAAATAAAATTGTTGGTTAAAAATATATGGAGCACCACTTTGAGTCCAATTTACCAAAAAAATAGAATTATTCTAAAAACTTGAAGTTTCAATAACTCCTACTAATGTAAATAACATTTTTTGAAAAATATAAAAATACCCTTTTGTAGATCCATAAGTGTAGTTTTCAAAAATATATTTATTTTAATAGTTTAATTATCATTTATATATATATATATTTTTTTTTACTAAAATTCGGTTATCAACAAAAAATATTTGGTTGATTTCCATGTCAAGAAAAAATAATAAAACTTATTAACAAATTAAAAAAATATGATGCACTAGATAAAAGAGTCTATTTCAAGATTCTATAATTTTTTTTCCATTTTAGATAAATATTTAATATGAAAGTTGAGGTCCAATGGAAAAAACTATTTTTTGATTCACACACATTTTAATATTTATTTATGTTAGAATCAAACATGCTCTGATACCATGTAAGAATTGGCTAAGAAGGTAGCCACCCAAGATCTAGAGCCCTAATGGAAGCACAAGCATAAGAGAGATAGAGACAATATGACAAGAATAAACTGTATTTTGCCAATAATGCAAATAGAAATAATGTATGTATCAATGTACAAATGTAGTAGAAACCCCTTGGTTATATAGCCAAGGTGAGAACATAGGAGGGCATAAGATTATGACAAGTATTGTAATCTTATGACATGAGACAACTGTGAAAAGCTATCACTCCACCTAAAGTGGGAAAGTGATAATGTGATAACCACCACAAAAGGTGGATCTACCACAAAAGGTGGAGAGGAATCACGTGATGTGTCCACGAAAGGTGGAAATGATAAAGTGATGACATGATAAGTCCACCAAAGGTGGAAAATCTCCAACAACTCCTATGTGGTCCCTAAGTAAACTTAACTAAGGTGTAATGATGACCTAGGACAAGGTACAAAACAATTAATTACACCAACACCCCCCCTTAAGTGCAACTTAGGGAGAATGTACACAATGCAAGATGGGTCCCGACAATTGGGCCATGTTAGGTACCCATGTACAAATGCAATGCAATCTCTCATAAAGTGGAGAAAGGGAGAAAACCACATGGGAAAAAACTCCCCCCCAAAAGAGAGATGAAAACAAGAGAAAATGCTCTCAAATGTATGAGAAGGACAAAACCCCTAGAAGAGGAAAAAGTCCCCCCCATAAGAGAGAATCAAGAAGTCAAGTGACCCCCTCAGATGAAACATCCCGCACCCCCAAGAGATCTCACAAATGATGATAGGTACTCTTAGTGAAAGGTTTGGTGAAGATATCTACAACCTGCTCTATAGTAGGACAATACTACAAATCAATGACCTGCTCCTATATCAGCTCCCGAATGTAGTGCATATAAATCTCGATGTGTTTGGTCCTCTGATGGTGAACCGGATTCTTCGAGATCTGGATGGCACTTTGATTGTCACAATGAATGACTGAAGGACGTGGAATAGTGAAGCCAAACTCAGTGAGAATATTTTGAAGCCAAATAGCCTCAGTAGCTGCATTAACAACCCCACAATACTCAGCCTCAGTCGAAGAAAGAGCAATAGCATGTTGCTTCTTACTCTGCCAACAAATGGGACTAAAACCAAGATGAAAGTTGTAGCCAGAAGTGGACTTACGATCATCAATATCACGAGCCCAATCAGAATCTGTATATCCCACCAAGGTAAATCCTGTACCTGTTGCATAGTGAATCCCATGATGATGTGTACCCTGTATGTAATGCAAGATGCGTTTGGCAACCTTCCAATGAAGCTCATGTGGTTCTTGCATAAAGCGTGAAACCATGCCAACTGCAAAGGAGATATTAGGGCATGTGTGAGTCAAGTAGATGAGACTCCCAACAAGCTGACGATACAAAGTGGCATCAACAAGTGGAGTAGAACACTTAGCCTCAAGCTTGACTCCTGAAAGAAAGGGAGTCGGAGCAGGCTTACAATCAGCCATGTGAAACCGAGCTAGAAGATCAAGAGTATACTTGGGCTGAGAGAGAGATATCCTAGAAGCTGACTGTGTGATCTCAATCCTAAGAAAATAGTGCAAAAGGCCCAAGTCAGTCATAGCAAATCTATCCTGCAAAGCAGATTTGACACTGCCAATGATGGATGAGGTACTCCTTGTAATGATCAAGTCATCAACATAGAGCACAAGTAGCAAATGAGAGTCACCCTATCACAAAATGTAGACATTTGGATCTGAATGACACCTCATGAATCCTATAGAGAGAAGAAAGGAATCCATCTTGGCATACCAAGCCCTAGGGGCCTGTTTGAGGCCATAAAGAGACTTCCTCAATCTGCAAACCAAAAAAGAATCGTGTATGAATCCCTGTGGCTGCTCCATGTAAATCTCCTCATGAAGATCCCCATGAAGAAATGCACTCTTCACATCCATCTGATGTACAACCCAACCATGAGCTGTAGCAATAGCAAGTGTCAAGCGAATGGAGTTCATCTTAGCAACGAGTGCAAATGTCTTTGTATAATCAACACCTGGAACCTGTGAGAAACCTTTTGCCACAAGCTGAGCCTTGTATTTATCCACACTTCCATTTGCTGCATACTTGGTCCGATAGATCCACTTGCATCAAACCATCTTTCTCCCCTTGGGGAGTGGAACTAAATCCCATGTGTTGTTCCTCATCAAGGAACTATACTCTTCCTCCATTGCTGAATCCCACTCTGGAACTCCTGATGCTTCCTTGAAGGACTGTGGATCAGAAGCAGTAGCAATAAAAGCATGTGGAAAAACCTGATGTTGTGATCGCGTCCTTCGAGTATCTGAAGGATCCCCAACAAGAGAACTTGTTGACTCAAGAGTCTGTCGAGCCCAACGAGGCTCCTCAACTTCAAGTGGACCTTGCAAAGGTGTGATCCTACGAGTCGGAGTTGAGGGAGAATCATCATCTGGGTCACTATCATCACTTTCCACTATGGAGGAAGGAAGAGGAGGATTAAGGCTAAGCTAGGAGAGCTTTCCTCAAAGTGAACACTCCTCTCAATGAATAGCTCATGTGTCTCTGGATCCAAAATTCTGTATGCCTTAACACCTTCAAGATATCCAACAAATATGCAAGGCCTACTTTGAGGTTCCAATGCCTTGAGTTTCTCTGGAGGTATGCATGCCCAAGCTAGACAACCAAAAACTCTGAAGTGTCTCACAACTGGTTTTCTACCACACCAAGCCTCAAAAGGAGTCATACCCTTCAAAGCCTTATGGGGAACCTGATTCTGGATGTGAGTGGCACAATTGATAGCTTTTGCCCAAAATTGAGGACCAAGAGAATGAGCATGAATCATGCAGCTAGCCATCTCCTTAAGGGTTCTATTCTTCCATTCTGCAACACCATTCTGTTGTGGAGTGTATGCAACTGAATGTTGAATATCAATCCCCTAAAGAGTACAAAATTCCTCAAGTCTATTGTTCACATATTCCCTTCCATTGTCTGTGTGGAGAATCTTGACTTGCTTCCCTGATTGCTTCTCAACATGAGCCTTGAAGGCTAAAAATCTGTCAAACACTTCACTCTTGTGAACAAGAAAATAGACCCATGTGAAGCGGGAGTAGTCATCAATGAAGGTGAGGACATAGCGGGCCTTGCTAAATGATGGCACCGGAAATGGCCCTGCTACATGACTGTGAACCAATTGAAGAACTTCCAAAGCTCTCCAAGACTTCCCTTTGTCAAACTTCTCTTCTGGATGCTTACCCAAGGAACAACCTGAACAAACACCTTCTGAAAATCTGATTTGAGGGAGTCCTAAAACCATATCCTTTGTGCTAAGCTACTAAAGATAGCAGTAATTGAGATGTCCAAACCGCTCATGCCATAACTTACTTTCTGAATTTGAATGAGTGAACAATGCTGTAGAAGGAGACTTGGGAATAAAGTGGGAAAATGAGTAAAGTCATGTGTTGGGATTGGCTTGTCCCACTGCAACCAAGGCATCATCCTTAAGTTCTTTGACCACAACTAAATTTGGTAGAAACTCAACTTTCCTGCCATCTCCAAAGTGAGTGATTTGGTAGATTGAAAGAAGATTGGTGCTCAAGTTAGGAACATAGAAAACATCCTCAAATGTTCCATCATCCATGACAACCGAACCTTTGCCTTCAACATCCACTTGAGTGTCATCACCTATCAAGATGTGAGGTACCTTTGATGGCTCCAAAGAAGAAAATTGCTCCCTTGTAGAACCCATGTGATGAGTAGCATCCGAGTCAAGTATCCATTGTTGTGAAGAACCTGTAGTAGCCATAAAAGCTTTCCCTTTTCCTTTTGAGTGTGAGGAAGTGGAAGGAGATGAATCCTTCTTCTTGTAGGCAGATGGAAAATTGATGTTGTTTTTCTTGATGATGTTTGTCAACTCATCAATTTGCTTAGTATGGCAATGATGCTCATCATGACCAAATCTCTTGCAATATGAGCAAGTTGGTCTTTCCTTCTTGCTTGAATTTCCCTTATGAGGAAAAGGTGAAAAATTCCTTTGTTGTGGAGAGGATGATTGTGCTTTATCTTGTTGTGTCTTTGGCTTAAACTTCTTTTTCTTCTTATTGGAACCCTTTCCTTAAGTCCCTTGATTCCCTTGATTAGCCACCAAAGCTTTGGACTTTGAAGACTTGAGAATCCCCATGCTTATCAATTTTGCTTGCTCTAACATCAACATTTCTGTGAATGCATCAAATGATGGAAGAGTGAAAGAACTACCAACTGTCAAGCGATGGGTTTTGAAGCTAGAAACAAATGTTGCATATTTTTATGGAAGCTTTCCCAACAAATTGTAAACCAATTGTGCATCCTTTTTGTCAATTCCACAATCCTTAAGTTGTGATCTTAACTCATTTGCCTTAGTGACATAGTCTTGTATTGTATCAAAATTCTTAGGATCTAACATTGTGAGATCATTGTCAAGCTGATAACCTCTAATCTCATCAACTTGGCCATACAATTGACCAAACTTTTTCCAAGCTTCTTTAATTGTTGTAAACTTTTCAATTTGATAGATTAGATATTTTGATACATATTTCCTCAATGTTCCAAGAGCCATATTATTTTTAGTGAGCCAATCCAAATAAGCATTAGGATCAGATGGTGCAACAATAGTTCCATCAATATAATGAGTTAATCCTTTTCCCATCAACTTACTCCAAGCATCAATTTTCCAAGAAGCATAGTTATGTGGAGTTAACAAAGGAAAATTAGGAGAACCCATAGCAGCAAAGAAAAAAAGAGAGAGAGGCACAATCACACAATACACCCCCCCAAATTCACTCAATCAAAGAACCCCCCCCCCCCAAAAAAAATGATGATTTGGCACTTTATACTTAGTGCGTTTACAATGGCCACTTGCAAGCCAAGAAAAGCTGGCTTCTGATTTTAAATGTTTTACAATAGCGTTAATTAGGTAACAACAGACTCAAATAACTGATACAAAAGACCAAACTGAGATCTTGTCCTTACAAATGCCAAAATAGGCCAAAACTAACCAAGTGCTGAAAGTACAATTTATGATCACAATCACTAAAAATTGATAGCACCACTATGAAATTCAGGAAAAATCATGCACTTTAAAAAAAAATGGCACTTGAAAAGGAGTTCGTATGAGCCTGAACGGAGCCCCGTAAGTTGCAAAAACGTTGACAATTCAGCTACACCTGTGAGAAACTGAATTTTCTGACAAATCCGTGCATCAAAACCAGAAAATTATTACACCACCATGTAGAGCACAAAAAAATAGCCCAAATAAAAAAAAATTACTCCAAAAAAGGAGTCAAAATGAGCAAGATATCTGCATTTGAAAATGAACTACAAAATCCAAACTGCAAATGGAGAGGGGTGAAAAAAATTTCAAAAGCTGGCTGACGTAGGGCTGACATCAGCGGTCTAATTTATTAAATTTGATGGCTAGGGGGCCATCACCATTGCAGTTACCCCCGTTGGAAAATAGGCCGAAATATTCGAAAAGAGCTGGTATATTCTAGTGGTGGAATCTTTGAGCCGGAATATTCTCGATGCTACGGCCATTTGAATCTTGTCGGCCGCTGGTGGAATCTTGTCTGCCACCGGTATGTGGTGGGGCCACAGGGGAAGGGCAAACCACTGGACTCCTGCCATGTGGCTCTGCGGTGGTGGAGTACCCTGCGGGTACGTTGGTGCAGTCTGCGGACTGCGCAAGCTGTACCAGCACTAAATATTTGTTTTTTGAATTTTTTTTTAAATGATTTTTTTTTTTTTTGAAAAGAAATTTTTCAAAAAAAACTTTACAACAAATCAATTTTCAAAAAAAATTTCAAAAGATTTTCTAAGTTTTTTTTAATTAAAAATCGTACCCGACTTGCAATAATGTCGATCCGTACGGTCGAGGAGGAGAAAATTTTCCAGATGGTTCCGGGCAAAGTTGTCCGATTTTGATGAATTGATAGTCAATCTTAGGGTTTTGGACCCTTCTGAACGCAATGGCAGTGTCCTTTTTGGCTGAAAATTCTCCAAAAATATGGCTACCTCCTAGATCTGGCAACCACCTCCGACAGTCAAACCCTTGTAGATTTGGCCTCTAATGTCCAACTGAGACGAAAGAAAAGGAAAATATGACTTTCTCAGACACTCCGGATGCAATGGTGAGCTCAAATCTGATGCAACAAGCTCCCAAAATGTACCTACAATACAAAGCCAAAAATGGAACCCCCCAAAATCTGATATTTCTATGAAAAAAATGCAAGATTACACTCAAGATCTCCCCAAAATGGCAATCCAAAGGAACTCCACTAAATCTGATACCATGTTAGAATAAAAAATTATCTGATACCATGTAAGAATTGGCTAATAAGGTAGCCACCCAAGATCTAGAGCCCTAATGGAAGCACAAGCATAAGAGAGATAGAGACAATATGACAAGAATAAACTGTATTCTGCCAATAATGCAAATAGAAATAATGTATGTATCAATATACAAATGTAGTAGAAACCCCTTGGTTATATAGGCAAGGTGAGAACATAGGAGGGCATAAGATTATGACAAGTGTCGTAATCTTATGACATGAGACAACTGTGAAAAGCTATCACTTCACCTAAAGTGGGAAAGTGATAATGTGATAACCACCACAAAAGGTGGATCTACCACAAAAGGTGGAGAGGAATCACATGATGTGTCCACGAAAGGTGGAAATGGTCAAGTGATAGCATGATAAGTCCACTAAAGGTGGAAAATCTCCAACAACTCCTATGTGGTCCCTAAGTAAACTTAACTAAGGTGTAATGATGACCTAGGACAAGGTACAAAACAATTAATTACACCAACAATTTAAAATATATATTTATTAAAATCGAAAAAAATATATATCCATGCACTAAATTTTCAAGTTATAAATACACACAAAATTTTTGAAGGAAAAGAAATAAAATTTACTATAAAAAGTTTGACGTTTCATGAAACTTCATTTTTTTAGTATTTTATCAACAACTAAATTATAGTGTTAATTTATGAAAAACTTGTTTAAAATAAAATTTTAATTGTCTTAAAAAAATATATACATAAAATATACTTAAAAATACATATTTTATTAGTTTACATCATTTCAAAGTTCAAAACATAAATGCCACTTTTTAGTGATTTAAATTTAAAATTTGGATCAGTGTTGGTCGTTGCTTTTATAAAGTGTGACACAACTTTGTGCGTTTACCCACTCTCAATAATTTCCCTTGGGTTGTAGTTGCATTCGGTCTTACCTTTGTCTTTATAATACCTTAGAAATCCCTTACATATCTCCATGAAAAGGTTTGAATTTTTTCCAGGAACTACTTTGTCTCACCAAGGAAGTACTCTATCACCCTTAGCATTCAAATTGTACTCATTCTACCTGTCCCGCTTGCTGATGTCTTTTTCGTTTCCCCATTCATAGTTAGCACTCAAATTTTTCTCGTGTAATCTCACTGTTTCACCACATTCAAAACTATGTTTCCCAGGCGATTGGTTTTCATTTGTCACTCATGGTCTATGCAAAAATGACAGCTTTGCAACAAAGTATTGACATCCATTAAAGCATAACGGACTAGGGATTATTCAATATGTTCTCATAGACATGTACGCAAATTATGGAAACATGGACAAGGCACATCAACTGTTTGATAGGATACCACAAATAAATCTGGTCTCGTGGAATGCTATGTTTCCAAGATATGGGAAAATTGCATTTGCTAAAAAGGATTTACAGAGTTTCAATCAAATTTAATCAGCAGGTTAAAATAAGAACTCCACAATATTTTCCAACATCTTTCCTACCTGTGCCAAAATGGGAGCTTTGGAACGGGGTATGGACATCCATCACACCATAAAGGAAAACATTTTTTTGTCAAATGTAGCTGCAATCGCCCTGGTAGAATATATTATTTAGCACGTATCTATTTAAGAAAAATGATTGTGTGCCACTTGAAAGTTGACTATAATTCTTATTTTTGTCTGTGGTTTGATAGAAATTCCTTATTTCTCATATACTTAGTGTAATTGATTATGGATATTTTCAATTTCTATTATTATAGTTTTATATAATTCTTATGTAATTTATTGTATGAAACTAATCTTGTATTATTTAAAATTCTAATTTGTTTATGTAAAAAATAAAAGGTGTTATATATACATAAATTTATTTCATATTTTTCACATTATTATTTAGGTTTAAGATAGTGGGGTATGTGCAGGATCGTGATGGGCCGAAAAGTGGCGATATGTAAGTGATATGATGGCCCATGTAGCTAATGAATTTGTTTTTACCCAAAATTGATCAAACGAAAAGGATTATTAAAGGAGATTCTCACCTTTCCACAAAAATTAATTATTTTTTACTTTAAATTTTAAAAATTATTATTATTCATTTTCTATTTGAATTATGATGAAAGTCATGATTAATAGCCTGATTCAAAAAAATCTACAAATTTCAAACGGAATCACATTTTTTTAATCCAAAACATGTGTCACATTCTATGCTTTGCATACTATAGGATTAAAAATAAAAATGAATTTCATGAATTTTTTACCAAGTTAAGGTGGTTAGACATACGAGCTTTTATATTTTTTTAAAGTTGTAATAAAAAAATCATAATTAGTTATTTACTTGGAAACAAATTACAAATAAATATTCATCACATCAGGACATGAGTCCTCTACTTATATCTAAAATTTAATAAAAAAATATTATAATTTTATTTTGGTTAGGGTGGTCAGACAAACACCTACTTCTTATTCTTTCCCTAAAATTTAAGTACTACTACATTGAAATTTCAAATTTTCACCAAATAGATTTTATTTATTTTTAAATAAACCTAGTAGTTTAGAAACTACATTCAATTTTCTATAGATTCTTTTCTTACATATTTTTAAACTAATATAGATAGCTTATTCAATTTTTTACGTCAAGTTGCCTAACTCTGATTTTCTAAATTTTCATCGCTACTTAAGGGCCTATTTTTTCCATGATGATCCTACACACACCTAGTAGTGGCACAATTCTTTTAACTTAGTAAAAATGAATGTACAAATTGCAAACATAGAGTTGCTGCTCTATTTTCTAGTCAAGCTAGAAATATCCAAAACTCAAATGCAGAGACAAGAGGAGACATGCAACTTTTTCTTCTATTAACTGAGTGGAAATGAACAATACATAAAACTAACGAATAACTAACTATTACAACTTTTTGGGAGTGAAATGAAACTGCTCAACTAGATAATAAACAATCAGGAGCTACTTAGAGATCTTTGTTACAACTCGAATCAAACTATGTGCTATTCCTGGCAAACTCAGAGTGATCAGGAGCAATCTCTACTCACTAAAAACACTCTGCAACAAATCTGAGCAATCCAGAACTATCAGAAACTCCTTGTACAAAATGTTCTTTGGTGCTACTGCAACTTCACTTCTTCCTGCTAAACTTTCTGGTGCTACAAAAAATTGACTTCTTTCAACTTCTCCAACTGACAAAATTTTCTTCCTTCATTCATTTTTCTCCAAACAAACATTCCCTCTCAAAATTCAAAATTACCTACCACAATAAATTCCAAATTCAAAATCAGCTACCTCATTTAATCTTGGAGCTGTCAGGAGCTCTAGGGAGGATCCCTAGAATAGAAAGGCTCCTAATGGGTAGGTGAGGGCTACAAGGGGTCTGACATATGAGTAGGAGGCTCAGGAGAATTAAATTTCCAATGCTCCCCCTTGGTCTTAAGCCGACAAAACAACAAGATCAATCCTGATCCAAATCAACAACACCCAATTTGCTCCTTAGGCACTCGAAATTGTCATTGCTCAAAGGCTTGGTGAATATGTCTGCTAGCTGCTACTCAGACCTACAAAAATCCATTTTGATTTCACCATTTTCAACCAATTGATGAATGAAATGATTCTTGATTTCAATGTGCTTGCTTCTTCCATGAAATACATGATTTTTCATCAAAGCTACCAATGAAACATTTTCACAAAATATTATTGTTCCATCCTCTTGTTCTTCTCTTAATTTTTCCAAGATTCTTCTCAGCCAAATAGCCTCACATGTTGTTGTACTTGCTGCTATATACTCAGCTTGAACTATTGATAGGTAAACTAAAGGTTTCTTCTTGGAAGCCCATGAGATAGCACCTGAACCCAAATGAAACACATAGCTCAAAATGCTCTTCCTATCATCCAAACTTCCTACGCAATCATTGTCAGTGTAACCAACAAACCCATACTCTTTTTCTGTTGTGTACAACACACCATATCCTTTACTGCCATTCACATATCTCAGGATTCTCTTACCCGCTTTCCAATGGGTGTCTCTTGGAGTCTCCATGAATATGTAAATAAGACTCACTCCATGCATTATATCCAGCCTAGTTGTAGTCAAATACATCAAGCTTCCAACCAAGCTTGTATACATTGTCGGATCCACATTGCTGCTGCAATCTTCCTTGCTCAACTTAAGACCTATGACTGTTGGTGTTGGTGCATGATTTCTTTCAAGCATCCTAAATCTCTTCAAGATCTAATTTGCATACTTTTCTTGAGAGATAAATATACCATCAAGCATTTTTTTTACTTATGTGCCTACAAAATACTTTAAGAGACCTAAATCTGTCATTTCAAATTCTCTTTTCATTGCCTCTTTAAAATCAGAAATGAAGAAATCATCATCCCCGGTAAAAAAATAAATCATCTACATACAAGACAATAATTAAAATATTACCATTTTCTACTTTGATGTAGAGAGTGGGCTCACCATCGCTTTTGCTAAAGCCATTTCTCATCAAGTATGAGTCAATCTTGATGTACCATGCCCGTGGAGATTTCTTCATCCCATAAAGAGCCTTGTTCTTCCTATACACTTTGAGTTCTTAACCTGGAACTTCATATCCAAAAGGTTGCTCCACATAGACCTCATCTTTCAAGAATCCATTAAGGAAGACGGACTACATATCCATTTGAAATACATTCCATTTGTGTTGGGAAACAATAGCTATGCCTGTCCACACTGTCTCCATCCTAGCAATAGGGGCGAATTTCTCATCATAGTCTCTTCCAAACTATTGTTTATACCCCTTGACAACTAATCTTTCCTTGTGTTGATCTGTTCTCCCTTCGACATTGCTCTTGGTATTGTAGACCCAGTTTACTCCAATAGCTTGCTTGTTTGGAGGCAAGTCAATTAGCTCCCATGTATTGTTTCTTTCTAATGCATCCATTTCCTCATCCATGGCTTCACACCATTTATCCTCCTTCATAGCTTCCTCAAAATAAATTGGATCATTGTAAGAAAATAGTGCAAAATTTACACTCTCATCAAATTCATAATCATACATTTCATTTTGGTCGATCTCCCATAGACTCTTGGTATTTCTTGGCATTAGAGAGGCGAGAGTGGGGTTTGAATTTTTAGTGCTACTATTGCTCTACTGAACAAGCTAGTTCTGGAGCTGTCAAGAGCTATTAAGAGCTCATCTAAAGTTATTAGGAGCTCATCGAGATTTGTCAGGAGCCAACCCTCTCGTTGTCTATTGTTTCTTCCCTTTCTCTCTATTTTCATCAGGAGCTGTTAGGAGCCATCGAGAGCCATCAATTTCTATTGCTGCAGGATCTTGATAATATTCATTTTTATCTTCTTCATCACTTTGCACTATCAGGAACTGTCGGGAGTTGTCAAGATCTTTCGTGCCATCCCATGACTGATCTTATAAAAATTCCACATCTCTACTAATGAGAATTTTCTTGGTGACTACATTGTATAGCCTAAGGGCTTTGGACTCTTCACTGTAGCCCGTGAAAATGCACTTTTCACCCTTTTCATCCAATATTGGCCATTTTTCTTTAGGCACCTGAGCATATGCTACACAATTGAACACTCTCAAGTGTTCAACCATCCATCTTCATTTTATCCATGCCTCTTGAGGTATTTTTTCACAGACTGCCTTTGTTGGAATTATATTTATCAAATATATAGATGTTGCTACAACATCTCCCCAATATTTAGTCGAGATTCCTTTTCCTTCCATCATTCTCCTTGCCATCTCCATGATGGTCCTATTATTCCTTTCAGCCAATCCATTTTTTTGTGCAGTATAACTGGTTGTCAGCTCCTTCTTGATGCCATTTTTCTTGCAAAAATTAACAAAACAATTGGAGGTATACTCTCCTCCATGATTTGATCTTAGGGCTTTGATGAAATGTCTACTTTTTTTTTCAACATGGGCTTTAAACAATAAAAACTTAACAAATGCATCATAATTATTCTGCAAAAAATAGACCCATGTCTTGACTGAAATCATCAATAAAGGTCATAAAGAATCTTCTATTACCAATATATTTGATTTGCATAGGGCCTACCAAATTAGTGTGCACCAACTCCAATTATGCACTTTCCCTTGTAGAGTTTCTTGATTGAAAGGGCTACCTATGTTGCCTGTCCAAAATGCAAGCCTCACATCTAAAATTAAGCTTTACTATCCTTGGAAAACCATCAACCATATTGATTTTGGACAAAAGACTCAAACCAGCATAGCCTAAATGTCCATACCTGAGATCCCATAACTTGGAGGGGTCTTCAATGGTGCTCTTGAGGGCTGCTTGTTTTACTGGTATACATTTTCCATCCATGAGAGATGAAGCAATGGACTAAGATGAGAAGCACATATCAATATTCAATGGAAACATTTGGTTCTTTCTCAGTTGTATTTCTGCAAACACCTTCATCCTCTCATTCTTGTCATAAATGACACATTTTCCCTTCTCCATCAACACTTTGTATCCATTTTGGATCAGTTGTCCTACACTCATAAGGTTATGCTTTAACCCAAGTGCAAAAAATACATTATGGACCTCCTTCTCACCTTGCTTGGTGTGGATCATAATAAATCCTTTGCCCTTCATAGGAACTACTGCATTGTTCCCCATTCTAATCTCAAAATTAACATTTTTATCAATGAAAGAAAAAAGACTTTCATTACCACTCATGTGGTTGTTGCAACCACTGTCTAAGTAGCAGAATTCAAGTTTGCCTTCTTCACCAACATTGCACATGATGAAGGTTGTGGACTGATTACCTTCAACCACATTTGAATTAGCTACATTTTCATTCTATATTTTTTGATTACCGTGCTTTTTCCAGCACTCACTCGCATAATGACCAAACTGATGACAATAGTCACACAAAATATTTCTCGTCATTTCTCCCAATTGAACTATTGTTCTCCATGCCTCTTCGAGATTTATTCTGAGAGCTTCTCACTCCTTATTGACTACTTGCTCATCCCAACCTGTTTTCGCCAGCATTTATTTGTCTAGATCTACCTCTACCTCTTCGAGAGCCATTTCTACCTCTCCCCCTGCCTCTTGCATTCGACTGAGATTTGAAATCGTGCTCTTGGGAAGAAGTAGTAGACCTTTTCAGGTGTTTCTCATGGTTATGGAGATAACCCATTAACTCATCCATCAAAAACGTATAGAGGTCCTTCGCCTCTTCAATAGCAATGATGAGTGGATCATACCTCGTGGGTAAACATTTGAGGATTTGTTCAACAATTTTTTGCTCCTCTACCACATCTCCATTTTCTCTCAGTTCATTTAAAAAATCCAAGAACTTTGTTTGAAAGTCTGCAACAGAATCACTTTCCTTCATTTCAATAACCGCAAACTCTCTTTGAAGTAACTAGAGCTTCACGGATCTGACTTTATCAGTCCCTTTGTATCTAGTTTGAAGGATTTCTGAAGCTTCCTTTGCATACTTAGTTTCTGCTATTCTAAGAAAAATGTCCTCTATAAGGCTACTTCGATCAATCTCAAAGATTTTGCGTCCTTCTTTCTCTGCTCCTTCAATTGGGTTTTCTGGTTGTTTGTGAGAGCTACAAATGCAGTTGGGTTAGTGATATCCACAAACCCATTTATGAGAAAATCCCACAAATCATTGGCCACTATAATGGGCTTCATATTCTTGTCTCAAACATCATAGTTCTGTCCATTAAAGGACGGTGGTTGCTTCCAACTCTTTGCTTCATCTCTAGCCATGTCTCCTACAGAAAAAACTTAAATTCCCAGAAAAAACAAATGTCATAACTCATAAGGAAATGGGGCCTATGGCTTTGATACCATGTCAAACTTAGTAAAAATGAATGCAAATAATGCAGACACAAATTTGTTGCTCTGTTTTCAAGTCAAGCTCGAAATACCCAAAACTCAAATGTGGAAACAAGTGGAGACATGCAACATTTTCTTATATTAACTGACTGGACATGAACAATACATAAAACAAACTAAAAAATAGGTATTACAACTTTCTGGGAGTGAACTGAAACTGCTCAACCAGATCATAATCAATCATGGGCTACTAAGAGCTCTTTGTTACAACTCGAATGAATCTATCTGTTGTTCCTGGCTAACTCATAGTGATCAAAGAAATCTCTGATCACTACAAACACTCTGCAACAACTTTGAGCAGTCTAGAGCTATCAAAAACTCCTTGCACAGAATGTTCTCTATTGCTATTGTAGCTTCACTTCTTCCTGCTAAACTTTTTTCTGCTGCAAAAAACTGACTTCTTTCAACTTCTCCAACTGACATAATTTTGTGCCTCCATTCCTTTTTGTCCAAACAAACATTCCCTCTCAAAATTCAAAACTGCCTACCGTAGCAAATGACAAATTCAAAATCAGCTACCTCATTTAATTCTGGAGTTGTCAAGAGCTGTAGGGAGGATCCCCAGAACAAAAAGGTTCCTGAGGGATAGGTGAGGGCTATAGGGGATCTGACGGATGAGCAAGAGGCTCAAAAGCATTAAATTTCCAACACATTTTAGTCTAACTTCCTCTAACTACTTTTTTTTCTTTTTCTTCTTGTTCTTCTTAATTGAATTTATCTTTGTGTAGCTTACAAGCCTAAAATTATACAATAACACTTGTAATAACTCATTTCAACTATTTTTCTTTAAGTAGGGAGCATTCTATAGATATTTTTAGTAGATACTCTTCAATATTTACTATTTTTTTCTCTAGAGATTCATTAATTTATTAGTTGTTCCCTAACATTGTTATATATGATATATATCATACTTAAAATTGTTGGATAGGAAGATTTACATTAAATTCACTTGTTGATATTATGTTGTAGATGTAAAAAGTGTTGTAGTTGGGAGGTTCTAATTACTTTTTTTGGACAGTAAACTCCTTAATTTTTCTCATAAGTTTCAAAATTTTATATTATATAAGAGTAATAAATTTTCCCACTCTTTGAATTTTTTTATTTTTAAGCCTTTTCTTCCTATTTTTACACAACCCCTTGCCATGTGGTGTATAATTAATCTATTGGTAGTATCCTTTATTCACTTTTTAAAATAGTTACATCTTTATAAATATTTATGTTTATTTCTCTATCCATCTTTATTCTATTCTCATTTCTTCTATATGAGTAGTATTTTTTCTAACTCTATTTAACATAATTTTATTTCCTATTCTCATTTGGGAAATTTTATTAGGTAAATCTTTCACCAATTGATCCAAACTGTGTATCATATATCATAAAATAGATATCAGACTTGACCTAAATTATTCTTATTTATTATATCTATTTTTGTTAATAAGGTGTTTGATGCCTTCTTTGTAGCCTCTGTTTTTCATTCGTGACACTCTTATTGACTTCTATATCTTTTGACAAGAGAGTCTTTACTCTCTATTTAGATAATTGTATATTTTCTGCTAGTTTATCTCTACTATTTATAACAGATCATTAGCTATCTTTTCTAAGACATATATCCTTATTATTTATTTCATTTGTACCATCTCTTCTCTTTATTCTTAAATATGATTATGAATTCTTCAATAAAATTCTTGATGATTTGTGGCATCATATGGGGACTCCATGTTTACTCTAACATTACTTTTAAAATAATTCATTTATTTTTATTGGATTTTTGTGTATATATATATTTTTCTTTTGTAGGAATTCCTACTGTAAAAAAAGTGACCTATACAACAATTAGACATCTATTGTGTCTTCTTATTCTTAAAAAAAAATCTACTTTTATCCTTTTAGGTGCTTTTTCTACCACGTTTATCTATAATCAAGGCACAAATGAGAAGGTGATGGATTTTATCCTCTATTATTAATGTGTTATTTCATAGACCTATAACTTCTTAAATTTAATATCGAGATGGAAATTATTAAGAATTTTTCCCCAAAACTTTGTAGTCAAAATCTCTTGCATAAATATCCAACTTTTATAACACTTTACACGACCTTCTATGATTATACATAGGTGACAGATCAGTTTAAGGCCATCTCCTCTTTGACCTTTATGCCTCTATTTCTTTAACCCTGCCATATTATGAAGAAACCAATAATTATACAAATAATAACACTAATAACTTATGCTTTTCTCCTTAATCCAACCCTAATAATTAACTAAAATAATTTAATATGCCTTTCTCCTCCTCTTTGTCATTTGAACTTACAATCTCTCTTCATTCCCAAGCTAACTCTAATTGTATAAAGCTAGAAAAATCCCAATTTTATCTTTCATAAGTTTCTTTCCAATAACCTCATCCAATTTCATCCTATTCAATCATTTAACCCCAACCTTTTCTTATTCTACCAAATTTTAAAGATCATGTTAGTATATATAGACCTATTTTGCAATGAAACATGCCTTACTATTATTCTCTCCTTTTTTATTTTTCTTAATTATCTCTTTGGACTACCTTATCATCAAATCATGTTCCCCTTTGCCTTTTTTTCATCTTCATTTTCATAAACTCACCTAATATATCCTTTTATTAATCCAACACTAGTAATTACTGAAGTTATTTTTCTCTTTTTCTCAAATTTCTACATGGCCTTTTCCTTGATTTTTTCCTTTTTTCCTTTGTATTAGTTTTCCAATTTATCTTTTGTATATGAGGATTCTCCTATTCTAAATTTGTTTTTTACATTTTATTTCTTACATTGTCTAGAATTTTCTCCTCTACTTTACTTATCCATTACTACTTTAGCATCATAGGTTACATTTAAACTAGACAATTATTCATTTTCTATACATGGTGCCAAAACATTCTTATAGAACTATTATATTTGGGACAAATATAGATATCATTTAATTTATCATCACAAAAATCACATGTGGATTTTCCACCTTTTTTTTCTACACTCATTAGCATAATGTCCTAGAGTTTACCATAGTTATTAAATTTTGGCCTTTTGGTCCTTCCTCTTTTTCTAGTACCTATATTATTATTTTTATTGTAGCCTCCCCTACCACCTCCTTTTCGATAGCTATAATGATAAATCATGGAGCAACCTATATCTTGAATTTGTGGCACCAGGTAGTGTATATTTTTAGGTGGTCTTATACTTATTTGTCAATTGAATTTCCCACTAGTCACGTGCCAAACAAACATTCTATGCTATTATAGCCAAACCCTATGCTCTCTCCATACCATTTTTTTTTTTTTTTCCCTAGTATAAATCCATGAACAATTGGTTCATATTCATCTTCTTCATGAATTAAAATCCGACACCTATTTTTGTCATGTTTTTCCCACTTTATACTTTATAGTATATGTGTACTATCATTCTATAGAATTCAACAAGTTCCCCTCTTAGTATGGAAGCCCTCTTCATGCCTTTGATTATCAAACATTCATTACTTATATGTTCTTCCTTACTATAATTTTGAACCAAAATTTGCTTCTTCTAGGTGAGGGACAAGTCTCAACTATCTCACCTTTCATTATAATTTATTACTCCAATATTACATTTTTTAACTCTAATTTTAAATTATCAATTTCACTTTCTCATTAAATCATTATCCTATATATCTGATTAGGAGTCTATTAGATAGTGATCAATTCTATTACATCCTTATATGAGGAGGAAATTTTCTCATCTACTTTTGTAATGTGAGAGGTTAAACCTAAAATAAAACACTCAATTAATTTATTTTATGTCAAGTTTTCTTCTAGCTTTCTAACCACACTTTTAAATCATCATTCCTCTTTATTTTTTTATTCCTCCTTAGTTTGTATCATCTTCCATATTTTTTTATTTTTATTTTTCATACATTAGGTGAGTGGAAACTTAACATAAATAATTCCCTCAATTCTTTCTATGTTTTATCATACTTAGGGAATTCTTTAATGTGCCATATTAGTGCCTCATCATTGAGGTTCTCCGCAAAATTGTATAATTGGGTTTATTCATCATTAATGTAGATCCAACACCAATGAAATTCAAGATAAAGAGATGTTCACTATCCTTGGTGTATTTACCAAAAATGGGGAGCTTAATTTTTTATGTGCATCCATAGTTGGATTATCCTTTCTCCTAATCTATTATCTAATATTAGATCTCTTTATCTCTTTCTATCATGGATTCTTAACCTAGTTTCACTCATTTTATACTTGACCAAAGTTCTTTCTCTACCATTATCTCTTAGCAATTTAGCATCTAAGAACTCTCTAGTATCTCTCACAAATCTCATACATAATTGCTTCTTGATATTTTTGTTTCTAACCTAATTAAGGATTCACTACTTAATGGAATATTTAGAAATTATTCTTGGTTTTGATAGCGTGTGATGTTATTCTTATTCCATGAGGTTTATCTCCTCATAGTTTCTCTTTAGCTTGCTGAATATGTTGGTTGATAAAACATCATTTAGCAATTGATTTATCTTTAATTTTATTTGAGTTGTTTTCTTCCTCAACCAAGGAATTTCTCTTTTTATCATCCCCAAATTTTCCTTGTAAAACTCTATTTTTCTGGTGACTTCTTTTATTATATTGCTAAATATTCTCTCCTCTTATTCACCAAGTAACAACTTCTTTATTCCATCAATTATTTATTTTCTCCTACCCGATACCAACCACGTCTATAATATCCCTACAAATAAGGTTAAAATTCTCTAAGCTCATTTTTGTCTTATATTATTTTAATTTCCTTATCATTTTAGTTATATTTTTATATATAGATCTAATTTAGGTTATAAACCACTTTATTTCAAGTGCATCCCTCTTGATACGCTCTCTTGATGCTTCTCTTGCGCATTATCTTTTGTCTCAATCCTAGGATTGTTTCAATGTTTTTCCTTCTTCCTTATTATTTTCTATGGTAATTAAATTATCTTCAAAATGTATCTTTATCTTACCAATACATTCTTTTACTCTCTTAATATAAAAAAAAATATCATAAATATTTAATTGATTTAATTTATCCATCCTTAACTCCTTTATTTTGAATACCTTAATTTATCAAGAGGTATTACATGACACAAAATATTACCACAAGTTTATTTTTAATACCTACGATGATCTCTATCTTATTTTGTATTCTACTAGGTTAATTTTAGAGGACTTACCTTCTAGTGCACTTATGGGTTTTCATCACTAGTCTCCATCAAGCCACTCTTTTTATTTTCCAATTTAATAGGAATAATCCAGATACCCTTTAAAATTTTAAGAAATTCACTTATAAGGACATCATGCCTTAATATATAATCTTTTTTGGAGGGCTAGTTCACTTCATTGGACTAAGAAATTTTTGGAAATTTTATTAGTAGATATATAGATCATTAGTGAAGGTGTTCATTGTAAGATAATATCTAAGAATTGAGGGTAGATTTCCTATCTATCTAATGTTAACCCTAAAGCTATTTATAATGTGGGGGGTGTGAAAAGGAATAGAGGTTTCTTGGCTAGGCATATAGGTTACTTAGACACATGGACCTTTCGATCACTCAATATTTTAATTTTTAGAAAGGATTTCACAAGAAAATAATTTCTTGGATAAGGATGATGTAAAATTTAATCCCATCAAAATGCACCCTCCCAATTTCTCTTGGTGGTTAAATGCATGTAAGACATGTTTCATGTTTTGATTAGTCCAAGAAAGTGAACAGATGACACAAGAACATATTAATATCGATATATGACATTGGCTTGGTCATTAAGGGAATATCTTATGGCAGGTTTTAATTTTTTGGTAAAATCTAAAGAAGTTTAGGTTGCATTGAGAAATTTTGGGAACTAGGGTTTAGGTTTACCACAAGCTAGCTTAATTTTAGGGAAGGTTGTATAAAGAATGTTAGGATTTTGAAAGTAAAATATGCAAGGAAGAGTGAGAATCAAGGAAAGGGATGTTCTGTTAGATTAAAGGTCTTAACTTAATTATGTTGATTAAGTTACTTTTATTCCCTTCTTAAGATTTCACGTTAGTTTGCATAAAGTGACATTTAATAATTAAATTAATTATTAAATGTTTTCCTATTAGGGCTTCTATTAGGGTTTTATTAGGGTTTGCATGATCTCCTTTTTATAAGGATTGATCCCATTGTATTTCATATCAATTCATTCTCTCATTCTCTCTGATATATACATTTTCAGTTTTCAGAGAACCCTTGCTTGTTTGTCTCCATCTCTTCTTTTTTGTATCAAAGCTGCACACCTGCTACTTCCTATTCTTGTTTTGAAGATTTTTGGAGCTTCAAGGGTTTGGGGTTTGTTTTCTTGATCTAGGGCATGCCTGCAATTTTGAAGCATTTTCAGCTCAAACGGACATCACCATTGCGTCCGCAGCGGTCCAAAACCCCTAAATCGACTATTCATTCGTCCATTTTGGACAAAGTCAAAATTTGAAGCAAAATTTTTTTGTTGATACGGTTGTACGGCCGTCCCCTGCCTGGCAATAACTTCTTTTTTTTTTCGGAATTTATTTTCTACATTTTTTCGGAAAAAAAATTCGTCAAAAAAAATATACTATGAAAAAAAGAAATTTTTGATTAAAACCTTTTTTTGATATTTCAAAAAAAAAAAGAAAAAGCCGAAATTTTTAGGCAGTTTTAAGGCTTGCCGGCCTGCGGGCTCCCTGCGCAGGTAGCAACGGTACCCAAGGGTACCGCCGCCTGTCCTTACAGCAGGCGCTAGCCCTTGGGCACTGCCCTCACCTGTAGCAGACGGTACCGCATGGGTACCGCCCTGCCACATTAGCAGGTGGCGGCCCATGCGGGACCCGCCCATTCATTGTTTTAAAAAAAAAAAATTATGAAAAAAAGTCTGTATTTTTTTATTTAAAAAAAAAAAACTACACCGTTTTTTATTGTTTTTTTTTTATATAAAAAACATTTTTTTTTTGTACTAGTGCAATCACACTTTTACGGTGATGGTCATTTGGAAGTCAAATTTAACCCACTATTTTTGCTATGAGGGCCGTATGACCGTCAAATTTAACCCAGCACTAGTTTTTTTTCCTCTTTAGAGCTGATTTATTCCAGAGGCCGTAACTTGGGCATACGATATCATTTTTTGGCAAACGAGATATCATCGGAAAGCTGGTTTTCTCATCTTTCCAATGGTGTGAGTCTCATCACATATTTTTTCTGTTGGTGCATTCTACAGCCAGTTGAAGACAAAGGGGCTATTTTCACTCCCAAACTCATAGCTTTTGATCAATTTCTCCATTTTTCACAATCTCAGCAGCGTTGGAACCGTATTTTAGAGCTCTTCAGTTTTATCCATGCACTTTTTCTAGATTTCATTCCAGGTATATTTTATTCAGTTATTTGTGTTTTCACACTCTGGTGGATTACCTGGACATATTTTCTCTTGGAAACTTTTTGTTTGCATGGGATTCTTTGTTCTTGGCTTTTCTTCATGTATTTCCAGCTTTTTGTCCTTTGAGGGCAATTTTGAGCATTAATTATAAGCTATCTTTTATGTAAACGCACTGAGATAAAGTGCCACACTATTGTACATGCATCTTTTGGGGATTTTGCATATAAGGTTGTGCCATATTTTGTACTCACACTGATATTATAAAGTACCATGAGGGGTTGTTTAGTTTGCCTTTATTTTGCCATCACATCTTTGTCCGGTGAGTATCCCTCCACGATGATATTGAATCCATACCATGGGGGGTTGTGTAGTTTGCCTTTGTTTGCCATCACACCTTTGTCCAATGAGTGTCCCTCCATGATGACCATGGATCCATATGATTCTAGCCTCATGCATGTGTGCTTTTTTTTGCACACCACTTTTTCAGTTGCAGGTGCTATCTTGTGCACTTTCAGTTGTTTTTTCTTCTTCATGCACTTCAGGGTGTTGCACACCATTTCAGTTGATCTATCAGGCTCTTAGTTTAGCATTATTGGGGGGTATTATACTATTTGTGCTAATGCTTCCTTGATTTCACCTTGTAAGGAATCTTCCATTCTCAGTTGATCAGTGTTTCAGACTATTGGTTCTTGTACCATTTGTATCTTCATTCCAGGTGTTTGCCATCTAATTCGAGTAGTGTCATTTGGGACACTCATGCAGATTGTTGTCTTCTTGACAAACTATTGGTACTTATTCCATTTGTATCTTCGTTCTAGGTATTTTCCTTTGTTTTCCATCTCATTCGAGTAGTGTCATTTGGGGCACTCATGCAGATTTTGTATCTTTGTTCCAAGTGTTTGCCTTTGTTTGCCATCTGATTCGAGTAGTTTCATATGGGGCACTCATACAAATTGTTGTCCTTTTGATCCTGATCATCCTATCTTCAGTGGAGGTTCTTCAGCACCATAGCAGTCATCTTTCGACAGTTGTTTACAACTTCTTTTGCTTCAGTGATGTTCTTCTTGGCTTTCTGCATCTCTTTTTGGAGTAGAGCTTTTTCCCATGAGGTCTTCTCCATTTCTCCTCTTTACAGAGATTTGGTTGTATTTGGGTACCTGATCTGGCCTAGTTGCCGGGACCCATATTTTCCTTCTTGCATTGTAGTTACCTTTGCTTTCTTGCATTTGTTTGTAGCTGCACTGTTGGTCATCTTAAGGGGGGGTGTTAGAGTAAAGGTCTTAACTTAATTGTGTTGATTAAGTTACCTTTATTCCCTTCTTAAGATTTCATGTTAGTTTGCATAAAGTGACATTTAATAATTATATTAATTATTAAATGTTTTCCTATTAGGGCTTCTATTAGGGTTTTTCCTATTAGGGTTTGCATGATCTCCTTATTATAAGGATTGATCCCATTGTATTTCATATCAATTCATTCTCTCATTCTCTCTGATATATACATTTTCAGTTTTTAGAGAACCCTTGCTTGTTTGTCTCCATCTCTTCTTTTGTGATAGGTTATTTGCATGTAGGTGATCTTCGGGGTTTGTGAAGTTGTATTTTCTCAACTCCTACATATTCAATACTGGTGGAAGAAGAATTTGGATCAAGGTTAGGTAAAATATGATAAAACTAAATAATGGGTGCTGCCACAATAATGGGTTACACTTTTTGAGACATCCTGATTTTTGCTGAAATCACATATGTTTAGAAAATATAATGATTTAAGCCTTAAAAAGGAAATTTTTAGGAATTAATTGAAGAGGGTTTGATCAAACCCACTTATATCAAACCCCCTTGGATAGAAAGCCACTAGTTTTAAACCATACGTATAATGGAGTCTCCTCTACACCTATCAAAATGCTGATAAAAAACTACTTTTGATTTACCTTTTAGGGGATCGAATTAATTTATTTAAAATTATTTATTTGTAAATATGTATTCCTTATTATAAGCTTCCCAAAAATTATAATTTTATTATTATATTTATTTTTTATTTCTTATGAATGTAGGTTTTTCAATGAACAACGAGGTCTTTATTTCACACATACGGAAAAAAAGGAAATGAGAGAAAAAAATTCTTAGAAATCCATGTACACTAGCTATTGATGTCCTTATTCCAACAAAAAATGAATAAGTTAATTCAAATAAATACAAAAAAGGTTATGCAGCTGAAAGTATAATATATCCAAATTATAATTACTTTGAATTAGAAAATTAATTAAAATATATATATGCAACAAAAAATTATGAAAAATTATCCATCCCCTAGATAATGGTGCGAAAACATTGTATTTAAAAGATTAGAATTGTATGATTTCTATAAAAAAGGTCATACAATCGAAAGTAAGCATCAATTTTTCAAAATGATGTTTAGTAAAACAAATAAGTTAATAAAAACTACATAAAATAATTCACAATTTATTTTTTAATTTAAAAAATATATATAATTTTATTCTCAACACAAAATATCACAAATCATTAGTTTGCTTCATCTTCAAATTCTTAATGGTTTAGCTTCTATAAGCGTACGAAAGTGAAGATCTCGTGAAATTTTTTGATTTCAATTTCAAGTTTAGCCAAAAAGTGTAACCCATTATTGTGGGATCACCCTAATATGGACAAAAGGATAAAGGAAAGGGATCAAGGATAAGGCATATAGAGTGCTAGATGTACTTTTTGGTCAACGAAAACATTCAAGTCCAAAAATCTACGACTCAAGAGAAATGGGTTAAGGATAATTAATGTGGTGTGCAAAATTCTAGAAGGAAAAAGAGTGAGGGAAATAGTTTGGAAGCCTTTCAAGGTTTAGAAATTAGTTTTTCCATATATATTTTACCTTTTGGATTTGATGGTCGGAGTAATCCTACAAGTATGGGTTCCACAAGGAGGAAGGGATATGGGAAGCGGGTTGAGGGAAATGAGTATGGAAAATACTAAAAGCCCAATATTTTGAGACTTAAAGGAAAATTAAATCTTCATATTAGGAATCAAGGATGGTGAATACTCAATTTAAAAGAAGAGGAAACATGGAAAACTGTAAGTGGGGAATAATTGAGGTTCATTGGTTAGTCTTATAGATTAAAAGAAGCACATTATTATAAAATAATTTAATTTGTAAATTGAAGTGTGCCATGTTCAAATTGCATGAATATATAAGGACATTGTTATGATTAAAATCTCTCCCCACAAAGACTACACAATGAGAGTTACATATTTGTTTTAATGTGTAGTTCACACTATTGCATGAATTCCTTTTCTTTATTTTGTTATGGTCATGTTTTGAAAATAAAATCTATTACACATTTGGTTTCCCTTATCAGATCAACTTTAATTTATTTTAATCAATATTAATTATTATTTTTAGAATAATTTTGAAGTTTAGACTACTAACAAAAAATTTATTGTTATCATTGAAAAGATTATTTCTAGAACAATAAAAAAAATTGACATTTATAAATATATGAAGTTTGATGACTAGATAGAAATATTATTAGAGCTAGTACATTTTTTTCTCTTTTCATGCTCACTTATTATTTTTAAGTAATTGAGTTGTAAATTATTGCTACTAATACAACCTTATAACATAATTCAATGACTTGGATGTGTTAAAAAAAAAGGATAAATACTTTGTTGGCCATGGATGAAATGAGGGTTATAATTTAACAAAAGTTAGAAAAATTAAAGTAAAGATTAATTCTTTGATAAGAAGATTTCAAAAAAATACTTTTAAATTTGGTGACCTTGTCTTATTATGGGATCGTGTAGGAGATGCCCTTAGAAAACATAAAAGTTTAATTTTTATTATGGCTAGGTTCATAAAATATTGTCATTATTATTGGAAGAAATGACTTTTACTTACCTAATCTAGAAGGAAATTGAATACATCAAGTTTTAAATATTTTTCTATTTATTTTTTTTATAGCTCTTTTTCATTATTTGTTTTAATTTGTGGTTTACTTCTTGTTAATTTACATTTCATTTTTCCTTTATATTTTAGATATAAAAATGTTTACCTTTCCAAAAATAATCATATAGAAGCATTTTTACTAACTTGGACAACTATGTCAAATGTGAAGCTTTTTATTTGCACTCAGCCCCCTTCTATCAAATGACCCACATAGGAATTCAGATTCAAATGAAGGGGCATTGGAACTTCAATTTCTCATTCAACTATAGCTGGTCCATAAGATTTGATCAAGCTCCAACTATAATTTCTCTTGAGAAACTAAGAACGTTAGTACTTATTTTTTTAAATTGAAGTCATAAATAAATAAGCTATGATAACTATATTTATGATTAGTAGATTTTGTTAGTTAGATAATACAATGAAAAATTAGTATAAATTATCTAGTATTTTGACCAAATACTTGGTTTTTAGATAATGTGAATTGGTTGATATTGATGGAGAGATGGAGAGATAGAGAGAGAGATAGAGAGAGAGAGGGAGAGATGAAGGAAAAATTATAAGGAAATATGGAGAGAGAAAGGAATATAGGAAAATAAAAAAATTAAGAGGGAGGGAGAGGTAGAGAGATAGGTCTAGGGAGGAAGAGAGAGAGGAGAGGGGGAGAGGGGGAGAGATAACCAAATATAGAGAGGGAAATGGGGGAGAGAGATGGATATATATAGAGATAAATCAATATATAGAGGAAGAGATATAGAGAGATAGGAAGAAAAAAATGATGAGTTAGAGAGTAGAGAGATAAATAGATAGGATAGAGATAGAAAGATAAAAAGGATGAGTTAGAGAGAAGTAGACAGACAAGTAGATTTGAGAAAGATAGATTTTTATGCACCTATACTATAAATTTGGATTCAATCACAATAGGAGGACAAAGCCATCCAAGGGCATCTATGTCCTTGTAGACCTTTTCTAGATCTAAAAACTTGATCCTGTATCTCTCTACCTGCTCTCTAATTCCTACTATGCAAAAAAAATTATTCAAAATTGGATCTCTAACAAATATACAAAAGAGATGGTGAGGGGTCACTATATAGGATATTTCTTCATTTAAACTCGTTTTTTGGTATATCTACCTCCAAAAACAGCTAAATATTTTATTGATAAAAGTATGTGTTATCTTAACCTTAAGTGCATCTAAGATTATGACAACCTAAAATGCGTAAAACCCTACTCAAGTGCATTAGAGAAGGATTCCTATATGAAAATGACAAGATCTACCTAAGAGGATGTCAAACACCCTTAGGAAATCTAAACCATAATGATATCTTGCTTTAGGCTGCAAGCATGAGGAATCTTGAAGATGAGAACATTGAGGAAAAAAGTCATTAGGTTGAAAGAAATGGCTAAGATAAGTTCCCAAACATAGAACTATGATTGATGAGAAACATGATAGAATTAAAATAAGTATCAATTAGAGGAACTAGGCGCTTCAACACAAGGAAGAGCACCGTAATCCATAAGATGTTGAAATTTATTACCCAAAGCCTTACATTCATTAATAGAATGACCATGAACTCTATGATATGCACAAAATAAACTCTTGTTTAATTTTTTTGGAGGGAGAGATATCAAGTGATCTTGGAGGAGTATCAACAAGATACTCTCTTGATCAATATTAGGGGATATTTATTTCTTAGTACACATTTTCATAAACATGATAGATGATAAGGCCTTAGAAGAAGATGGAGATAGAGGTGGTAAACCGAGATCTTTCTTGAAAAGGTATGGTATAGACTTCACTTTTTATCTATCATTTTTCTCCATGTTTTCCTTGTATCCATGCTTAGAAAGGGATTTATATCACAAAACAAAACATTCTTCCAACTCAGACAAAGTGGTTTTTATGCTTTGGAGAAGTATTGAATTCTTCACAAGAACACAAATCCTTTTTAGGTTTCTTAAGGTTATGCATCTTCCTCTCATGAGAGATGGGGGTTGGAAGGCCCCCATCACCACCATGGGGTGATGGTGTTGACATGGAACCAAGTTGATCACATGAAACATAAGGTTGTTTATTTGTAGATTGTGAGATTTTTTACTCTCTCATATAGGAGGGCGTAAAATCTAATGAACTCCAAATTTCACTAAAGCATGTGTTTGAAAATGAATAATTTGTATATGACTCTTTGGATTTTAAAGGTGAGATTTTGGATTCTTCGTTGAAACAAGGCATAAAATCTAATGACCACCAATCATCAGTAAATATTTTTTCTGTAAGTGAAAGACAATTAGGATTAACATCAGCTTTTATAGGTTCTACTTTTGAGATTGGAATGAAAGTATTAGGGGAGTTGGAAGTATTATGATCATGTTTAACTTGTGATTTATAACTTTGTTCATCTACTTCAACCATGTATATCTTTTTGTTGTATTCAAATTTCATCACATGGTGAAGGGTGGATGTGGCTCCTTTCATAGCATGAACCCATGGTCTCCCTAGGAGAAGGTTGTACGAAAGAGGTCTTGGCATGATATGGATAGGGGTAGGAAAACCTATAGGTCCGACCTCAATAGGAAATGTGATTATTCCTAATATTTTCCTATTAACATTGTCAAAGGCAAAATTATCATTGATTTTAATAAGCCTCTCGTCCACACCAATTTTATCTAGGAGATCAATCTACAAAAATTAAGACCTACTCCATTGTCTATAAGGGATCACCTCATTGCAATTTTATTAATAATCACCTTTATCATAAAAGCTTCATTCTTATGTTGTGTCTTAAGTGAGGGTAATTCATGTTGAGGGAATGTGGTTTCTACCTTTGTCAATTGAATACAATCAAAGTAGGTTACTACATCATTCAATTTCATGAAAAAAATGCATATTATTATTTTTCAAAATTTCTTGGAGCATTCTATGGTGTGAAAGTGATACTTTTTCGAAAGAAAAAAGGTAGATGTTTATACGATGAATTTTATTAGCAAGATCATTCTCTTTTTCACTATGTGAAAGAAAACTAGGAGCAATAGGAAAGATAGGTTGAGGAAATTTTAATGAGGTAGGTATGGTTTTTTTTTCTATATTATATGTGTGAGCAACGATATTGTAATTTGGTTGTTGCAAAATATTGTTACTAAAATTTTTCCTTATAATGTTCGAGATAAATTCTAGAGGTAATGGTTTAGGTTGTTATATGAGGAAGCTGACTTAGGAGACTCACTAATTAAAGGAGGCCCAATTTGTCTAGTCATAACCTTAAGTAAGTTACCTAAATAACCTTCTAATGAGGGGGGATATAAAGTGAACTTAAAATCTTCATCTTTGTCATCCACCTTAGTGTTTGTTGACACACATGTAGCATTAGAAGAGGGACAAACAAGGATATCATGATGCTCAATGATTAGGTCTTCTAATACAAAAATACCTTTGTCACAAATAGGAGAGGTATCAGGAGAAGAACAATTAGGATTATCATGATTTTCTATGTGTGCATCCTCTTGCATCAAATTTTTAATGGATGATCTAGGTGACATGAATTCCTCAAGTGATTCATCTAACATGTCAAAATCATTTCAACTAAAGGGTCTAAGATTAACCCTTTAGTTTTTGTTTGATGTTTTTTGTTTTCTTTCTAATGAATACCAAATATAATATAATCTTATCAAGCTATGAAATAATGCTAGAAATGAAAAAAAGTGCAGTAATCTGATTCTATCCACGATTGAACCATGCACTTGAAATGAACCAAATATGAAAGTATTGCTGATAACATTAATTATATAAACTAAAACAATAATCTAAAGACAACAACCAAAAACACAAATGAAAAAATTTGAATGCTATAAAATGTACATTCAGAACTAATCATGGACTAATAGATGGCTAAAAGCACAAATTCGTCTCACTTTTTAAAGGAAACAACCAACACTAATCCAAATTTTAAACTTGAATCACTAAAAAGTGGCATATATGTTTTGAATTTTGAAATGATTTAACCTAATTAAATATTTATTTTTACTATATTTTATGCTTGTATTTAAAAATAAAATTAAAAATTATTTGAATATAGTTTTTTATACATAGAAACTATAATTTAGTTGTTGAAAAAATGTTGAAAAATGAAGTTACAAGAGATGTCAACCTTTATATAGTAATTTTTATTTTTTCTCCTTCAATTTTGTTTTGTATATAATTTATAACTTGAAACTTTAGTGCATGTATATAATTTTTTTCAAATTTTGATAAATATATTTTTTTAAATAAATATTAAAATGTGTGTGTATTAAAATATAGTTGTTTCCATCGGATGTCAACTTCATATTATTTATCTATCTAAAATGAAAAAAATATATACCCTCTAGATATAGATTCTTTTATCTAGTGCATCATATTTTTTTCAAAGTTATTTTAATTAGTTTTGCTATTTTTCCTTGTCATGGTAATCAACCTAATATTTTGTGTTGATAACCTACTTTTAGTGAAAATAAATATAATAATTTAATTATTAAAATATATATATTTTTGAAAAATAGATTTATGGATCTACAAAAGGATATTTTTAGATTTTTAAAAAATGTTATTTACATGAGTAGAAATTGTTAAAACATCAATTTTTTCAAATAATTTTTTTTTTTTTGATAAATTGGCCTCAAATTGGTGCTACATATGCATTTAGCCAACAATTTTAGTTGGAAAAAATGTGGATATATCTAAATTAGCTAGAATGAATCTTACAAGATTATATGTTTAACCAGAATATACTTTTAGTTAGAAATACTTAAACTCACTTGTGCTAAAAGTTTTCTAAAAGTGTGACACAACTTTGTACTTTTACCCACACCTAATTGGTAAAATGAGTCCCACTTGGGGTATAGTTTAGATAGTGAAAAACAAAGAGCACAAGATACCCAAAAATATGGAAAAACATCTTGTACAGGCACTAAATCACCCAAGTAGGCGAATGAGTCCCAAATAAAGGTTTTTAAACCAAATTCAAAAAATCTTGAGTTGATGTTAAGTTTCTAGGTTATATTATCAAATGACTATTTACAAGTATGGTTTTCCAATGAGATTGAATGATGCAAGATACAAAAATGCAACCTATATGCACTTTTCACTAATGAAATATTTAGAATCCTTAAATGCAATTCAACTAATACAAATATAATGAAAAGTTAATGTAACCTAGATCTAGGAATTAAAATTCTCCAATTCATAAATTAAGGGTCCAAAGGTCAAGTTCATCAAAATGAACAAAAGGAAATAGGGTTCCACCTTTTTGGAGATGGATCTTAGGGACCTATTTCACTCTTTAGTTTATTAGGAAACCTAGATCCCTCAATGAAGTGACTCAATTGTGAGAAGGGGACTATGGTTTCCTTATTTGACTAAATGGGGGTTCTTTATTAAATTAAGCTTCAAAGGAGAAATCCAAAAACTTATTAAAAAAACCCTAGAAACATGAAAGGATGAAATCAAAATGATAAACAGAATGGAACAAAAAAGTACCTAGAGGAGTGCAGAGGCCAAATCAAGGTCTGTAACCCTTGGAAATTACAATCTTAGATTGCAATGAGACTAATACACCAAATTGGGTGATTTAGCCCCACTCTAGGGTTTTCAGGGCAGGATATGGGATTCTCTGAGATTTTATTGGGATCTATTGAACGGTGATCAAAATCTCTCATGGGACTAATATCCCAAGTTGGGAATATAAGTCCCACTCTAGGTTTTGTTGAGGGTATTTTTGAATCTTCTAAACCCAGATCTGATACTTTCGAGTGCCCTCGAAAGGCTATAACAAGGACTAAATCGCCAAGTTGGGTGAATGAGTCTCGTTCACCTAAATCTAAAAAATACACATCATAACAGAGACAAATTTTGTTATGTTAGTGGATGGGGGTCTGCCTTAGTCAAACCCTGTTTGAGTAATTAAAATTTGAGATAAATTGAAATAAAATAAAGGAATGATGAAGGAAAAAATTGTTAGAGTAAAGGTTTTAACTTAATTATGTTGATTAAGTTACCTTTATTCCCTTAAGATTTCACATTAGTTTGCATAAAGTGACATTTAATAATTATATTAATTATTAAATGTTTTCCTATTAGGGCTTCTTTTAGGGTTTTTCCTATTAGGGTTTTATTAGGGTTTGCATGATCTCCTTTTTATAAAGATTGATCCCATTGTATTTCATATCAATTCATTCTCTCATTCTCTCTGATATATACATTTTCAGTTTTCAGAGAACCCTTGCTTGTTTGTCTCCGTCTCTTCTTTTGTGATAGGTTATTTGCATGCATGTGATCTTTAGGGTTTGTGAAGTTGTATTTTCTCAACTTCCTACATGGTATCAGAGCTCCAGACCTGATGTTTCCTGTTCTTGTTTTGAAGGATTTTGGAGCTTCAAGGGTTTGGGGTTTTTTTTTTATCCAGGGCATACCTACAATTTCAGAGCATTTTCAGCTCAAACGGACCTTTCCATTACATCCGCAGCGGTCCAAAACCCCTAAATTGACTGTTCATTCGTCCATTTTGGACAAAGTTGATTTTGGGGGCAATTTTTTTTTGCTGGTACGGCCGTCCGCCTGCCTGGTAATTTTTTTTTTCGGAATTTTTGTTTTCCGCATGTTTTAGGAATTTTTCTTTTCCGTGAGAAAATTAAATATTATTTCTACAAAAAAAAAAATTCGCAATTTTCATTGTAAAACATTTTTTTTTTTTAAATCAAAAAATAAAAAAAAGGCAAAGTTTTTATAGCCTTTTAAAGGCTTTTGCTAAGGCCTATGGAGGCAGGTACCCTACGTAGGGTTTTGCATAGGTCCGTACCTACGCAAGGTACTGTGCAGGTCCGTACCTACACCGACCTATGCAGGGAGCCCGTGCTCACATAGTGTGCGGTGGGGGTGGGCCCAAGTGCCTCCCCCACCACACACTTTTTTTTAAAAAAAAATTAATTTTTTTTTTTATGTAAAATGTTTTTTTTATTGTTTTTTATTTTTAAAAAAACAATTTTTCATTAAATAAGCCCAATTGCACTTTTACGGTGACGACCGTTTGGCCATCGAATTTAAGCTCAGAATTTTGTTGCGACGGTCATATGACCGTCAAATTTAATCCAACGCTGGCTTTTTCCCTCTTTGAAGCTATTTTCTTCTAGAGGTCGTAACTTGGGCAGACGATATCGTTTTTTGGTAAACGAGATATCGTCGGAAAGCTGGTTTTATCATCTTTCCATTGGTGTGGGTTTTATTACTTCATTATTTTGTTGGTGCATTCTACAATCAGTTTTTTGGATGTCCTTCATGTATTTCCAGCTTTGTCCTTTTTGGACATTTTGAGCATCATTTGTAAGCAATTTCTTTTATGTAAGCGCACTGAGATAAAGTGCCACACCATTGTACATGATTTTTTATGGATTTTCCACATAAGGTTGTGCCATATTTTGTACTCGCACTGTTATTGTAAAGTGGCATGAGGGGTTGTGTAGTATGCCTTTTTTTTGCCATCACACCTTTGTCCGGTGAGTGTCCCTCCACAACGATAGTGGATCCTATGATTCCAGCCTCATGCATGTGTGTTTTATTTTGCACACCACTTTTTCAGTTGCAGGTGCTTTCTTGTGCACTTTCAGATGTTGTTTCTTCTTCCTCATGCACTACAAGGTGTTACACATCATTTCAGTAGATCTGTCAGGCTCTCCCAGTTCAACATTATGGGGGGGTTATTAGACTGTTTGTGCTAATTCTTCCTTGGTTTTGCCTTGGAAGGGATCTTCCATTTCTTTAGTGGAGGTTCTTCAGCACCATAGCAGTCATCTTCCGACAGTTGTTTACAGCTTCTTTTGCTTCAGTGATGTTCTTCTTAGCTTTCTACATCTCTTTTTGGAGTAGAGATTTTTCCCATGAGGTTTTCTCTATTTCTCCTCTTTACAGAGATTTGGTTATATTTGGGTACCTGATTTAGCCTAGTTTCTAAGACCCATGTTTCCCTTCTTGCATTGTAGTTACCTTTGCTTTCTTGCACTTGTTTGTAGCTGCACTATTGCTCATCTTAAGGGGGGGTGTTAGAGTAAAGGTTTTAACTTAATTATGTTGATTAAGTTACCTTTATTCCCTTCTTAAGATTTCACGTTAGTTTACATAAAGTGACATTTAATAATTATATTAATTATTAAATGTTTTCCTATTAGGGCTTCTTTTAGGGTTTTTCCTATTAGGGTTTGCATGATCTCCTTTTTATAAGGATTGATCCCATTGTATTTTATATCAATTCATTTTCTCTTTCTCTTTGATATACACATTTTCAATTTTCAGAGAACCCTTTCTTTTTTGTCTCCATCTCTTCTTTTGTGACAGGTTATTTGCCTACAAGTGATCTTCGGGGTTTGTGAAGTTGTATTTTCTCAACTCCTACAAAAATGAATGTAACAACTCATCAAACCTTATTGAATCCTTGGAGTGTAGATCTTCAAATTGTATGCATTGACTTCAATGGATGTAGATATTGATCATGAAACTTGATATGGCTTTGAATAATTGAACTTGCGTCACAAATACTACATCACCATGTTATTTCACAAACACACATGATGCATGAAGACCTTGACATGATGCTTGAATCTTTAATGTTCCAATAATATTCTATAAATGTACCCTTGAATTTCTTCTTGAATAATCTATAATGCTATTTTGAAATCTTAGGATTCTTGACTCCAGATTGATAGGTGAAACTAAGTGAAATAGCCTTGTATTTGTACTTTTTTATGCCTAATTTCCCAAAATTACAACACTACAAGCCGACATTAGATCTAGGATACTAAAATTCCACTAATAAGTTGATTTAAAATAGGTCTAGGTTAAAGCGAGACTCATACACTAGGTTGGGAATATGAGGCCTAGTGGCTTAAACCTAGGACACATACTTCAAGAGGTTTTTTCAATGCAAAATCTGAAACTAGGCCCTGAGACCTAGGTGGGCCCCATACGCCCAAGGTGGAATATGAGTCCCAAATCCCTAGATTTAGAACACATAACATTAAATTATAATTTTTCATTTGTTAAATATTGAGATTATCCTTAGAAAAATGCATTTAATTAGGCTTGTGGATGCAAAATAGGATACATTTTTCTACACTACACAAAACTAGTTAGGAGGTAGTTATAAAGTGGTTATAGGGTAGTTACAAGATAGAAGCCTACAAATATAAGGCTTGTATTATTGTAAAAGGGGATAATTTTTGCAAAAAAGGGAAACTCTTAATAACTATTCAAAGAGATTGTATCAAGACTTTTGGTTTGACACTTTGCACTATATATAGAAGAGTTTTTAGAATTTTATAATTTGAAGGAGATAATGAAGAATTATTTTGGTTCGTATGTTCAATGTATCCATGTATTATCATTGATAATTTATTGTAGGTTAAATCAGTGATACTTCTATGTGATTGTTCAAACCATTGGTAAAATATGGAATTGATGTAATAAAAAATGTTCATGTCTTGGTATCTTGGTTTGAATGTGTTGAAGTGTCACATCGCTTCATATGTTGAGGTTTATCAACTTTCTTTCATTGTCATTGCACATTAAAAAATGATTTGTGTTAAACCCCTTTGTAATTTGTCATTGGTTTTGACATCTCAACTAATATTTGTATGTCTATTATTGGGGTTTCTATTATTCATTCTCCTTTATATTTTTCTTTTCACCAAGTTATATAATACCAGGTTAGAAGTATGAAGAAACAAGAAAATACCCTGATCATATGAGGATTTGCCTCTCTCAAACACAAAGGATAATTTTACCTTCAAAATTAATCTCTCCACCTATTGGTGTGTTATTTCCACTTTCCATTTATGTGAATCAAAGTATCATTCAAGTGCCAGTTCACTTACGAACACACTATCACATACATATTTTAATTAATTGGTCCATTAACACTCATCCCTTTATGTGTTTCCTAGAGAGAAATGGGAATGTTAGTGCATCTCATACTACCTTATGGGTTCCATAATTTTCCTTGGTTCTCTACATTAAACACTATGATGGGTAATTATGATATACTACTTGAAACCATTATCAAATAATATGTAAGTGTAAAAAAAAACTCACATAAGGCCATTAAGAAAATATACATAGCTTGTTGAACCATTCAAATTGGTGGATCCCAAAATCTATCATCTCCACACCATTGACAAAAGCCAATCCAACCTAATATAGGGTATTTATTATCATAAATCACCTGCATGGTAATGATGAAAGCCAACTAATCCTTATCATACCATGGGAAACTCTTAGGATTTTTGACCCTAAGATATTATTGTTATCCATTAACATTCATCACTTGCATGCTCTTGGTGATAGTTGAATATACCATATGTGTGCATCATATCACATGGATAGCTCTTGGAATACTTCGCCTCCATGCTACTAGTGAAGTATAGCTAATTCATAAGACACAAAGCATAGCATGTGGCACCTATCACTTGTATGGTATTGGTGACAATTGGCTACTACATCTATATCAAATTTGACTCCAACTTGTGGGGTAATTCTATAGTTAAGTACACATAATCCATACATAATGTTGGTTCACATATTGTTCAAGTGAACCTATAGATGTTTCATAAAGTGATACATAAACCTATACATCGGGTCTTATATAACATGAGGTTAAATTATTGATACATAGTTAACACATTAAACCTACATGATTTGGTCTCTATTTAATACATATACATAAATAAATATAAATTTGTAAAGTAGGGAAGACCATTTTCTTTATAATTTTTTTTATTTAAGAATAGTATTTGGTAGATAGAAATTAACTCATAGTAATGATATTAAACAATGTCCCACTTTTGAATACATAATATTTGTATAGTAACAATCATAAAATATACCATACTTAAAATTTAAAAATATATATAAGAAAAAATACCCATAAATATTTGGTAATACTTACTATTGATTTCCTAGAAATAACATAGGTAAAAAATTAGGAACAACACCCTACACTCAACAATGACAAAAATGAGTTGAAGGTTATGAATTTTATTGAGCACAATGCAAGCTTTAAGCGAGAAGACTCATGGATTTGGCTTTCTGAAATTTTGTGGTGAAGAGAGAGATGAGGGCTCTGAGGTGGACGATGATGATGGTGGGGATGGGTTTTTGGTGTTTTGGATTGGTTCTTCTATGTATGGCGAGCTCTATGGGTTTCTATGGCCACCCCTCAACCTTTTTGGAGAACACATTACTATTGTGGCCATGGTTCTTTCTGCTAACTTCCTGCATTTCTTCTTTATTTTTTCCAATACTCCTTGATGGTCCATATCTCTACTGATGCAAGTCTTGGGAGCCCTTATGCCTCTATTGGCATGTGGTCTAGCCAGTGTCCCATATATATTCTCCCACCATTATGTGATGATTTTCTTGGGGATTTTTGCTAAGGTGTGTGGTTTGTGGGTAAGGTCCTTTCCTATATTATGCCTCTAGGTGATGGTAGTGTGGTTGGGGTTTCCTTCATTTGGAGCTCTTGTGATTATTTCATGGATGTTCCCTGCTCCTATCTTCCTTTCGGCGTGGGCTCTCCTTGCCCTATGTTGGGGTCTTTTTTTCTATTTAGCATGGGTGTTCTTGCTCATGTATTGTGTCTTTTGGAGGCTTTTGTCCCCTTGTTTGGTGTTCTTGTTACTACTAGGATTATTCTTCTCTTTCCTTTGGTGGTGGAAGTTGTATTTTGGTTCCTATTTGGTTTTGTATCTTGTGTTCATTATGATTTCCTGTGTGTGGTGTCAAATTTGTTGTTGTCTTATTCTATAGTCATTTATGGTTGGGTGACCAACCCGATCCTTTGTTCCTTTAAGAATGGATTTTAAAGGTCATATCTCATTGATAACTCTAGTGTTCCTCCCATGTCTTTGGGGGTTGAAAGTGTTGTGTAGTCTCACAATACACCCCAAGACTGTAAATCTTGGGGACCCCATATATATTTTATTTTACTCTTCTGGTATGAGTTAGCTATTTGGAAGATCACCAAGAAGAGAAAAAGGGTAAAATAAATCTTTAATTTAAATAATGCTTCGTAGTAAAATGTTCCAAGTGTTATATATCAGAAATTGGAGATGTTTGAATGGAAAAATAGTTATAAAGATAGTAATCCATCTTTTCTGGTCTGATATTTAAAACCCGGGATAGATGGAAGTCTAGTAAAACTGAAGTCTTTGAAAGTTATGGGTAAAGCTAAATATTGGGTACATGGTACCAAGTTGAGATAGAGTGAGGTTTTAAAATGTTGTGATTATCTAATGAGTTTGATAGTCTAGTGATCTAATATATGAAGGATAATCAGACATGAATTCATGATGTGCTTTGGAAAGCATGTTATTTATGGAAATTAATATTATAATATTTGAATAATGGTTTTATTTACATGAGATGGTTATAAATTTTATTTTAAGGTATTTAATATGTGGAATTTGTGATTGTAGGAAATGTGGATTATTATACAAAATTCGGGTATGGACGGTCATGAAAATCAAGTTTGCAAATGGTCTGATGGTGTTACTAGGTTCAGTGATACTCTTTAGAGGATCATGCTTGGATAAAATTTATTATAAAGAGGTGTTAGATATTGAAAACCTAGGACTCTAGAGTTTAAGCATGTAGTGGAGGAGTGCACACATTCTATTTTTAACCTATTCCTGGAATGTTCAAATTGAGATTGAACCTAGCATGTAGGAACTGAATTTCCACTGGATCACCTTCAACACATATCGAAATTTCCTACACTCAATTCGGCGGATTAGTTTGGTTCCATAAAGGAGCTTTGATAATAAAAGATTAAAACCTAAAGGACTTGAATGAGAAATTGAAGTCAATCTTCAAAGACTTCAATTGTAATTTCCTAGTCAATCACTTTCTTCCATGTTCCTTGATGTGATTTATAAAAGGCTAGCAAATATCTTTCTTTATTTTAAGTTCAAAATTTGTGGATGTCGGAAGAGCCCAAACTTCTTTAAGTTTTGTTCTTTTTTACTATTTTCTGAATCATTTTGGTGTAAGAACTTGTATGGACATTAACATTGATTAATATCAGAGCCAATTTGATAGCTACCTATCTCATGAATATTTTATAGCTAGTTTCATTAGTTTCCTTGAACAAGCCTATATACTCCATTTAAGGGTGTACATACAAAAACTACTTAGTGCCCAAACTAAACCCTCTCTTAAAAAGCTCACATTGTTTTTTGTGTATCTGTGAAGCAACTAGTGAATTATGAAGTGGTTTTCTTTGATTTAATTAGTTCTTTGGGGAGTGTGTGGAGAATAACCAGGAGAAATTTTAATTTTAGTATTTTTATGCTTTACATTAGAATAAATGTTTAAAATCTTGAAAAATGTTTTAAAAAATAGATGAATAGATGAAATTTATTGAAAATATTTCATTTTTCATGATATTGTTGAATCCTTAAAGATAAATCTACTTAAGTGATAGCAAATGAAATTGGTTATATTCATGAAATATTATCTCAAATCTTTCGGTTTACTGATAATTTTTCTTGAGATCCAAATTGAAAACTCGGTGTCTAGTATAAAAGAGAAATTGGCAAACATATTCCCTTTGAGATTAACAAATAATTCACATCATACCCTGAAGTGAACCTACTATGATGATGACCTGATTACCAGAGACTTGGGATTGAGCTAAGTCAATCTTGTTGTTTTGTTTAGGTAGATTTCCCCTTTCGAGATTGTCTTGTTCCATATCTTTCAAGAAGAATAGGCTTCTTCACAGTCTGCTTGTGGAGTTTTTTATTTGACACTGCTAATGCGAGTGAAATCATTGTCAACAATAAGTGGTGCTCGAAGGAGGGCATGCATCATTGTCCATCATTTTTTTTTTTATCTAGTCTTAAGTTTTAAAGATTACAAATTAAAGATAAAGACAAGCTAGTATTTAAGTATGGAAGTTGAGAAACTTGTGAAAATTTTTAATCAAAGATTATAACCTTTAAGTTTTCTCACTTTCGGTAGGGTCACCAAAAGTAGAATTCATGATACAACTAATCATAGTGAACACGATTGTGAAACTTTCTTAACTAGGGTAAGTTTGGCCATGTGTAAAGTAATTCCATTCACATAAGATGTTGTAAGTTACTAGAGGGAAATAAAAATTACCGAACATTGTGTGCAAACCTAGTAAAATTGAAAATGTTAAAAAATCAACTAATGCATGAAAAAATCTAGATAATTATAATTATTATAATGAAATTCATAACACATTGCATGAAAACAAGCAAGAATGTTGAGATTTCAGAATATTGCATTAGAAATGAGGAAACAACATTGGTGAGTCAGCAAAGTGAAGTGAAGGTAGGGCCAAAGATATGAAATTTCTCAAAGGAAAAGTTAAAAAATGGATGCAGCCATTCATGGAAATAAAGAAAGTACAAAAACAAACCATGAATGAGGGTTGGATGAAGGCAAAGTATGGTTGCATCAGATGAAATCTATGCAATTCACCTTTAATGAGGTCATTTTCATACTTATGAGCCAAGTCATTGGTAAGTACTCTTTTGAATTTACAATTATTAAATACAAAAAATTTAGAATAATTCTTTGTTGTAGTAGGACCTCCAAAATTTCACCGAATGAATTTAAAGATAAGCTTGTTGTAATTCGTACCAAAATTACAATGTAAATTATCATAGCAAATACAATTAGTTGCTTTGTTAGATTTAATCATTTTCTAGAATAGATGCCTAGTTAGCTAGGGTTAGGGTTAGTTCTTTTTAGGGTTCTTTTTCTTTTGTGTTTTTTTTCTTTTTTTTTTTGTCTGGCCTCTGAGTTTGCAAAATTTTCTAGCTTACCTTGCATACATGAGAGTTAATCCAAAATTTTATAAAGGAAATACACTGAAATGCAATAATTGATAAAACCATACACAATAAATGCATAATTTGAAAGTACTAAAAGCTATATATATGTGTCTGTATGTGTATTGCATATATACACCAGTATTGAAATTCTTGTTTCAAATAATCAAATAGTCAAAAAGGGGAGCCTAGTTGTAGGTGGTGGTGGTAATTATTCAGTAAATATGGGACACCTCATCTATTAGAGCTAAATAACTGAAATAGGTGAGTTCCCTGTGGGTTTCAAAGTTTTGAATATGGAGGTCTGAGAGAAAAGGCCAAAGAGGATCTATTTCCCCATGCTCTAAGAACTAAGGAATATCATCGATCAAGGGGATTCTAATGGTCAGGTGTGCCACCGATAAAACAATGTCCAGGTTATACAAATATGCAGGTCTAACAATCATGGTTGCAACTAAGTGAACATATTCCACATAAATCCCTATATCTAGAAGATATTCTACAAAATGAGAAGCCACATCAGATTAAAAGCGATAGTAGCATTTGGTATCAACATACTTTTCCTCGAGGACTAAGCACAAATTTGGTATAGTAAAATTAGAAGTCCTAATGAAGACAACCTTTTCAAGCCTTTGGGATGTGATACTTCCTAAAAAGACATTCTAGTGGTGAGAGAAGCTTAAAAAAATTAGAGTATCCATGGGATAGAAGCAAATAAAGATAAACAAAGCAAGAAAATGAAAACTCGAAGAAGCAAGCTAAGAAAGCGTGTGAAGAATTTAGAGGGAAGCAATGTAGAATTTATAGAAATCCATGAGAGAAATGTGGTATATAGTTTCCTTGAGAGAAGTCTAAAAAATTGTAAGAAAGGTTGCAACTAGACAAGTGTTTCTAGAATGAAAGGTTAAATCAAATTAATTCTTTGCACATTGTTTGTGATAAATTGATTCAACGATGAATAGTATGAAGATTTTGAATAAAGAAATTTGAAGATTTCGATTTTAATTGTGGTCTTTTCAAATTACTTTGGATGTATTAATTATGAAGGTGTTGTTATGAGCGGAATGGAAAAAGAAAAAAATTAAGCTAGTACGGTAGTACATGTCATCACCTAGATATGTGGAAAGAAGTGATACATGCAAAATAAAGTGTGAATTAAATGAAGAATAATGTGATTGTATTTCTATGCAATCATGATAATTTTTATCCATTAATGAGGTGTAGCGCCATCAAATCAAAAGTGCTAGCTTAAATTTTAGCGGTTGCCATACGAATTTATCAGAAGGGTGGTAGCTAATATTTCTAAATTTTGATTTAATTTGGTGATTAAATTATTTGTTGCTAAATTTTAATTTATCCATATCTTTTAGCTTATAGTGGTTTGCAGCTAGCTAGGATTTGGCATAAAGTGGTAAAATTTAGCCAGAAATACACACCTACAGGGAATATTTTAAGTAATTTTTTGGGAAATGGTAAATTGATGAAGAGATTTGCATTGAGTGAATATCAAAAGGTAACCTTCGCTACCACTGTAATTCCCAACCTAATAGCAGGCTTCATTGCCAAAAAGTTGAAAATGAGCTACTACTGAAGAATCAAAATTGAAAATGAGCTATCATTGTTATATCTAAAAAAGGACAAAAATATCAACTCTTTAGACTATCCAAATAACTCTATAGGGGCTATAGATGCCTGGCTAGCAGTAGAACTATGTTTGGGGGAGCTACAGAGATAACTTTGTCGAGGTTATGGATGCTTGACTAGCAGCAAGGCTCTATCCCTAGTTGGCTTTGGAGGATTATCATATTATTTAGCTCAATGTAGTGAACTAATTCTTTTTCTTGAGTTCTAAAAATTGGAATTAATTAGAGCACACACAGATGTTTCTGGTGAAATTTTACTTTTTATGTCAAAATCTAGGTAAAGGTAAAGGTTGGTGTTTTAAAATATGTTTATGTTTTAATTTACAATGGGTGATTTAATTTGTAAATTTTGTTTAAATTTGGTTTTATTGGTTGCAAGTTTTTGTGTGGTCTCACAACACACCCCAAGACTATAAGGATTGAGGACCCAAAATATATATTTTTACTCTTATGGTATGAGCTATCTATTTGGAAGATCGTTGAGAAGAGAAAAAAGGTAAAATAAATCTTTAATTTATAGAATTCTTCATTGTAAAGTGTTCTGGGTGTTATATAATAGAAACCGAAGATGTTTGAAAGGAAAAAATGTTATAAAGATAGTAAGCCATTTGTTCCAGTCTGATATTGGAAACCTAGGATAGATGGAAGTCTAGTAAAACCGAAGTCTAGGAAAGTTTATGGGTAAAGGTGAATACTGGGTAATAGGTATCGGGTTGAGATAGAGTGAGGTTTTCAAATTTTGTGATTATCTAATGAGTCTGATAGTCTGGTGATCTGATATATATATATAAATGGTTATGTACAGGATCATGATGGGCCAAAAAGTGGCGATATGTAAGCCATATGATGGCCCATGTGGCTGACAAATTTTTTTTAACCCAAAATTGATGAAACGAAAAGGGTTTTTAGAGGATATTCTTAGCTTTCCACCAATATAAATTATGCTTTAATTTGAATTTAATAGATAATTATTATTCATTTTCTATTAGAATTACAAATAAAGTCTTAATTGATAGGCTGATTGGAAAACATCTATAACTTTCAAACGGTATCACATTTTTTGAATCCGAAATATGCATCACATTCTATGATTTGCATAATATAGGATTTAAAAAAATAAAATTGAATTTCATGAATTTTTGACTAAGTTAAGGTGGTTAGACAGACAAGCTTTTATATTTTTTAAAAGTTGTAATAAAAAATTCATAATTAATTATTTACTTGGAAAACAATTATAAAAAAATATGCATCACATCGGGACATGAGTCCTCTACTTATATCTAAAAGATTATAAAAAATATTATCATTTTATTGTGGTTACGGTGGTCAGACAGACACCTACTTCTTATTTCTACCCTAAAATTTAAATACTACTACATTGAAATTTAAAAATTTCACCAAATAGATTTAAAAAAAAAAAAGAAAATGTCTAGTAGTTTAGAAACTACATTCAATTTGCTACAAATTCTATTTTTACATTTTTTTTGAAAGAATATAAACAAATTATTCAAATTTTTACGTCAAGTTGTCTAACTCTGATTTTCTATCTTTTTACTGCCACTTAAGGGCCTGTTTTTTCCATGATGATCCTGCACATACCCATATATATATATATATATATATAGGATAATTATACTATAATTCATGATTTTATTTGGAAAGCATGTTATTTATGGAAATTAATATTATAATATTTGAATAATGGTTTTATTTGCACAAGATATTTATAAATGGATTTTTAAGGGATCTAATATGTGGAATTTTTTATTGTAGGAAATGCATATTATTATGCAAAATTCGAGTATGGACGGTCAAGAAAATCAAGTTTACAAATAGATCCAATGGTGTTACAAGGTTCAGTGATGTTCTTTAGTGTGAACCCCTAAACCTGCAAATGCACAAAGAAGTCAAACATTGTTAGTGTTAGATCAAAATGCATGTAAACAATGAGGGATTCCCCATAAAATCCATCTACCTAAAACTTAAATTAGGAAATGAAGAACATAATGAAATTATAACATGTAAATCCTAATTAAGCAAATAGCATTATGATCCCATGGGGGAATTGGTGCCAATGATATGTTGCAATTGGCCCTTTCCCAATTTCTAAGTTGCATAACCTTGTTACTAAATTGTGAAAATGGTGGATGATTGATTGCAATGGTGCAAAATCAGTTCTCACTTGAAGAGAGTAACTTTGCATATGAGTTGTGGATGAAGATTGAGGAGAAGAGTCTCTAATTTATAAATTTCAAACTTGGAAGAATGTGTGCAAATAAGCAATGTGGGATAAAAGATAGTTCAATGGCATTGTGCCACTTGTCCAAATGTGATTGGATGAGGAATGAGCAAGTTTTGGCCAATGTGCCAATAAATGCAATTAGGTGGCATTTCAAACTTGATAAATGACATGTTGAAGAGGGAAAAGGAATGGACTTAATGTCACTTGGCTCAAGGTCAAAGACATGTAAGAGGCTTTTAATGCCTTGTTGGAAGGACCAAGCCCACTTGGCCTTTTTGAATTCAAAAGAGGAATATTCCCTTTTTGATGCTTTGTGAGGGAAAATAGAGGAATTAATAAATCAAAGTAATTGATTTATTGTGCAACTTGCATTCTCTAGAGAATTTTAGTGAGAAGGATTAACTTGATCAAGGATTTGATTAACTTAATGAAGAACTAGGTGATATGACAATTTAGACTTAGATTTATGAATTGATTTAAGTTCAAAATTGAGAGGAAATGATTCATTAAATAAATGATTTGATTTATTTAATAAAGAAGGAATGTGTTAGATTAAATCAAATAAAATGATTTATTTAATTAAACAACAATGTAGGGTTAATTAAATTAAACTAATTAATTTAATCAAAGGAGGTGATAGACTTAATCCAATAAATAGTGATTTATTGAATTAAAGGATAGAAAGTGATGAAATAATGAGAATTTGATCTGAGAGGAAACGTTGTTAGTAGTCGGGATCAAGTGTGCCAAAATGAACTTGTACATTTTCCATGTCTACATTTTTCCCCTCTTTGAAGCAATGTACTCATTGCATTGGTTCAAAGAATAAATTGCTATGATCGCCAGTTCAAAAATTTCTTGATTTTCAAATGCCCCGCTGCTGCCCCAACGGAAGGATATTGCTGGATATTGCCCCCTCGAGAGATCGAACGAAAATTTTGGATTTTTGGATGGTCTCGCGAAAAAGATGACAAGGTGCCCGACAAGCCATAAATGCCCCAAGATGAAAGAAAACTGCATTAAAATGCCAGAAGGGATGCAAAACAACTCTCAGTTGGATGAAGATGAGCTCAGGGGACCAAAACTCAAGCTGGGCAGTCAAATTAGGTCAAAAAACTATAATTTTCAGGCTTAAATAGACCGCAAGGGGTCATTTTCAATTCATTTTGCAATCTTAGCCTTTAGAAAATTTTAATTTTTAGCTCTGAGTTTGAGTGGAAATGGTGCAACGACAGCTTCCCAGGCACGTGATGAAGAGGGTTAGGACACATCAATGGCCAGTCGACACAGGACCCGTGGTATGTACCCCTATCCGTCTTTTAATTTTATCATTTTACGTGCATTAAATAGGGTTAGGGCTTTGTTCAAACTACGCGGTGCCATATGGCACCGCGGAAAGTGTCTTATCGCAACTGCACGGTCCTATATTGCACCGCATATGTGAAGTATGCCGCACAGGCCAGTTTGCAATTTGTCATTTGGTTGGCCGAAAGTCCACCACATTCTATTCTTCACCACGTGGCGCAGTTAGTAATTTAGGGTTTGTGTCAAACAGGACCGCATATGAAAAGTGCACCACACGAGTCACTTTGTAACTATTAAAATGGCAAACCCTACCGCGGCAATGCAGTTTGGAACTTTCCAAGCTATGCCGCACCCGCAAACAGCGCCGCACTTGCCAGTTTGAGGCAGATTTTGACTTCAAAACTTTATTTTTTCCTGACGCGACAACCTTCCTTGTGCAGGAGGAGCCTGGTGTACTCTATTCATGGGAGCATCGATGGCCAATGCTTAGTAGATTAGGGGCTATGCCTGAGCTGGTCCAGGAGCACCTTGGTGCCATTGGCCTTTCGTATATTGCGTATGCCCCTGCTGTTTGGGCTCACCTAGGCATGCTTATGGCTTTGGCGGAGCGATGGCATAGTGAGACCTCCTCCTTCCATCTCCCTATTGGAGAGGCCACCATCACACTTGAGGACGTATGGCACATCCTCCGATTGCCCATTCACGGGACTCGAGTCATCTATGATCCAGATGCTGGCAGAGAGGCCTATTACAGAGTGATGCAGATGGATGTTATTAAGTTTTGCGATGGTCAGATTGACTGGAGCTGTATCGTGACCGTGTGCACATATACCGACTGATTATTGTTGCTATTATCTCAGGCCTTGCACTACCTAATTGGCAGGGCCGATACTTCAGTCCAGGATGGGGACTTGCATGACATTAGATGGTTCATCAGAGGGAGTTCTTTGCTTGGGGACCGGTACTACTGGCGTCCCTCTCTAGGGATCTTCATGAGTTTGTCTACTTAGACAGCAGGTCCATTGGGGTAGGAGGCACCTTACTGCATGTGTGTGGATGGGAGAGGATCTCAGTGCTTCATCTAAACATCACACCAGTTCCTTTGGAGATAGATGATCCCCTCATTTGGTGGTACGATGGGGCATTGATGCACTTTTCATTTACTGGCGTGAGTGGTATTCCGCACTAGCGGCGAGTTCTCGATGAGATGAGAGAGTTCATCTGGAGACCGTGGATGGATATTGGTCCGTGGGGAGATGATGTCCAACAAATCTTCTTCGCTTGATAGGACAGGCTGATGCAAGGCCGATAGCATACCATGGTTGAGAGGTACCTTCTAGATAGGGTTGCTTGTCAGTTCGGGGAGGTACAGGACAGGCCCAATGACCAGTATGTGGCCATCTTTGCACGTACTACTAGGGAGACAGCATGGGGCCAACCCATCCCGGTAGCCGAGGCGGTGACCTCGTTTAGGGAGTTGGTGGCTCGGCCATGGCCATATGATCAGGGGCCGGCAGATGCAGGAGTTACTGCAGCTTACAGGGCATGGTTTAGACCTCCCCTTAGATTGACAGTTCCAGGTGCAGTTGTCCCACAGCGCAGACGCAGGGGTGGGGCAGGTGGTAGGGGGCAAGGCCGAGGTCGAGGTGAGGCACCTCCTCATCAGACACCTCCCAGGGATAGGGATTAGAAGTCATCTATTTGAGTAGGAGATCAAGATGATCAACCGAGGGTAGATCCTCAATAGTAGCCAGCAGGGCAGCCGACAGGGCAGCCAGTAGGATAGCCAGCAGGATAGCCCGATCATCGAGATGTGTTGATTCAGTAGCTATAGGGGCAGATACAGGTTCTGATTGCAGAGAGAGACCAAGCACAAATCGAGAGGGATCAGGAGATAGGCCAGCGGCAACAGTTAGAGAGTGTAGCGTCCTCATCTCAGGCCTGATCAATTGATATTCAGGATTACAGAGAGGCTATCAGAGAGGCCGAGTACTATCAGCATCATTATCTACTGGTAGTACCACTAGACCGCAAAGTGCCAGACTTCTCACAGCAGACAGGGAGGCGACCAGAAGAGGCACATGGTGAGAGACAGGATGGGGAGGGCAACAGCCAGCAGGGCCCGCCCCCTTTTTGATCACAAGATAGTTTTGCTTCATTTTTGATATATGGGCTATAGTATTTTGGCCTTATTGTATTATATATCCAATGGACACCTAATCCGATTTTGTATTATAATAGTGATTTTTGATGATATATATGAGATGATTCACCCTTTTATGATGTACATGTAAATATGTGAATGCAAATATGTGATGTTATGAGATGTTTCTATCCTTATGGTTCATGTGATGCAGTGTATGTAATGAATGCATTTCTTTTTGTATTTTTCGTACTTTAAATGATGTAATGCGTATTAATGATGGTAATGGTAATGGTTGCAGATGATAATGTATGATGTAATGATGTCTTAAGATGCTTAGAATAACAAATTTATATTATTCCTCATAACTTAAGATATTGATATGATGCAATGCTCTTCTGATGTTAACTATCTAGTGGATATAGGATGTATGCATGAGTGATGTTTTGATTACTATTATAATACCATGTTAGTGTGGAAAGAAGGTAGAAGAAACATAGAATTAATGAGTTAGTGAGGATGATAATGGTGATTTTACAATTGCATATAGGAATTGGGATTTTCAAAGGGTCAATTGCGTTATGTTTGATAACACACATAGGTACGATGCATCGAGGTATTAAGAACCAGGATGGCGTGGTACCTAATGTGATGGACTTTGACTTGAAAATCAGATAGGAGTATTCTTGTTCACACTTAGCATTCATACTTTATTCAGGATATAGTTCAGACATTCTAAATATTTCAGACCAAAACACAGAAAAGCAAGCTTTCTTATGTGGTCAACAAGATACTTAAAATATCCTCCCTACAAACCAAACAAAACATGCATAACTAATTTATTTTACAAGCGTATCCCACAAGCATAGCAAATAAAAGATAATGATCATTGCCCCATTCCCTTTCTCTCTAAACCTATTTTGTTTAGGCATCATTGAGAGGTCCTTGGGATGAGCACAAAATATGATAAGTCAAAAGAGACCAAAGTAAAGTAAACACACAAGCTAATGTTCTTCATACCGCTAGCCAAGACTAACTACTATGAGGGTTACCTGATGCTTATGTCCATCGCAGGAAAGCTTCATCCTAGGACATGTAGTGATCAGGGTTTTGATGGGGCTGATTGGGTGATAAGCTATTGATACTCTGAGGTGACTAACTTGCTTGCTTACTACTCTAGACTTGAGACTTTTGATGATTAAGGTGTTCACTTTGAGACTTTCTAGACTTACTTCTAACTGAATCACCAAAGGGTGAAAGTGACGATTGACTTTATTATGAGTGAGACGTTCACAGGTGAAAGTGAGATGGAATGGATGCACCATTTTGGTTTTTTCAAATATTTTGATGCTATTTTTGATATTTTCAAGATTTACGATGACCAGACTAACTTAAAGACCTATCCTAGGGGTCTCAAGAGCTGATCCATAGATTAGCCTTGCCTACGTTATACACACAAAGACCACGTAGTTTGACTGATGACACATTGACTTAATGAAAAGATGGATGGGCAAACGGATTGCCAATGCAACAAACGCCTAAAGGACTGGCCTTAACTATCTTGGGGGATGATCAAAGATCAACCTTGCCTACGTTCAAGCTCAGAGATGATGTAGTTAGACAAGGTGAAAGACTGACAAGACTCGATGATGAATTTTTTGAATATTTTCCGAATGTTTCGACATGTTTTTGGATTTTTGAAAGATTTGGATGTTTTTGATTTTTGATTTTTTCTTTGAATGTTTTTAAGTTTTTTGATGAATTTTTTGAATGTTTTTGGTTTTTTTCTGATGAATTTTTGAAAAATATCACGAGAATGTACATGAATCCAATCCGATGTTGTGAGAACATGCCCCCAATGTGGTGCGATAGACTACTTCGATAAAGGCAGGACAAACTGACCTTAAAAATGCCAAGTAGTTCCATGGTGGAATATGGTGTAGACATCAACGCAGGTTATGGTATGGATGCGAATAGATGAGTGGATGAATGAGTGATGGAATGAGTCATGCAGATCCTGGTAGATGGGGAAGGTGCTTTATTTACACTTGGTGCCTGTTTGCTAGGTTTTCACCAAGGTACTTGCCCAAAGTGCCACCGAAGTGGTTTTCACTAGAAGATGATATTTTTTCTTTATTGTTTTCAATCCTTTTTTGATTTTTTTGGATTTTTGTATTTTTATTTTTTTTTTGTTGTGACCAAGATGCCTGTTTGCCAGGTTTTCATCAATGTAACCATTTTTTCAGGACTTTTTCTGATTGTTTTTTTGTATTTTCTAGCTCTATACCTTGTAAATTTTTAGGCATAAAACTTTTTGAGGTGCAAACTATTCATGGGCTCTTGCAGGGGCTCGCCTTCTGGTGTCGACAACTGATATGCCCTCAATTTGTAGCTTGCAGTGATGATTAAGGATCCCAGCCAGTTGGGCTCAAACTTTCCCTTTGTATTCAAATTTGACATGTTCTTTTGGTTTTCTTTCAGCATGAGGTCACCAACTTGGAAAGTGCGTTGTCTGATCTTCTTGTTGTAGCTCCTTTTTAGGCGATTTTGGTACACTTGTAGATGATTAAGGGCATCCATGCACCTTTCATCTAGTAATTCCAGCTCATTGAGTTTTGTGACCCTATATTCCTCATCTGTGATGAGGTTTTGCATTGATATCATCAGTGACGGGAGCTCGATCTCAATAGGGAGGATGGCTTCTGATCCGTAGACCAGAGAGAATGGGGTGGCACCTCTTGGCATATAGATGCTAGTGTGGTAGGCCCATAAGGTGGGATTTAGCTGCAAATGCTAGTCACGACCAGAGTCATTGACTATTTTCTTGAGGATTTTCAAAATGGTTTTATTTGTAGCTTTTGCTTGGCCATTGCCTTGTGGGTAATATGGAGTGGAAAAATGGTATTGGATTTTGAATTTTCACACAAATCACGGACATCCTGATTTTTGAAGGGCATCCCATTATCAAAGATAATGGATTGGGGAACACCATATCAGCAAATGAGGTAATTCAGGATGAACTTGAATATTTGTTTTCCCATGATATAGGTCATGGGAATTGCGTCGACCCACTTTGTGAAATATTCGGTGGCGGTGATGATGAACTTATGGCCATTGGATGAGGTGGGCGATATTTTACCAATGAGATCGAACCCCCATTGTGAAAAGGGCCAAGGTGTAACAATGGGATGTATTTCTTGAGCTGGTGCATGAATAAGGTCTGCATGTTGTTGACATTGTAGGCATTTTCTGACAAAATTGTGTGCCTCTCTTTCCATCATCGGCCAGTAGTACCCTATTCTCAGCAACTTTTTAGCCAAGGTCATACCACTTGAGTGTGACCCACATGTGCCATTGTGTACCTCAGTTAGAGCAGTCAAGGCTTCCTTGGGTTTTAAACAATGTAGCAAGGTTTCGTTGGTACTTCTACGGAAGAGGGTCTCTCCTAGGATGATGAAGCGTGAAGTCCTTTTGACAAAAGTACATTTTAGGTTCGGAGTGATGTCAGTGGGGAGGATTCCTAACTTTAGGTATGTGTATATATCATGATACCAAAGATCACCGGGACCAACGAGTTCACACGCATATTCTGAATTTGGTACCTCGAATGTGGGTACAAGAAGCTATTCTATAAGGAATTCATGTTTTGAGATGTTGCGAGGGATGTCTAGTAAGGATCCAATTGTCGCCATTGCATCAGCTACTCTATTGTTTTTCCTTGGTATTTGCTCAAAGGTAATGTCGATGAAAGATTCCTTGAGGCTTTCTATGACCTTCTTGTATGGTGCGAGCTTATCATCCTTTGTTTGGTATTCACCGTTGACTTGGTTGATGATAAGTTGTGACTCCCCATAGACTTTTAATGCCATGATTCACCATTGTGCTACAATTTTGAGGCCTATGGTCAAAGCCTCATATTCTGCAATATTGTTAGTACAAGGGAATGCCAGCTTGTATGATCTAGGTATGCAGTCTCCTTGCGGCGTGATGAAGAACACACCAGCTCCTGATCCATGTTGTGTGTGAGAGCCATCAAAGTATAACTTCTAGTGGTCTGCTGCACCAAGGTTAAAAAGGGACTCATCTGGGAATTCTGATATGAGTGGGTTATCTATGTAGAGGGGAGCTTCTGCCAGCTGATCCGCAATGACTTGTCCTCTTATGGCTTTTTGTTCTACATAGTCGATATCATGTTCAAATAATATCATTACCCATTTAGCCATTCACCTGTAAGCGTTGCTTTTGACAATAGGTACTTTAGAGGGTCTATTTTGGCAATCAACTTGATTTGGTGCGCTAGCATGTAGTGTCTGAATTTTTGAGCCGCAAATAGCAGTGCTAGGCAAGATTTTTCTATTGAAATGTAATTGAGCTCGTGTCCCACCATTGTTCTACTGATGTAGTAGACAGCCTGCTCGGTTCCCTTTTCATCATGTTGGGCTAAAAGGGCCCCCAAGGCAGCTATTGTTGCTGAGATGTATAGGATTAATGGTTTCCCCACAATTGATGGCATCAACACAGGTGGTGTAAGTAGATATTCTTTTATTTTGTTGAATGCTTGCTAACATTTGTCATCCCATCTGAAAGCTACTCCCTTGTGAAGTAGGTGTGAATAGGCAATCTGTTTATTTGCCAGTTGTGCTATGAATCTCCGGATGGTTGCTTTTACCTTTGCAGGGTCCACCTCTATTCCTCTAATTGAAACTATGTATCCTAGCAGCTTTCCCGATTGTACCCCAAAGACACACTTCTTCAGGTTGAGTCTAACTTTATATTGTTCAAGCCTGTCAAAGATAGCACTTAGAGTTGCTATATGGTCTTGTCTCTTCTTTGATTTAGCCAGTATATCATCTACATAATCTTCAACTATTTTATGGATCATGTCGTGGAAGATTAATGTCATGGCTCTTTGGTATGTAGCTCCTACATTTTTCAACCCAAATGGCATTACGTTCCAATAGTAGGTGCCTTAAGGACATGTGAATGCTATCTTGTGTTGGTCTTCTTTTGCGATCATTATCTGATTGTACCCCGAGAAGCCATCCATTAGGGAGAGCATCTCATGTCCTGCCGTCATATCCACTATCATGTCAATGTTGGGTAGTGGAAAGTCATCCTTGGGACATGCTTTGTTTAGGTCTCTGAAATCAGTGTAGATGCGGATGCCCCCTTTCGGTTTTGAGATTGGCACAAGATTAGATACCCATTCTGGATAGTCAATTGGTCGTATGAAGCCAACATCCAAAAGTTTCTGCAGCTCAATCTTTACAAGCAAGGCTATTTGTGGGTGCATCTTTCTTAGCTTTTGTCTGACTAGTTTTGCTCCAGGGTAAACGGCCAAATGATGAACTACTACTTTAGGGTCCAAGCCTGGCATGTTTACATAGGTCCACGCAGAATTTACCTTTTTCTCCTTTAGGAATGCTGTCAATAGTTCTTGTTCCTCTATTTGAAGTATTTGGGCATAGAATGTGATTTGTGGCTCTGTATCTGTTCCCAGGTTGACAGGGTTGCACTATTCTACCAATACTGCTGACTTCTCCTAGTGTAGAGCAATAGGGGGAGATTGAATCCTTCATCCTCTGGTGCCTCGGGGAGGTTTTCACCATCGGATGAATCCTTTATTTTTACTATTTTATGGTTAGAGAGTGCCACAGTGTGGTTTTCACTCAATAACTCCAAGCTTATTCTCGATCTTTTTCTTTTGTGACTGAAGGACTCAATCATCTCCCCATACTATGCTTGTGTATCCAGTGTGATGTTGAATCCAACCTTGTGATCTCCGCATGGGATTGTATCCCTTAGTCCCATGAATTCTAAGAGAGCCTCATCATTTTTGAATGAGTCTAGAATTGGCGGTCCCTGTTGGTCGTGATCGATGAGTTGGGGGTACACTAAGTGGATTTGGTGGGTTCGTTGGATTGGCTCAGTGGGTGAGGCACTAATCATTAACAAGGTGGACTCCTTGAAAAGCCTAGGGAGACTTGCTATGGTATCATTGTCATCACTACTAGCACACACATCGGTAACGTCAAAGGTATAATTGTCGAGTGGGATCCCTAAGCAAATGGGTGGTCTAGGGATTGTTGTTGTTACCTGAGGAGAGGATCGGATTGCTCTTCTAGGCATACATCTTCCACGTACGGTTATACTCAGAAGAGTATAGCCGAGGCCAATGTTTTGCATCCTTCTTTCCACAATGATGGGCTCCAACCATACATCACTGTTTCTTCCTAAGCTTTCATTCTTGTTATAGCCCATGTCGAACATCATTTGTAATCCTATGTTTGTTTCCTCCATGGGTAGGGTGGGAGTGGGTCTTTGATCTTGGTATAGAGTGTTTGTGATGTCCTCCTCATCCACATTCTCTTGACTGAGATCCCCCCAACGGTGGAATCTAGCAGGTGTTTGAATCAATTATGGTTGTCCATGTGACCTAGGAGATTGTGGTAACTCTCCTACAACAAAAGCATTTCTCTTCATTCTATAATCATCGCATCCATTATCCTGTATCATGTTTTTGATCTCAGATATGTCAGGGATGGCGGGTGTCTCTGTCGCAGAAGTGGAGGCGAGATTAGTTGGGTCTATGTATGAAGTGGATGGTCCTTCATCATTTTTAGGTACTTGAGGGATCTTGTAAAACTTGGCTTCCAAGTTTTTGCAATAGGCAAAAGGTTCGAGATCCCCATGTATAGTAACCTCCTCATTTTGATATGAGAACTTAATGCACTGGTGATAGGTTGAGGTCACTTCCTTCATTCCATGTATCCATGGGCATCCCAGGAGGATGTTGTATGGTAGATCAAGGTCAAGAACTTGACAGGTTGTTTCCATGGTTGCTGGCCCCACTTGGATGGGGATGTTGATAGTGCCCTGAGACACTCTTTCTTGGTCATCATATGCTCTTATTGTGATGTTTTTTTCTTATTGATGGAATCCTCAACAAATCCCAATTTTTTTATGAGTTTTAGTGAACAAATATTAAGACCTACACCACCATCTACCAGGACTCATTTGACTTTATTTTTATGGATTAGGACTTGGAGGTGGAGTGCGCGGTTATGAGATGGCTTCGGGGGGAAATCTTGGTCAGAAAATGTGATAAGATTTTGGGTAATGATGTTACCCACCATAGCCTGAAATTGCTCTATGTTAAGGGTAACAGCAACAGTAGACATAGCTAGTACTTCATCCAGGATCTGTCTATGGGCGGCGGATATTTTTAGTAATTCCATGATGGAGATTTGTGCGGGTGTTCTTTTCAGCTGGTCAATTACATTGTAATCATAAAGGATGGCCTTTGTGTTGGTAATGGGGGTCTTAGCAAGTTCCCCAACAATGGTAACCTTTCCACCTCATGTGGTGACTCCACAGTCATTGTTGGCTCCCTTGATATTTATGAAAGTGACCATCTCGTCGACACATCCGACTATCTCCTTGTATACTAGATTACCACTAGCATAATTTTGCTTACCCTTATTATTCCCTTGGTTGTTTCCCTGATTATTCCCTTGGTTATGATTCGTTATTGGATTTGTGTAGATTTTCAGGTCTTGGTTTTTGGTCGACTGCTCGATGTTGATGACCTTATCCTTGATGAGGTCTTGGATGATATTCTTGAGTCTCATGCAGTTGGTGGTGGTGTGTCCTTTGACTTTGTGAAAGTCACACAGGAGATTCTCATTGTACCTTGTGGTTTGGTCATGGGCTCCGTGTATTGTTCAGAGTTAGAGATCTTGATTAGGTTCTCTTTGACTAGTTTCTTCATGACAGACTCAATCGATTCGCCAAGGGCTGTGAACTTCCTCTTGGGGGGAAACTTGTTGCGGGGAGGTGGTCCTCCTTGATTACCCACATTGTTGACTTGACTCGTAGAAGGTGGTTGTGCCACTACCAAATTAGTTTGCACATTATTATGATTTTGGCGTTGATGATGGTTTTGGGTATTTTGCTTAGGAGCACTAATGACTACCTTAGCGTCGACCACACCGTCGTTTGTGATATTTTTGTTCCTCGACCATGTTTGAGGTTTATCATTGTAGTTGTTAGACGGCCGGTTATCCTACGATGGAGTGAATGTTGGTGCGCCTTCTCATGCCGTAAGGGCTCTTTCAATGTTGAGCACCTTTGGAATTAGTTGGTTGTATGATGTGATGCACTGCATTTTCAAGTAAAACGCCAAGTTTTTATCAAGGTTGGCTATGATGGTGCAGACTTGTTATTCTTCTAGCATAGTCCACTTGCTCTGATTGGCCTTGGATCACCATCTTTGCAAGAAGGATGCGAATAACTCTCCTTTTTCTTGTTTGAGTGCAGATAGTTCTTCTAAACTGACATCCACACCCATATTAAAAGCATAATTTTTAAGGAAAGCCTCCACTATTTCCTTGAATGTTTTAATGCCCATGGGCAGGCGAGAAAACCATTCCATAGCTGGACCAGTCAGGCTTCGGGGGAAGAGCCGCATTAGATACATGTCATCATATGTGACTTCCATGTAGTGCACCTGAAATTCCCTGACGTGGTTTTCAGGGTTGCTCGTTCCATTGTATTTATCAAATTTGGGGATCTTGAATCCCTTTGGAAATGGTACCATGGTGAGACTTCTATCGAATGGATAAGGGCACAAGTTGCCTGGTGTCCTTGTGGTTTTTCCTACTTGCAAGTCCAACACCTACTACAAAAGTAGTTTGATTTGTGTTGCGACATCTTTGCTTGGATTGGGGGGTGGGATGAATGAGTTATAAGGTGTTTGGGGAGTGCGCATGGTGGGAGGAGTACTAGTGGGTGTTTGCTACAAACTTGGCTATGCGTTTAAGGCTTGTTGGTAAGCCTGCATTTGTGCCAACAATGCTTGTTGTTGATCTTGTTGTTGTTGTTCCAATAGCACTTGTTGTTGTTCCCATGAAGCTTGTTGTTGGTCAAGTTGTTGTTGCGCTAGTAACGCTTGTTGTTGGTCTAGCTACTATTGTGCCAACAATGCTTATTGTTGGTCAAGCTATTGTTGTGCCAATAAAGCTTGTTGTTTAGCTTGGTGTTGTGCCTAAAAGTCTTGCAGGGCTTGTTGGTAGGCTTGCAGGTGGACCACTTGCAATTGCGCTTGGTATTGAGCTTGTGCCTGTTGTTGGGCTTGAGCTTGAGCTTGTGCTTGCACTTGGGCTTGAGCTTGGGCTTTGGCTTGTGCTTGCACTTGGGCTTGAGCTTGGGCTTGAGCTTGGGCTTGAGCTTGCACTTGGGCTTGGGCTTGCACTTACGCTTGGGCTTGAGCTTGGGCTTGAGCTTGTGCTTGGGCTTGGGCTTGAGCTTGAGCTTGGGCTTGAGCTTGTGCTTGAGGTTGCTACTTTTGTTGGAGTACTCTTTATTAGTTGGCCTTTTGGAGGGTTTGGATTAGAGGGGTGAATGAATTTGTTGTGCTGGCTTTCGATGGGATTGGTGGTGGAGCAGGACTCATGACAATTGTCATGGCGGGTGGAGGGATTGTGGTGGTGATTGTGATTTGGGTTGTCGGAGGGGTGTTTGAGATGATTGGTCCTTGAGGAGGCATGCTTTGGGAGACTTGAGGACTAATAGATGCATTAACTGTGGTGATAGGAATAGTTGCAATTTGTTGTGAGGATATGGGCAAAAGAAGCATGTTCAAAGTGGTGGTCAGATTGTTTGGATTGGAAAAATTTTCAATGGGGAAAGGCGGAAGACCTATTCCAAGAGGTGATGCAGATCCGAAAGGAAGCAGGGGAAGGGATGATGCACCACTTTGGAAAGAGAAAGGATTGATAGCTTCCGTCGTTCCAAACAAGCCAACTTCCTCATGTGGTGGGGCAGTTGGTATGTTCAATTGATAGGCTGGTGTGGCATGAAATGAGGATGAACCAGCGGGATTATGAAATGTGAGTGGGACATATGGGTGAGATGGGTTTTCTTGAATAGATGTAGCTGGTGTGGGGGTAATGATTGCTTCTTTATTAGCCACAAGGTGGTGTTTTTGCAATTCCTGGAACATGGCATTCCCCTTGTTCATATTCGGGGAGGTTGGTGTGATGATTGATGTGGTGCAAGGTACTTCTTGGTTGATGTTGGACAATGGGGATGTATCTGTACTAGTGCTTGTGTTAAGGTCGGGAGGGGGCATGACCCCTCCTCTTGCTATTGTATTTAGGTATTTGAACATAGCACTAACAATTTTGTGGTTCTCTCAATTTTGAACCATTTCCATGATTTCATTTGGTGTCATCCCCATGTCTTCATTTGTGATGTCCTCTTGATGACTCTCCTCTTGAGGATTTTGTGATGATAAGGGAGAGTTGCTTGGGGGATTGCTTGATCTTGCTAGGTTCACTTCGGTATTTAGATGACTCATGTCCATAGAAGCTGATATTTCTCTGATATTCTCCATGTCCTTCTTGTATTGAGATCTTGTTTGGACAATAAAAATAGGGATTTGTTTGATCCTAATCCTTTAGGTCCAAAAGAGAAGAATTAGGGAAGCTAAAAGATCAAAGATGGTGATAATGGTGATGGGTTAAATGGATTGGATGAGTGAGTGAAACCTTTTTGAAGAACTTTTGAAGGTATGTGCTAAACTTGTAAGGGCTTTTGATTTGATTGATCGTGATAATTTGACTAGATGCATTAAGTCAAACAAGATTGTTGTGAAGTTGTTTTCCCTAGGAAGTTGTGTTATCCTAAGGGAACTTGCACAAATGGATGAATTGATAAAGTGTGTTATTCCAATGTGTTTGAGAACTAATAGACTTTAAGAAGTTGTGTTATCTCAAAGAAATTTTTTCCAATGGTTTCAGACTATGTTGGCTAAGTGTGTTAAGCCAAGGTATGATGATGCTGATTTTAGCCCTCTAAGTTTAGCATGATGATTGATTTTAGAGTTCTCAAAAGGTTTGATGATGAAATGAGATTTAGTTGATGGAGGAATGGATGAGAATGACAACTTTGATCTTGAACCTTAACCTAGATGCGACTCTCTCTACAAAACCTTGATATTGAAGAACATGCTAGACTTCCTATGGGAGAAATGCAAACCTTTGAAAAAGTTCAGGATTTTGTTGGCAATAAAATGCATACAATGCGGGATTGTTCCTTGAGGCCTTTTTGTAGAAATTGTATACAAGTCTCTCCCTTACTTCAAGGAGCATCTCAAGGCATTGCTCATGGATTTTTAGACTCACTTTCTTGAACTTTGGCTTTGGGATTTTAATCTTGCGGGAAATCATTGGAAACAACACATGTGTAATTCAATTTGTCTCTTTATCTTGGTTAAATGAGGTTCTTTTTATCCAAGACACTTGCTTGCTTAGGTTTTCAAACTATATGTCTAGTGTCCCATTCTCTTTCTCATCCCACAAGGTCCTTTGTGTGGAAATCGAGGAAAATAGGGAAAAAGTTTCCTTATGTTTATCCTTATTGGAAACTAATGATGGTAGAACTTGTACACTTAGAAACCTCTAGGAATGTGATTCCTAGGGAAAGCAAGAGTGGGCAAGTTCATCAATAGGTATTTGTTTCCCACAAGGTGTTTGAAATTTCAAGGATTTTGTGTATGTTCATTTTTTCAAATATTTTCAAGATCAAGCAATGTGTTTTTTCCAAGCACTTTTTACACTCCTAGGTTGATGAGGTAATACCTTGTTGGGTTCCCACTTGGATAAATCCAGCTACGCATATCTTGTGCGAATGGCTAAATGCTTCACCACACTGGCCCCCCTCCATGACACTCACTTATTCGGGTCAGCCAAGCATTAGTACCCATGAATCTCCATTGGCATACCTTCCATTTCCACAACAAGACCGCATGTTACATAAGGGTGACTTCAAAGGACATGACCTTTTGCACCAACAAGATAGACAAGGTTTTGGCCTTTTTCTAAACAACGGGTTCTAATTCGGGTATTCCGTTTGTGGGGGATTATCCAACATCGGCGAGAGTCCATTGTTGTCCATCTCGTCGGAATAATCCTCGTGATATTGGCCTTTCTTCCAATATCCACACTTATATCCCGGGTGGAAGTCGCTTGGCTTTAGCGTGTTCCTAGTTAGGTCATTCCCTTGGGTGAGTACTTTTTCTCACAAGGCAGGCCCTCTAAGATAAACAAAAGTGAGCTAACATATCCTATGGTTCACACAACCCTTGTTGAAAAACAAAGGGGAGAACCTCCGCAATATATCGTGCTCACACTCGCATGTTTTGTTCAATTTTAAGACACCCAAATTAAAATGTGGAGGCAATATTTTATGCAACTTAGGGTCATCAAAAGGACTTTTGATTCTCAAGATCACCGTGAAGCACGAGAGAAGTGCATACGCCCTTTTAAATGACACTACTTTGCAAAAAAGTTTGCAAAACACAAAGTACACATGTTCAATTTCAAATTCCTCAAAGCAATGATGAGTTCATTTTAGAAGAACCAAAATGAAATGTGAAGTTTGCCTTGTTCAATTTTAGTCCAAATCAAAATCTAGTAAATGTCTAAAATTCTTTTTAGCCCCTTGGCAACTTTAAAAAACAAAGTTTGTTTGTTCTTTTTAGATCCCAATGAAAATTTAGTATTCTAAGGTCAAAGATTTTTAAAAAATTTCAAGAAGTGTTGAAGAACACTTAAGTGTTTGGAAACACTTTGCACAAAATGAACATGATATAAAAGAAAATTTAAACATTTTTTAAAGCCTAAAGTAAAACTAGTTTTCCTAAGGCCAAATATTTTAACAAATTTTCTCAAGAAGTGTTAAAGAACACTTTTAGTGTTTAGAAACACTTTGGGTTTGTGAAGATAACATGATGGTGAACTTCTCCTTTTGCCTCCATCCTACAAAATAACAAAAAAATAGAGAGTAAAAAAAAAGAAATACAACAAATCAGGTTAATACTAAAAAAAATTATTCAAATTTTAAAAACCAAACTGATCCCACGGTAGAGTTTAGCAAGTGCAGTGCTCCTTAACGAGTGTGGTGCTACATAAAAAACACAGGCGGTGCTATACAACGCCACACAGTCGACTATATGTGGTGCTCTACAGAAAGAAAGACCGCAGGTGCGGCGGAGTTTTACATGCGGTGGAGTTTGGAAGCGGCGGTTTTAGGCAAAATTTCAAATTTGATGCGCGAGAAGCAGTTGCAGTGCTATATGGTGTTGCGGGCTTCGGGAGGTGCGGTGCAATGTAGCATCGCGTATGAGTCCGCAATGCAATACAGTGCCGCGTGTCTGGTACGCGGTGCAGTTTCCTGTATATGAACAAAAAACGTGAAAAAAACCTCAGAAATTTGAGGAAAACGTAATAAATTTTGAGATTGCCCTCCTTCTAGCACCAAAATGAGAACCCCTAAACCCAAATGCACAAAGAAGTCAAAAATTGTTAGTGTTAGATCAAAATGCATGTAAACAATGAGTGATTCCCCATAAAATCCATCTATCTAAAACTTAAATTAGGAAATGAAGAACACAATGAAATTATAACATGTAAATCCTAATTAAGCAAATAGCATTATGATCCCATGGGGGAATTGGTGCCAATGATATGTTGCAATTGGCCCTTTCCCAATTCCTAAGTTGCAATGTTGATTGATGAAGAAATGGTCAAATGTCCAAAGAGATTTCAGCATAACCTTGTTACTAGATTGTGAAAATGGTGGATGATTGAGTGCAATGGTGCAAAATCAGTTCTCACTTAAAGAGAGTAACTTTGCATATGAGTTGTGGATGAAGATTGAGGAGAAGAGTCTTCAATTTATAGATTTCAAACTTGGAAGAGTGTGTGAAAATAAGCAATGTGGGATAAAAGATAGTTCAATGGCATTGTGCCACTTGTTCAAATGTGATTGGATGAGGAATGAGCAAGTTTTGGCCAATGTGCCAATAAATGGAATTAGGTGGCATTTCAAACTTGAGAAATGGCATGTTGAAGAGGGAAAAGGAATGGAATTAATGTCACTTGGCTCAAGGTCAAAGACATGTAAGAGGCTTTTAATGCCTTATTGGAAGGACCAAGCCCACTTGTCCTTTTTGAATTCAAAAGAGGAATATTCCCTTTTTGATGCTTTGTGAGGGAAAATAGAGGAATTAATAAATCAAAGTAATTGATTTATTGTGCAACTTGCATTCTCTAGAGAATTTTAGTGAGAAGGATTAACTTAATCAAGGATTTGATTAACTTAATGAAGAATTAGGTGATGTGACAATTTAGACTTAGATTTATGAATTGATTTAAGTCCAAAATTGAGAGGAAATGATTCATTAAATAAATGATTTGATTTATTTAATAAAGAAGGAATGTGTTAGATTAAATCAAATAAGGTTTAATTTATTTAATTTAATGAGAAGACTTAGAGATTTTAATCAAATAAAATGATTTATTTAATTAAACAACAATGTAGGGTTAATTAAATTAAACTGATTAATTTAATCAAAGGAGGTGATAGACTTAATCCAATAAATAGTGATTTATTGAATTAAATGATAGAAAGTGATGAAATGCTAAGAATTTGATTTGAGAGGAAATGTTGTTAGTAGTCAGGACCAGGTGCTCCAAAATGAACTTGTACATTTTCCATGTCTACATTTAGAGGCCCATGCTTGGACAAAATTCATTATAAAGAGGTGTTAAATACCGAAAACCTGGGACTCTCGATTTTAAGCATGTAGTGGAGGAGTCTACATATTCCAGCAGTTACCTATTCCTAGAATGTTCAAATTGAGATTGAACCTAGAGTGTAGGAATTGAATTTCCATTGGATCAGATTCAATATATATGGGAATTCCCTACACTCAATTGGGAAGATTGTTTTGGTTCTATAAAGGAACCCTGATAATAAAAGATTAAAACTTGAATAGATTCAATGAGAAATTGAAGTCAATCTTGAGATACTTCAATTGTAATTTCCTAGTCAATCACTTTCTTCCACATGCCTTGATGTGATTCATCCCTTGGATTCTCTCTCATGTAATTTTCTTATATTTTCTATGCCTTGTGATCTATAAAAGGGCAGAACATATCTTTTTTAATTTTAAGTTCAAAATTTGTGGTTGTCAGAAGAGCCAAAACTTCTTTAAGTTTTGTTCTTTTTTCCTGTTTTCTAAATCATTCCGATCTAAAAACTTGTATGCACGTAGACATTGATTAATATTAGAGCCAATTTGATAGCTAACTATCTCATGAATCTTTTGTAGTTGGTTTCATTAGTTTTTCTGAACAAGCCTATATACTACCTTGTTTAAGGGTGTATACAGAAACTACTTAGTGTGCAAACTAAACCCTCTCTTTAAAATATTGCGCCATTTTGTATGTAGACGTTAAGAAATCTAGTGAAGTATGAAGTGGTTTGATTTGATTTAATTAATTCTCTAGGGCATGCATGGAGAATAATCAAGATAACTTTTGATTTAAGTATTTTTATGCTTTATGTTAGAATAGACATTTAAATTCTTGAAAAATGTTTAAAAAAATAGATGAATGGATGAAATTTATTGAAAATATTTCATTTTACATGAGATTTTTGAATGCTTAAACATAAATCTACTTAAGTGATAGCAAATGAAATTGTTTATATTCATGAAATATAATCTCAAATATTTCAATTTCATGATAATTATTCTTGAGATCCAAATTGACAAACACATTACCTTTGAGATTAACTAAGAATTCATCATACCCTAAAGTGAACCTAGTATGATCATGACCTGATTATTGAAGATGGGATTGAACTGAGTCAATCTTATTGTTCTGTCTTGGTAGATTTCCCCTTTTGAGATTGTCTTGTTCCATATCTTTCAAGAAGAATAGCCCTCTTCACGGTATGTCTGTGGAGTATTTTATTCAACACTACTAATGTGAGTGAAATCGTAGTCAACAAAAATTTTAGTGCAGTTTACCCATTTTTGGTAAATGTTGTGCTCTAGGGAGGTGGAGTTTTGTTGCTGGTGTGAAGAAGACTAGTTTGTGCTTGGGGTTCCTTTTTGCTAGTTCCTTGTTGTAGAAGTATTCAATGGGAGTTATCCAGTTTACTCCTTTTAAAACTATTTTTCATACTACCCACAAGGGTCTGATTTCAAGGGGTTATGTTTTGGTTTGTTTTGTTGTTCTTACTTTTGTCTTGGTCCACCTTACTGTGACTAATTTTGAGGTGGATTCATTTCCCTTTGATGTGGTGCTACTGGATTTGGTTGAATGTAGTGATCTTCTTCAGTTTCCCCCCTTTGTGGCTTCTCCTATTGAGGTGGAGATTAGTTTTGCTAGAAGGGATCGGTGGTGTAGAAATTGAGTTTTTTATCTATTCTATAGTTATTTCTTCTTCAAGAATGTTAGAAGGCCTATTAGAAGTTTGTATCCCCTTGCTCAGAAGTTCTTCTCTCTTACTGCATTGGACATTAGATGGTACTGGGTGCCTAGTCCTATCTTAGGTATGACTATTGTTTTGGAAGCTATTGGAGATTAGATGGTATTGGGTGCCTAGTCCTATATTAGGTATGACTATTGTGGATATTCCAAATGAAGAATCTGATGAAGAAATTGAGAATCCACAAAAAAATGAATTAGAACTAGAAAAAGATAGTGAAGAAGAATTGATAAAGGATAAGCTATAGTAGCTTATTCAGGAAGAAGGTGGAATACAAAAAATTGCTAAGTTATGGTCTATTAGACGATCATATGATCAAGATATGATTCTGATTGTACTAAATGCCCATGTTGAGCACTACAAGATCAAATTGGAAATTTTGTAGAACATTCTACCTGAGGAAATGATTGAATGCAGTAAAGAAATAATAAACTCTCAATCTAAAGACAAAGAAGAAGGTGAATTTATTTCACACTTCAAGGGGAAATTTAGGCTATCTCTTACCAAACTGAAGAAGAAATGCATAAGTGTAGATTATAACATCTATAACTATTGCATTCATTGGCCTCATGTAGTTGGAAACTACAAGGATAAATTAGAGTGGATTGAAATAGAGTTGAATGAGATTGGAAAAAGATTTGATATGTATCAAGATCCAGATAGCACCATTAGGAAAAGAATTCAGGAGCTATAGTCTGAGCACACAAAGGTTTAGTTCATAAAGAACAATCTTGTGGACACCTTTTGGAAGGTGAAGGAACTAACCAAATGAAGATTGGAGCAGATGGTGGAGATACTAAGGAAAGGTAAGAAACTAGAAGAAGCAATTACAATTATGGAATCCCTTATTGAAATTGTCAACAAAACATCCAATAACAATAGTTTGATGATTATCATTAGGATCACAATAGATGCTTGGAGGAAATTCCTTCTGAAAATGAATAAAAATCGTAAGATAATTTTCTAAAGTAGAAATCAATTGTTTTCAAATTTTTGAAGTTCTCATCTAAGGGGGAGAATTGTCAACATATATGTTTTGAAGTTTTAGATATTTTGAACACCTGTTTTATCTTCTTGGAATATGGTTTCTATTCTTTTTCATTGATGTCAAAGGAGGAGAGAGTGCAGTGAAAAATGCTTCATCAATCTTAGGGGGATCTATGTTATGAAATTTTTGAAGCATAAGGGAGAAAGAGTAGTAAAGCCTGGTAGTGTACTTAGTAATTTTTCACTAAGTGTTTCCATCAATGCCAAAAGGGGAGAATTTTGGCATAAGTATTTTAAGTGTTTTCATTGATGGAAACCTAAGTCATACATCCAATCTATAGTCTAGTTTTGGTTTACATTGGCAGAAAATAGTAAATAATAGGTCATTTGATTAAAGGCAATCATATCGATCTAAATACCTCACCAGACTATTAATTTGAGTTGTGGGTCTCCGAGGAATACTTGTTGATGTTTGTATTACCTTATTTGTGAAGTATCTCGATGTGCACTCACTGGTATGCGATCTAGGAGATCCGCTACATTAATTTTTTGATTATTTATTCTTGGTGGCTAACCCATTGAATATAGTAATCACGGATGTATAAGGAGTAATTAATTAAATTTTTTCATTCTTGATTATGTTTATTTGGATCCTCTATATGCCTTAACCAACTTTGGAGGATGTGCATAAAGAATTAGTGGTGGATCTGGCCAACAGTTGTAAATAACTTAATATTTTGCAAGCTGACATATGAATGATCAAATCCTTGATAGCGAATATATATATGAGATCAGTTTTATCAGTTTTTATATACAAAGAAAAAGGGTGTGAAGAGTGAAAAATTATGGTGAATATATAATGTGAAGTATATCAGTGTGTGGTGTAAAATTCAGTAGAGTAATAGTGTGAATTGATGCAAAGAGCAGAGAAGAGCGAAGTGTAGAGTCAGATTAAAGAATCAGAATCAAATCTATGAGCTTCATTGAAACTGTAACTTGGCATGAATAGATGCTACTATTTTAGTTCAACCTTCAGATGGTTTTAATCTAATTTTTGTAAGGCAGTGAGTCTTCCCTTTGAGAAGTGAGCTCCAAGTAGTGTGCTTGAATGCAAGTTCATTCTCTTTTGTAGAAAATTATTCGAGTACTCAAATTTTGGATTAACCTCCACTGTGGGTTTTCCCCTAAAAGGGTTTCCATGCAAAAATCCTTGTGTTATGCTATTGTGGATGATTACTTTCTGTGTTTGCATCTTTCTTTGGTTTAATTTGTTGAAATGGTTTGAATATTCGATTAATAAAGTTAATATTTTCTGAACACTGATTCATCCCCCCCTCTAAGTGTTCCCTTGAGTCCAACAACTAGAAGAAGGATGAAGGCGATGATAATTGAAGTAGAAAAGGAGATTGATGCAAAAGAATTTAAAATAACAAGAGTAGAATCAGACTCACAAGCTCCTTAGCAGCCTTTTACAAGGCATCATTCTCTGTAGCCAAGGCCTTTCACTGATTCTTATGCTCATGCACAATTTGATTACAATGATTATGGGATTCAAAAAGTGTAGCCTAAGAAGGGATTGGGAAATCTTGTAGGAGCAACCTTCATAACTATTATTAGTGCAAGGGTGGAATCATGAGGAGGAACAAGAATAGGAGGTATAAAACTAGAGAGACATGCATCTCAAAAAGGTCCTCTTTCCTTTGTCTACCTTTGGAGTAGGTGGAGGAATAGTTAGCTTCCATAGAGGCCAAGATATAGGAGCACCCTATGGGAATGCTTCTCTTTGCCATAAAGGGTAGGTTGGGGAACTATGGATAAAATAAGAAGCTAAGAAACTTGAGGCATCAACTTTCTGCAACATGGGTACTTTTCCTTTTCTTGTGCCAAGCATAATAGGAGGAATAAAAGATTCAACTAAAGGCTAGGAAGAGGAAGTGGAAGTTGGAGAAGAAATAATAGAAAAAGAAGAAGATGAGGGAGGAGAAGGCCCCAAGGCAAGAGCAAGCCAGTCCTTCCCCTTTGAATGCATAGAACATGAAGTGAATTGTTGTGCATGCAAGGAGGAATTGAAAGAAATGGAAGAAGGAGACATGGGAAAACCACCTTCTGACATTGATCCTCCAGTATTATATATAAAATAATCTCGATAAAAAATATCTCCCTTAGGAGATAGAGGTCTAATTGAGGTGGGCCAAAAATAATCAAGGGAGAATCTCCCATGTTCTAGAAATGGTTTATATCCTATATCATGGAGAGTATGCATGGTACCCTCGTGGGGAAACTTCAAAAATTTATGGACTACTGAAGAAAATGCATTCATAAAAGATAGCCACAAAATAAATTAGTAGAGTGTGATTGGAATGGGTCTATGTATAACTACAACTAGTTATTTAGCTTCACTACATATGTATTTGAGTTCTACTTCTGACCATGAAGCCAAATAATTTTTTCATCAATGTGATCCTAAGTCACATGACATAGACGAACACATATCTCAATGCCATGTCCAGACTTGGTGGTATTGGCATAAATTATTCACATCGTACATGTTATGCCTTGCATAACCACCCCATCTTTTGCCTTGGTCAAAAGAGGGTCCCCCTTGTTTTTCTTTATCCTTTTATTGTTTTTCAAATCAAGTTTGGAGTCATTTTGCTTCCAACACTTTGTTTATTTTTTATTTAGTCTGTTAGAAGCAAAACCGGAATTGAATCAGGTTATGGAAGTTCTTTTGAAAGTTTTTTTTGGTTCCCATCCTAATGGTCTTTCTTTTTAGCTTTTTATTTATCTTCAGTGGAACCGGAGCCGGAGTGAGTTTTAATGTCAACAATTGCAAAATCATAATCTATTCCGACCCCGCCTCCACTATTTTTATTTATGCTTTGGTCTTGGTCTTTATGTTTTGTTTTATTATGTCAGTCTTTTACTTTACTTTTTATGTTTGGTTTTGTTTAGTCTTTAGTTGGCGGACCCAGACCCAGAATGGGAATTAAATTTGGAAATTTCATAAATTTTGGAATCACTTTCCATTTTTGGTTCCGCCCCTGCCACTTTTGGTCATTGACTTTCTGACTAAAGTGACACTACAGAGAAGTGTTTGTTATCTCATAGTTCCGACTCCGCCTTAACTACGCTTTAATGCATTAATGGTTGTTTCCTGTGTAGGTAGAAATTCACATTTTTTCTACCTTTTTTAAGGGTTAAACCGATCATTATTGTTATTGTTAAAGATCTAAGAACACGAAAGAGCAGCAGCAGAGTTCGTTTAAGAAAATTGATCGAGAGAGAGAAAGGATATTGTGTACAAATCAGTTTAGAAGGTTAGCTCAGGTTTGTTTGCATTTAAGGTAGGTTTTATTATCTTTGTTGTTCTTTTTTTATTAATGTTGTGTTTGTTACATTTTGCTTGATATCTGCTCGGGCTTTCAATCATTTTGTTTTAAGGAAAATCTATGATTATTGGTATGATTGGTTAAAGTAGGTTCTTGTTTTATCTTGTTTGTTTTACTTTGGTCTTTGATTTCTTGTATTGTCATGTTGTTTCTTTCTATTTTTGGGCATGGTTGCTTTCACGTCTTAATCATGGTTGCGTCGTGCTGCTTTTGGTTTGTTGTAAATTAGATTAGATTAGGGTTTTAATGGTGTTTTGTTAAAGTTAGAGATTTACAGTGAGGTAGATTAATGATTTAAAGTGAGTTAGGGTAGATTAGTGTTATCTTTTAATTAGGGTTTCGTCGTGTGTTTTTGATCTAGTTAAATGGAAAGGTTTAATTTGTGCCCTAGTTTTATCGAGTTTGTTAGATTAGGGTTTTGTATCATTCGGTGATCACGGTTAAATAATTTTAAAAAAATATATCCTAGATACAATCATTCCCCATGGTTATATGGGTGTAGTATTTTAAAGCCCTTTTTCATTTTTAAGCGACCTTTGTTTTAATCATGAAGTTATATGTTAAATCAATGAAATCATTTGATGATGTCATGATTAACTTAGGCGGAGGCGGGATTGAAATCGATTATGGACTTAAGAATTCTATTTTAAAAAATTTATTGATTCCGATCACCATCTCGTTTCTAGCTCCACATGCAACAAGAGTCTTCTTTGAAAATTAATGACAACTTAGATGGAAGCAAAGGCGGAGTGGATATCGAATATGAAAATATGAAAATTTGAAGAAAATCAAATCCCTGTTTCATTCCGATCCCGGTTCCGACTTTGAGCTCGTTTGTTGTTAAGTGAAGTATCTATATCGGTTTTGGCTTCGAGTCCAGTAGTGTTGTAAAAGAGATTGTTTTGAGTTTCAGTCTGGTTTCGACTCTAATGCACATGTGAAAGGTATGTTTTAAAAGCATGTTTATGATGATCTAATTAGAGGTTTTCTTTGCAAGAGAGTTGAAAGATGTCAGGAACATCAGGAGAAGTTGCTAAGAGGAACTAGGCTGCAGGAACATCAAAGGCAGCACCAAAGCCAAAGAACTTAAAGCCAGAACAACTGCCTTATACCTTGAGGTATAATCACAGGAGTCAGGTGGTGAAGGTGAGCAAGGTGGAATCAAACTGGGTCGATATCACGGATACCAAATTGGTCCAGTATAACTTTGAAGAGTTATATGGAGAAACCTTTACAGAACGAGAAAGCTTGACAGGGAGGACACAAAGAATTGTTGATTCCGGTCTAGCACATATCACTATGTTCCCTTTATTAGTTCAGTGCCCAGAGTTAATATTAACTGCAGCCAATGCCTACAAACCTGCTACAAGACTATGCATGGATTCACAGAATAATGTGATTATTGATCTTACTCCTCAAATGTTCCAAAGTATATTTAATGTTCCAGATCCTAAGAACTTGCTGTAGCTAACTAAAGCAGAGGCATTGGAGAAGTATAGCAAGCATAAAGACTCCAATAAGTCTCATTTAAACAAGAAATGGTTGAAGACAGAGAAGAAATCCTTGAGCAAACTGGCAGATCAGCCAAAGAGGGCAGATTTCAAGAAGGAAGTGTCTGATCTAATATTGATGTTCTCTAGGGTTTTTGGGAAGAGAGACACACTACGGTTCAAGGAATGGATGTTTCCTTTCATCCAAATAATTTTACATGGTGATTATCAGTTTGACAGGCCAATGATTATGTCAAATGCTATACATGATCAATTGACTAGCATCAAAAATACTAAGTGTTTCTTCATGACTTCCTACATTGTATATGCAGTAGCAAGATTGAGGATTTTCCCAGGTTTGAATAGGGTAGGTATAATAGGATCCTTGGATGGGAAGAAGAAGGTATGGGATCGCTATGATCTATTGTCTCTTCAAGTTGCTGAGACTCATTTCAGAAGAGTCAATGATACATTTTTATATGTAATTATCAATCAATTGAATGGAGATGTTGGATACAGGTTGAGTCGGGAAGCTATGGCGTTCATTACAGAATGGGAATGTTGGTACATCCAATACCCTACATTTGCATACTTCAGGTTGGCCGATTTTGAAGGCCATCCCCATTTGCTTCCAAGTTGTTGCAGTAATAGGATAGTACTTATGGAGTTTGTATATCAAGCTATTGGAGATAATCCTCGGTTTGGGATCAAGCACAAGACTGGATGTCATAAATTTCCCATGAAGTTGGGGAAATATAGTTGTCAACACTTAGTAGGCAAAAAGGTAGTCTGTAATGAATTGGTACAATTAAAGTTGGGATTGTATACTGCTCGCAAGTGTTTTGATCCAAAGAAAAAGATGTATGCCTTATTGCGTTCAGTATTCACTAGACATTTCCACTTGTTAGAAGATTTTTAGAGTGATCGGGAGGATGAATATGATTTGAGAAAGAAAAACTATGAAAGATTTCCGGTTGCACTCATGGTAGAACTAGGTATCAAAGAAAACATTCATGACACGTTGGTGGATGATGGAGTAGTATTAGATCCATCTTATGAAGCAATGAGTATTGGCACCAAGAATCTGGATCCAATTGACTGGGATGCTGAAGAAACAATTGACATTAAGAAAATTGGAAGGACAGTCTTGGACATGAGTGCACAATGGTTGATGTTGAGAACTGAAGCTCCTCAAGGACCAGTCCTTAAGAAGGGCAAGGGCTACAAAACAATCAAAATGAAAACACCTCCCAAGGAGCCACTAGAATTCTTTCCTTCAGATGTTGAAGAAATAGAACTTGAGGTGGTAGATGAAGAGGAGGAAACACAAGAAGGAGATGTTCCAATAGGATCTACTATTTCTACACCTATCTTAGGTGAATCATCTACACAAGTTCCAATTACGAGGAAGAAGAGTAAAGAGATTCAGGAAGGAGCTCTTCATAGCATGTCTGAAGCTGCTAAGGGAAAAGCAATGGAAAAAGAAGTTCTGGAAGTAGAGATAGATTCGGATGAGACTCTATCAAAGAAAGATTTGAAAGAGAACATGCCTCTAGAAGAGGATATTGAATAGATGCTAACACATGAAGAACAGTGGAAGTTATTTGAGGATGCAAAAAGAGATTTTGATGCAAGGGCTGCAGTGGAGCAACAAAAAGAAAAAGAAGCTAAAGCAGCAATTGATGAGGTTGAAAAACAAAGAAGGTAACAAGAAAATGAACTCAAGGTCAAGGAAGAGAACAAAAAGTTGGAATTGATACAAAAAATTCATGACCTTGAGGAAGAAAAATAAAGGAATCGAAGAGAAAGGGAAGTCTTAGTTGCCACACTAAAACTTGCAGAAGAATTTGAAAGTCTAAAGAGGAAAAGAGATGTTGAAGAGCTAATAAAGAAGCAACAAGCTAAAGAAGAAGAAAAAGAAAAGGTAGAGAAACTTAAGGCCTTAGAAGTGGAGAGGTTAGAGAAATAGAAACAAGAGGCTTTGGAAAAAGAGAGATTGGAAAAGGAAGTTCTAGAAAGGGAAGAAGAGGAAGAAAGGAAAAGAAAAGAACAAAAGGATAAAGAAGAGGCTGAGAAGTTGGTGCAAATGCATATGTTGCAGGAGCAACAAGAGAAAGCAAAGGTTGACTCTCAACCTCAGGTAAATGTTCAACCATCTTCTACAATTGTTGCTTCCTCTTCCATAATGACTACTACTCCAAGTGCTCCTACTTGGTTGAAATTAGACTTACAGAAAAGGGCAAGAACACCTCCAAAACCTCTCAATTGGGAGGATATGATGAAGGGGATTGAGTAGGAAAGGCGTAAGAAGAAGGCTAAAATTCTGCATTCTACCATACTCACAGATAAAGGGGAAATAGTTGCTAAATGTGCCATGTCGATGACAGAAAAGGAGGTAGGGGATATGTAGCTAACAGACTATCAACTGAGTACGGTCAATTTGGGAAGACCCACTAGAAATCAGCAAATGAATTTGATTGATCTAGTGGCTTCAACAACTAAATCAAGGATGATCAAGGACAAGCAAAAGAAGGATGAGCTTAAAGCTCAATTGGATCAGTTGCATTTATTCTTGAAGACTGTCTCCTCTCCAATGTCACAACAAGTAGTAGCCATTGAGACTCCTATTTTGTTAAGCAAAAAGGAGGTAGATGATTTGGTGCAGGTTAGAGGTAAGGCAGATATGGTAGAAAGGTGGATAGACAAATTGAACTGAGAGGTAGGTGAGGTTTTAGTGAAAGGATTTGAAGCCTACAAGGATGCAGAAGGATTGATAAAAGAGATACATCAATACATTGAGGCATTAGAGAAACAAGAAGAAGAGTATAAGGGATATAGTCAGAAGTTAGAAAAGGTAAGTGCATTGCCTCTAACAACTCTTTTAGAAAAATCCATACTTGAGGAAGACAACAAAGATTTTGTGGATAAAACTTCTCACATACTCTGATTTAGGACTGGATTTTTGTGTAAACACAAGGATGAGATTCAAGAAGCAGTTAATAATTTGACTGAGCAGTTGGTTGAGTTGGAAGCAGTTATTGCCATAATTGTAGATGTGAATGTAATGACAAAAGATGGTATGCCTCCAAGTCAAGTAAAAGAGAAATGGGATGAAAGGTTCAAAGGACTCATGCAAGAAAAGGATGATAGAGAAGATTTGGTAATAGATCGCCTTGTAGAAGTCAAAGAAGAGATAAAAGTTGCGGGGAGAGAATTGATAAAAATAAAGAGTATGAAGGAATTTGTTGCAGCAGAGTTGGATCAGATCAAATTTGAAGATAGTTGGATTGATGGGCCAGAGGTGGATACATTACAGCAAGTCTTCACCAGTTATGATGAGTTTCTTGCAGATCCAACTTCACATGCATGAAATCCTGCATGCATGATGTTCTCCTTCTTTGCATGTTGCATGCAACATTGACACCGTTTTTGAGTGCATGACTTCTTCTTCTCTTCTATTTTCTATTTTTAGATTAAACTGAATGTTTTAATGTAAGGACTCAAGATCAAATTGATCTGAGTTTCCAAGAGAGTTTAGTTCCTAAAAAGGTGGATAGCCTAAAATAGAAGTAGAGTTTGTACTTTTGTATATCTATAAATACCCAATGGGTATCATATTGTAAAGGTCAGCTAATTGAGAATAGAATTGGCTTACCTAATGCTAGGAGATAGAGTTTTGTAGTGATCATTTTTGAGATATGTTGTTACTTGATCTTTTTATAGTTATTAATAGAATTATAGGTTTTTATGCTATATGGAGTTAAAATTGAGTTGTTTCATTTGATAAGGCTGATAAGTTATAATCCATCTGAATGCGAGTGATTATGCTGAAGCATGATAGTTTCTTATGTTGTGAAAGTCATTAGAACAAACCAGATTTAAAGATTATCTTGTTAGATTGTCATTGAATTAAATTTATTGAATTTTGTTGATCTATAATCTTGATGATGAATGGATGTGTGTTGTTCTAAAATCCTTGAAGTATTTGTGATATTGTAAGTGTGGAATTAATTAAACCCCTAAAATGTATGCAATGGTATAGATTATTCTATAGATTGTGTCATCTTATGGTTTTCTTGATCTGATTGGAAAAACATTCATTATGGAAGATATATGTCCGGACATTAGATAAAGTTGATTCAAAGTTACTGGTTACCCCCTTTGTTCCATCTTTTTCTTTTGTTTAAAACCCATTTATTTATAGGAAAAGAGTCATTGCTTAAGTCTTTTATTACCAGCATAGGCCCCTTGAACATTACAGTTGCATAAACCAATTGAGTGACACCAGACAGTTGAGAACCAACTACCAGGACCTTGGGAGTTAGGCCACTATATGTTGTCTTTCTTTTTCAGGAGAAATAGAATAGAGATATTCCATTTTAATGTTGTTTGTGTCAGTTTAACCATCAATCGAAGTTGGCGCTAGAAGGAGGGCTAAAAAGACAAGCTGGCTCACACAGGATCTTTCTCACCGGAGAAATATGGAAGGATTTTGAGATCCTCTACTGACCCTAAACTATTACAAGAATTACAAACTCCGATTAGACCAAGACCTCATGCTCGTAGGATTTTGATACCTACACTGCCACCACCACTTACTCCACCTGGATTTCCTCCAAAACCATCTACACCACCACCCATTCCACCTACATCATCACCTCCAAATAGGCCTATGTCGCAACCAACTCGGCCTATATCACCACCTATCCAACCAATCCCACCAATGGCTTACTTTGTGAATAATCCCTCCCCATTAGGGACTATTCCTGGGGGATTCCATGATCTACCAAAGAACCTAGAGAGGTTATGTCTGAAATATATGCATGGAGAATCAAGAAGTGTTGAAGAACATATACAAGCATTCAAAGATGCTTGCACAAGAGCTCAGGTTGCTCACCAAGATGTGGTATGTAGACTATTTCCTTACTATTTGGGAGATATGGCATATAATTAGTATCTAAATCTGCCTCAGGGATCTATCCTAGGTTGGATTGATTTAGAGAATGCTTTTATTAATCAATTCAGGGTTTATGTTGATCCTACAATATTATATCACCAATTTGTCACCATAAGGAAAGAACATCGTGAACCATTGCCCTTGTTTAACACTAGGTTCCAAAGGATGTATTATAGGCTACAAGAGCCTTACTTAGTACTAGAGGGTATGGCCATATAGGCATATTTGAGAGTTGTTGATCCTTTGATTGGTCTATTATTGCAAAGAACTTATCAACCTGTCGAAATTGACTCATTGTCTAGGATTTATTATTTGGCTATCAAATTGTAACAGCAGATAAGTTTGCAATCTGGAGGGTTAGGAGCAGTTCTTCCTCCAGTGAATTATCCAATGCCTAATCCACCATTATACAACACTGTCCCAGGGATGTCCTATTCCCAATATGGACCTATATCTGAGTTGCAAGCTCCACCCATGGTGCCCTTCTTTAGTAATGGTGTACAAGATGCCTCACACCAACCACAACAACAACAATCTCAGAAGCAACCACAACAAGGGGGAGGACCAACCCATGTCCATTCCCCAGTCATAGTCCAAAATGTGCAGAATGAACAAACTATTCAACTCACAAGTGAGTTAGATACTCTTAAAAAGACTCTTTCTTAGATGTCAAATGACATGGCATAGCTCAGGAAAAACCCTCCCAATAATCAAAACTAGAATTACAACAATCAGGGAGGTTATAACTATTAAGGAAATTACCAAAATTAGAACTCCTCAAACCAGAATTATCAAAATTAGAATAGAGAATATAATCAAAGATTCAACAACAACAACAATAATAGGCAGTGGAATACTGGACCTAATAATGGGGGAGTCCCTCATAACTATCAAGCAGGTGAAGAAAGAACACATATTGCTAATGTTGCTGATTTGAATTTTATGACAAATTGGTGTAGGCTACATGATACAATAGCCCATTCTGAGGTCAATTGCCAAGAAATGGAGAAGATTGTGAAAATAGCATAGGCTGATGCCCATCCTCCAGCAGGAAATTCCAATCAGGATAATGGGTTAGTCAACACTGCCATGAATTATGAAACCATTGAAGAAAAGTATCAATTCCCAATGCAAGGAGATAATCAGCCAGAGGAAGATGTTTATGATGCTCAAGCCTTCCAATCTAAGGGTGGTCACTTTCTAAGAAATTAAAACAAGGGGCCATTCACTACATCTGCACCCCCGAATAACATGGTTCCACCAAACCAGAATGCAGATAATAATCCACCTCCACCAAAGGGACCTTCTGATTCTCAGAACAGAGGTAATCAGCCTTCGTTTCCTAAGTACCAATTTAGGAATGATTCATAATTTGACTTTGTTGCAGAATTACAGAGGTAGAAGACATCACTGTCTTTCTTTGACATCATGAAGTGGTTCCCAGCTCAACAAGAGGTTGTATTAAAAGCTTTGGAAGAGGCAGATCACCTAAAAGGGAAGGGTAAAGTGACTCCTGCAAAGGAGACCAATGCAGCAATGTATAAAGGTAAGACCAGTACCCTGCCTTTCTTGTTAAGTTTGAGAATCTTTGGAAAGAATCTACACAATTGTTTATTAGATTCTGGAGCATCAGGGAATGTTATGCCTTTTTCAATTTGTAAGAAGTTAGGATTGAGTCCTATCCCAACCAATAAAAAGGTGATTCAATTGGATAAAACTGAAGTCAATGTTGTAGGCAAGTTGAAGAACATGCATGTTCAAGTTGGATCAGACCCAAGAATCCAGACCTATATAGATATTCAAATAGCTAGTATCCCAGAAACATATGGTATGCTCTTAAGTTACGAGCTAATGAAAAGCATAGGAGGATATCTATCTTTGGATTTCTCGCACATGTGGTTACCATGGAAAGGAGTTGCCACTCAGATAAGAATTGAAAGTGAACCTAGACTCAAACACATGATTACAGAGTATGATACTCCAAATAAAGTAGCATTCTTTGAGACTGAGATAGGTGTTTACAAACAAGAGGAAGTCCTTACTTTCTCTATAGTTAGTTCTGAGGATACATTATCCTTAGATCATAGTGACTCGATGATTCACATCAACCAGTAAGTTTTAATAAGGAAATTGCAACAAGATAGGTTGGTTTTAGGATCAAAAATTGATTTGAGTAGTTTATTACTTCTTAATTGGTGTAGAATACACTATCATAACCATTCGAAGTTGACATGTCAGTCATGCATAGATATTCTAAGGCATGTAGATCAGCCCAAATAAAAATCTCAAGAGGTAATTGAGACTCCCATCAATGAGTTCTCCTTCCAAGTTAAGGATGCAACTATTCTTACACAGGTCAGTCTTTCTCAAGAGGAAGTTTCCTTACTAGTAGAGCAGACTCAGGTCTTAGGGTTTGCATATCATGAAGAAGTAGAAGTATCTTAGTTTCATTTCAATACCCCTACTCCAGATACTTTACCAATGACCAAGTTGTTAATGAAAGATGAATTAGATGGTAAATTAACTCAAGAGATTACTTAGGAAATAATTATTGAACAAATTGAGAACATAGGAGAACCTTCAACTAAGCCCAGCCTTAAGATTATTGTTGATGATCAGAAAAAGTCCAAGCCACCACATGTCATAAGTGACAAATTCCCCGTTGCTTCTAAAAAGAAAGAACTCCCAGCCAAAGACCAGTTGTGGACTCTTAAATTTGATGGTTCTAAATCTAAAGCAGGAAGTGGAGCAAGAATTGAACTAACCAATCTGAAAGGAAAAACTTACTTTGCTTCTTATAGATTGCAGTTTGGTTGTACTAATAATGTGGCAGAATATGAAGCACTTGCATCAGGGCTCATGTTTGCTCATAAGAAGAAGGTAACTGCTCTTGCAATGATGGGAGATTCTGAGGTAATTGTGAAACAAGTACGAAGCCAATACACCTACCGTAACAAAAGATTGGCTGCCTATAGAAATAGGGTTTGGAATTTAATAGAATATTTTGATGCCTTTCGGATTACCCTCATTCCAAGGGAAGTAAATCAAATAGTAGATGCTCTTGTTGTTGCAGCAAGTATGCTAGAGCCTATGCAAGATTCAAATTTGAAGAGGTTTTCTATGGAGTTGGTTTTAGTCCCGGCCATTCCTGACAATGTCAAGCATTTTTAGGTGTTTAATGATTATCAACATATTTTGGCCTTTTTGGAGAGTTCTGATGTATTTCAAGGATAGATAATTGATGACTCTGATAGAGATCAAGGAGATTGGGATCCAAAAAGTGACAATCCAAAAGGGATATGGGATTTAAAGAGCAATAACATCCCAAAAGGGATGATAGCATTGGAAAGGATATTTGGTTCAGATCCACGAGCTTATCAGAGAATGCCTACAAAGAGTGAGGGAGGTAAGTATGAATCTGTTAATTTGGCTCACTCAGGGGCAAAAAGAAATGTTCTTATAGGGAAGACTTGTTCTTAGGAGATTAAGAACGAGATAATCAAAGTCTTGCAATAGAATATTGAAGCAATTTCTTGGAGCTATGATGACTTGAAAACTTTCGATACATCTGTTATCACACATACAATTTCTCTTAAATCAGAAGCCAAGCCATTTCACCAAAAACAACGCCCAGTCAATGCATTAATTGAACCTATGATTCAAAAGGAGGTACAGAAACTTTTGGCTGCAAGAATAATCTTTCTAGTTAGACACTCTACTTGGGTGGCTAATCTAGTTCCTATAAGAAAGAAGAATGGTGAGATTAGGTTGTGTGTGGATTTCAGGAATTTAAACAAAGCCTCTGAGAAGGACAACTATCCATTACCTTCTCTTGATGAAGTATTGCAAAAGGTCAATGGATCACAGATGATGTCTTTCTTGGATGGGTATTCAGGATACAATCAGGTCCTTGTAAGTCATGAAGATAGGATGAAGACAACTTTCACTACAAAATGGGGCACGTTTGCCTATAGAAGGATGCCATTTGCTCTAATCAATGTTGGTGCCAATTTTTAGAGGGTGATGGATGTAGCATTTAAAGATCTGATAGGAAAGTGTATAATCATATATGTTGATGATCTAACCATCTTCTCTAAAAATAGAGAAGATCATGCTGCTGATTTGGAGAAAGTACTAAAGAAATGTATTAGTTATGGTGTCTCTCTTAACCCAAAGAAATGTGTATTTGGAGTTTCTGAAGGAAAGCTTTTAGGTCACATTATATTAGAGGAGGGGATTTCTATAGATCTTGATCGAGTAGAGGCCATTTTGAAATTGACAAGGCCAGGAAGTAGGAAGGAAATGAGATCTTTCTTTGGAAGGATTAATTTTGTCAGGAAGTTTATAATAGGGTTTGTAAAGATTGTCAAACCACTCAACGAAATGATGAAGAAAGATGCAAAGATTGAATGGAGTGAAGAGGCCAAGTCTGCTTTCATGCAGATTAACCAAGCTATATTTGAGGCACCTGTTTTAACAAGTCTAGATTATCTAAAACCCTTCTACCTTTATTCTTTTGCTTCTGAATATTCATGTGTAGCAGTTTTGACACAGAGAAGAGAAGAGAATGAGGAGAGACCAATTGCTTTTATGAGCTCTCCCTTTAAAAATGCAGAAGTAAGATATTCATCATTGGAAAAACAAGCCGTTGCATTGGTTAGAGCAGTAAATAATTTTAGGCATTACATAATCATAAGTCAGGTTATGGCTATAGTTCCAGATTCAGCTGTAAAGTCCCTCCTAATGCAAAGTGAATTAGGGGAAAGAAGAGGGAAATGGATGGCAATCTTACAAGAGTTTGATCTAGAGATTCACCCAATGAAGCTTGTAAGAGGTCAAAGTTTGTCAAAGGCAATGGCTAAAATGGACAGAAGTATAACTTGTCAACAGTACACTATGGAATCATTCACAAAAGATCCTTGGTATACAGATTTAGTCTTTTTCCTCCTCAATAATAAGTGTCCAGAAGGAATGAATGCTACTCAAAGGAGAGCATTGAGGATGAAGAGCACCCATTATATGCTTAAAGGGGGATCAATCTATAGGAAGAATTTCCAAGGAATCTATCTACGCTGTCTGGATCAGCAAGAAGCTAAACATGCTATAAATGAATTTCATGGTAGGCACAGAACGGGACATGGATCAACTAATGCCTCGGCACATCAGATTTTAAGGTCAGGCTATTATTGGCCATAGGTGTTTAGAGATGCACACCAACATTGTAGGACTTCTCATGTATGTCAAACTTCTGCACCTAGAGAAAGAAATCCTGTAATGCCCTTACAAGCAGTATATGAGGTAAGGCCATTTGCTTAATGGGCACTTGATTTTGTAGGTGTGATTAATCCAAATTCTTATGCAGGACATAAATTCATCTTGACTGCAACTGATTACTCTACATGTTGGATGGAGGCACAACCTTGCAAGAATAGCACCATGGACGTGGTCATCAAGTTTCTAACTAAGAACATCACAACTGGGTTTGGAGTTCCATTTCCTCTGGTATGTGATAATGGCCCTGCTTTTTCTTCTGCTGATTTTATTTCATGGGAATATGAGCATAAGATTGTGTTAAAATATTCTTCCAATTATTACCCTCAGGGGAATGGAGTGGCTGAGTCCACAAATAAAAATTTATTGGAAGTAATAAGAAAGTTGTTAGAAAATAACCCTAGGGACTGGCATACCTAGTTGAGATTTTCCTTATGGGCAGATCAAACCAGAATCAAAGCAGCCCTAAAAAATTCACCCTTTAAGTTAGTCTATGGCCAAGATCTAATCTTTCCCATTCATTTACAAATACCTATTTTGAAGTTCATGCAGGAATTTTATTCTAAGGATGATAGGATTGAGGTTAGACTACTTAATTTGTTAAATGTGGAAGAACAAAGAGAAACTACTTTGCAGCAATTCTCTAAACATCAGGCTATTGTCAAACACTGGTTTGACAAGAGAGCCAAGATAAAAGCTTTTAGAATATTAGACCTTGTGTTATTATGGGATAAGGCTAAAGAAAAGTAGGGAGATCACCAGAAGCCCGATAAACTTTGGTTAGGTTCCTATCAAATAGTTGAAATCTTAGGTGAGAATTTTTTTCATTTGAGTACCTTAACAAGAGAGCTTGTTCCATTACTCGTTAATGGTCAGTTTCTCAACCACTATTTTGGTGCATAGAAAGGTTTGATATTTTGGATGAGAATGTATTATATTATATCATATGTAATTAAGTTTTTGGTTTTGTTTTTTTTGTTTAGTTAGGTTTTAGTTTTGTTTATTTCTAGTTAGGTTTTTGTTTTGTTTTGTTTGTTTTTTTTCTTTGTTTTCTTTGTTTTCTTTTGGTTTTTGAGTTTTTGTTTCATTGGGGATCTTTATTTTGTTCATCTCAAGACTTGGGGTTGTTATTCAAAGTATGTTTTTGGTACTAGGAGAGAAATTGGTTTAGGTATTTTCATTATCATCATTGAAAACGATGTTCTAAAACTTATGTCTTATGATCATTCTAGTTTGGGTTTGAGTAGTGATTTAAAGGTAAGAAGATACATTTTGAATATCCTATGCTTTATCATCAAAAATCTGTCACCAAATTAGATAAAACATGTGCATGAGTAAATGCCTATCTGTTTTAGAATGACTCTACCTTTGATTCAAGTGAAAAATCCGATTCCAACACTATCATGAAATCCATTGTAGTACTCAACCCACATTTTAGATTAACTGAATCTGAGTATTAAGAGATGCATAAAAGAATTTCCACAAGTAAAAAAAAAGAAAAAAAAAGCAAGCTCAATATAAAATGGGTAATCAAGTATCTCTATTGGGGCTATGGACGCCTAGCTGGCAGTAGAGAAATGCTTTGTGAGAACTAGAGGCATCTTCGTCGGGGCTATGGATGCCTTTCTGGCAGTGGAGTAATACCCAGGATTTTATTGCATGATAGTTAAAGGACTCAACTCATGTAGCTTGAATTTTAGGTATGGTGGTTCAAATAATAGAGAAAGTATCTATGAAGAATGATGCATAATATAAGCACACACTCAGATTCAAAGATAACTCATGGGCACATACATCTGAGATTCTAGCTCGAACTTATCCTACAAATATCTGATTTTATTCAAGTTAAAGTGTTTATAAGTCAGTTGTTTTTGGGTGACTGAAATTTTCTTTGGTATCTTGAAAATGGGTAAACCATTTTCTCAGTAGAGTCGCCATTTGTTATGCTTTGCATAACCACCCCATCTTTTGCCTTGGTCAAAAGAGGGTCCCCCTTGTTTTTCTTTATCCTTTATTGTTTTTTAAATAAAGTTTGGAGTCATTTTGCTTCCAACACTTTGTTTATTTTTTATTTAGTCTGTCGGAAGCAGAATCGGAACTGAATCGGGTTATGGAGGTTCTTTTCAAAGTTTTTTTTGGTTCCCATCCCGATGGTCTTTCTTTTTAGCTTTTTGTTTATCTTCAGTGGAACCGGAGTCGGAGTGAGTGTTAATGTCAACAATTGCAAAATCATAATCTATTCCGACCTCGCCTCTGCTATTTTTATTTATGCTTTAGTCTTGGACTTTATGTTTTGTTTTATTATGTCAGTCTTTTACTTTACTTTTTATGTTTGGTTTTGTTTAGTCTTTAGTTAGCGGACCTAGACCTGGAATGGGAATTAAGTTTGGAAATTTCATAAATTTCAGAATCACTTTCCATTTTTGGTTCGGCCCCCACTACTTTTGGTTGTTGAATTTATGACTGAAGTGACACTATAGAGAAGTGTTTGTTCTCTCATAGTTCCGACTCCGCCTTAACTACGCTTTAATGCATTAATGGTAGTTGCCTGTGTAGGTAGAAATTCACATTTTTACCTTTATTAAGGGTTAAACTGATCAATATTGTTATTGTTAAAGATCTAAGAGCACAAAAGAGCAGCAGCAGAGTTCGTTTGAGAAAATTGATCGAGAGAGAGAAAGGATATTGTGTATGAATCAGTTCAAAAGGTTAGCTCGGGTTTGTTTGCGTTTGAGGGAGGTTTTCTTATCTTTGTTGTTCCTTGTTTATTAATGTCGTGTTTGTTGCGTTTTGCTTGATATCTACTCCGGCTTTCAATCATTTTGTTTTAAGGCAAATCTATGATTATTGGTATGATTGGTTCCAGTAGGTTCTTGTTTTATCTTGTTTGTTTTACTTTGGTCTTTGATTTCTTGTATAGTCGTGTTGTCTCTTTCTATTTTTGGGCATGGTCGCTTTCACGTCTTAATCATGATTGCGTCGTGCTACTTTTGGTTTACAGTAGATTATATTAGATTAGGGTTTTAATGGTGTTTTGTTAAAGTTAGAGATTTATAGTGAGGTAGATTAATGATTTACAGTCAGTTAGGGAAGATTAGTTTTATCTTTTAATTAGGGTTTCCTCATGTGTTTTTGATCTGGTAAAATGGCAAGGTTTAATCCGTACCCTAGTTTTATAGAGTTTGTTAGATTAGGGTTTTGTATCGTTTGGTGATTGCTGTTAAATAATTTAAAAATAGATATCCTAGATACAGTCGTTCCCCATGGTTATATGGGTGTATTATTTTAAAGCCCTTTTTCATTTTTAAGTGACCTTAGTTTTAATCATGAAGTTATATGTTAAATCAATGAAATCATTTGATGACATCATGATTAACTTAGGCGGAGGTGGGATCGGAATCGATTAAGGACTTGAGAATTCTATTTTTAAAAAGTTATCGATTCTGATCACCATCCCGTTTCCGGCTCCACATGCAATAGGAGTCTTCTTTGAAAAGTAATGACAACCAAGACGAAAGCAAAGGTGGAGTGGATATCGGATATTAAAATATGAAAATATGAAGAAATTCAAATCCCTATTTCATTCTGATCCCGGTTCCAATCACCATCCTGATTCTGACTCTGAGCCCGTTTATTGTTAAGTGAAGTATCTGTATCGGTTTTGGCTTCGAGTCCAGCAATGTTGTAAAAGAGATTGTTTTGAGTTTCTGTCTGGTTCTGAATCTGATGCATATGTGAAAGGTATGTTTTAAAAGCATATTTATGATGATCTAATTAGAGGTTTTCTTTGTAGGAGAGTTAAAAAATGTTAGGAACATTAGGAGAAGCTGCTAAGAGGAACCAACCTATAGGAACATCAAAGGTAGCACCAAATCCAAAGAAGTTAAAGCCCGAACAACTACAGTATACCTTGAGGTATAATCATAGGAGTCAGGTGGTGAAGGTGTGCAAGGTGGAATCAGACTGGGCCGATATCATGGATACCAACTTGGGCCAATATAACTATGAAGATTTATATGCAGAAGCCTTTGCAGAACGATAAAAATTGATAGGGAGGACACAAAGGATTGTTGATTCCGGTCTAGCACATATCACTGTGTTCCCTTTATCAGTTCAGTGCCCGGAGTTAATATTAACTATAGCCAGTGCCTACAATCCTGCTACAAGACTATGCACAGATTCACAGAATAATGTGATTATTGATCTTACTCCTCAAATGTTCCAAAGTATATTTAATGTTCCGGATCCCAAGAGCTTGGTGTAGCTAACTAAAGCAGAGGCATTGGAGAAGTATAGCAAGCATAAAGACTCCAATAAGTCTCATTTAAATAAGAAATGGTTGAAGACAAAGAAGAAATCCTTGAGCAAACTGGCAGATCAGCCAAAGAGGGCAGATTTCAAGAAGGAAGTGTCTGATCTAATATTGATGCTCTCTAGGGTGTTTGGGAAGAGAGACACACTACGGTTCAAGGAATGGATGTTTCCTTTCATCCAAATAATTTTACATGGTCATTATGAGTTTTCCTGGCCAATGATTGTGTCAAATGCTATACATGATCAGTTGACTAGCATCATAAATACTAAGTGTTTCTTCATGACTTCCTACATTGTATATGCAGCAGCCAGATTGGAGATTTTCCCAGGTTTGAATAGGGTAGGTATAATGGGAGCCTTGGATGGGAAGAAGAAGGTATGGGATCACTATGATCAATTGTCTCTTCAAGTTGCTGAGACTCATTTCAAAAGAGTCAATGATGCATTTTTATATGTAATTATCAATCAATTGAATGGAGATGATGGATACATGTTGAGTCAGGAAGCTATAGCGTTCATTGCAAAATGGGGATGTTGGTACATCCAATACCCTATATTTACATACTTCAGGTTGGCCAATTTTGAAGGCCATCTCCATTCGCTTCCAAGGTGTTGTAGTAACAGGATAGTACTTATGGTGTTTGTATATCAAGCTATTGGAGTTAATGCTCGGTTCGGGATCAAGCACAAGACGTGATGTCATAAATTTCCCATGAAGTTGGGGGAATATAGCTGTCAACACTTAGTAGGAGCAAAGGTAGTCTATAATGAATTGGTACAATTAAAATTGGGATTGTATACTGCTCGCAAGTGTTTTGATCCAAAGAAAAATATGTATGCCTTATTGCTTTCAATATTCACTAGACATTTCAACTTGTTAGAAGATTTTTGGAGTGATCGGGACGATGAATATGATTTGAGAAAGAAAAACTATGAAAGATTTCCGGTTGCACTCATGGTAGAACTAGGTATCAAAGAAAACATTCATGACACATTGGTGGATGATGGAGTAGTATTAGATTCACCTTATGAAGATTTGAGTATTGGCACCAAGAATCTGGATCCAATTGATTGGGATGCTGAAGAAACAATTGACATTAAGAAAATTGGAAGGACAGTCTTGGATAGGAGTGTGCAATGGTTGATGTTGAGAACTCAAGCTCCTCAAGGACCAATCCTTAAGAAGGGCAAGGGCTAAAAAAGAATCAAAAGGAAAAAACCTCCGAAGGAGCCATTAGAATTCTTTCCTTCGAATGCTGAAGAAATAGAACTTGAGGCGGTAGATGAAGAAGAGGAAACACAAGAAGGAGATGTTTGAATGGGATCTTTTGTTTCTACACCTACCTTAGGTGAATCATCTACACTTGTTCCAATTACGAGGAAGAAGAGTAAAGAGATTTAGGAAGGGGCTATTCATAGCATGGCTAAAGCTGCTAAGGGAAAAGCAATGGAAAAAGAAGTTATGGAAGTAGAGATAGATTCGGATGAGACTTTTTTAGAGAAAGATTTTCAAGAGAACATGCCTCTAGAAGAGGATATTGAATAGATATTAACACATGAAGAACATTGGAAGTTATTTGAGGATGCAAAAAGAGATTCAATTGCAAGGGCTACAGTGGAGCAACAAAAAGAAATAGAAGCTAAAGCAGCAGCTGATGAGGTGGAAAAACAAAGAAGGCAACAAGAAAATGAACTCAAGGTCAAGGAAGAGAATGAAAAGTTGGAATTGATACAGAAAATTCATGACCTTGAGGAAGAAAAAGCAAGGAATCGAAGAGAAAGGGAAGTCTTAGTTACCAAACTAAAACTTGCAGAAGAAGCTCACCAGAAAGAGGAAGAAGCTGAAAGTTTGAAGAGGAAAAGAGATGTTGAAGAGATAATAAAGAAGTAGCAAGTTGAAGAAGAAGAAAAAGAAAAGGTAGAGAAACTTAAGGCCTTAGAAGCAGAGAGGTTAGAGAAAGAGAAACAAGAGGCTTTGGAAAAAGAGAGATTGGAAAAGGAAGTTATAGAAAGGGAAGAAGAGGAAGAAAGGAAAAGAAAAGAACAAAAGGATAAAGAAGAGGCTGAGAAGTTGGTGCAAATGCATATGCTATAGGAGCAACAAGAGAAAGCAAAGGTTGAATCTCAACCTCAGGTAAATGTCCAGCCATCTTCTACAATTGTTGCTTCCTCTTCCATAATGACTACTACTCGAAGTGCTCCTACTTGGTTGAAATTAGACCTACTGAAAAGGGCAAGAACACCTCCACAACCTCTCAATTGGGAGGATATGATGAAGGGGATTGAGCAGGAAAGGCCTAAGAAGAAGGCTAAAATTCTACATTCTACCAGACTCACAGATAAAGGGGAAATAGTTGCTGAATGTGCCATGCCGATGATAAAAAAGGAGGTAGGGGATATGCAGCTAACAGACTATCAACTGAGTACGGTCAATTTGGGAAGACCCACTAGAAATCAGCAAATGAATTTGATTGATCTAGTGGCTTCAACATCTAAATCAAGGATGATCAAGGACAAGCAAAAGAAGGATGAGCTTAAAGCTCAATTGGATCAGTTGCATTCATTCTTGAAGAGTGTCTCCTCTCCAAGGTCACAACAGGTAGCAGCCATTGAGACTCCTATTTTGTTAAGCAAAAAGGAGGTAGATGATTTGGTGTAGGTTAGAGGTAAGGCAGAGATGGTAGATAGGTGGATAGACAAATTGAGCTGAGAGGTAGGTGAGGTTTTAGTGAAAGGATTTGAAGCCTACAAGGGTGCAGAAGGATTGATAAAAGAGATGCATCAATACATTGAGGCATCAGAGAAACAAGAAGAAGAGTATAAGGGATATAGTCAGAAGTTAGAAAAGGTAAGTGTAAATCCTCTAACAACTCTTCTAGAACAATCCATACTTGAGGAAGACAACAAAGATTTTGTGGAGAAAACTTCTCGCAACTTCGGTTTAGGATTGGATTTTTGAGTAAACACAAGGATGAGATTTAGGAAGCAGTTAATAATTTGACTGAGTAGTTGGAAGAGTTGGAAGCAGTTATTGCCATAATTGTAGATGTGAATGTAATGACAAAAGATGGTATGCCTCTAAGTCAGGTTAAAGAGAAATGGGATGAAACGTTCAAAGGACTCATGCAAGAAAAGCATGATAGAGAATATTTGGTAATACATCGGCTTGTAGAAGTCAAAGAAGAGATAAAAGTTGTGGGGAGAGAATTGATCAAAATAAAGAGTATGAAGGAATTTACTACAGCAGAGTTGGATCGGATCAAATTTGAAGATAGCTGGATTGATGGGCCAAAGGTGGATACATTACAGCAAGTCTTCACCAGTTATGATGAGTTTATTGCGGATCCAGCTTCACATGCATGAAATCCTGCATGCATTATGTTCTCCTTCTTTGCATGTTGCATGCAACATTGACACCCTTTTTGAGCGCATGACTTCTTCTTTTCTTCTATCTTCTATTTTTAGATTAAACTGAATGTTTTAATGTAAGGACTCAATATCAAATTGATCTGAGTTTCCAAGAGAGTTTAGTTCCTGAAAAGGTGGATAGCCTAAAATAGAAGTAGAGTTCGTACTTTTGTATATCTATAAATACCCAATGGGTATCATATTGTAAAGGTTGGCTAATTGAGAATAGAATTGGCTTACCTAATGCTAGGAGATAGATTTTTGTAGTGATCATTTTTGAGAAACGTTGTTACTTGATCATTTTACAGTTATTAATAGAATTATAGGTTTTTACGCAATATGGAGTTAAAATTGAGTTGTTTCATTTGATAAGGCTGATAAGTTATAATCCATCTGAATGCCAGTGATTGTGCTAAAGCATGATAGTTTCTTATGTTGTGAAAGTCATTAGAAGAAACCAATTTAAAGATTATCTTGTTAGATTGTCATTGAATTAAATTTATTGAAGTTTGTTGATCTATAATCTTGATGATGAATGAATGTGTGTTGTTCTAAAATCCTTGAATTGTAAGTGTGGAATTAATTAAGCACCTAAAATGTATGTAATGGTATAGATTATTCTATAGATTGTGTCATCTTATGGTTTTCTTGATCTGATTGGAAAAACATTCAGTATGGAAGATATATGTCTAGACGTTAGATAAAGTTGATTCAAAGTTACTGGTTACCCCCTTTGTTCCATCTTTTTCTTTTGTTTAAAACCCATTTATTTACAGGAAAAGAGTCATTGCTTAAGCCCTTTATTACCAGCACAAGCCCCTTGAACATTACAGTTGCATGAACCAATTGAGTGACACCAGACAGTTGAGAACCAACTACCAGGACCTTGGGAGTTAGGCCACTATATATTGTCTTTCTTTTTCAGGAGAAATAGAATAGAGATATTTTGTTTTAATGTTGTTTGTGTCATTTTAACCATCAATAGTACAATTGAGGATATGACTCAAATAGTGGTTCAATATCTAGTAAGGTTATTATTTTATTTCTCAATATTTTTTACAAGACACTATTATAAGATTCTGACAATTTTGTAGATTTTCTATTACGTCTTATATAATTTTTATTAGTGGGAACAAAAACCATGTTTTTCATAGCCTTGTTCTTGTTAGAGATTGAGACAGGATCATGAGGATGAATCCCAATTATTGGTAATCTCATAAGTCAGCACATAGATGTGAAAAAGATGAATATTTCATTAAAATAAATTATTCTTGTAGTGTAGGCTACAAGTTCCCAGTAAGCACTTTTCGAACAATAAAATTTAGACAAAGGATAAGAAATTTGAGAAAATGGGGCTTGATACCAAGATATAAAATCATTTAACTTCTAATGAGTGCCTTGTTTTTATCGGACAAGATTTTTGAAAGTGATATTTAGCCCGATGTTTGCCTAGAACTATTTGAGAAACTAATTAACTAGTTGATCAAAACAAAAAATAGAATTGTTAGGTTGGTCACAATACCATTCCAAAGTGGCACCCTTAATAGAACACATGAATATTTTGTCCAAGAGTGGATCATTATTGAATAAAATATTACACATGGTGTTGAAGGATGAGACATGTGTATGTGGATCCCCATGACCATGTTATACTTTTTAAATTTTAGAATATCCACTCCCTAAGGGATAGGAGTGTTTAGAATAGAAATAGAAAGATGACTACAATGGGTGAAATCTTTTCTAGCTGATTCTACATACATCCCATGTTTTGTAAAAGATCATTGAGGGTAGGATCAACATATGAGGTATGAGTAGCACAACACCCAATAGAACCACCAACACCCATGCACTGGTAGAGCCCGTAGCATTGGAACCAAAAGAGGCACAAACAATAGCACCAATGTACTACCACCAAAAGAAGCGCCAACACTAGCATCAATAGGGGCACATACACTAGCACCAGAAATAGGAATACTTTGAACTTCAAGAGTGGAATAACTGAAGCCCAAAGTAACCTTATTCACTTTAACAATGCGATCTTCTCATTGAAAATGTTGGTGTTAGTAGAGGGACTCATGTCGGTTATGCACACATCCACCTTGGGAATTAGGATTTAAGGCTATCTTCTAGTGATATTTGATCCAACATCTTGGGGGGCACCCAAGGTAGAATTGTAGGAGGGGACACCCAAGGTATAATATTTACAATACCGTGAAGACTCTCTAAACCTCTCTGATATTTAGCTAACATATCTCTTATATTTTCAACCATGAGAGTCGCTTGGGAAAAAGCATTATCTCTTACCAAGAACCCCACGAGCTCCTTGAGCCTCAAAATCAAGGAGTAAATCTTCTTTGTAGGGACATTGAGAGAAACTTTATCTTCCAAGGAATAAGTGGAGGTCATGGGCGAGGCAAGAGGGTTAGGAACATGAGTTGTAACTTCAATGATAGGAAGACTGTATCCAGTCGAGAGTGCTACAGTGAACTCTTCAAAATTTGATCTAAAATAGGTGGAATGAACCTCCTAGACCCCACATGTCTAAATTTTGATAGATTCTTCTAATAATGTGGTCAAAGGTAGTCAACTCAGTCATAAAGCTCATAAAGAGCATCACAATAGACACTATCAACTATGAATCCTAGCACAAGAGAAGAATTTTTTTAAAATTAAGGAAAAAGAGAAAGGGAAGAATCACATCAAGTTCACCAAAATGTGAAGGATGGGGATTCAATAATCCTAAGTCTTAAGATAAATAGGGTCTAAAGGGAGTGAATTAGCCTCGGTCACCTTAATAATAAATCTTAAAAGAAGGGGTGACAAATGAAGGAAGAGATAGACTATGTTTTCAAGCTTTCGAGATGGAGGACTTTAGGAATCAAGTGAACAAACCATACAGGTCTCAAGAAAGAGAATGGTTGACTCTCAGCTAGAGGATGAGAGTGTGAACCAAGGATAAAAACACGACATGCTACCATCTCTCTAGTGTACTGGTTTCTTGTATCGACAGAGAGCAAAAATTGTAACCAAAAACACTTAGGACTTGCTAGCAACCTGAATGCTAAAATTTGACAATTTTAATAGAAAATTATAGAATACTAGAAATTCATTAAAATATAAAGTACAACAAGGATAATACCTTAAATGAAAGATAAACTAACTAAAATTGAAATCACACTTGAACAAGGGGGAAAAGGCACAAAGTTGTGTCACACTATCAACCAACTTATCAGCACAACTAAATTTTAGTATTTCGAACTAAGAATTAATTTTGGTCAAACATATGATCTAGTAAGATTCATTATAGATAAGTTAGATACTTCCACAACTTTTTCAACTAAAATTTTTGGCTAAAAATACAGAGCACCACTTTGAGTTCAATTGACCAAAAAATAAAATTATTTGAAAATCTTGAAGTTTTAATAACTCCTACTAATGTAAAAAATATTTTATTAAAAATATAAACATACCTTTTGTAGATCCATAAGTGTAGTTTTCAAAAATATATTTATTTTAATAGTTTAATTATTATTTATATTTTATATTTTATTTGTACTAAAATTTGGATATCATCACAAAATATTAGGTTGATTACCATGCCAAGGAAAAATACTAAAACTTATTAAAAAGGTTGAAAAAAATATGATGCATTAGATAAAAGAATATATTTCAAGATGGTATATTTTTTTCTATTTTAGATAAATATTTCATATGAAAGTTGAGGTCCAATGAAAACAACTATTTTTTATTCACACACATTTTAATATTTTTTAAAATATATATATTTGTCAAAATTGGAAAAAATATATCCATGCACTAAAATTTCAATTTATGGATAGACACAAAAAATTTGAAAGAAACAAAATTACCAAAAAAGAATTGACGTCTCATGCAACTTCATTTTTTTTTGCACTTTAACAATAACTAAATTATAGTGTTAATTTATTAAAAAACAGTTTAATTTATTTTATTTTTTTAATTTTTAAATACAAACATTAAATATACTAAAAAATATACATTTTACTACTTTACATCATTTCAAAATTCAAAACATATATGCCACTTTGTAGTGATTCAATTTTAAAATTTGGATTAGTGTTGGTCATTTCCTTTATAAATTTTGACACAAATTTGTTCCTTTACCCAAGGAAGAAATAAGAAACTCACACTAGGTCTAGCCTCCGATAAGCTCCTCGTGAACAAGATCCTACACACACATAAATGCAAAACTGTTGGGGTTTTTTTTTGGGGATTTCCTTAGTCAAACTCCTACTTTGGTGTTTCCACCCCAATAGACAATCAAATAGAGCATGATAGAGAAATAATGATAAATAAAGTAATATACAAGACGTACAGAAAGAAGAGACAACAATATGTTAACTATAAGATTGATAATGCAATGAAATAAAGATTACCCTCCCTACTACAAGTTTGGAGAAGACGAGAGGAAGAGTGAGAGGTTTATGGATGTAAGATGATCATGCAAGAGTGATGTAGAGCTTGAAACCTACAAGAAAAATTGATAGGGAGGTTGGATGAAACAATCACTGTTCCATGCTCTGGATCTTAATTGGAAGACCTCTATGGTGTCACACTCCACAACCTTAACCTATAGGACCAATTTCTTGTTTAGGTTCCCCTGGTTCACCTTGCCAACCCAGCTACCATGTCAAATCCTACATACCAAGCCAACCTTGGTGCAATGCTTCAACTCTTCCTTAAGCCTTAATCCACCCTAAAGGCTAACATACCCCAAGAACTAAAACTTATCTTTCCAGGGGTGTGGAGATGTTTCCAATAGCTTCAATCCATCCTCCTAGGGTTCTTCAAGGTCCACTAAGCTCCATTTACAAGTCGCTTCCACCAAACCCTCATTTAGGATTTTAGTCCACTAGTCCTAGAAATTCCAATTAGGCTTCCTTCTCTGAGAAAACTAGTTGATTCCCCAAAGTTTCCCAAAGAACACCTCAATCTTTCTTTCAGGTTCTTAATGCATATTCCACCTCTCAATGACTTTTGGGATCTTAAGCCTCCACTGCCCATACAGTACCCCAGACTGGAAATGAGCAAGAACCTAGGTTATTGTAGGTCTTTCCTGGCTTCTCTGCAATCTATTAATATTTCCTCTCACCAAACAGGTTGGTGGAGCTTCTTCCTCCATGCTATGCCTTGGAAAGGCTCATACCTGCCCTCTCCACACCATGATTTTCAAGGAGATGGACACCCTTGCAAGTCAAGTGCTCTACACTTCTTGTCTTTCCTAGCCAGACATTGTCAGGCTCACCTAGGAGAAGACTTCCACAGTGATACCCTAACTTCTAAAGACTCCTAATCCTACCATATTTACATTCATGGAATCTAGTCACAATTCCCAAAGGCCCATACACTATGTACAATGGGAATGTGAACTAAACCTCCATTCTTCATAAACTGCCAGTCAGAACAACAATTTGAAAGAAACAAAATAGCTACAAACAACACTTGGAAATTGAACACACTAACAACTAATTCCACACAAATATTCAATAACAACTACACTACATTCTACATCACCTACAGTATCCAATTCAATCCATTCAAGCACTATTACAATGCCAAAATGAGAAACTCTCACATTAACACCACTGTTCTCATTTGAATTTCAAATTTTCCAATACTCCTAAGGCTTCCAACCTTGCTCTCAGGTTGAGGCACACCCTAAATAGGTCAACAAAATCAATTATGCCTCCCCTTTACAAAGTGGCAAAGTTGCAAAAATGCACCATTTCGCAACTTGTGCCAATTTCTAGCAAAGTTTTGCAAATGAGCTCCAAAACTCATTAAGCCTTTCCACACATTATCCTAATGATCACTAAGGATCAATAAATGTCCCTAAGCCTCTAATTCTTTCTCACCTACCCTATGGTCAACATGACCTTCATGGAAAACATACCAAAAATAAGAATCAAAACTAGATTGCCTAGTGTTTCCTAGGTGATCCTGCACCATTATCCCCCCCTCTACACAACCACTAAGGAATGTGAGGAGAGATCAGTGATATATCAATGCCCTTCTTCTGGAACTGAGCTTCATCCACCCATGTAGCCTTAGATTCATGTTTTTTCTTCCATTTTATAAGATGCTCCATGTACACCCTATGCGTTGTAGACTTCTTCACTCTTGACTCCAAGATCCTCTCTACTTGTTGCTTGTCTTGAGTAGGTAGGGCTATGTTACTCACATCCTTGAAGATATCCTTGTTGTTCTAGTCCATGTCAGTGACTATTCCCTTATATCTAATCAGATTAGCTACATTGAACACTGGTGAAATTCCCAAAACTGCAAGTAGCTCCACCTTGTAGGCAGTCTTTCCATATTTGGCTAACAACTTGCATGGTCCCACTCTTTTCATCTAAAATTTGGTTGGTGTTCCCTTCTGTAATCTGGATTTGTTGAGGTGGACCATGACATAGTCTCCTACTACAAATTGTAGATCTTTTCTACACATATCCACCTTATCTTTCAACTTTTGAGTAGCCTCGGTGACTATTTTCTTCACCTGCTCCTGAATCTCCTTCATGGTATGAGAGAAATCCTCTGTATGTCCACTCCTATGCTCCATAGCTCCTAGATCCCTGAGCTCACACACACCTCTTGGATGCATTCCATACACAATTTCGAAAGGACTCTTCCATGTGATATGGTTCACACTACCATTGTATGCATACTCAGCCTGTGATATAACCAAGTCCCATGTCTGTCCATACTCTTTGGTTAGGCATCTTAGAAGGTTACCTAACACCCTATTGACCACCTCTGTTTGTCCATCAGTCTGAGGATGATGAGCTGATCCAAAAGATAGGTTGGTACCTAATCTACTCCATAGAGTCTTCCAAAAATGACTCATGAACTTCACATCCTTGTCCGAGACAATGCTCAATGGAAATCCATGGATCCTTAAAATTTCTTTGAAGAAAAGGTGAGAAATATAGCTAGCATCATGGGTGGTTTTGCAAGGGATAAAGTGACTCATCTTACTGAATCTATCTACCACCACATAGACACTATCAAACCCTATCTTAGTCTTAGGGAGTCCTACCACAAAGTCCATGCTAACACACTCCCATGGTCTGTTAGGAATGAGTAGGGGTTGATATAAACCTAAATTACTAGCTCCTCCCTTGGCTTTCATACACACTACACACTACTCCACATACCTCCTAACATCCCTTGACAACTTAGGCCAATAGTAGAACCTTTGCACTAGTTCCATTGTCTTATTGATGCCAAAATGTCCACTAAGACTACCATTATGCTTTTCCTGGATGAGGTTCTCTCTCATTGATCCTTTTGGAACACATAACTGATTTCCCTTGAATAACAATCCACTTTTCAATGTATACTCTGAGTATTGACTATGAAAATGATTCTCAAAGTCAGAACATACCTTGTATGCCTCCGAGAATTCTTCATCTTCCCCATAGAGATCCTTGAAACTCTCTATTCCAATGCTCTTGATCTGTATCTTTTGTACTGTCAACAATCTCTTGCTTAGTGCATCTTCTACCTTGTTCATTTGTCCCTTCTTATGCTTGATGGTGAAAGTAAAATCTTGGATGTATTCCATCCATTTCAAATGTCTATTGCTCAACTTCTCTTGAGTGTTGATATAGCTAAGTGCCTGATTGTCAGTAAAGACTAAAAACTCTTTGGGTAGAAGGTAATGCCTCCACTTCCTAAGTGACTGAACTAAAGCATAAATTTCTAGGTCATAGGTGGAATACTTCTTCTTAGCTTCATTGAGCTTTTCACTAAAGAAATCTATAGGCCTACCTTCTTGGCTTAGAAATCCTCCTACTGCAATTCCACTAGTATCGCATTCCACAGTAAACAACTTATCAAAACTAGGTAATAAAAGAATAGGTTGAGTTGCCACTTCTTGTTTTAGTTTCTCAAAACCTTTCTCAGCTTCTTGAGTCCACTTAAACTTAATTTTTAAACCACCTTTGATTGTATCAAGGACTGGTGCACAAATGCCACAAATGTTCCTTATGAATTTTCTATAAAATTGAGCCAATCCATGAAAACTTATTACCTTTGTCCTTGTGGTTGGTGTAGGCCAATTTAGGATAGCTTCCACCTTGCTTGGATCCATATTCAATGATCCTTGGGATACTACAAACCCCAAATACACAAGCTCTTGTTTGAAGAACTCGCATTTCTCTAGGTTGATGGCTAACTTCTCTTCTTCCAATCTTCTAAGAACCAACTCCACATGCTTTAGGTGTTCTTTTTTTGTCTTGCTAAAGATGAGTATATCATCAAGATATACCACCACAAATATCCCTATAAAGTCTTTGATCACTTCATTCATGAGCCTCATGAATGTGCTAGGGGCATTAGAGAGGCCAAATGGCATAAATCTCCACTCATACAACCCATCAGTTGTCTTAAATGTTTTCTTCTGCTCATCTCCATCCTTGATTCTGATCTGATGGTATCCACTTTTGAGATCCAACTTGGTAAAGTACTGAGCTCCTCCAAGATAATCCATCAAGTCCTCAATCCTAGGAATAGGGAACCTATACCTGATTGTGATTCTATTTATAGATCTAGAATTAGTGCATAATCTCCACTTGACTCCATTTTTGGTTGCTAAGACCACTGGTACTGCACATGGGCTGATGCTTTTCCTAATTAACCCTTGATCCAATAACTCCTGCACTTGTCTAGCTACCTCTAGGTTTTGATCCGGTTTAAGCTTGTAGGATGCTTTATTTGGAAATGAAGCTCCTGGTATGAATTCAATCTGATGACTAATGGCTCTCTTTGGAGGTAAAGTTGCAAGTGTCCCATCACTAACTATGTCCTTGAACTGTTCTAAAAACTTTTGGACTGCTCTAGGTATGACTGATTTCTTAGCCTTGTCTTCTTCTTTGGGTTGCAACATAACCACATATCCTTCACCTCCTTGTTGTAGGTTGTTAATAAACTCTTTACCATTGCTCAATAAGACACTAGGTGTCTTTGAATGTCCTTCTTCCTCATCTAACAGTGACTGTAATTTGAATGTATTTCCATCCTTATTGAATAAGATAGTATTTGCCTTTCCATCATAGATTACACCTTTGTCATACTGCCATGGTCTCCCCAATAGTAGATGGCATGCATCCATGGGTAACACATCACATAACAACTTATCTTTGTAACCTCCAATGGAGAACTCCACCGTTGTTTTCTCATTGACAAGAACACTCTGCCCTTTGTTCAACCATGTTACTTTGTAAGGGTTAGTGTGGGGTACCTTCTCCAAATTAAAATTCCTTACTGCCTCTTCTAAGATTATGTTATCAGTAGACCCTAAGTCCACTATAACCTTACACACCTTTCCAAGAATTTTACACCTTACCCTAAATAAGGCTCTCCTTTGCTTTTGCTCTTCCTTGTCCGGTTGTCTGATCAAAACTCTTCTAAACATCAGATTCTCCCCCATTTCTGATTCAATATGACTGACCTCTGGTGATTTGGTACTCATGGTGTCCTCTTGAGCATATGCTATTCTCTTCTCAATATTTGATGAAGACGATTTCTCTCGGCACCTATAAGTTGGATGTCCTACTTGACCACAATGATAACACTTCATATTGGAAAAGTATGAGTTGCTTTTGCTTGCTCCTCTTCCTCTATTTGATCCTCCTTGAGGTCCTCTACCTCTTCCATAACCTCCTCTAGAAGGTGTTTCACTTCCATGTTCTGTGAGTTTAGACTCTCCTTGGTTTCTTTGTTCAGTTCCTCTACCTTTGTAGCCACCTCTATGTCCTCTTTGATCTCTACCTTTGCGTCTACTCTTAGAATTCTGATCTTGTTTCCTCTTGCTTCTTTCCTCAATATTAATGCCAATTGATAGCATTGGTGTACTATCTTGGGACTTAAAAGAGTCATCTCCTCTTGAATGTTCCACTTCAAGACGTTAAGATACCTAGCCACCTTGACACTTTCATCTTCTAAAACATTAGACCTCATACAAATTTTTTGAAAATCCTCTGTGTAAGTGCTCACATGTTGGTCTCTTTGCCTCAAGCTTTGTCTCTTCTTATGTAACTGAATCTCATAATCATCTAGCATGTATGCTTCTCTTACTTTTGCAACCATACCCTTCTAAGTTGAAATAGGCTTCTTGCCTTCCTTTTCCCTCTCTATCTGGATGAATTTCCACCATGTCAAGGCAAATCCTCTCAACCTTTATTTAGCCACCTTCACTTTCTGTGCTTCAGTGAATCCATCACACTCAAAATGGTTTTCCATTCCTTCTATCCAATCCATGACTAGATCAGCTTCCAATTTCCCACTAAACAATGGTATGCCTTCAAATGCCTTTCCACTCAAAGCTTTCAATGCCTTTAAGAATGGCTCCTCTTGTAGAATAGGGTCATGTTTAGGGGTCTTGTCTTCCTCTGCAACCTCTTCACTCTTTGGTACCCTGCCTTCCAATCTATCACTAACCTCTTTGGCCTTGGTCTGCACATTACTCAATGCTTGCTCAAGTTGAGCTAGTCTTTCCCTCAATCTCCTATTTTCTTCCTCTTGATTTTCAACCTTCTTTTCCAACTCAATTTTCGTCACCACAGTTGTGGAACCACTGGATTCAAGCTCTGACATACAAGATTCTATCCCAAATCTTTAACTTGCTCCGGTACCAATCTGATAGGGAGGTTGGATGAAACAATCATTATTCCATGCTTTGGATCTTACTTGGAAGACTTCTATGGTGCCACACTCCACCACCTTAACCTATAGGACCACTTTCTCGTTTAGGTTCCCCTGGTTAACCTTGCCAACCCAGCTACCATGTCAAATCCTACCTACCAAGCCAACCTTGGTGCAATGCTTCAACTCTTCCTTAGCCCTTAATCCACCCTAAAGGCTAACATACCCCAAGAACTAAAACTTAGCTTTGCAGGGGTGTGGAGATGTTTCCAATACCTTCAATCCATCCTCCTATGGTTCTTGAAGGTCTACTAAGCTCCATTTACAAGTCGCTTCCACCAAACCCTCATCTAGGGTTTTAGTCCACTATTCCTAGAAATTCCAATTAGGCTTCCTTCTCCGAGAAAACTAGTTGATTCCCCAAAGTTTCCCGAAGAACACCTCAATCTTTCTTTGGGTTTCTTAATGCATATGCCACCTCTCAATGTTTTTTGGGATCTTAAGCCTCCACTGCCCGTACAATACCCCAAACTAGAAATTAGTAAGAACCTAGATTATTGTAGGTCTTTCTTGGCTTCTCTGCAGACTATTAAGATTTCCTCTCACCAAACGGGTTGGTGGAGCTTCTTCCTCCATTCTATTCCTTGGCAAGGCTCATACCTACCCTCTCCACACTGTGATTTTCCAGGAGATGGACACCCCTGCAAGTCAAGTGCTCTACACTTCTTGTCTTTCCTAGTCGGACACTGTCAGGCTCGCCTAGGAGAAGACTTCCACAGTGATACCCTGACTTCTAAAGACTCCTAATCCTACCATATTTATAGTCATGGAGTCTAGTCAAAATTCCCAAAGGCCCGTACACTATGTATAGTGGGAATGTGAACTAAACCTCCATTCTTCACAGACTGCCAGTCAGAACAACAATTTGAAAGAAACAAAATAGCTACAAACAACGCTTGGAAATTTAACACACTAACAAACTAATTCCACATAAAGCTTCAATAACAACTACACTACATTCTACATCACCTACAATATCCAATTCAATCCATTCAAGAACTATTATAATGGCAAAATTAGAAACTCTCACATTAACACCACTGTTCTCATTTGAATTTCAAAATTTCCAATACTCCCAAGGCTTCCAATCTTGCTCTTAGGTCGAGGCACACCCTATATAGGTCAAAAAAAGTAGTTATGCCTTCCCTTTACAAAGTGGAAAAGCTGCAAAAATGCAACATTTTGCAACTTGTGCCAATTTCTAGCAAACTTTTGCAAATAAGTTCCAAAACTCATTAAGCCTTTCCACACCTTATCCTAATGATCACTAAGGATCAATACATGTCCCTAAGCCTCTAATTATTTCTCACCTACCCTATGGTCAATATGACCTTCATGGAAAACATACCAAAAACAAGAATCAAAACTAGATTGCCTAGTGTGTCCTAGGTGCTCCTGCACCAAAAATGGTGTAGCGAGAATGGGTGTGATAAGAAGGGAATATAGTGGGAAAATAATAGTGAACTAATTATAATGTGATTCTTGTTGAATGGAATAAGAATATAGGTTCATAATGGAAATTTGGAGGTAAAAGAGTTGTTTTTGGGTGGGTTTGTACTTGCAAGGGCATTACAATTTTCATGTGATAGGAAGTGTAATGTAACAATGTCCATTGACTTGAGAATCTTTCAAGGATGTTAGTGTGGTGTGTAGATTTCTATGTGGTGTGGAAGAATCCTAGTCAAAATTCCCCCATTGTCAGAAAATGACAACGTAGGGATGTGAATGAAAGCTTAGGGTGATGGTAGTTTCCATTATTGACTTATAAGGATAAAGTAAGGTTATGTTATTGGAAATTGCACAAGGGTGAAATTTTATGCCATTATAAAACCATACACTCCTAGTCCCATCAACATGACTTGCACATTGCATGACCTAGAGGGGGATTATATTGTTCATGAGACTAAGTTAGCTAGTCAATCGACATAGATTTGATTAATGGATATTGAAGAGTTAAAAATATAAATTATTTAAAATGGGAATTAGCTCAAATTTAATTAAATAATAAAATATAATTAAATTAAATGGATGAAAGTGGGAATTATTACATGACTATTAATTAATAAATGATAATATGAGGTAAATGGTAATATTTTAATGATGAATAATGAATAATTAATGTGATTAATTATAAGTGAATTATAAGTTGATGACTAGGGTTAGGTGGAATAATTTAGGTATATACACTAATCTTAGTTATCTATGATTAAATTGGTTAGATTTTTCTTTCACCTTTGTGGTAGCCCAAATTTTTCGATTAGTGTCATAACATTTAATTTTTATTGAAAATGTTAATTTAATCATAGTGAATAACTATCAAATAAATTAATATTTAGACTAATATAAGTAGTTTAATTTGGTTAAGATTAATTTATTAGTGTAAGTTATTTGATATTGAAATTAAATACATGTATTGAATTGAAATAAGGGAGTTAAGGTTTTATTTATTCTATGATGTGAATCTTACCTAATTAAAAATTATAAAAAATATTATTATTTGATATCTAATATTATATTATATATTAGAGAGAAATGATTTAAATCCTATAATGTTTTGTCTTTTCACATTTTTTTAGATTTTGTGGGTTTTCAACTGTTTTGGATTTTTTTCAATATTGAAAGCCTATATAATAAAAATGTAGAAGATTAAAAAAATATAAGGCTAAGAAAGTATATGGTCCTTGTTGGGTTTTTGAATGCGGATGTTCTAACCTAACAATAATAAATCACAAAGAACACACCAAGAATTCTAAAACGAGTCAGGTGGGAGTGACTTCTAGTGTGGGCCTGCAAGCCAAAGGATAGTACACTTACCTATGAATTGATAGCTAGGGATCACCACCCCATAGAAAATTTTAGTATCCCTTACCAAAGGTTTCTATAATATTCACCATGGTTAGCTCTATCTCATCACATGGAGGTATATGGTGAGTAACTTCAAGGTATGACATGCATCCCTTGTAACACAATAAAATACAATCCAATGACTTAGGATTATGTTTACGATTTCTCTAGAGGAAAATATATAAAAATTAGATGATCAACAAGTGTGAGTTTGGAGCAAGAGAAAATATCATACCATCCTTTAATGTTGTGACGTGAATCACTAGTAGCCCCAAGGATGTGCCAAACATGACATGACTAGATTGAGATACAAATTTTTGTTCTCCCCCTTTGATATACCACACAAAAACATATGGAGCTAAGGCCATCCTCTAGGATAAAAAATTTTCTAGAAAAACCTCTTAATTTAAGTAAAAATTGAGAAGTGATGTTTCTAATTCTCAAGATCATGAAAATGTTTCAAAGAAGATCATACAAACACCCTTAGAAATAAAAATAATAATTTTTTCTTCGATTAAAAGAGTAAAAATGTGGTGTTATTTTTCATCCCACAAAGTATTAGTTTAAAAATACACATAAAAATATTAAGTGCATACAAGGAAAAATGTCCATAAATTTTTATTCTAACAATTGACCTACAAAAAAATACCTTAGAAGTTTGATGTTTTAACACTTTATCCTATGGAAAGGTTTGTTTGTGTTTTTTTGTCTTTGATAATGAAAGGAATACATATTTAAAGATCAATTGAAAACTAAACTTGTATACCATTAAAATCCATGAATTTTTTTGATAAAATTAAAAAAAATCACCAAAACATGATAAAGTATGTGGAAGATACACTAGTTTGAAATTTTAAAGGGAAACACTCACTTTAAATTATTATACTTGATTGTTGAGAGTTGATATGAAAAATACATCTATACCAATTCTTGCATCTTAGAACCAACTTCTTGATGCCTACAAGAAGTTGAAAAATTCTTAAGTATCACAAAATTTATAAGCATTTTATATAGGTAGATGGTTTAGAGAATTGCATACAAAGGAGTTAAGAATTTGGCCCCATTGGGCTTAGTGCTTGGTCACTAATGAGGCTAGGGACTAATTGGGATTTGAAAAATAAAAATTAAAAAGGGTAGGATTTAGTGGACTATCCCTTGTGATCGTAAGCTAGGCAAGACTATGACAAGCATCTAAATGAATTTCTAGTAGGCTTATGACAAACCCTGGTCACTCATGTGACTATGTGTTTAATTTTTGAATTAATAAAAAGAAAATAAGTAAAAATTGAATCTTCCTTTGTGTAAGTGTAGGTGGGAGAACATTTAATATACACATTAAATGAATATGTATTTACCATATAATTTGTTACATAATGTAAGAATACACACTGAAAGGTTGTATAAATACAATATAATATGATGTGTATACATCATAAATATGAGCATGGGTACTATATCTATTGTAGGAACTGTATATATGTTTGAGGTTTCTATATATATATATTACTTCACCTATGAGTATATGCTAGACAAAGGGGGGTTTTTATGGTACACACTATATTTTTATGTGTATATGATAGATAAAAATGAAATTATGCATGTGTGCATATACCAATTTGTTCAACAATAGAAAATTGGGCATATACACAAAAACATTGAGGTATACTCAACAATACATAGATAGAAATGAAGGTAGACTTAGCAAAAATATTATCTATATATCAATGATTAAAACCTATGATTGTGCATAGCATAAAAGAAAACATAAAATATCAATAATATATATATATATATAATGCATATATATTCAAACACATACAAAAACCAAAGAACATGTACTATATATTGTATATAGTATGATCATATGGATTTTCTATGGTATTATTCTATGATTGTATGCAAATCAAAAAAAATTGTTTTTAGAAAAATAAAGTTTATTGTCATTTTTCCTCTCTCGACCCACCCAAACACAATTGTGATGTTTATTTCAGCTCAAAATAATTTTTTTAGAAGATGGCTCTCATAGCCATTTAATAAAAAATGTAACCTATGAGACAAAAGATAAACAAACAAACCTACAAACAATAGTTTAGTAAAAAAAATTAGTGTTCACATTGGGTTCACTAGAATGTAAGCAACAAAATTCAATAGATGAAATTATAAAAAAAGAAGCATAAATAGAAGTCAAATTAAACCCCTAGTCTACAAACATCAAAAGGAAATGATATTTCACTATTCCTTTTGATATGGATGCAATCTCAATAGCATAACACTTATAAAATAGTGAGTGGCCAATTTGACATAATGGGATTTTTGGTAGAAAATTAGTGGAGTTTACAATCATGTTTTCCTTCATGACACAACTTCCAACATCTCTTCTAATTTTAAGATTCTTTTCATACTTTTTGTAAAAGATTTACTTATTAGTTTGTCTTTAGAGAAATTCTTCCTATGTAACTCTCCTACTTTAAATAGGATCAATTCCTTTGAATCAGTACAATCATGTTATTTTCACCTCTTCTTAGTCCTAAAGCATTGCATAATTTTCATTTACCTTCATATTTGAATGATTTTACTACATTATTAGATTTTTATGCTATGTATATTTTATTTACAAGCAATATTTGTGAATTTTGTCCCTCTTAGTATTTGTTAAATCCCTTACCTCCATATCTATGTATAAGATTTTCTAAATGGATACTTGTGTAAGTTTAAGTAGTTTCATTTTTCCTCCATGCTACTAGGAGCAAGGAAGAAACCAATTAAATCTCAATGTAGTAGAATATGATTAGTTTGTAGGTTTAATGTATGTTGATTTTAATCAACATTTACATCTAGGTTTAGTAATGGACCCTTGAAATTCTTTGGAGAATTTATCTCATTCACAAAGTTTTGACACCTTGAGATCATTCTCATTATGTCACTATATTGTCAAACAACAAGTTCAACAAAGGGTAAAAATCTAGATGACAATATTTTGTGACACACTCAATGTGACTAGTTTGATGAGCTATATTTCATATTGTTGAGAGATTTGGTTATAATATTTTTAGTCTATTTATTGAACACATATACAAGCACTTGTAAATTCTAATCTTTGGATTTAGACTGTGTTGAGCATTTCATGCCAACAAGATCTTCTTTAAGAGGTCATTTTTAGATCATTGAATTACTAGTAATTACTTCAAGAATAAGAAGAAATAGAAGTTTTATATCATCAACTAGAAGAACTATGGATTTAATATCACCCTCCACAAGAGCCCAATCACTCATTTTGGTAGGTTTTCTAAACCAAGGGTAATTGGTATCAATATTTATTTGTATTCATATAGAACATTATTTCATTCCACACCTATAGTTGCTCTAAGAAACCATGTCTTTGTCACCTTTAATGGAAAGATTTTTTTTTTTAAAGGAGATCATATACCAATAATTATATTAAAAATATACCATATTTCATTACTAAAATAACTACAACCAATGTAGAGGATACAAAATATATTACCAACATATTTTCTATTTGTAATATTAGAGAAGACAATGTGGCTATTAGAATTTTAGCCACATATTTGAAAGGAAAATTATTATAGTGGTACATAGTTTTGTAGCCCAATTCCATTCACAACTAGAATGAGTTTGGTGAAAGTCTTTGTGAATAACTTGAAGACAATAATTTGACAACCTATCACTCATAGAACAATTGACCCTAAATAAGAAAGCTCATCATGGATTAGTGGGAAAATTTAACTTCATATAAATAAATAAAATTGGGATAGGATCCTCTCCTTAGTTAAAACTTCCCCTAATCATGCATTGTTGTACTACTTAGTGGCCATAAATAGTGATGTTATTATTGTTAGAGTAAATTTTTTAACTTAATTATGTTAATTAAGTTACCTTTATTCCTCTCTTAATATTTCACTTTAGTTTGCATATTGTGACATTTAATAATTATATTAATATTTAAATGTCTACCTATTAGGGTTAATTTTAGGGTTGCACAATCTCCTTTTATAAGGATTGATCATTGTATTTTATTTACTATCTCTTAGGGAAAACTTTAGTGGTGAATATTCGCCAATTGGCTAATAATAGAAATTAGGAGCTCCAAAAATGGCTAATAGTACAAGCTGAAACGAAGACTAAATCGCCAGGTTTTTACGAAAAAATAATTTTGTCTCGATTAATTCGCCATGTAACCGATGCGTCATCAAAACTGATTCGCCAATATTTTGTATAGTTACTAAAAAAATTAATTATATTCGCCAGCAATATTATATTCCTCCGATTAATTTTGGGGCAATATCGCCACTAATAATAAATTACTATTTAATTTGAGGAATATTTTATTTTATCTATTGCCATAGATTAGTTTTTTAATCGAATGGTTGTAGGTTGATTCCAGGCCCTAATACACATGTGCCTTTTAAAAGGCTTGTTGAGGCCCAAAATTTGTTTTGGGCCACATGATTAAATCTAATCATGTGGCCCAAAACAAATTTCGAGCCTCAACAAGCTTTTAAAAAAGCACATGTGTATTCGGGTGCGGAATGAACTTGCAGCCGTCCTTTGTTCTATCAATGGGATGCCATATAATGTTTCTTCGATTCCCATAGTTCCCCTATGCACCATACGATTGTGATGGGAGTTCCGTCGATGAAGCATTGTTAGGCCGATGGTATTGAATTTTGTTAGGAATGGGGGAAGATCTGGCCCTTGACCCCGCCTGTATTGTGATAGGAGCGTGCCAAGATTCACTAGGATTCACCACTATGATTATTATTTTTTCCAATTATTTATTAAGATTCGCCAGGATTTTACAAACATTTTAATATTCTGCATAAGATTCACCAGGAAAATTGATATATTTTTTCAAATAAAAGGAGAGATTCGCAAGGATTTTACACCTTCACCGAAGGGGGGGTTTCTGAAAGTTATCCCTACTCTCTCTGATTAATACATTTTTCAGCTTTCAAAGCACCCTTACTTTTTTATCTCCATCTCTTCTTTCTGTGATAGGTTATTTGCATGCAGGTGATCTTCAGGGCTTATGAAGTTTGATTTCATAGCTTCTACATGGTACCAGAGCTCCAGACCTGCTGCTTCTTGTCCGTGTTTTGAATGATTTTTGGAGCTTCGAGGGCTTGGGGTTTTACTTTTATATCCAAGGCATACCTCTTTCATTTGGTGAATTTTGAGTCAATGTGGCCTCACCATTGCGTCTCAAACGTTCGATCTAGTCAAGATTGACCTTTGTTTCGTCAAATTTCGGTTCACAGCATCAGATCTGCGAGGGTTTGCAAGTTTTTAAGGGTTCTTGATCGAGAGTGCACCTACAATTTTGGAGTGTTTTGAGTCCAAACCGACTTCACTATCTCGTTTAGAGTGCCCAAAAACCCCTAAATTGACTGTCAAATCATCGAAATAGGACACAGTGACTCCGAGAGGCAAAAAAGAATTCATTTATGGGTCGTACAGCCTGGTATGGCACACATTCCAAGAATTTTTTTTAAAAAACACAAAGTTAAATGGGTGTTTTCGTTAGTTAACCACTAGCGGTTAATGCTAGCAGTTAATGTTAGCGGTTTGCCAAACCACCAAGCTTAACACCCAAAACCCTTTTGGAGTAGTTTTGGTATTTTGGCCATACCTTCTACATACGAACTCGGTTTTTCGAAAATAAAATATCATCGAAAAGCTAGTTTTGAGCCTGATCCAATGCTACAAGTTTGATTTTCTAATTTTTCCATTTTGATGCTTGTTTTAGAATTCAAAGTCAGAACATGTTTTTTGCACTTCGAGGGGCGTAACTTTTGCGTCTGGACTCCGTTTCGCGTAAAAAATAGGAGCTAGAAAGGTGTTTGAATTCTCTTTCCAAATCTACAACATATTTTCCAAGATTTTCCCTAGGTATATTTTATTTAGCCTTTTGTGTTTTCACGATTTGCTTAATTACTTGGACATTTTGGCACTTGGGAACCTCTTGTTTGCATCATTAGGCTCTATTTCATTTGATCTACATGCAGTAAGGTCATTTTTCTCATATTTTTTCGTTTGAAAAGTTATCATGGGTTTTTTGACTCACCCTTCAGTTGTTATTCTAGAACGAGGTAATTATGAGTCATGGGCAAAGGACATACTTACACATTGTAAGTGGCTTAATATTTTTCCTTATTTGTATGATCTCATACCTAAACCAGCCACGTCAAAGGGAAAATTAGCTTGGGATATCATTAGAGATCACATAGTAGGACTTATCATGTCTAGTGTTGATAATGACACTGTGTAAGATATATCAGATATTTTTTGTCCCCACCCACTTTGGACACATCTTTCGGAGATCTATGGAGACCCCAATCTCTCTCCATTCCTAGAGGATCCTTCTTTAGATTGTCTCTTACCCATTGTTTTGAGAGATAATACACCCTTTGATCATGATACTCTAGAGGAGCTTGAGTATTTAGGCACCCTTACATGTTCTGATAGATCAGAAGCTTGTCTCACAGTTCCTACTCTTCAGATTGAGACTTCATCAACATCACTCATTGTTCCTGATTCAATGTAGCATGATATCATTCATCTTCCAACCATAGCTACTTTGGACTCTTATGTTGCAGATATATGTTTCTTGTTTCTAGAGTCCTATATTGCAGATTTGGAGGATTATTTTGAGGACATTCATCTCCTCTACCTTGATAGTTAGGTTATCACTGTACGCCCACCATTATCAGTGCATTTAGAGGTTTCATTTTAGGATTCTCCACATCTATTTGGATTTGGCATCATTTTTTTCAGTTTAGATAGAGAGATTTTTCAGCATCCGATCATGGCACACATCTTGAAATAGACTGGTTCATCACTCTTCACAAGGTTTCTTCGACATCGTCCTTTGGATCCATTTCTTCCCAAGGGGAGGAATATCATTTTCTACTTTAGGATCTCCTTTTGGATTCTATATTAGACATCTACAATTGCGACAAGAGTTTCTTCATTGTGGGGGCCTTCTTGTCTCTTTCTATCTCTCCTATGGATACCATTGTATATGTGTGTATATGATAGAATTTGTCTATGGGGGGTATCATGTAATCCACCTCCTATCCTTCTTTCATTAGTGCATTGAATTTATTTCTTTGTATTCTATTTTGGGGATGAGTTTTGTTCCCTATAGGTTTTCTCCTTTACCCCGTTTCCTTTATTTTTCATTTATTTTGTAAATGGGTACTTGATCAGGCCTAGTTGTCAGGACCCATGTTTACTTCCATGCATTGTAGTTACTTTTTCTTTCTTGCACATTTTTGTAGCTGCAATCTTGCTCATCTTAAGGGGGGTGTTAGAGTAAAGGTTTTAACTTAGTTATGTTAATTAAGTTACCTTTATTCCTCTCTTAAGATTTCACTTTAGTTTTCATATTGTGACATTAAATAACTATATTAATTATTAAATGTATACCTATTAGGGTTACTTTTAGGGTTGTACAATCTCCTTTTATAAGGATTGATCATTGTATTTAGCTTACTCTCTCTGATTAATACATTTTCCAGCTTTCAGGGCACCCTTTCTTTTTTATCTCCATCTATTTTTTTGTGACAGGTTATTTGCATGCATGTGATTTTCGGGGTCTATGAAGTTGGATTTCACAATAGCCCAATTTCGTTCACAACTAGAATTATTTTTGTGAAATTTCTTGTGAATAACTTGAAGACAATAATTTGACAACTTATCACTTATAGAACAATTGACCCTAAATAAGAAAGCTCATCATAGATTAGTGGGAAAATTTAACTTCATATAAATAATTTTTTTTGCGATAGGATCCTTTCCTTAGTTATAACTTCCCCTAATCATGTGCATTCTTGTACTACTTAGTGGCCATAAATAGTGATGTTATTCTATAGTCAATGGGAGAGATAACTTTTCCAAATAACTATCCCATGGAAATAAGTCTAGAATACTATTTAATATAGGCTAGGAAGGTAGCCCCAAGGCCCCAAATGTCTTTATTTCTAGAAATTACACCTATGCATACCACCTAGACACCTCTACTTGTAGTGCAACAAGTAATCAACCCAATATATATGTTTCTCCTTAAAATGAATTGCATGAAGTAAAAATCCAACTACAAAATGTTGGAAACGAGCTGGTGAATTTAAAGAGGTAGAAATCCCAGAATAAAAGCTCTTATTAGCCCTATAACCAAGCTTACCAACCAAATAAATAGTCGTACTAGGGAGATATATAAGGGAATGATAACTGGAACTACACTAGGCCTCTAAAAATTATTAATCTAGTTTTTGAAAGTATATCAAAGTCTATTGGTATAGTACATAATAACCTAGAGTAAGATTGTGAGTGGTGTTGTTGAGTGGAGAATTTTTTTTTTTTGAATAAATTTAAAATATGTATGTCCCATTTTGATGAGAATCAAATAATTTTACGTAGTTTAAAGACATGGCTTGTTATTCATTTTCAACTATTTGAATTTTTAATATTAATTAATTTATGAATTATTAATTTTTTTAACAATAATATCTTGTAAAAATAATTATAATTGTTTTTATAAATAATATTTTATTCATTACTTTTCTTTTTTAAATGCATCTTATAATTTTAGTCGTGTTTATGTGTGTCATGTATATAGCTACGTATAAAAAAGGAAAAAAAAAATCATCTCAATATGGTTTATTTTCTCTCAGATCTCTTAATATTGCATTCAAAAATATAATTGAAATTTGAAATGATATATTATATTTAAATTCTTCTTATATATAATTTCATTCAATTTAGATATAATTTAATATTTTTTAAGTTGAATTTAAAATTTAAAGTTGAATTCAATTTTGGATGTGATATTGTTTAATTTTACAAATATCACACATATTTTTTAGGTCTTACATCAATCAATAAAAATATTTCCCACCTTAATTTTTTGTGACTTATAAAGATGTAAAAATAGAATATTTTGTCTCTTAGAAGAACTAACCTCTTTAAAATTGTTACTCTATTAGAGTTTACAATTAAAATATTTATTATAAAATTTTTAATTATTTTTTTCTTAATTATGAGTTTTATTAGCACTATGTATGTAAGTGTTATATATTATCCTTTTCCTTAAAATTATAATGTATATATGTTTATAAGTCTGAGTTTATTTGCAACAAAGAGGCAATTGTTTAGATTGTTGCAATGAAACCATTTAAATTCTTGAAAATATTTAATGGATTCTTTAATTTACTAATCTAGCTTCATTAATTTATTTTTCCTCTTATTTAAAAGTAAATATTGTAGGGTGAAGAGTTTTAGTTTTGAGAATAGGATTACAAGAAATAGATTGATAACTTAAGCATAAAATGGTTTATTTTATTAAGTAGTTTTGAGATATAATATTTTTTTTCTCTAGAATCTGATAAACCATTTTTTAATAATAGAAGATGACAAAAAATATTATATATGTCCTATGTTTATGAAATTTGAATCATACATATCTTTTAAAGACATGATCTTGTTAATTTTAAACTATTTGACATTTTAATATTATCTTTTATCCTACTAAAATATTTAACAATAAAATTCAATTAACATAATTGCAATAAACTTAATAAATATAATATTTTATTTATTAATTTGCATTTGTTAAATGTATCTTATGCATTTAATAATATTCTCGTGTATCATGTTTATATTTATATATAAACAAGAGTGTATACACTAATAAAATTAATTACTAAAACTAATTTTCAGTTCAATATGATTTTTTTTTTAGCAAATCTTTTATTATTTCATTCAAAATTACAATTTAATTTCAAAATAATATGTTATATTAAAATTCCTACCAAATTTTATTGACTTTGAATATAATTTAAGTTTTTAAAAGTTTTATTTAATTATAAAAATTTAATTGAATTTAGGATGCAATGTTCCATTTGATTAAGACATTACAAATATGTATATATATATAGATCTTAGCTCAATGAATAATAATATTTTGGATCTTTATTCTGTGTGTTTCATGAAGATTTACACAAGAATTAATGACACAAATTAACAAAATATGAGTAAAATAGAATATTAGATCTCTTCGAGGAAGAAACCTCTTAGAAGTACTGCTTTATTATACGGTGTCTAGTTTCTAGAAGTCATTCAGGCAAGATACTCTTTGAGTAAGTAGAGATAAGTTTCTATATCGTGGCGTTGAAAAAGTTTAGCCCTCCAGCTCAAGTTGGAAGGATCCAGCCGAATCTTCTTACCCACATGACAGTATGCCCACTGTCCCAGAAGTTTTTGTCCCTCAAGGCGTGCCACTGGTTTGGGTGCATTCTCATTCAAAATAAGACCAGGCACCTTTGTAATCAAATCGCCCTTCACTTCCACACGCAGGACATTAACTCCAACCTCTTTCATACGATCAGCGAAGGCTCGGTTACCCACCCGCGGAGAAGCGAAGGTGAAGACTGTGACGGGTATTGAAGGCCACATCAGTCTCATATCATATGCACTCATTGTTGCGAGGGCACCTCCCATGCTGTGTCCTGTAACTGTTATGCTCAACCTTTGCCCTTCATACATTTCCAATAACCCTCTAATCTCACTCTTAATAATGTCCCTTGGGCTGTGGTCACATTCGTTCTTGCCTTTGTCTTTATAATACCCTAGAAACCCCTTACATATCCCGACGACAGGGTTTGAATTTGTGCCAGGAACTACGTTGTCTTCCCAAGGAACTACTTTGTCTTTAAGATTTTGAATCCATTCGCCTGGTTCGCTGGTCCCTCTAAACGCAACCACTATATCACGCCGTCCGAGTCTCCTTATTTCAGTTTCGTCAATGCAAACGGCTATGAAGCCAATCCAATCAGCGTTCATTCTCTTGAGCCCTAAGTAGGACTTGGAGGAGCGAACATTGGCATAAATGTAAGCTTTAATTTCGTAGCCGCATCCCCGCAAATTATGAGACTCCTCGAACAGGGAGTTATTGTTAAGTATTCGAGAATTGTTTATTGCAGTGTAGCATACACTTGCAAATTCACCGTATCTGAGTATCTCAGATTTGAGAGTGGAATCGAAGGGCTCAAGCAGGCCTTCCCAGGAGTTGTCGCCCTGTATATCTCCCCATCGATCGCCAACAATGGGTTTCTGCTGCTGCTCTTCTCTACTCTCCATTTTTCAGGTAACTAAAGTTATATCTATAAACTGGTGGCTTCTCTTAACTCAAATTAGAGATGAGAAATGGAATGATGAATTTATGTTATTGATAATAGAGATGAGAAATGGATTGATGGCTTTCTGTAACTGATATTATAGATGAGGCGTACGGACTATGAGGATAATGGCCTATAAATAACCAGAGAACTAATACGTTCAAGAATAGTCTACACATTTTTAAGTAGTTTTGGTCCTCTTATAACGTAGACGCGTTCAAAACTACGATTCAGTTTGCAGTCGGAAGGGACTTTTCAAATTGAAATTTCTTTTTAAGAATTCGTATGAAGAAAGAATCCAAGTTCGAGAAGTCTTACGTGTTCAAAATACGTAAATATAACGCACAACCACAACTCAGTTTGCAGGGGGGAAATGGGTCGAATGACTTTTCAACACAGAAATTTGTAAATTGACATTTCTTATTAAGAATTCAGATGGAGGAGGAATTTAAGTTTGAGAAGTACGCAGTGTTTTTTAACTACAACAAATCTTTTAGAGGTTTGGTGTCCCTTATCACATCATTTCCATAATCGATCTCAATTTTTTTGCCCAATTACCAGATTTCCTACACTTGAAACAGGCAAACGGAATGGTTTCAAACTCTATATTCTATTCCCAGGAACCCAGTTTAGATTGGATCTCAATCGATGATGGTAAATCTGCTTCCTATGGAGCTCCCAAACATATCCTAACAAAAACTAATCTCTTTCTAGCAGCTTTCATTGTGTCAATCGAAAGGAGCTCACCAAAGGAGCTTGCAATACCATGGAAGATGTCTTCACTCCAGTACTCCAGGGGCAAACCTGGAAGTCTAACCCAGACTGGGACATTCTCAAAGATGGAATCTGATAGATCCAAGTGGGAGGACCATTTCTTTAGAGCCAGGGAAGATTTCCCTATCACCTAAGGACCTCCACCTCTTACAGCTGTGATATCCTCTCTGCAAGTAAATTCAAACGCAAAAAAACCTTTTGGAAGAGCAACAACTGAGACTTTCCCACTGGTTCTCCATTTATTTTTAACAAACTCCCTGACCACTTCAATATTTGGTCTAGGGCCCATGAATTTCCCAACCAGAGTTCATTCCATTAGGGCTATATTATGGTCTATGATCAGATCTGGAATGGAAATAGAAAACTTACCTCTAGCTGGGGATGAGATATTTTTGCACTGGAGGGAAAGAAGACTTTCCATTAGGTTTTACCTCAAATAGAGAGGTCCAGGTTTTGCGATTGCCTCCAAAACCGCCTATGGTCCCCACTCCCCATCTATCTTTCTCGTTTTTACCGGTGGAAGATGCAGCAATGATAATCTCCAGATTTTCCTTTCCCCCGGGTTCCACCTATATTTTGTCTTCGGATTCCACATCATCCTGGTCATCCTTACCTTGCTTCTGACTCGATTCCAGCTCCTGATTCGACTGTCGGTTTTCTGATCTTGCTCCATTTCCGATTCCAATTCCATTGCTTTAAATTTCGAAATCCTTTTTCTCCCGCCCGTGTCCGCGCTCATGATCCGCCATTTACATTCGTGATCCCTTTGATACCTTATTATTAGACTAACAATAAACTATTTGTACACTCAAGTGTGATCTTAGTTATTTATGATTAAATTGGTTATATTTTTCTTCCATCTTTGCGATAAGAAAAAGGTTTCATTTAGTATTATAATATTTACGTAGACACATTTACAATTTGACCTTACCCAATCACACCTAATTTTAGTCTCATTAATTAATTAAATAATATTTAATTAATTAATTAATTTATGTCCTTAGCCTTATCTATCACCTTTAATTAAATAAATTCCATATTTATATAATTAAATATAGGCTAAATCCCAAAATATTTAAACTAAATTATTTAATTAATTTAGGCTGATTAATCTCCACTACCTTTTTTTTTAATATTTAATTCCACTTTATCTCTCAATCCTTTGTCCATTTAATCCTACCCAATGAATCCAAACACATGGATCACAATATAAACTTTGTCCATTTAATCCTACCCAATGAATCCAAACACATGGATCACAATATAAACTTGCCATCATGTGACAATTAACCCACTCACATAACTAAAAAAGATCTTGTATAGATTCATTGAACCTTAAAACTTGCCAAAAAGTTAAACTTGTTGGTGTAGAAAGGTATTTTACATATCTAGTTCACTAGTAGGTCATATTTACATGTTAATTTTAATTAGTTCTTAGATAATCTTTCTAGAGGTCTTAGGATTCATGTGATCGTATCTTATCTAATCATATCATTTAATACTTGTGTCATATGCCATTTAATAATAGTTGAGCTAGTTGTCTCAATGTATAATATTTTTAAGCAAGGCATCATATGCACATTTACATATTCAATCAATCAATATTGTATCTTTAATCATAGGAAAGAATTCTTTTCATTTCTCTCTTGTGGATTATATTTTATTTTGGTAGTTGATCTTGTGGTGTTGGGATTTTACATTCAACTCCTACATGGTACTAGAACTATCTATCAGCTCTAACATGATATTAGAGCATCAATATTGCATAATCCTTCCAACTTATGTAGAACATATTTTGGATTGAACAATTTTTTAGTTGTAATTTGGTGTTTCAAATACCTCACGATGAAATCCAAGGCATCAAAAAAAGTTAGAATTAAATTTTGTTTTGTCGAAAGTTGACATATTAGGCAAGATCTACAAGGGTTTCAAGTTGGGTGAAGGTTACTAGACCTTATAGATAAAATAAATTTTAGAGAAATTTGAGCCAAAATAAATGCTTTCATCATGTCTAAACGACCCAAAAACCTAAAACTCACATATCAAATCATCAAAATCAAACACTTTATTTTAGGGGCATTAGAGGTTCTTTTACTTCAATAAACATTTTTTGCATGATCGGATATATTCATATCCATATGTATGGTAGGATTTGCAAAGTCATTTGGTCAATTTTGTAGAGAATCTTCTAAGCATATTCCTTATCTACATCTGCTAGCATAATTGAGTTAGTTTGTAGACTTGGTATGGTCAATGAAATATTATGTGAGGTACAAAAGTCATTTTTAGTTTTTAAGACTGTGTTGTTTGGTTTTTTGGTTAGTTTTTAACCCTTGATTTTAAGTTGTATTTGCTTGTGCTCACATGCACATGGAGGAGGCTTTAAAGCCTAGTGGCACCCAATGGGTGGCATGAGTAACTCGCCACCAACTTCGCTTGTTCATTGTTATTTGAGCAATGCCTTTAATTTTCTACAGAGAGCACACCATAGTTATTTTGGTAATTAGGTGCTAGCCCCTATGGGCCTAAATATATTTAGTTATCTCCCCCAACGATCGTCAATAATGGGCTTCTGTTGCTGCTCTTCTCTACCCTCCATTTCTCAAATAACTTAAATAAAGTTATATCTATAAACTGATGGTTTCCCTTAACTAAAATTAGAGATGAAAAACTGAATGATGGATTTATGTTATTGATATTAGAGATGAGGAATAGATGGATGGCTTTCTCCTAATTGATATTAGGAGGAGAATGGCCTATAAATAAGTAGGAACTGTTCAGGAATAGTCTACGTACTGTTATTATGTAGTCAGACGCGTTTAAAACTACGACTCAGTTTGTAGTGGGAAACTGGGTTGAATGACTCTTCGAAGGAGAATTTGTAAATTGTATTTTGTTCTGGATGAAGAAGGATTCAAGTTTCACAGGTTTGGCATGTTCAAAATACATCAATATAACGCACAACCACAAGTCAGTTTGCAGGGGGAATGGGGTCAAATGACTTTTCAACGAAGAAAATTGCAAATTAAAATTTCTTATTAAGAATTCATATGATGAAGGGATTCAAGTTTGAGAAGTACGCATCTAAGGATATTGTTATGACTGAAATTTCTCCCCATAGTTACAAATTCGAACAAACATGTTATATTCTTTTCTCGAAAATTAAATTTATTAGAGGTTTGGTGTCCTTTATCACGTCATTTTCATAGTCGATCTCATTTTATTTTTCATGAATATTTGAAATTTCTGATTTGTATTTGATAAACATGTTAGATGATTGATTGTTGTTTTGATAGGATGTGTTCATATATCTACAGGTAGGATGTGTTCAATTTTAAAATTAGTTATAGTAAACAGGTTAGTTATGGTAAACTACTTTTTCTTTGCTCAAATATGTCCCAAGTTTCTTGAGATATGACACTTTCCCACACTGCACAACCATAGAGAATGATTGGTCTCATTAGACTATAGACTAATGCTCTTGCTTTTTTAAATTCCCAATTCTAAAGTTCAACATCTTTGGAGTTGTTTTTTCAGATGAAATAAAATTTTCAATTTTCAAAAATAAAATTGTAGCTATTTTTTAATTAAATAAAAGTGTGTATATATATATATGAAAAAAAAAAATTATTTGGTCCTACATGAGAATTGAATTATGCTTTTCTTTATAAAATTTAATTGATGTTTGGATGTGAAGGGAACTACCCAAGATAAGGAAGAAAACAGTGGCACATCGTATTTGTCTTACAATTCAATTATGACTCTGCTTTTTAGGTAGAATTATGGCACGCCTTTTCAAAGGTAAATTAATGGATTGACTAGCATAAAGAAAACAGTGGCTGAAATATATATTGTATTTTTTTCTTTGACAACTCAAATGTTATTCTTCCCATGTGTCAGAAGTTATAACTTTTATAAAAGTCAATTAATGAAAAATGTTTATGTAAATAAAAGCATTACACCGGGCACCTGAATTGTCGGATCACCAGGATTCAAGGCTTCAACTTGGACAATAGGAGACACCACCAAAGTATTGCCCAACAAGATCCCACCACAATTGTCACCACAGCGTGTGAGACCAGATGCAGCATGTAGAACACCGCTAGGAACCATGCCATTAGATGATACGAAGAGAAGCCTCGACACCACGCTTGAAGCAAGGATGTTAACAAAAGGAGAACCAACAGTCTGCCCTGGTTGATCCAGTACCACTAGACCATAGCAATGGGAAGTCTCATAATCATTTGAAAAGCCAGCGGGGAGTAGAAGCCAACGGGAGCCTGATTGAGGTAATACACCATATTCTTCCATCCATGTTGAACTTCATGTCTCGCATATGTTATTTTAATTTTTTCTTGATAGATCAATTCAATCAATTAGTACATATCTTTGTTAGGAAATTGGCCCTTTGATCTCTTGCTGGTAGGATCTAGGTTTGTCCAAAAATCCTATCCTCTTACAACATTTATTATGCCTCTATCTAGTTTTTAAGTGGTTAACAAATTAATGACATTCAAAAAAGAATTAGGAGTTTTTTGTTGTCATATGGCAAAGGCAAGATGAAACAACACTCTGTTAAATGGGAGTGGTGTTGTATTGACAAGCTTCAAGGTGGTATTGGGCTCAAGGACCTTAGCACCCAAGGCATTGCCTTGGCTGCCAAATGGAAAAGCAATCTATGGTAATGAGCCATGGAAAGTGTTAGTGAGAAAAAATATTTGCTTAGTTACACCCAAACAAGCCAAGTCCTGGAAGAAACTGCCCCTTTGTGATATTCTCATGAGTAAGTGCCCAATGTCTCTTGTTGGGTCTATGGTGTTCAAAAGCATATGGAAAGCCTAGTAGTTGGCTAAGCATAAAGTCAAATCTAAAAATTGCAATATTAAAGGTGATAATATTAATAATTGTCAGCCCTATTCCTCACTCTATTGAAACTTGGAGCACAAAGGAAAACCTCTTGCTCTTCTACAAGGGTGCTCTGCTAAGAAATGGAATATGTGTGGTATCCAAACCTTCCATAACATAGTGAGTAATGGTATGATCAAATCTTGGAATAATTTAGCTACTGAATTTAATTTAAATGTCTATACTGCAAGAACATATAATATTGTTTCTGAATGTTGCAAAAATGCTAATGTCTCTTGTGAATTTGATGTTTCTCTTGATATTACTAATGTAATTATTTGGGAGGATGGTACTCTCTTTATGAACACTAAAGCAAAAATTATTTATAAGATGCTAACCAATGATATTTTTGTTAAGGAGCATTTGAATAAGTGTTGGAATGTGAGTCTTACTGATAACAATTGGAAAAATATCTTCTCCTCTCTATGGAATGATATCACAAAGCCCAAAAAGGAATGTTTTTAGGTGACTACTTCTTTTACAAAAGCTTCGCTATAAAATCAACCAAAATGATGTGGATATGTGCAGCATTTGTAGGACTCCGGAAACCATAATGCATTTTTTTATTGTTTATATGCTAAAGAGGTTTGGAATATCTTCTATAATGAACTTGCAATTTGGAATTCTAATGGCAGTCTGAAATGGTATGAAATTTTGTTCACAAATAAGAAAATTAAAAAAGGAATGCTTATCTTTTGGAATTGTCTTTCTACTGAAATACTTTGGCATATTTGGAGGGTAAGGAATGAGGAGAAATTTCAAGATAGAAGAAGGGGGCTTACTAAGTCTAATAAGAGACTCACCTTCTTATCTATTACATTGTAGGTTACTATAACTATGGAGTTCTCAATGGAAAAATTCATGAGATTAATCATGGAAGGGGTCGTGATGGTAAAAAAATTAGAGGTCAAGTACAGCCACACCTGGCACCACCAATAGGGAGACTTGGAGACCTTTCTCAGGGCTTTAAGAGAGTTCCAAAGAGTTTTCAACGATGCTGCTGCAGGAAAAAATCAAGCTGGGAATTTGAATATGACACGGGGCGAGTGCATGAAGATGGGTAGCCAATTCATGGACAACTTTAAAAAAAAAAATTGAAAACCCATAACACGCTTGCATTATGGGTTTTCAAAACTTTTTTTAAAAATTTGTCCACAAGCTCGCTACCACGGCCACTACAAGGCCATAACATGAGTGCGCTATAACACACTCACGTTATGGCATGTTAAAAGAAAAAAAAGGATGTCGATTTGCATTTCCAATTGTGACTACTTTTTTCTTGTTGCCCACGACCAAAAACCGCAGACTTGTGTGCTCGCATTCTAGGAGGAGCTTTTTTGCAAAAATCTTCATCAATGGTTGTTGACGACAAGGAGGTCAAAGAGGTAATGATTATTTGTTTTTTTTAATTTGTTAGTTTTAGGTTGAATTTGATATTTATTTTTTGAATTTGTAGGAGATGTTAATCAACCTAGAAACCCACCTCAAAATCCATAGCAAGAACAAAATCCTCAACAAGAAAAATCCTCAGCAAAATAATCCTCAACCACAACAATAGCCTCCTCCACCAATCCCTCAATACCCTCCTGGCACTCAACAAAATTTAATGGGTGAAATTGAGAACAACAAAAAACAAATTGAGGATTTAATCGAGAGGTTGTGTTGGTGTTTAAAATAACAACCCAGCTAGGATTTGTAATTCTTTAAAAGGTAGCCAACCTCTATACTAAAGAACCACAAAGGCTAATGGCCAACTAACAAAACTCAGTCAAAGACTGAATCTCCTACACTTTTGGCTCTGCAAGACCAAGGTGGGTAAACCTATACAATGTTTAAAATTTATTTCAACCATACACACTGACATTCCTTTTTATAGTAGATAATTCCCAATGAAACAACACTAAGGGAAGCATTAACAACTCTAAATTTGGCTAAATTCTCAGCAGCTCAACCCTCTCTCAGCCATTGGAAAGTAGGACATACCACAGTCCAAACAGTAAGAACAAGAATGATTTTAAATTTTAAATCTATTTCTGAGATGCACAAAATAAAAAATAGATCAGTGCCAGTTCTGGGCCATGGAGTCAAAAACATAAAATGAATTCCCCAGCAAACAGTCTTCAACCAGTGGCTTTAACTTGCTAATGCTTTGCATTAACTATTAGTGCCTTGCACCAACAATCCTTCTCTTGATATCAATCAAATTCTTCTTATCAAATCCCATCTGCACACTTGAAATCACAATCACCTACTCAAAGCATTTTAACCATTTGCTTGAAACAGAACAATGAATAGACAAAACAATCTCATGAAACTTGACATGATAAATTCAAATAAACTTTGTATTATTGAATCTACATGACTGAATGTGTACAAATGTGGAGACAATCTGATGACATTCATGAATATGGAAACACTTCATGATGTTAATTGCATAAACTGGTTGTATTTACTTTTGAATTCATAAAACTACAGTTTACAGACTCAAACAATGTCTCAGAAAATACAAATCTCTATCTACCCAACCCAATACTAAAACTCAAAACCCTTTACAATGAGAGAATAATAGAAGATATAGAAGAAGAGAGGAAAGCAGGAGCAGCCCTAAATTTGATCTAGAATTGCCATCTAGAAGCTCCATTCACCGTTGATCAATTGAAAACAATATTTCCTCCTTCTTCCTCTGTAGCAACAAACTTATTCCCTCAAAAACAACATTTTCTCATCATTGCCTAGCAATAGAAAACATGCCCATGTGGAGAATCTCATCATTTTATCTAGCTGCAAAATATCTCCTTCCCATGCAAAATTCTGTTTTTGCCTTTCATTTTTGTTTACTTCACAAAGATGCACTTTATTTGCAATTTCCAGCCAATATAAAGTATTTAACTTTATAATGGAGCCCTCATTTTAATTTCCACTATGCCTTTGCATTATTTACCTCTCATTAAATAAAATGATCTATTTAATAAAATCACTTTATTTCATAAGGCAAAATATTACCTGTGTTGGCATTTTACTTTCAGCAATATATTCCACATAGTGAATATTTTGTACAGTGAAGGGTATGTGTAGGATCATCATGGAAAAAACAGGCCCTTCAGTGGCAATAAAAAGACAGAAAATCAAAGTTAGACAACTTGACATAAAAATTTGAATAAGTTATCTATATTATTTCAAAAAAAAAGTAAAAATAGAATCTATAGCAAATTGAATTTAGTATCTAAACTAGTAGACCTTTATTTAAAAAATAAAATCTATTTGGTGAAAATTTGAAATTTCAATGCAGTAGTATTTAAATTTCAGGGTAAAAATAAGAAGTAGGTGTCTGTCTGACCACCCTAACCACAATAAAATGATAATATTTTTTTACAATCTTTTAGATATAAGTAGAGGACTCATGTCCCAATGTGATGCATATTCTTTTATAAGTTTTTTCCAAGTAAATAATTAATTATGAATTTGTTATTACAACTTTTAAAAAATATTAAAGCTCGTCTGTCTAACCACATTAACTTGGTAAAAAATTCATGAAATTCAATTTTATTTTTTTTAATCCTATAGTATCCAAATCATAGAATGTGACACATGTTTCAGATTCAAAAAATGTGATACCGTTTCAAAGTTGTAGATGTTTTTCAATCAGCCTATCAATCAAGACATTATTCGTAATTCTAATAGAAAATGAATAATAATTATTTATTAAATTCAAAGTAAAGCATAGTTTATATTGGTGGAAAGATGAGAATCTCCTCTAAAAACCCTTTTGTTTCAGCAATTTTTGGTTAAGAAAAAGTCATCAGCCACATGGGCCATCATATGGCTTACATATCGCCACTTTTTGGCCCATCATGATCCTGCACATACCCTGAATATTAAACTCACTTTTACTGACCTGGGCAAAGATAAAAAATTTTACTCTCGGGCATCATTTTGAATTTACATGCCTAACCATTTAAAAATCTCTATTGGCCCACCCCCTTTCATTTAAATATCAGGGCACATTAAAAACCCATTACCATTTAAAATACAATGACCTCTCATTTTACACATAGTTGGGGAGATAAAATTTGACCCATGCCCATGAAAATATTATAACTTTGTTTCCACCATCTTCATTTTCACCCATGTGAAAATAAAAATCCCAATAATTACTTTCATTTTGTTTTACTTTAATTTTCACCCAATTGCATCCTGGGCTTTAAAGAAAAACCCACCCATGCCGTTAATACTTACCTAAGTAAGAATTTTAAGATCAAAATGTCAGGTTTTAATTTATTCCCCACATTCACTTGAAATATTGTATAATTAAAAAATGGACCTTTAATATTTCACGGGGCCACACCTGCCAAGTCCCTCAATCTCGCCTGCCAAGTCCCTCAATCTCGCAAGCCTCGTACATCTTCTGCATACGTCATCATTATTGCTGTGAGGTATACGAGGTTTCCCCTAATACCTCTTTGCATTCATCAGCAGTGTAGTTTCTCCTCCTTCTGTTGGTCATGCCTTCCCCTGCTCCTTACATGGTGCGGGCATCTCCATCCTCTCAGTGCGTGACTGCCCTCTCAAACTCTCTGCAGGACAGTGCACCTACGCACTTCCTCATCTTGGCACGGGCCTCCTTGACATGGTGTGGGCTTCCCCGACATGGTGTGGGCTTCTTTCTTCACTGGCGCACCTCCTCCATCTATCATTGGTTTAAAAGTTTCCAAGGCATTTTCAACATATCCAATTTGCATGCATTCTGCAGATTTATGCTAGCCGTGCCTCCTCCTCACCTTTATGCTTTCATGGATTTCCATCTTCTGTGGTTTGAGGCCATGCCCTTGTCTCCTCTATGTGCGCCTCTCTGGTGCAGGGGTGTCTCCTCATCTTGTCGCGCCCCCATTGCTTAGCAATTTGCATTTGCCTAACAATTATTAAGGCATCTTCAACAAATACATTTTGTGCCTATCCTGCAATCATGATGGATCTCTATCCACTTTGCTCCAAGCCGTACCCAACAACATTCATTATCCACATGAGTATAAGCATTTTCTGCCATGTCTACCTAAATAAGCACACTTGGCGTCCACATTGATTTGGTGGCAATCCATCCATGTTGAATGGCATTAGTCTATTTGGCCAATTGAAGAAATATTTACAAAATCTGGTACAAATTTCCCTTGATCTGATTCGAATTGAAGAAGATAAAATGTGAACACAACTTTTAGCACATTAGATAGTGGTGTCATTCTACTTTGATCCTTTAACACTGCCAAAGATTGATGTTTAATTCTCTCATGAAATTAAACTTTTGCATCAATAATAATTACTTCAAGAGACTACAAATGTGGCTTGAAAGATAGTTGATGCAGATCATATTATCCATACATCATTCATTCATGAAATTTTATAAATCTTTTGTATTTAATCCTTTACCCAATTCTCTTTTTTTTTTTTAATTTCGCAGAAGTTTTGTGGCTCTTTGATCAACAAATCAGGATTAAAAGTGTTGTGGTTGTATCCAATTACCTGAGATAAATAAACCCTTCACAATGCCATAATACTCAACTTAAGATAATCTCCTCATACCACCCACAACTCCATCATGGTTAAGCTATATATAAATTTGAAAATAGTATTTTGAACATGCCAACCCATTCCTTATCTACTCTGGTGAGATTATATTTCAACATGGAGGCATACTGTCTTGATCACATGGCTGTTCCATTCAACAGTGGTGTAATACATGTTGGGTCCACTTATGGGTCCATCTAAAAAAAAAATTGTTTTCAAACAATTTTCACCCTCAAACTCCTTGAAACTGCTTCTAAGTGCACGTGAAGTGAAAACATGAAATGGGTTGCCATTAAAAACTGCTTTCTGACACTTTTGGAAAATGGGAAAAACTGACCTAGTTGGCTTAGGAATCAATCTGGTAAACTGGTCAAACGACATCCAGGAGACATCAAACCTTGAAAGCATATATTAATTTGACCCAATAGTATAGTGCAAAGACGACTCAAAAAAATGTATCACGAGGTGTAAAATATTAACCGTCGAAGTTGCCCAACTGAACCTTCCTAAAACAACAGCCGTTCTGCACCAATTAAAACTGATCCAACTGCCAATTTCTAAAAATAGTGAATCAACTCCTGGTGAGCTGCCATCCGACATAGTGGAACATTAAGATACCCTCATCACGTGTAAAAAAGGAAATTATTTGAAACATCGCTGATCAAAAGTTATTAACGATCAAAGTTGGCCTCTCAGAAAGGCTGTCAGGAATGCAGCTGTAAAACAGAACAAACTGCATTTGGTTACGATCTGCTAAAAATTGCAAATCAGATCATGAGGTTCTGAAAATTGACACCCAAGATCATTTTGATATAGGGAATACGGAACAACATTCATTTTGACATGAGAGTGAACTGGTTGCGAAAACCAAGCTCAAACAGGAAGCTGTTTTGCAGAACTGGACATCTGCAAACAGCAGAACGGTGACAAAACCCTCCAGCTTCACTTTTCAAAACCCTGACAAAACTTATTGTGGGAAGCTGAAAATTTACATGCCTTCTCACATAGGTTAATTGAGTATGTCTGCAAATGCCTTTTGCACGACAATTAACAGGCTTTAAATTATAAGCCTCCAAAGAGGGTCAGTCAGGATTGATTCTTCAAGTGCACTTCTGAAAGTGCAAAGGCAAAATTTTGAAATAGGCATCTCAAATTTGCAAAATTTGAGAGTGCCAATAGTGGCTCTGACTAGGAATGTATGCCCCTTGTGGGCATAGCAAGATTCCAGATCTCTGGAGAATAGACCAATTACTGAGTCCATCAAGTGTCCTCAAACTGTTCCTTTATTCAACCTTATTTTTAACTTCATCTGATGACCCCAGGTCACCAAATGAAAAACAAGAATCAACATCTACCTCTGTCAAACACAACTCTATAGAAAGAGCTGATCTCCCTCAACTTATGCTTGCCTCTATCAAACCACAACAACACTGGTGATTGGATCTTTGCAAACAACAATACAAAACTTCCCTTGTGCAAATGTGAACTTGCTCTCTGTTCAACTCTGTTATCAAGTGTCAACCAAATCAGATATGTCACATCACTATTACTTTCTTCATTCTCTGATTTAGTATTAAGTGGCAGTATTTTAAAATGGGGATCAAGACCATTTGAAAGCATAGCTTGATCACAACCATCTGCCTGATAAAATATGTTGGTATCTCCTAATAGACAATCATTCACAACATCATCAACATGTTCACAATCACTATGCATCTGAAAGTCAGACATACTTTCAAAATGTTGATTATCATGTGGCAACAACTGATTATATTCATCATTTAAATCATTCTCAAGCTTAAAACAACTTGCTTCAGTGTTTTTCACATTGCCACATTCTATGAAAACCTCTTCCAGCTGACAAAAATAGCACTCACATTCTGCCTTATGGCTAGAACTGTTAAACTCAAACTGATTACTAGTTTGCATATCAGAATTAAAACTATCACAAGAACTTACCAAAAGATCTTTCTCATCATGCAAACCATCTCTAAGTGTACACAAACAAATACACTCATATATTAGCACACTTTGTAACTGTTCTTCATCATGTTGGTATTGAGAGTCATCAGAGATTTCTGACTCATCATCATCTGTAATCATATAGTCATCATCTGAACATAAGGTATCAACCTCTTCAATATCACAAGTTTGTTCAACATCGAGCAATTATGGTTCAGAAGCATATTCTGATTTCTGATCGAAATCAACATCTTCATTCACATGAAAAAACTCATGTCTAGGCTCATTCAAGTCATCAAACAAAGAGTTGTCCAAATCTGCATTATAATATTCAATATTTGGCTCATTTGATATGTGAACCTCATGGTTATCTGCTGCTTCAAACTCATCAAAAGAGATTTCTAAACTTACATCAATGTCCATATCTTCATACTCATCATACAGTGCATCATCACAATTAATTTTATGTTTGTCTTCATCCATATTATCATCATCATGATCAACTAGTTCATCATTGGAAAGAGAATCAAAGTCACTTGCATCATACCTTGCATCTAAAAGGTCATCACCACTATCACGGTCAATAGGGGCTGCACACAACAACTGAGAGTTTGCCTCATGTGTAGATTTCTGATATCCTGTGGTCAACAGATCTAAAATGTGTTCACAAGTCAATAGATCATTGTTTTGGTCTATTGTTTCAACCACTTCCTCTTCTTTACCTTCACTTGAATTGGATGCAATATCAAATTGCAAATCAGGGCATATTAAAGTATTCTCATCTTCAAACTCTGAGAATTCAATGGGTTGATCATAAACTGGATCTCCCCAATCATAGGAGGCAGAATTGCTGACAACATTATCACAAGAAAAGTCATAACCAGTCATAGTGAATAAATTGTCCACTTCTCCCTTCTTACTTTCTTATGGGTTGTCATAATAGCAATCCGCATCACTTTGCATTTCAACATCAGATTGGGTATCATCACTGAACTTGTCACTTGCATCCTTTTGAGGATAAACACAAATATATTCATTGTCAAACTGAAAACCACCAATGGTTTTCTCATTACAGCTGCTTGTGGCTTGTCTTTCAAACTGAAATTCATCACATACCTCCTCACCTGCAACTGATAAACTGATGTTCTCAAGAGTATTCTCTGAATCAGCAAATTCCTTTATCTCATCATGAAGACTTGTGTCAAAGCTACACTCAACACTTGTAGGATTGACATAATCAATTGGATCATCATATATCTCTTCTTCAAAGAGTAAATCCAACTCATATTCTTCTTCAGGTTCTTGGTTCGGAAGACTCAATTGCTGATTTGTAGTTGGGTACATTTCTTCTATAAATTGTTCATTAACAATTTCCTCATCATCTGATGATGCATTCTTCTCATTTTTTACCTTCTCAAGTATGCACTTGTCTGAAAACACCTGATCATTTGCATTCACACCACTATTGACTTCATCAGCATGGTTTCCCATAATTGAAGACAATAAACTTTAAACATACTCATTCCTCTATTTCTCCAAATTATCCAACACTGTGTATGCCATCCGCATACTCAATATTTCAAAATCTTTTAACAATGCACTAGAGCCTTCTTCATAAGCTTCAAAATACATATGGGTACAGTCTAGAGTACTAGGTCTAAAATTTTTTGGTATTAGTGAAATAGCAACAACAAATCTATGACTGAAATTAACACTTGATTGTTCATTTTGTTTCTTGATCTACTTTAACCTCACGACAAGGTCCGAGGGATCTCTTGCAAATTCTTCTCTATAAGCAGCCTCTAATTTATCCCAGCAAGGAAATGACTTCTCAGGAAAGCTTAGATACCAATCCCGAGCTCGTGCTTCAAGAGATCTAACAAATAATCTCATCCTCATATCGTGATCTCTGAATTAATGTTTATCAATGAAACTGGAAAAAATTTGAGCATGTGCATCTCCTTCACATATGGTATACACATCAAATCTAGGCATCTCCTTATAAATTTGAGCTGACATAATTTCAGTTTCATAATCAACCCATGACAAATCTAACTGAGCATACAATGGGTCAAAGGAATTGACAGTGGGTGCAATGACTTCACAAGTAGATGTAATTTGATGGTCTCTTGACTGGGCTTGTTGAAATAGCTGGTATCCTTCATCCATTTCTTTATGTCCTCTTTCAAATACATCATTCCATTAAGGATTGAACCTAGGCTTATTAACTCTTGGGTTCTTACACTTTTGGGTATTAGATGCTTGAAGATTATTATACTTTTGACACTTCTTAACAAGCTGAATCAAAGTGTTCACTGGTATAGCTACTTTACGTTGGTGATCCATGGATATTACAAATTAAGGCTCACTAATTGTGCATAATTAAAAGCCTGACCACATGATGGACAACAGGGATAATTACTGACATAATGACAACCTAGGCTTGAAAACTATGACAATACAAATGGATGGAAACCCCTAAGATACACAAATGCATTCTAACCATCCAAACTAGCAGATATTTGAGCACTAAACATAATTTTTTCAATGGAACTACAATTACATTCAATAGATCCAACAAATAGGAGTGTGCAAATTTGTATTTACTATTCTTTCCCTTTGTTAGTGCTAACTCACTCAATAGGGAAGCAAAGGTTCTTGTAAGAAGTTCAAATATGGTTTTCATACACAAGTTTCTTGAAAACCAAGAATGAGGAATACCTGGAAACTTTCAAGTTGTTGCAAGTTGTCTTCTTGACTGGTAATATTTGTAGATCTAGAACTTTCTTCAAATTTTCAACAGGTTCTATTAACAGAGTCACCACCTCTTTTCACAGAGGACTGAACTTCAAGCAATATGAAGTTCTTTTACATGTAAACTTTTCTCTGAGTTCCTTTCCACTAGCAGAGCACCACATATTACAAAACTGTTCAGGTTCACTGCAACAAATTCTTCTCTAGGGTTGAAATCCTTCAATACTTGAACAAATTTAGAATAACAAATAATTTGACTCTATGCAATGACTCTTAAGGCTAGATTTTGCAATAAGAATTTTCACAAATTCTCCCCAGCGGAGTCGTCATTCTATTGGTGTTTAAAATAAGAACCTAGCTAGGATTTGTAATTCTCTAAGAGGTAGCCAGCCTCTATACTAAAGAACCACAAAGGCTAATGGCCAACTAACAAGATTCAGTCAAAGACTGAATCTCCTACACTTCTGGCTCTACAGGACCAAGGTGGGTAAACCTATACAATGTTTAAAATTTATTTCAACCATACACACTAACATTGTTTTTATAGCAAATAATTCCCAATGAAACAACACTAAGGGAAGCATTGACAACTTTAAATTTGGCTAAATTCTCAGCAGCTCAACCCTCTCTTAGCCATTGGAAAGCAGGACATACAACAGTCCAAACAGTAAGAACAAGAATGATCTTACATTTAAAATTTGTTTCTAAGATGCACAAACTCAAAAATAGATCAGTGCTAGTTCTAGGCCATGGAGTCAAACACATAAAATGAATTCCCCAACAAACAGTCTTCAGCCAGTGGATTTAACTTGCTAATGCTTTGCATTAACTATTAGTGCCTTGCACCAACAATCCTTCTCTTGACATCAATCATATTCTTCTTATCAAATCCCATCTGGACACCTGAAATCACAATCACCTGCTCAAAGCATTTTAACGATTTGCTTGAAACAAAACAATGAACAGACAAAACAATCTCATGAAACTTGACATGATAAATTCAAAGACACTTTGTATTATTGAATTTACATGACTGAAAGTGTACAAATGTGGAGACAATCTGATGGAATTCATGAATATGGAAACACTTCATGATGTTAATTGCATAACTGGTTGTATTTACTTTTGAATTCATAAAACTACAGCTTACAGACTCAAACAATGACTTAGAAAATATAAATCTCTATCTACCCAGCCCAATAGTAAAACTCAAAACCCTTTACAATGAGAGAATAATAGAAGATATAGGAGAAGAGAGACAAGTAGGAGCAGCCCTAAATTCGATCTGGAATTGCCATCTGGAAGCTCCATTTACCGTTGATCAACTGAAAAGAATATTTCCTCCTTCCTCTGCAACAACAAACTTATTCCCTCAAAAACAACATTTGCTCATCATTGCCCAACAATAGAAAACATGCCCATGTGGAGAATCTCATCATTTTATCTAGCTGCAAAATATCTCCTTCCTGTGCAAAATTTTGTTTTTGCCTTTCATTTTTGTTTACTTCACAATGTTGCACTTTATTTGCAATTTCCAGCCAATATAAAGTATTTAAATTTATAATGGAGCCCTCATTTTAATTTCCACTATGCCTTTGCATTATTTACCTCTCATTAAATAGAATGATCTATTTAATAAAATCACTTTATTTCATATGGCAAAATATTACTTGTGTTCGTATTTTACTTTCAACAATATATTCCACATACTAAATATTTTGTATGTAGTGAATATTAAACTCACTTTTACTAACCTAGGCAAAGATAAAAAAAATTTACTCTCGGGCATCATTTTAAATTTACATGCTTGACCATTTAAAAATTTCTATGGGCCTACCCCCCTTTCATTTAAATATCAGGGCACATTAAAAACCCATTACCATTTAAAATACAATGGCCTGTCATTTTACACATAGTTGGGGAAATAAATTCTGACACGTGCCTGTGAAAATATTATAACTTTGTTTCCACCATCTTCATTTTCACCCACGTGAAAATCAAAATCCCAATAATTACTTTCATTTTGTTTTACTTTAATTTTCACCCAATTGCATCTTGGGCTTTAAAGAAAAACCCACCCATGTCGTTAATACTTACCTAAGTAAGAATTTTAAGATCAATATGTCAGGTTTTAATTTATTCCCCACATTCACTTGAAATATTGTATAATAAAAAAGGGACCTTTAATATTTCACGGGGCCACACCTACCAAGTCCCTCAATCTCGCAAGCCTCGCACATCTTCTGCATATGTCATCATTATTGCTGCGAGGTATGCGAGGTTTGCCCTAATATCTCTTTGCATTCATTAGCAGTGTAGTTTCTCCTCCTTCTGTTGGTCATGCCTTCCCCTTCTCCTTACATGGTGTAGGCCTCTCCATCCTCTTAGTGTGTGACTGCCCTCTCAAACTCTCTACAGGCCAGTGCACCTGCGCACTTCCTCACCTTGGCACGGGCCTCCTTGACATGGTGTGGGCTTCCTTGACATGGTGTGGGCTTCCTTGACATGGCATGGGTTTCTTTCTTCACTAGCGGGCCTCCTCCATCTAGCATTGGTTTAAAAGTTTCCAAGGCATTTTCAACATATCCAATTTGCGCGCATTCTGCAAATTTATGCTAGCCGCGCCTCCTCCCCACCTTTATGCTTTCATGGATTTCCATCTTCTGTGGTTTGAGGCCACGCCCTTGTCTCCTCTATGCGCGCCTCTCTAGTGCGGGGGTGTCTCCTCATCTTGTCGCGCCCCCATTGCTTAGCAATTTTCATTTTCCTAACAGTTACTAAGGCATCTTCAGCAAATACATTTTGTGCATGTCCTGCAATCATGATGGATCTGTATCCACTCTGCTCCAAGCCGTACCCAACAACATTCATTATCCACATGAGTATAAGCATTTTCTGCCATGTTCACCTGAACAAGCACACTTGGCGTCCACATTGCTTTGGTGGAAATCCATCCATGTTGAATGGCATTAGTCTCTTTGGCCAATTGAAGAAATCTTTACAAAATCTGGTATAAAATTCCCCTTGATTTGATTCGAATTGAAGGAGATAAAATGTGAGCACAACTTTTAGCACATTAGATAGTGGTGTCATTCTACTTTGATCCTTTAACACTGCCAAAGATTGATGTTTAATTCTCTCATGAAATTAAACTTTTACATCAATAATAATTACTTCAAGAGACTACAAACGTGGCTTGAGAGATAGTTGATGCAGATCATATTATCCATACATCATTCATTCATGAAATTTTATAATTCTTCTGTATTTAATCCTTTACCCAATTCTCTTTTTTTTTTAATTTCTCAGAAGTTTTGCAGCTCTTCAATCAACAAATCAGGATTAAAAGTGTTGTGGTTGTATCCAATTACCTGAGATAAATAAACCCTTCACAATGTCATGATACTCAGCTTAAGATAATCTCCTCATACCACCCACAACTCCATCATGGTTAAGCTATATATAAATTTGAAAATGGTATTTGGAACATGCCAACCCATTACTTATCTGTTCTGGCGAGATTATATTTCAACATGGAGGCATACTATCTTAATCACATGGGTGTTCCATTCAACAATGGTGTAATACATGTCAGGTCCACTTGTGGGTCCGGCTAAAAAAAAAAATCGTTTTCAAACAAGTTTCACCCTCAAACTCCTTGACACTGCTTCTAAGTGCACGTGAAGTGAAAACATGAACTGCATTGCCATTAAAAACTGCTTTCTGACACTTTTGGAAAATGGGAAAAACTGACCCAGTTGGCTTAGGAATCAATTTGGGAAACTGGTCAAACAACCTCTAGGAGACATCAAAACTTGCAAGAATATAGTCATTTGACCCAATAGTATAGTGCAAAAGATGGCTCAAAAAAATGTATCACGAGGTGGAAAATATTAACCGTCAAAGTTTCCCAACTATAGCTTTCTGAAACAATAGTCGTTCTGCACCAATTAAAACTGATCCAACTGCCAATTTGTAAAAATAGTGAATCAACTCTTGGCGAGCTTCCATCCAACATAGTGGAACATTAAGATACCCTGAGCATGTGTGCAAAAGGAATTTATTTGAAACATTGTTGATCAAAAGTTATTAACAATCAAAGTTGGCCTCTCAGAAAGGCTGTCAGGAATGTAGCTGCAAAATAGAACAAACTGCATTTGGTTTCGATTTGCTAAAAATTGCAAATTAGATCATGAGTTTTTGAAAATTGACACCCGAGATCATTTTAATATGGGGAATACGGAACAACATTCATTTTGACATGACAATGAACTGGTTGCGAAAACCAAGCTCAAACAAGAAGGTGTTTTGCAGAACTGAACATCTGCAAACAACAGAACGGTGACAAAACCCTCCAACTTCACTTTTCGATACCCTGACAAAACTTATCGTGGGAAGTTGAAAATTGACATACCTTCTCATATAGGTCAATTGAGTATGTCTGCAAATAAGTTTTGTATGACAATTAACAGGCTTTAAATTATAAGCCTCCAAAGTGGGTCAATCAGGACTAATTCTTCAGGTGTACTTCTGAAAGTGCAAAGGAAAAATTTTGAAATAGGCATCTCAAATTTGCAAAATTTGAGAGTGCCAATAGGTTGAAAAATCCAAATGGTTCAACTACGAAAAGAAAGACCCTGGCAACTTCACTGCAAGATATGTTAAAAAATGTAGATTCAAGTAGCAAACAATTATCTGGTTGGCAGGATAGGAGGCAGGCAGCTAGGGATTTTTACCAAGATAAATTATCATATAAAGAAGTAAAAGATTTAAAAATTACAAAATTAGATTTTTGTGCATTATTCACTAACCCACGGTCAAATGGAAATCTCTCCCTCAATGTGAAGAGGTTTCCTATTCATTAGTGCCACCACCAAGAGATTGTGAAATATTTTTGGGATAGGTGATACATGGTTTTTGATGACCCACCATGCAACAATTGTGAAGTCTCGTAGTATTTCATCAGGAAACTATACTCTGAGTTCATCTTTAACAAAATCCCAAATTATTTTGATATGAGGGACTTCTAGGGAGAGGTGGGGGGTTGGCACAAGATAGACCCACTGCATAGACAGATCCTACACGGCAAGCAAGATGACCTCTTGCTAGGCTGCCTCATGAGCACATTGTCATCACTTCCATCATGAAGGAGAGTGTCGACGTAGAGACTCTGCAGGCCATCATCTCTTCAATGTAGAGTGTCATCCAACATGTTATCACTCTTATACAGTGCCATCCAGGGGAGTCTTAGATAGGTGGGCTTCGACCCCATGTGTGTCAATCTTTCAAGGCAACTTGTTCATATGACCCCACCAACACTCAAGAGGTTGTTGCGCAAGATCCGTCTGCAGCTATGGAGATGGAGAGGGCAGCTGACATTTTGCATGACCTGTATGACATTGATACTTGGTAAAAGTTAGCATGTTCATTGAATTTAATTTATTAAATTTCAATTTGGAAATGTAAGATTAACTAGTTTAGAACTTTATTATTTTAATAAACTTGTAGGGTCACAATGTTGATATTGGATACACCGGTCGTACACGTACTTATTTCTACAATACACCTATCGGTGGGGTATGTAACTAGCAAACAATTATAAATTTATTACATGTTAATAGAATTGTTTTACAAATGGTATTCTAATGTGATTTTGGATGTTGAATAGGCTTATATTGGAGGTTTTGAGGGAACACCTCCCAGTGCCAGTGGATTTAGTCAAACCTTCACATAGGTAATAGAATAAAGATTTTAACTAATGAATTGTACTTAATAGATTTGTGTAGTTTATATTCATATCATTGATTATGTTGCATTGCACATCATTCAAACTCAAAGCATTACTTCACATTCCATAACTAATAACTAGATGTTGATAGATGACAAAATTTCAACTATAATATAGTTGTTTAGAAAGTCAACATAAGTAGTGATGCAATTACTTCACATAGCATAAGTAATAAGTCTAGGAGCAGCTTCCAATTGCATTTTCTTGTCATGGCATTCCATGAGACCACATTTTACTGAGGCATCTTTTCAAATAGTTCACTGCCTTGTCTATGCTCCAAACTAGGCACCCATTATGGCCTGCTCTTCCGAAACTCACTTGCAACTCTTTTGGAGCAACTGTCCCAAATTTGGCTTTTAACACTAAATTAGGCCATAATTAGGCCTCTTTTTCAAAGAGACACCTCTCCAAGCACACAACCAACACTTAAAACCTCCAAATAGTCAAAATAAAGCCAAGAAAACCTCAGATTATTCAACTTTTTGGTATCCTCTCGCTCATTTAGACCCCTTTTCATAAAACCCTCACTTTCCTTGCAATCAATTAGGACTTATTGAAAGTGAAACTCTTATGCTCTGACCTCTCACAAGATTATATTCACTTCAATTAGGCTTATTTATTCCTATACATGCCCATTCCATCCTCAAATAGTGTTGCCCCAAAGATCTGCATAGACTTCCTTCACAAAATCATTCTTTTTCACTAGTTTTCACCTCTTTCACCTAGGGTTTCTCACTTATTCACTTCTTTGACCACTTAAAAACTCTTAGATCTTCTAAACACCCTCCAATTCACCTGATCTCATAGTTTTCAAGGGATTCTATCCACTTCTAAACCCCTATCCTCTTTTCACTCACTCTAGCCTTGTTTAAAAGGCACCAAAGTTGGTTTTTCACTAGGGCAATGAGGAGAACTCACACAAAAACTTCACCAAACCAATTCCTTACCTTCTACATAGGTACTCCTACTTTAGACCAGTCCATTCCACCAAGAAACAATTACTATAGAAAGGTGAATTGGACTTTTTAGTTCATTTGGGCAATCAAACCCTTAGCCCCTATTTTTTGACTGCCTAGAGAAATCAAGCCACCAAAAGCTTGAAACTCAATATCAAATGCTTAAATTGGTTTTAAATTGATTCCAAAACCTAACTCCTTCAATTCAAACACATTACAGATGCACTACCACCTGCACAGAACCATACACTAGCAGATGATGGAGGAAAACACATAAAATAGTAGTATAACAGTGATATTTTATTAGTTTTCTCCTTCAAAATGCTTCAACAATAGCTAAAAATGATGAATCGCATCTTTTAAACACTTTCCAAATCATTTCAACTTCCTAAGCACCTAATATTTCCTCTACAACTACCTTGACTCTTCATATTCCTCCACTTGGCACCTTTTTTCATTTTTACAACATTGATTGACAACTTTTGTTAAGATTTTGCAACTTTATAATTTATTCCTAAAATGACTACCAAAGACCATTACAAACTAAAAAATGGCTATTTAAGCCTTATTACATTATTAAAATACCTATACAACCTCAAAATCCTAAATTTTCCTCATGGAGGCATGCTCTTGTAAAGGTGCACCACTTTTTCAAATAGCTCACCGCCTTTTCTATGCTACCACATTTTCCATAAATGTCTACCAAAGAATTTTATCAAATAGTTCATTTCCTCACTACTATGGCTAAAAGCTTAAAAAAGGTGTTTTCCAACAAACTATGGATGCTTGGAAAAAATCTGTAAAAGCATAATAGTTTAAGCAATAACATAGACAAGGCAGTTAGTAGGTTGAAAAAATGCCTTGAAGAAATGTGGTCTCATGGTGATGGAATGCCATTCCATCACCATGAGACCACCTTTCTTCGAGGAATTTCTTCAAATAGCTCACCACCTTTTCTATGATACCACATTTTCCATACATGTGTACCAAAGCATTTTATCAAACTACTCACTTTCTTGTTGCTATGGCTAAAAGCCTAAAATAGGTGTTTTCCAAAAAACTATGGATGCTTGGAAAAATTTCTATCAAAGCATAATAGTAATCAATAATACCATAGAGAATGCAATGAACTATCTGAAAAAATTCCTGAAAGAAATTTGGTCTTATGGTGATGGAATTCCATGAAGTGCATTTGTTTGTAATGGCATTCCATCACCACGAGACCCCATTTCTTCGAGGCATTTTTTCAAACAATTCATTGTCTTCTCTATGCCACCATAGATATCGTACATGTCTACAAAATCATTTTATCAGACGGTTCACCAGCTTGCTGCTATGGGTAAAAGCCTAAAAACACGTGCTTTCAAACAAGATATGGATAGGGAAAATAGTAAGCATGATAGTTAGAAATATATAGCTTAATAAGTACTCAAAATTTTATTTATTATCTCATACATTATAAGTCATGATGTGGATCGCTATTGTAGTTTTCGTGATTGAATAATTTGTTGTCTTTATTTTCAGTTGTTGCAAGCGGAAACACCTTTGAATGTGATGAGGGCAATGGAGATCATTGTTTCATCTATTATAGAATCCTCGATGGCTCTGACAGGGGAGGTATAGGCAAATTACTAAATTTCAATTTACATTCGTTGTTATAGATGTTAGTTCTAGTGAAAATTAAAAATACTATTGATTCATGGTTTAATTTCTATTTGGATGGTTTATACAAGGCTTCAACAAGCCTCAGCATGGGTGTGCAAATATTTCCCTCGTGGAGAGTGATCATCATATGGTGGTAAGTGATTATTTTGTTAAATATATCATCTTTTATAATGTAATTTCTATATATTAATGTCTTTAATTCTTATTGTAACAGATAAAACTTCACCAAGAACTAAACACTAGGAGGAGGAGTAGGAGCACTCCTCGAGTGCACCATAAACGAGTGACAAATTCATCACCATCTGATTGACAAGCAAAGGGAAATATTTTATTTCAAGGGCATGGAAAGCAATGACTTTTGATTCTAGAGCCCTTTGTTGTATGCCTACATGGCAGCTTTGTACATATTTTGTATTGGATATGTTTGATATTGTATGCCTATATGGCATTCTCATAAGCCTATATGGCTATTTTGTACCTATATTTCATACTTATATCGATATATATAGATGTATGCCTACATGTCTATTTGGTTAATACAAATCTTTTTTGTCGATGGTGTCCATATTTGCATTCTAAACTCATGGTTCAATAAGTATGAGTTATGTGTATTCAAGTGTACATACTTTATAATTTATGTGTATACTTTGTGACTTACATGTGTTCCAATGTATACTTTGTGACTTACGTGTTTTCATGTGTATACCTTGTATTCAAGCATATACTTTGTATTAATTTGTGTATACTTCAAGGCTTACACATTTTTGAGTACTTGTGCTTCCCTTATTCACATGTACATGCTTGACTTATTCATGTGTATACTTATTAATTGGTTAGCCTTGGCATTGATCATTGTTGTCCTTCATGGTTTGTCTTGAATATTAATTGATTGATGCTAAACAACTTTATGTAAAAGAAAAAAACACGTTTTCAATTAATATTGCATGAAATGATTCATAAAAATATTTCATAAAGTATCCTTGATATTACAAAAATATATGTGTTTATACACTTCAATTATGCAGTCAACCTTTGGTTCTTTCAAAGAAAAATCTGCCTATGCCACTATTACACTGCATAAGTAAACCATATTTTGTATTGTGGAGCTATATTAAGCTACCACTCTCAAGACCAATGTAACAATGATACAAAATAATGTTTGAGACTACAAGAAGATGTCAAAATGGCTAGTGTACTAAACAAATTCTTATGATTTTTGAAGAATGTTGATAACTCTACTCATTTGGCTTCTTTTTTCGAAATCATACAAATTAAACCCTGGCATCAATAGACCATGTATATCAAGCTACCACAATTCAAGTTTCAACGATGAATATTTATCATGCATGTTTTAATGAAATTCAAGTTTATGGTGGTTTTTTTGTTTATATGATGTTATGTGATATTCTAATCCTAATCCATGCTTATAGGCTGCATATATATATATATATATATATATATATATATATATATATATATATATATATATATATATATATATATATACATGTTTTTGTACTAACGAACCCAAAACAAATCGAACCCCCAAATTTTTTTGGCCGAACCGGCGAACCAAACCCCTGAACCTGAACCCGAACCTCATACAGCCTCAAAACCTCTTCCAACACTCTTCATTCTACTTTCACAAACTTAATTGACCACCAAATTATGCTGCCCCTTGACTTTACCCACTTTTACTCCCTCAAACCTCTCTTTTTCATTGAAAACCCCTCTTTTCCCAACTAGGGCATCATGCCATAACATACTTTTGACCTTCCCTGTCCTTGGAGACCTTTTGAACACATAAAACTCCACAACCTCACTCTATTTCCAACCTATTCTAACTTATTCTCAAGCAATTTCTTCTTTTCACCTCTTCTAGCCTTGCTTTTAAGGCCTAAATTCTGAATTTTCAACACGGGCAGCTTTAGTAATCTCTTCCAATTCTTTTACCAATGCTATTTTCTTATTCCTACTCCCTATCCTACTTACATCAGGCCCATTCCATTGAGACACAACCCGAACAATAGGTGGAATGGCCTATTTCAACATATTACACTCAAACCCTTATATGAGCAAGTTCAGACCTGTTTCAGAAATCTACTTCTAAGTTGCTTGGAAATTAATAGAATTCCACAATAATGGATTCTAATCAAAGCTAAAACCATTCTACAATAGATTTAAATCATCTTAGAGAAAAATCCTACTATATGGACCCATACACAAGCTGGAAATGAAGAAAATGCACAAAAATTAACAAAGAAACAGAGATATTTGATTGATATTCTCCTTCAAACTCTTCAAAAACCACTAACTTCGAGTTTCCAATGATCATACGCTTTTTTGTGGAAAACTCGGACTTCTCAACCGTCATGTGTATGTTCTCTTTTTGATTATTTTCCATGCCATTAAAAGGGATCAAGTCAATTGAATGTAGCTTGAAGCAATTCCATGTGTTTGGGTGCAAAAGAGGACCATTCCTAGTGTAAACATACCTATCAAGATGCATTGGAGAAATTTTTTTGGTCACACGAATTGCAAAACAAAAGTAGCACTACTTTGCAACTTTACACTACTTCCATTTGACACTTTTTCCATCAAGTGAAAATTGGACACCATAGGAAAATAACTCTGAGATAACAAAAAATGAGAGAGTTTATTGTAGAGGATCCCAACACAATCCCATAGGATCATACGAGAATTTTCTAAGCATCACGGTATCCCAATAACAACATGTTGAAGTTTGCAGCCATTTTGCACTTTGGACCCTTAAGGGATTGATCCAGTTGAACGTAGCTTACAGTGATTCCGCGTGTTTGGGTGTGAAAGAGAACCATGCCTAGCGTAAACATACCTATTCAGACATGTTAGAATAGTCTTTTTGGTCACATGAGCTGCATAATGAAAGTTGTACCACTTTGCAATTTTCAATTACTTGCATTTGACAACTTTTTCTCCAAGTGAAAATTTGCCACGACAGGAAAATGCCTTTGAGATAGAAAAAACTGAGAGAGGTTATTATAGAGGGGGCCAATGCGATCTCGTTGGATTAGACGATAATTTTTTAAGCATCACGGTATCTGAGTAATAGCATGCTAAAGGTTGCAACCGTTTTACACTTTGGATCCTTAAGGGATCAATCTGGTTGAACGTAGCTCGAAGCGATTCCGCGTGTTTGGGTGCGAAAGAGGACTATGCCTAGCATAAAAATACCTATTCGGATGCATTGGAACAGTCTGTTAAGTCACATGAGTTGCAGAACGAAAGTTGCACCACTTTGCAACTTTCAACTACTTGCATTTGTCAAATTTTTCCCCAAGTGAAAATTTGCCACCATAGGAAAATACCTGTGAGATAGAAAAAAATGAGAGAGGTTATTATAGAGGAACCCAACAGGATCTTGTAGGATTAGATGAGAAGTTTCTAAGAATCAGGGTATCCGAGTAATAGCATTCTAAAGTTTGCAGCCATTTTGCACTTTGGACCCTTAAGGGATCGATTTGGTTGAACGTAGCTCTGAGCGATTCCACATGTTTGGGTGTGAAAGAGGACCATGCCTAGTGTAAAAATATCTATTCGGTCATGTTGGAATAATTTTTTTGGTCACACAAGCTGCAGAATGAAAGTTGCACCACTTTGCAACTTTCAATTACTTGCATTTGAAAAAAATTTCCCCAAGTGAAAATTTGCCACCACAGGAAAATGCCTCTGAGATAGAAAAAACTGAGAGAGGTTATTGTAGAGGGGCCCAACATGATCTCATAGGATTAAACGATAAGTTTCTAAGAATCATGGTATCCAAGAAATAGCATGCTGAAGTTCATAGCCATTTTGCACTTTGGACCCTTAAGGGATCAATCTGGTTGAACATAGCTCGGAGAGATTCCGCATGTTTGGGTGCGAAAGAGGACCATTCCTAGTGTAAAAATACCTATTTGGACACGTTGGGACAATCTATTTGGTCACACGAGCTGCAAAACGAAAGTTGCACCACTTTGCAATTTTCAACTACTTGCAATTGATAACTTTTTCCCCAAATGAAAATTAGCCACCACAGAAAAATGCCTCAGAGATAGAAAATATCGAGAGAGGTCATTGTAGAGGGGCCCAAACAAATATCATAGGATGGAATGATAATTTTCTAAGTGTCATGGTATCCGAATAATATCATGTTGAAATTTGCAGCCATTTTGCACTTTGGACCCTTAAGGGATCAATCTGGTTGAATGTAGCTTAGAGTGATTCCACATGTTTGGGTGTAAAAAAGAACCATTCCTAGCATAAAAATACCTATTCATAGGCATTGGAACAGTCTGTTTGGTCACACAAGCTACAGAATGAAAGTTGCACCACTTTGCAACTTTCAACTACTTGCATTTGACAACTTTTTCCTCAAGTGAAAATTCACCACCACGGGAAAATGCCTCTGAGATAGTGAAAAATGAGAGAGGTTATTATAGAGGAGCCCAATGCAATCCCATAGGATCATACAAGAAGTTTCTAAGTATCACAGTATCCAAGTAATAGCATGCTGAATTTTGTAGCCATTTTGCACTTTGGACCATTAAAGAATTGATCTGGTTGAACATAGCTTAGAGCGATTCCACATGTTTGGGTGTGAAAGAGGATAGTTCCTAGATTAAACATACCTATTTGGACGTGTTGGAATAGTCCATTTGGTCACATGAGCTATAGAACGAAAGTTGCACCACTTTACAGCTTTCAACTACTTGCATTTGACAACTTTTTTCCCAAGTGAAAATTCACCACCACACGAAAATGCCTCCGAGATGGAAAAAACTAAGAGAGGTTATTGTAGAGTGGCCCAACACAATCTCGTACGATCAGACAAAAATTTTCTAAGTGTCACGGTATTCGATTAATAGCATGCTGAAGTTTGCAGCCATTTTGCACTTTGGACTCTTAAGGGATCGATCTGGTTAAACATAGCTTCGAGCGATTCCTCGTGTATGGGTGAAAAAAAGGACCATTCCTAAAATAAAAATACCTATTTGGACATGTTGGAACAGTCTGTTGGTCACATGAGTTATAGAATGAAAGTTGCACCACTTTGCAACTTTGCACTACTTGCATTTGACACTTTTTCCATCAAGTGAAAACTAGACACCATGGGAAAACCACTTCGAGATAACAAAAAAAAAAGAGGTTATTGTAGAGGAGCCCAACATGATCTCATAGATTCAGATGAAGATTTGGTAAGCACCACAGTTTTTGAGTAATACCCCGTCAAAGATTGCTTCCCTTTTGTACTTTGGACCCTTAAGGGATCGAGTCGGTTGAATGTAACTCGAAGTAGTTGTGCTCTATTTTTGATGGAATTAGGTGGGTAGCAGACTTAACTCAGTTTTAGTTTTGGTTTGGTTGGATTTCAAGTGATTTTGTGCATTTTAGAAGCCAATTACTGAGGGTCGGTCTGTATACCCTATTTTAAGGGTTTTGAGTGCATTAAACTGTCATGTTAAGCCTTCCACCCAATGTATGCTTCTATAACTTGATGGAAAGGCTTATTTAGGGTTAAAAAATATGTGTGAAAATTTTTGTGTGCAAGGGAGGAAAATAGAGGGTTTTTAGGTGATGCCCTAGATGTCAACTGGTGCATTTTTTAGTGGAAAATGGTGGTTTAGTGCTAGGGTTTGAATAAATCTTTGGGGGCAGTGATATCTCTTGAAATTTTAAGCTTGTGTAGCCCATTTTGAAGGTGTTTTAGGCTTTGGTTGGCTGTGGGAAGGTTTGGAGTATGGTTTTTCAATAAACCCTTTCCTAACATGTGAATGAAAAGGGTTTTGGGGTTTGTTATGTTAGAGGGCTTTTCACGCCCTAAAAGTGGAGGAATTGGTGGTTTGGTAGAATGGTTAATGTTGCCCAATAGTGGTTTGTGTGTGATAAGAAGAATAAAGGGGGGTTGCTTGTTTTGTGAAAGCAGATCCAAAAGAGTCTTATGAGGGTTTGATGTATGTTGAAGAAGGCTTAAATGGGTGCCTAAAATTGTGGTTTGTTGTAGAGGTTGTTAAGGAATTCTGAGAGTTAAGGTGGGAAAAATAGATCTGTAGACCTACAAGAGTGACTAGGTGCAAACTTGAAAATAAGCCAAGATTTAGTTTTGAGGGAAGGAAGGAGGTTGGAATCCTTTTCTATTGTGGAAGTGAGTTGATTTCCTCCCTGTATTGCTATCAGAATCACTTCCTATCAAAATCACTTCAAGTTTACATTTTTTTTGCACTTTTTTCACATTGACAACTTTTCAATTTTTGCAATTTTTTCACATTGACAACTTTTCAATTTTTGCAATTTTACATCATTTTGATAAATATGCAACATGAACTCCAAAATGACCCCAAAACCAACTAACATGACTTATTACATTATAAATTGGTCTAAAATGACCTTATTCAATTGAAAAAACTCAAAACACAAAACTAACATAAGACTTCCATGAACCAAATTTGTTCAATAACCTTGGTGCCCTTGCACCAAATTTCATTATTTCAGTAAATCTCACTACAATGCCTTAAGTAGTTTGTTGTCAAAGATATTTTACAACATCACTCATACATTCAAGATTCTCTTATAATTTCTATATCATAGGTTCTCATTATGAGGTTCACTTCAAATGAGTAATTTGAGATTCCCTCGCAAAGCTTCACACGCTCTTTCATAATGGCTTGAAATCTGAATTGAGATTTCTCAAGATCATCAAAATAAGGATTTTACATTTCTTTTTTGGATGAGATTCTCTTCGATGGTTCATAAATCATCATTTTTTGCAAGGAGAGACCAATCAATTTTTAGTAGTTTACTTATAAATACGCAAAGTAAAAGAAGAAAAAGAAAGAGCATCCAAAATGGAAATGAAATGAAAATAGATGGAAGACACTTACATATAGGCATGGTAGTGTCTCAAATTAGTCACTCCTGGTCATACATCTTCACTGGGAGTTCCAAGATACCTATTGCACACAACACCTCTCATGAATAAAATATCTTGAAATTTGAGATGCTCTTATAATGTCTACATCATAGGTTCTCATGATAAGGTTAACTTCAAATGAATAACTTGAAATTCCCTCACCAAGATTTGCACACACTTTTGTAATGGATTAAAATTATAACTAAGATTTGTCAAGATCATCAAAATAAGGATGTTGCATTTCTTTTTTGGCAAAGATTCTCTTGGATGGCTCATAAATCTGCATTTTTTGCAAGGGGACACCAATCAATGTTTAGCAAGTTACTTAAAAATAGGAAAAGTAAAAGAATATGGTAGCATTGGCATCAAACAAATTAATGTGCATACAAGTATAAAATTAATAAGAACCAATGTTCATATACTTACAAATTAATCCAAGGAACCATTTGGGTCTGCTCTACTCTTTATTGTGTCAAGTATTGCCTCATGGTCAGAATCACAGACCTCCCACAAGGTCTTGTTCAAAGGTCTACCCCCATATTTGGTCAAATGGACATTGGATGCCAGAACAAGCTTCAAGTAATGAAGAATCATATGATGTGTGTCAAAGTCCTGAAACAACCAATGTTTAACACTCTTATGTTGGCACCTTCTAAGCCACGTTCCAGTAACCACAACTGAGCATGTAGGGTATTCGATGTTTTCTCCATCTATAACAGGGGCCTCCAATTTATTTTTGGCCTCTACACAACAACACAAGTAATAGTTCATTCCCTCTTCATTGTCTTCATCTGCAATAACTGCATAAACATCCCCTGCATTGATATGTGCAGCAAATCTCTTGAAATTAGTCAACATTACGAATACACTACAAAGTAAGATAACAATATGGAATTTCAACAACTAACCAAGTAGATATATTACCTAGTTGAACTAGATCTGATAGGTGGTCAAAGTCGACCAATGATTCCATCTATGTCAGTTCCAATGTCATTGGAGGGTGATAAGTGTGATGTGGGCTAAGATAAATTGTCAGCCATTTGTCAACCCACTCGCCTAACTCACAATCATTCCAGGCTCGCATTGTATATGAAGAACAAAAGCATGTCATCTTCTGTGTATCGATACTCCATGAACCTACATTTGAACTAAGGAAAGAGTATAGCTCACTCGATCCTATTAGTGTACAACAGTCCTCATATGGTGCAATGTTAGTATCATCCATCAACCAAAAAATCTATGAATTGAAGACATACCTTCATTACCTGAACCCATTGAAACATTACACCACTTGATGATTGATCTTGCATCTGTCATCTTTGCACTATCTTTATACTTTAACTCTTCTCATGCTAATTCTCTTTTCATGCATTCTCCTTCACCATCATGCTCCCCCTTTCCATGCCCGACCAAACAAAAGTTCCACATATGTTGAACACCTATAATGACATGCATCCTGCACAACCAGTAGAACATGTGTGAGTTCTTGAACTATGTTGCACAATTATCCAACCATATTATATTTCAATCATATGCTATGCCCCTCTGAGCCAAACCATTTTAGAACATCTAGAAAAAACCTTGCACGAACTCTAGAGAATGTGTGTGATCATCACTAATGTAAAAGTGGTACTCCCTCAACACCTTCCTTTGGTCCTCTATATTATCAGATGCATGAATGAATGCTATGTGCACAAATATCAAAACCTATGTGGAGTTTTAATACTGTGACTACACCTCACGTTGTGGTTGTAGAGTGTAATTCTCTGCAAAGTCAACCACTGATACTATGCTGCCAACTAGAAAGGTGTCCTTGCATAGAATTGTGTATCCAACCATTGGGCTCTATGGGTATGCATTGCATACTCAAATAGTATATTGTCATGAAACATGGACATAAACTGATACACTGGAATCTTCTGAATAACCAAATCACACCTTTTTGCTTGAAACCCATCGTTTGTAGCATATGCCACTGTTTTATACTTCCCAAACTCTACTAGTTTTTGTCCCACCTCATTTGTGCTTTCCATATGTTGACATACTGACATACGCTGCAAGCCACTGCAACGCTCGCATGAACCATCCAAGCATGTTGTCCTAAAGAATATCTGGCCATCCTCTATTTCACATAATTTTTTTGATAAGAACTCTCTTGAATATTTTAGTGGGGATGCTATGCCACAATCCTGCAAAACATCGTTAGTATGAAAATTGAAACATATAGAATGATAAACATCATAATGGTTAGAGAATTCAATATGTAGTCTATAGCAACAAGTAGTGCGTGTGTGATTTATCTTGACATCAAAAGGTTTAAGCATTTCAAAAAATATTTGAGAAATACTAATTTAAGGATAATCATTTTGAAATTTACAAAAAAATTGGGTTTGAGTCATATCCAAAAAATGCTTTGGATGTGGCTCATGCTTCTGACTACCAATTCTCCTTCTTACCACATCTCTTTAATTCGGAGATGGCCTTGTGTTATTCTTCCAATACTTTTTAATTAGTGTTCTCAAGGATTCAACAAATTCTTTATCTTTTCATGGCAGTCTCCCCGAGAATGCCCATAATTCATTTGAATCGGTGCCCTCAATTCTTTATCACCTTTGAATGGATCTTGATAGATTTTTTCTACTAATTCATTTTTTTTCACTCGTCTTTCTAATGAGACGGTCTCTCTTTGTTTGACATCTTACCAAAGTTGATGTAATGACACATTGAGTGACATTACTATCCTTTGAGCATGAGGTCTTACCCACACTCTCATAAGCATCCATTAGATTCTTCACAATAGTGTCTTCACTCGATGCATTTGATGTTCTCAACCCAAGAGTCTTCATGATGCTTCTATACTTTACACCCCACATCATTTCAACAAATAGTTGACATCTTGCGGTCTCATTTAGCCTTTCAAAGAAGAAATTCCAAATCTTATCAGCATATCTTCTACAAGTGCGTGTTGAAATCTTACCTTCCATGTGCTACAAAATATCATCATCAATATTAATCAAATACTTTGGCTTTCTACACAAAATTCTAGGTGGTGTTATCCTAGGTACATACATCTCAACATTAGGAATTTCATCAATAATTAATTGAGGTGGGCTAGATTGCGTACCTTCGATCGAGGGTGGAGTAGAAGACATACCTTGAGGTTCACATGGGGATGATGGCATACCTTCTTCGTCAAATCCGAGTGATGATGTACTCTCAACTTGAGATGTGTTGGATGGTGTCCAACAATATTCACTTGCGGTAAATGGAGTCCCTCCATATTCACTTGTGGTAAATGGTGTCCCTTCATATTCACTTATCGTAGAGGGTGTGTCTCCAACTATGGTATCTGAATCTGTCTTACCATGATGCTTTCGTATTCATGCCTTTTGTGTTGCCAATTCCTTTTTTCCTTTTTACGGTTGAGGTTCCTCTTCAATTGGCTTGTTTTCATCAATTGTTTCCTATTTCTTCTTTTCACAATATGTCACCACCTGAAATCTCTCCTTTTCTTTGAAGGTTTCATTCTCTTCATCTATTAGTTTCTTCTTTGTTCATTTCTTCGGCATGGCGGATAATTTTACCTATAGCATGGTAATGAGATGAATATTAGTGCCTCAAAAATTTATCCATTCAAGTAAATTAAAATATATTTCATTCAAGGCTTCATAAATAATACTTACAATCATCTTGTACAAGAGTATTTCTAGCATAGAAAAAGTTCACATGATTTTTTTCAATGGAATGCCTTACAGAAATGTGGTAATGTGGCATGCCATGATTGCAATATAGGCTCAAAAAGGAAGCATGGACAAGCATAAAAAAATTCAACTTATGTCATATACATATGTATACAAAATGTGGAAACATATACATGGCGTGGGAGCACCATTGAATGAAAATTGTCAATTCAAGAAGTTGTTGTCTAGGCTTTAGGATTTTGGAATTTTTGCATTAAATAAGTTCAAAATGACCATTTTCCATTTTAATGAGTCATTTTTGATGTTTCCTAGGTGTTTAGATTTCAAAATTAAAAAAAACATTGGTAAGATGCCAATTGTGCAAAAGGGCAAAATTGTAAAGTTGTAAAAAGCATATTTTGAGGAAGGCAAATGGTCATACCATTTTAAATGTCATTTGAAGTCATTAAAAAAGTTAGTTTTGTGGGAAAAATCATATATATGCTAGAGAACATCGATGCAAAGATTGATTTAGAAGATTTGAAGGAAGATTGAATTGAAAAATCATTGTTTTTTTCAGATTTTTTGTAATTCTTTATCTTTTGCAGCCTTAGTTCGGACTGTACAGAGAGGTTTTGAATATAAATCTTCTTGAATCACTTTGGGGCATGCGTTAACAGTTTTTTTCATTTGATTTGAGACTATAACTCCAATTTTAGTGGTAGTTTGGATTGAATCTCTTGCTACAGGTTTGTGTGCCCTAATTAAAGAGTTTTGAAGGTCTCAATTATGTAAATTGGCCCATTCCACTCACTGTGATTACTTTAATTGGTGGAATGGGTCTGCATCATCAATAAATAGGTGAGGGAATGGTTTTTGTGTGTAGGGGAGGTCTAAAAAGGTGTTGGGTATGAAGCCCTAGAGTGAAATTTTGAGTTTTCCATGAGATTTTGAGTGGTTTCGATATGTTAAATTGTATTTTGTGTTGGGGAAACATGGTTTCTTGTTGAATTGAATTTTTGCAAGCCATTTTATACCTATTTGAAGTATTCATAAGATTGTGCGAGGGTTGGATGAGTGTTTTTCAATAAACCCCTAGTCTCTTGGGTAAAAATGAGGGTTTTGTGATTTGGCACTTTGGTGAGTGATTTTCTGAAAATAAATGGTGGAATCCTTGGTTTGATAACATATATATATTTTCCCTATTGAGTTTGGTGTTTTGGAAAAGGATTTAAGATAAGGTCCTTTGTAAAAGAGGCCTAATTTGAGGCCTAGTTGGTGTAGAAATCTAGTTTCGATGAAGTTGTGACAAAGAAGCCTATTGTGGCTGGTTGATATGTTATTGTGTGCCCTGTTGGGACTTTGAGAAGGTTCGGGTCTTGGTTTGAGAAGACCTTCTCTAAAATATATACTTGGTTGAGTGAGTTAGCTATGCGACAAGGATGACTGTTGTATTGGTGAAAGTGGAGAATTTTATGAATTGTTAATTGTGAATTGTTGTTGTTTGTTGATTTTGTGTTGATTTGTGTTATAGGACCTCCCTTGATTGCATCAATACACAAGGTAAGTCAATTGTTAAATAAAAAAATGCCTCAAAGAGATGTGGTTTTGGTGCACTAGGGGGGTTTGAAAGTCTAAGAAGGTTCATTATGACTACTCCACAATCTAGGCTATGTAGTTCAGTGGAGTAGGTCATTTTTAGGTTGTGTAAGGTGTCTGCATGTTTTCTTGTGTAGGGGAAAATAATAATTCATCATTTGGTTGTTGTCCTCTCAAGAAATATAGAAGTTTTCCAATGAAAATGGATGGTTACAAGTTGGTGATTGAGGAAAGAGAATTCAATGAGACTGTAAGTTTGTTCCTAGAGCATGGGTAAACATTTCTAAATGTGTTTCAAGCAGTGGCAAAGAATGTGAAGGTTTGGAGTATCCTTTTCTAATAAACCCTCATTTTGAAAGCTTGTTTGGGAGTATAAAGTAAGGGTTTTGTTGAACAACATTTATTTGAGCCTTTCCATTCCTAAAATTGGTTGAATCTAGTGTTTTCTGACCTAGCTAAAGATTGTTTGGAGTTATTAGGTGTTTTGGTGGTGATTTAAGGATTCTTCATTTGTAAATTTAGCCTAATTTGAGGCTTATTCCAACATTCAGTCAAGTTTTTTGATGTTTGTTTCAAAAAAAGTTTAACTGACATTAAGGTATGTGAATGTATGTCAAAATGGGATTCAGATTGTGCCTTTAGGTTTTAAGGATACAAAATGACTTTGGAATATGGTGGATAGTTTGCTAGAAGGAGTGAATTTGATAAAACGGTGAAAAGGTTGATTGTTTATGTTTTGAAACTATTTAAAATATGTTGGAAAATATGTCTCAATTCTTGGTAGAAGTTAGAAAGGATAACTTGTGGAATTTTTTGTTTTGAGCAAAGTTGACTCCTTGTGCAAAATGATGTGTATTTCTTTTATTTCAATCAATAACATGCTGATTATAGTGTCTTGGATGTTTGGATAAAGGTTGATAGTTACCTTCCATGATTTGTTGTTACTTTGCCATGTAAGTTGCATTGAAGAGTGAATTAGTGAATCATGAAGGAATTGAACGGTTTTGAGTTTCTAATCAGGTTTATGCTATCTTACAATCAATTTTATAATTTTTAATCTATTTTTGAGTTTGTCAAAGAGTTGGAGCCAAGTTCTAATATTTTGTGGAAATGTGAAATCAAGTGAAATTGAAGGATTTTGATGAAAAGATGATTGAGTTTGTTGGTTGATCTTCTCCAATTTAAGTTAGGGTCATAAGTACCCTTCATGATTTGTGGATCCTGGTAGATGCTCTGCATCAAGTTTAAAAATGTAATTGGAAAGTGTATATAATGTGTAATTTAAAATGTGCATTGATAACCTAAGGTTATAATGACAAACAAACAATGATCAACATTGAATATGCAAACTAACAAAAATGAAAGCAAGCCAAAATAGAATGAAATAAAATGCATAAAGACTTCACATACCTAAAAAACTAAAGCTTCAAGTGGAGGAGTTCATCCCAATTATGTAGCCTTTGATTCTTTTTTCTTCAAACTCCTCAACAATTTGACTTTTTCAAAAGCTTGTTCCCCTCCCAAATTCAATTGTATATCACTTTTGAATGGAACTCAAACTTGAATTTATATTATATGCCTTTCAATGTGAAATTTTTTCTATTTCATGCAAAGGTGGTGGAATGTGAAAAACATGCATGCACACTTCACAACATCATCACAAAGCATATTTTTGTCATAGAACACACATAACCAGGAGAATATGCAGAATGTGGGCCTTGAGATCATAGGTATATTGAGTTTTTTGACTGTTTTTAGTGTAAGACAAAACACGCTCACGTTATAACGTGAGCATGCTATTTCTTGCTAAAATGGCCATATCTCTACTTCAAAATGCACTCGCGTTATATGAAATATGGCTTCTTTAATAGATTCCTTTTATCTCTTTGTCTATACCCTCTACACTAATTCTATATCTCTCCCCTGTACCCTTATAGTAGAGGAGATAGAGGTGAGTGTGTGTTTGTGAGAGAGAGAGAGAGAGGTAGAGGGAGGGAGAGGAGAGATATATAGTAGAGAGGGAGGGAGGGTTGAGGGTTTAAGATTTAAACGGCTCAAGGTAAAGGGTAGAGGGTGTAGGGTTGAGAGAGATAGACTAGGAGAAAGAGAGAGAGGGAGAAAGGGGGAGAGAGAGAGAGTGGGAGAGATGGAGATAGAGAGGGATGGAGAGAGGGGGAGAGTGGGATAAATAGAGAGTGTGAGCGAGTGGGAGAGAGGGAGAGAGGGAGAGTGGGAAAGAGTGAGAGAGGGGGAGAAAGAGGGAAAGAGAGGGAGAGAGGGAGGGAGAGGGAGAGTGGGAGAAAGAGAGAGTGGAAGTAATTGAACAAAAAAAGAGATACCTAAGAGAGGGAGAGGGGCTAAGAGGAAGAGATTTGGGAGAGAGAGAGAGAGGGACTAGGAAAGAGATAGAGGGTAGAGGTTTAAGAGTTAAGGGTATAAGGGTTAAGGGTTTAAAGGGTTAAAGGTTAAGGATAGAGGGGAGAGAGATAAGAGTGAGAGAGAGAGAGAGAGAGACCTGGGAGAAAGAGTGGGTATAAGGGAGAGTCTCAACCCTTAAACCCTAATCCCTCAACCCCTATATCCTCTTACACCCTGAAACCTTCAACCCTAATCCATCAACCCCTATACTCTCTTAATCCCTCAACCCTCACCCTAATCCCTCAACCCCTATTCCCTCTTAATCCCTCAACCATCAACCCTCAACCCTTAAACCCTAATCCCTCAACCCCTATAGCATCTTAATCCCTCAATCCTCAACCCGTAAACCCTAATCCCTCAACACCTATACCCTCTTAATCCCTTAACCCTCAACCCTCAACCCTTAAACCCTAATCCATCAACCCATATACCCTATTAATCCCTCAACCCTCAATCCTCAACCCTTAAACCCTAATCCCTCAACCCCTATACCCTCTTAATCCCTCAACCCTTAAACCCTA